>JASCZW010000187.1:0-596702 GCA_034211315.2 Aedes japonicus | reverse complement strand
CTAAAATGCAGTGTACGTATAATTTTTTTCTATCCTTACAAATCATTATTCCGAGTACTCTATTTTCTACAAGCTTATGGTTTTGCTGTCAGTGGATACATTCATTTTTGCAATGGTTCAAATTTTGTTTGCTTTGAACTTACAGTCATCAAATAGGCGTCGCACTGTGATTCCATTCCATACAAAAGGTGGAAAAAAGGCTAAAAATTGATTTTACATAGCTAAGTTATCTGTTTACAAGTAGTTTTGGGCCGCTGATTTCAAATAGGCTATCTTTATTGTCATATTAAGCCAGACTTCCGAGATAAAATGGTAAACCCATTAGTGTCGCACTAAAGCAATACGTTTTTTTTTTACAAAACCATTTGTAAAAAAAATGTAAGAAGTAAAGCGATGTGAAAAACAATTTATGGCCCTGAATGGCAATTACTTCCACAAGTTCCAGAATATCCGTGAAATTTGATGATTCAGCAATTCCATAACAAATAGGTGAAGTGGATCATAAAATTTCCCAATGTTGGCTAAGTTTGTTCTTTTCCGAAAAATATATGATTCCAATTTTCCTTTTTGTCATTAGGGTTACCCGTTTTGAGATAAGGTGGTCCAAAAACGAAGTTTTAGAAAATATATATAATTCAGATGATTTTACGTTAAGTCATTCTAATGATTGTAATGATTTATTCTAATATGTGCATTCATCTGTTTTACTACTCTTACAAAAGAAGGGTATACAATTCGCTTTTATAATCGACTTTTGACCCGAGCCTCGAAAGGCCAAGTATTATATACCATTCGACTCAGCTTATCACGATCGCAATTTGAAATGACAACAATAACTGAGATTTACCACTTCAAAAATGCAATGTGCCAATGATTTTTTCCAAGGAGCCAGAACGTAGACTGTCGGTTTCCCAAGCAATCCATATGTTTTCTTTGCCAAAAGATAGAAGGCTGGAACGGTCAAAAATTGGTCAAACAAGATTTAGTGTTTTTTTAGTTCTCTTGAGGTTTCTCTTTACGATTGCCCAATATTTTTCAATTGGGCGCAGTTCCGGCGAGTTTGAAGGGTTTTTCTCCTTGAATATGTTTTGCACAGTATTGGCAGTATAAGCCATTTTTCCGTAGTGGCAAGAAAATTCTTGACCTGGGGGCTGCCTGAAATCAGCCTTGACGTATGTTTCATCGTCCATTACGAAGCAATCAAACTTAGTCAACAAACTCGTGTAGAACTTACGCACGCTTCCTTTGGCTGCTGTGTTTTGCTTACATCTCGATTTGATGGTCTCCTGTGACAGTATATGTTTGGCTTCATCCGCTCGTTGCTTTTGCTCTTTGCACTGCTGTGTGGGCTCTTCCCTGCAGGACTTCGTTTTCCGATATCTCTGGGCGAGGAAAGGTTGGGATTGCGTTTGAAAATGATGGCCACTATTCTTTCGGTCGCTGCGGCTTCCTGGCTTCGGTTTCCGCATGATTCCAGCTTCCTGGCAGTCGTCAGAGGTTCTCGGAACACTTTTCTACCATACGTCACGGTTGACTTGGCAATATTAAAGGATTTTGCCAAGGCGGTGTCGGAATAATTTGGATTTTGCTTATGTGCGTGCAAAATCTGGATACGCGGCTCTTCTTGCTTCAACGTCATTTTGACAACAGAATAGAAAATGGCAAAAACAAAATAGAGTGAACATTTCGTACACATCATCGACAAATTGGGAGGTGTTCAAGTTTTTTGCATGCACGCTTAAAAAAAACTACGTCATATTTGAGTCGATCAAGTTTTGACCGTTCCATCCTTTATGAATTTTTCCATAAAGGGTGACTCTAAAATCCTTTTGAAAAAAATCCTAGATTTTTTCTATTGTGATATATCCCCTTTTTTTTAGCTCTGTCCAGATGACGTTCCACTATTGTTAGGAGTGGTCATCAACGCTTGACTTAGAGCATTGGAAACTGAGTTAGAAATTTCGTTCCACACATACACTAGACACATACACAATCACACACAGGCATGTTCAGTCTATTGATCTGGGTTCGTTGTATATAATATTTGGCAGTCCAGGCCGTGGAAAAGTAGTTTTAATATTTACAAGTACATCACTTCTTTGCAAGAAGGATAACACCGTGGTAATCTAGTGCGAGATTTATGTATTTACTAATCTCATGGGTTTTTCAGACATCCCAGGACTCTAGCCTCCCGGAACCGTATTTACGCAAGTTTGCGCAAGATGAAACCAAGATTTTCGGAAAGCTGTCAAAACAATCTATAAAATAAGCCTATTGTGCGCATGTGTGCTCACATTTGAAAATCTAGTTGGAGTTTTTTTTTTGATTCTCCATACATTTTATATGGGGGTGAAAAACTGCAACCATGTAGCACCCATACTTTGAAAAATTGTTGAGAGCACAATTTTAATCCAATCTTCATACAATTTTAGAAAAAAAAAATTCAAATAGTGCACAAAATAAAAAAAAAAACATATTTATTGTAAAATGAGGAAGTCGATTTTTCGACTTATTACCGCCTTGAAATCAACGAGAAGTGCGAAATCTTATTTTGGAAAAATTTCTAGAAAATCCAAAACGTTCTCAGAAAAGTGTTTCGAATTGTGTCGGTTGTCGTGACCTCACCGCGGTGCTTTAAGAAATCCGTCAGATAGCTGAATCGGTTATGCACGTTCACCTAATTTAAATTATTGTTTAACATGCTTCTTTGTGAATATCCTTCTTGCGAGTTATAAGCACGTTTATGAAAATACACTCAAAATAAAGTAAATATAATAAATTTTATGCATTTACAAACATTCAAATACAATAATTATTACTAGTATTATCAATATTATCATTCAACGTCTATGTCTCCGGCATCGGTGTCCGTCAGAAAACAGTCTTAAATGTAATTTCCAAGTTTCTGCATATTATAACAGTCCAAAGAAAGGGTCCGAAAAGTCCGGAAAGTGGGCCAGCAAAAACAAGTCGAGAAAGATATACAGAAAGTGTACACAATAAAGCCTAATAGGTCGGTCAGAGATGTTGCTAAGAAAGTATTTTCCAGTCAGTGCACTATTTTCAAGTCAGTCACTAATAAGTCACTATTTTCATGCAAAAGTCACTTAAGTCACTATTTTCTAAAATTTTGTCACTTTTTTACAGTATCGTTTCTACCACCGATTATTTCGGCAAAACAAATAGCTTTATTTTGGCATTACGTCATGTTTCAACACTAACTGACTAATGTTGTCCTAGATTGAGTAATTAAAAATTAACTTGCAAATACTGTTAACAAATAGGGTGCCAAAAAGTCTGTCGTTTTTATTCATCGTTTTGCGCGCCCAAAAATCTCCGACATGTCAATATAATTTTAAATCGGGTCACCGGTTTGTAACGAAAAAGCGAAAACATTGGCAGGTTAATACTAACGTTTGAGTTCAGAATTTTGTATTAACTCTAATGGAACATGCAAACTACGAGAGAATTTGCATGTTCCGTCTGAAGAAATCTTGAATAAATCTTGAAAAATCTGGTACATGAATCGCGTTCAGGGAGTTTTTGTTATACAGCTGGTTATATATTCAACAAATGCAAAAAGGTGCACTCAAATCATGCAATATTTTCCGTCGATGTCAACACAATTTGGCTCCAGTTTACAAGTTGAAAGTGTTTTAGGTAAATATTATTCTAAATTCTTTTCAATTCAGACAAACATATCCATCATGATCTGAACAGTCGCTGGTGACACTGTACCGGCGAACTTATTCCACTTTAAACGCATTTGTTGTGCATTTGTCACTTCTTTACCGCATTCTAGAAGTTTTCGCTTGACAATTGCCCAAAATTTTTCGATCGGTCTGAACTCAGGGCAATTAGGAGGATTAATCTCTTTGGCGACGAAATCAACATTGTTTGCAGCATACCATTCTAGTACCTCCTTGAAGTATTAGCATCTGGCTAGATCCGGCCAAAACATAATATTGTTCTTGTGTTGCCGAAAGAAGGGTAAAATCCGCTTTTTCAGACACTCTTCAATGTAAACCTTCGACGTCATTGTGTGTGATGTGTTTTCATCTTCTTGGTTCATCTCTCTTGGTTTTAAGGCCACAACTGCAGATTCCTTGCCAAATCATTAGTTTCCGAGCAAACTTATCAGCAAAAACAATTTTATACCTGGAAAGGACATCCCCACAACCAGTTGCCAGGTATAATTTTCGTCCGGAGATTTGCTTAGAATCCATTTTGACATATGTTTCGTCATCCATTAAAATACACCCATCAAATTTCGTCAAAACTCGTTCGTATAGTAATCGTGTGCGCTTTTTGGCCACTAAATTTTGTTTCAGGGAGCGATTCGGATGTTTACTGGCACAAACAGACTTATATCCTTCTCTTGAAAGAATGTTACGCACGGTGGAAAGTTGGAATCGTATTTTTTAGCCAAATCGTATTGAGACACCTGGGTTGCCTTTCACGTATACCTCAATATTTTTCTCAGCTCTTTGTCCCTACACAGCAAAAAAATATGAAATTTACACGTGATGTAAACCGGCCCAATTTGGAAACTACATCAATGTATTACCTTGTGTTGCTTTAAATTTCAATTCAAAATCATGTACATGAGCGAAACGTTGAAAAACATTAAAAAAAGCAGTTATATTCTATTAAATTTGTTGAATGTGAAACGCTTTCCTTTTTCAACTCATTAGAATGAGAGTTTACATGAACGTGTAAAATTATATGCTCGTTCAGCTATAGCTGAAACCAATGAATCATGGCGCCGATTTTTTTGTTGCTTTCTCCTGTTGTCATTCGTTTCCCAGCACTTAACACGAAGTGAGCTGAAATCTCAGTGGCTAGTTATAATCGGGATGATTTATCTTCGGGAAAAACTGTTATTTTTCTTGGTTCCAAACGTTCATTAACAAAACATGGAGATCAGTGTCAATTTGTTGTTGTCGATTAAGAAATGAAGTCTTCGGTAGAGGAAGTTAAATGTCTTGCTGCTAGTATTATGCATGGCGCGATAACTTCTTGCAAAACTTGTGTGAAAACACTAATAGAACTGCGCGTTTATGTTAAATCGTGTTGGTGTCTTCGGCGCAGTTATTAATTGGATAATTTGCGCACTTTATTGCAGAAGACATCGAAAACATTTAGCTTGAACTCGCAGTTCTATTAGCGTTTCCGCACAAATGACGCGGGAATCTATCGCGCAAAGTATGCATTGTGAATTAATCATCATTAATGTATTATGAAACACAATTAATCGTTATGCTCGGGTTTTATATTTTACGAGATATTATTGAATTGATTTTATATATATATATCAACTATGTATTTGACAGAGCATGCAAAAAATCAATAACGTTGAAAATTACATGCGATGTTTTCAATTCGTGTAAAAGTAAATTGCTATGTATTTTTCATTTCATGTAATTTTATTTTTGACTTTAATTTCAAATCTTTTTTAATGCTCCAATTATGTGCATGTAAATTAATTGAAAATTACATTTTATTATTAATTGTGTAGTGCCACTTTTAGGATAGATGCGCAGTGCTCTATCCACACTCAGAGTATCCTTGTAATGTTTGATTACAAGACACTTCGTTGAATTTGGGAATTTTAACACTTCTGCTATTTTTGAGGCAGACCACGAAGGATTCTCTAGATGTTTGTGCACAATTAATTTTCTTTTCTCAAGTTCCCTGATCCGTAATTTCGGGAGGCGTCGATCAACCGAGAAAAACTTTCCATCAATTTCTTCGTCAATGAAACATCAACAAATGCCTGTCAAACGTTTTTTGTGCCAACCACTAGGGACGCGGTGGGGTATTAAACCCTGCGTCCAGATTTACTTTGAATCGAGCTTTAAGTACACGAGATGCGACAACTAAAACTTAATTTATATGGCAGTTTAAATCTATAGCATCTGTTTTTCTGATTGCATCCTGCGATGGAATTTAGGATACATTTTGGGCTATGATTCCGAACGCGATGCCGGCAGATATTACATTGAGCAGAACTAAAGCTCGTTGTTTAGTGAGTTATGCTTTTACATTACTCTGAAAGATGCGCGTAATTCTCTGTACTCCTTATGCAACGATGAGACAACAAATTCGGCTGAAAAAAAAGAATTACAAACAATCATTCTCCACTGATCAAAGCTCTTCCAAGGACGAAGAAATTCTTCATAAGCTGAATAAAGCTTTGAAGAATACTGCATTACCGTGAAAAAATCTCATGCTTATCATTGACTTATCAATCATTAAATAAATAAAATTAAGCATCTATTAGGTCCAATAAATGAATTTTCAGAAAGTTACGGTCCATACGTCAATAAAAAAGTGGAGCGGCTAATGAACGATCGACTTATCGGAGATCACAGAAAGTCTTTGTTGAATATGACCTTTGCTGTTTAGGAACCATGTTAACTTTTGTATCCCAACAAAAGTCAAAGGAAAGAGGTTTTTGTTGTGTTATTAGGATAGGGCTCGATGGATCAGGATTAACCTTAATCACTGTGTGTGATCATTCTTATGATTCATAATCGTCAGTAAACTCGCGCCGCAGAACAATACATAACAGAAACAATAAATAACGCCATGCCCGATAGCAAAATAATGCGCAAAAATGATTCGACACAACCGTTTACAGACGATGCTCGAAGCAAACTTTTCCTTTTCGTACACTTTTAATTTTTACAACTGCATTCTACAATCTAATTCTCTACGGTAACTAATATCTGCATCAATCAAGTAGAAACTTCTATGCTAATCTACTTAAAATTCCTTCTGGCAACACAGATAAAAGGAAACATTGAATTTTCATGGGAGTGACTTATTTGGTTATTAAAGTAAACACACTGTAGTCTTTTTTGATATCTTATTTTTATATTTTTTACTACGGCAATAAAATTAACATCTAACAAAACTAAAAAAGTTCTCCTAAGAGATATTTTTAATAAGTTATCAATGTTTTCGGTTCAATAGACACATTTTACAGATAGAACATGTTATTTTTTATTATTTGCAATAGAAAATGCTCCTAGAAAGTAACTTCGTAAGTGCAACCATTTACGA
The DNA here is from genome assembly GCA_034211315.2 of Aedes japonicus. Classification (NCBI taxonomy): domain Eukaryota; kingdom Metazoa; phylum Arthropoda; class Insecta; order Diptera; family Culicidae; genus Aedes; species Aedes japonicus. The sequence continues at coordinate 589,634 of JASCZW010000187.1, read as the reverse complement.
GATACTTTTAAAACAAATTTAGTAATTTTAAAAGATGCCCAAAAAACGTTATTCGAACCAACACCGCTTCACGGTAACAACTTCATCGGCTGTAGCAAAACAGAAATGATTTGCTATATTTCTGTCCCACTGCATTGTTCACTCGGAGAGTAAGGGGAATTTCCCTCATCAGCTTTGTGGTGCAGGCGAACATAGAAACAGAATGAGTGAAAAACAAGGTAAACTGGCATATTGTAACGGGCTGGTAACATTTCCGACCAAGACAAGGAGCGATTTTCGTAGATGTATTGAACTGGGATGGATGTCTTCAGCGATCAATGTGTATGCAACCTACGAGTCGAACACTTTTGCGCCAGATAAATAATCATGTACAATTGGTAAACTATGAAAATTTAAACTAACTTTTCAAACTATCACTAGTAAACGCGAGCAAATTAATTTAAACCCTCACGTTTACTAGGAAAAGTTTGTGAAAGTGTTTCAGTGTGAGTTTAAATTTCCCAAGTTTTCCAATTGCAATTGTTCTACTAATACGCTCGCAAAAGTTCTTTTTCATTTCCGAAGTTCCGTGGGCGAGAAAATTCCTCATGAAAGTATGTTAATACCGTACTCGCACTATTCCATACAAACAACTGATTCAACTGAGGTTCATAATACTATTCCATACAAACAACTGATTGGTTTGATTCCCCATTCGTTCATTTCGAATTAAAAATTAAGAACTTCCACTCAAGCAGCACCACTTAGAGCGGTCTATTTCGGTTCATCAATTATTCATCACTGTTATCGGCAGTCATTTCTCCCCATAGTCATTGGGGGCTCGTCTCTTGAGAGGAAGAAAATAAATATTCTTCACCCTAACCTTCAGACCTCGGGACGTGCTTCTTAATCGACAGCAATGAAACCCAATTTGCCAATGACTGGTTGACGAAAACAAAGCAGCACAAAAATGCCGTTGATGAAGGCAAATACCTAATAAAGCAACAATAACTGCAAAACACGCAAAAGTGACGTCAACCGACCGACCGACCGTCGTTGTCGCACAGTGGTGCCCCAGTGAACGGTCCAGAGTGGCATTTGTCACGCCAAGCGTGATGATTATGTGCGCGCGGCAAATTGTTTACCCAACGCGATTGTGCGATGGTGTGATGTTCGTGAAGTTTTTGGTTCACAGGGATTCTTGAAGCGATAATAAGACACTGCATAATTTATTCGGCGGAGAAAGGTTCCAATGGATCTACTTAATGAAGGGTGAAGTTGCTAGAGGGTGCTGAATGTGTTTCGTCGGTTTAAATATTGTTGTTCGTCCGCTAAATGTACCACTGCACTTCCGATGGAAATTTCCTATGTGAACACGTAGGTCGCGATAACCGCGAGTTGATGATACTCGAACGAATAGAAGAATAACAGAATAACAATTCATACAAATTATTGTCAAAGACCTTTCAACAGTTGCTTTTTTGAATTGATCTTTTTAAATGAGCAGAAAGGTGTCAGTTAATAGAGCATGTTAATGACTGACCGCCCGAGGTTGCTACTCCGTTACTGCCAGATCAGCTGTTATTACACAGAGAATCAAAAGATGATGCTTGGGACTAAGGTCTGTATCCGCACTAATCCGGACACCTCAAAACATGAATAAATTTCGCATTATATTTCCGTCGTAGTTGTTTATTTCAGATTCATGGGACTTGTTTAAACAATTGGTGAAGACAAAACATAGGTATTCGGTATTTGCATCAAATTTTCGAACTTTGCGCTTAACTCCGTCCATTTGGGTTTGTACAGACTCTTCAGAAATCGTATAAGCCGTCTTTGTTCAAATTTGATGAAAGTGTTTGATGTCTTTGATTCCTTGCTTCTTTCCAGAAAGCTTCCGCTTCATCAGAGCCCAATATCTCTCGATTGGTCGTAGCTCTGGGCAATTTGGCGGGTTTGAGGTTTTTGGTACAATGTTCACTTGATTTGCTTGGTACCACTCCATCACAGTTTTAGCATAGTGGCATGATGCCAAATCGGGCCAGAACAAAGGTTTTTCTTTGTGACTTTTGATGAAGGGTAGCAATCGCTTCTGCAGACACTCTTTCTGATAGATCTTCTTGTTGATTGTGCCTGTAGTGACGAAAGATTTACTCTTTTTGCCACACGTGCAAATTGCTTGCCACACAAAGTATTTTTTGTGAAATTTCGATACCTTCTTCGTTCTGAAATGCTCAGCTGTAGCATTTCTGGCTATAGCAGAATAAAAATCCAGCCCTGGAAGCTGCTTGAAATCCTCCAGTACATAAGTTTCATCGTCCATAACAACGCATGAAAACTTCGTCAAATATTCGCAGTACAAACGTCGAGCCCGTGATTTCGAGCCTGGTGAGTTTTTTTCCTGAAATTTTCGGAAGTTTTTTCCTGGGCTTATTTTATTTAAACATCTGATAAGTCCCATCCTCAACTCCGAGAAAACCATCACCGCAACTTTGGGAAAGTCCCCTCTAGAAATTCTAAAAAAAATTGTTGGAAGTTTCTGAACTTCTGAGAAGTCTTCTTCTGAACTTTTGGGAACTTTTCTCCTGCACTTCGGAAAGGTTTGTTCCTGCACATCTGAGAAAATCTTGCTCAACCCACTATTTTTATTGATAGTTTCTTTCTGCTCTTTGAAGAGCTTTCTTCATGAACTTTGAGAAATTCTTATTCTTAAATACTAAAATGCTCTCTTCGCGAATACTCTTTAGCATTCCTGGGAAGCTCCAATGAAACTTTTGGGAATTTTCTCGTGGACGTTTTGAGAATTCGTTTCCTGAACTTCAGAGAAGTTCGCTCTTGAATTTCTAGGACGTTCTGAGCGTTGTAGAAGTTTGTTTCGTTTTTTGAGAAATTTTAGGTAATGTTCTCCCTGGTTAGTTTCCTCCTGAACTAGGACTAGGAAGTTCATCTTGAATTTCTGGGAAAACTCCAAAACCTGTGGAATGTTCCAAACTTCTAATTAGTCCTGTCTCTAAACTTCTTCCTGAAGCCTGGAGATGTCCTCTCCTGATTTTATGGGAAGTTCTCTCCTTAACTTCGGGAAAATATGATCTGAAACTTCGAAGATTTTTGATTCCGAATTTTCTGGAATATCCCTGCTTGAACTACAAAGAAGTTTTCTTTCTATACGTCAAGAAATCTAGGACTGATTTCATAATTAACTTAACTTGTGGGTCGTTATGCTAATCTCAAGTGCAAAAGTGCAAATATACTTAAATAATTCGTTTAAAAGTACTTAAGAAAAAAATAGAGTTCTAAGATTAATTTCAAAAGCCAATCACATTTTTCGTCGTTCTGAGTCTCCGTGTGGTAACGTACTGGGCTTGAGAGCTAGGTCCGAGGATCAAAAACGACAAAATAAAATTTACTTTTTGTTATTTCGACCCAATGCGCATTGGTGGTCCTAAAAAATCGAACTCTTGGTCAATTTCCCACCACTTCTGTTTAGCATTAGTTTCGCAGACTCCACGCGACAAAAGCCTATGGCGATGTTTCAGATTTAAGGTTCCATGAGCCATTCGAATTGACGGCAATTTGATTTGTTTTCAATAGGATTGGTCATTTTATACTAGAAGTAAATTGTTTTTCTGGTAATTCACCTGCAAAAAAATAATGGTTTAGTGTGTTCCTTAACTTACTCAGTTAATTACCCTGAACCGATGAAAAACTCATATCAAAACAAACTCTTTTACAACCAAATGTTACAGATCAATCACTAGTTTCCGCGCTATCGATTGAGGCGACCAAATCGACTAAATTTCGTCTATCAAAATTTATCTATAATTGACCCCTATGTTCCCGCTTCATTCTGTACAGAGATGCACATTAAAGTTATTCAAATTTTAGCACCAATTTAAACCAACTGTAGGGATGCTGGTGGGGTCACTCGCAAGTGTGAGTGGTTTATTTGAATGGAGTACAAGAATACGTTGAATTATTCAATTCGACAACCGATTTAAACCAACAGCAAGGATGCTTTTGAAGACCGTATGCAACTCAGCAGTAACACATCTACACTACATGAAATCACCCTCACTATAATTTTGAAGGAGATAAAATTTCTTTATGAATATGTTTCGTAGTGAAAATAATAATGTGTCGTTAATAATAAGATGCCTCTGTACAGCTCAACCATTAGTCGATGAATGTATACTGAAATGTGAAATGAAGTCCAAATAGGCAGCTAGCAACGAGAAGCACCCATTACCTCCAGCTATCTGCTACTGAATGACGGCTAAACACAAAACTGAGTTGAAGGAGTTGAACAAAATACAATTTTCACTTGTTAAATCTTTATTTCACATGAAAAATAAAACGGTGCAAAAATGACAGCAGAAATCTCTTTGCGTCTCGCTTTGAGCACAGCCCACTGAGATCTTCCAGAGCAGAAAAGTGGTAGATAAAACACTGAGAAAAAAGATTGGTTAACGCAAAAAAATTCTAGTTTTATTCAACCGGAATTTAAGTTTGAATTGGGCACTAACGAAAGTAAAAACATACTAAAATTTTGAGTAATTGCAGTTATAGTGCAAAATAAAGCAGTTAAGTTCCACTGACATCCGTTAGAATTTTCCATTTGGTTGGTTATTTCATTATGACAAGTACGAAAACAACCAGATTCGTTGATTGATTCTACCAACGCGTATGGTTTGTTTCAAACAAATTTTAGTTTGATTTCAACTAAATTGCCGTTTGAAACAAACAAATGAAAACGGCTGAAACAATCAACATTTCCGTTTAAATACAACCACCTAAATTTCTCCTTTACTTTCGAAAATATTTATTTGAATATAATGCTAACAAATATTATAAAAGTACACTTTCACACTTATAGACTATTTTCAGTTTAAGAGAACTCTACAAATGTAGACAAAATGGTCGAAATTTCGAAAGTTCATTTGTAAACAATGTCTTCTGGCGTATTTTTCTGGGATCTGCCTGCTCCCACAAACAAAATAGCACTAGAAACAGATACAGGGAGTTATTACCTTCCCGTCGGTAGTGGATGTAGATGTTAGCAACCTGGCATTTCCAGGAATTTTACGTTTTTAGTCATTGTTTACAATGACAATGACTCGTACTAATTTGTTACTTTCGACCTTTTGACGATTTTGTCTAGAAATGTTAATGCGAGCCTTTCTACTACTTTCATTTTTAATCAGAATATTGAATTTTCACCTATTGTTTAGTGACAGCACTGGTAATGCAAATCTGTTTGTACCAGTGCGACCGTTTGTGCACTCTACACGGAGAAAAAACAGTCCCGTTAGAAACAACAAACTTTTTTGTTGACATCCAAACTAAAACATAAGTTATTTTAAAATCCGTTTTTTAAACCAACGAACTTGTTTTGAAAGAAATCGGCCGGTGGGTTCTACCTAAACAAACAAAACAAATTAAAACTTTAGATTCAATCAACCAGATCGGCGGTTAAACCAAAATGATATTTTGTTTTTCGAAAAATTAACTAAAAATTAAGAAACTAACTATTGTTTTGGGTTACTCCATTTTCCGTCATCCGGTCCGCTGCATGCTCTGATGCAGCGGGACCGGATGACGAAAAATGGAGTAACCCAAAACAATAGTTTGTTTCTTAATTTTTAGTTAATTTTTCGCCAAACAAAAAATCATTTTGGTTTAACCGCCGCTCTGATTGATTAAATCTAAAGTTTAAATTTGTTTCCCTGAGTCAATGCAACCTGTGTTATGGTTATAATAAACTCTTTTCGAGATTGAAACAACAACAATATTAGTTTAGACCAACCATAATTTGTGTTGTATTATGGTAATATCTTTAGGTAGAAACAACCCACCGGCCGATTTCTTTCAAAACAAGTTCGTTGGTTTAAAAAACGGATTTTTAAAATAACTTATGTTTTAGTTTGTTGTTTCTAACGGGACTGTTTTTTCTCCGTATAGAGTGCACAAACGGTCGCTGGTACAAACAGATTTGCATTACCACTTTGTGTTTTTGACGGCACAAATGTTACCTGAATCATTTCGTGGAGGAGATTTTAACTGAGATTTTGTATGTAGCAACAGTTTGTGTGCAAAATCCTAGTCGTTTCTTACACTGACCTCGGTTTCTTTCGTATATTTTGCCGATATCCGCACAGCTATCATTTCAGATGTTAGCGATCGAACGGAAATTGAAATTTACCTAACTTATAAGCGAAAAAAAAGTTTGTTTACAGCAAGTACCACAGAGTACGTCAATTTTGCAGAGATTCCAGCAAACAATCTTCAGCCGAGATCGGCAGAAAAATTTAAGTGTTTAGATAACTGTCAAAATTTCAAAGCATCAATATTTTAGTTTTAATCATTTAGCAGGTCAGGTTATGTTTAAAAATTCTTGCCGAATACTGCATGGTAGACTTTGATAATCAACTTCGAAAAGTGTCCGGATTTTTATACAAAATGTCCGGATGTTGATGCTGCGCTGTCAAACCAAACTAACTAAACGGTCATACTAAACAAAACTATCTAGGAAAACTAGCAACATTTATATAAATACTCCCACTTGTCCACTGTAAAAATTATTAAAAAATAACTCAAACATGTTTTACAACTACCTCGTTCCCTATGTGTAGCTGAGCTGGCAGCAATCAAGTTCGCATTAGGGATAATTTCCGACATGCCCATAGACCATTATTTCATCTTCTCGAATAGTCTCAGTTCTATTGAAGCCCTGCAGTCGATGAAAAAGTCGAAAAATAAAACAATGTTAATTACAATATTGAATATCGGTTCCGCAAAGTGTTACACACGCCTGAGCCTAACAAATAAACGAACTGATTAAAAAACAAAATTCAAACTATCAAATTCCTTTAAATTCTGGGAAATGTTTATTTCATCTGCGATTTAAGGGTGTACCACATCAAATTGCATCGCGGAAAAACCGCAGTAGAAAATTACCTATTGGTTATTTTCCCTTGAAACTTTGGGTAGAAATAGTTTAGAGTATTTTTTTCTGTTGTTTTTTTTCCTCTGTTCGGGACATAAACCACTGTGACCAGTAATTTGGTCTATTGTAGTATATCCCGTATCCTTTGTTTAGTGCATGTCGAGTTACTTCATCACTATTGAGAAATGATGAAGTATTCGGTGTTGTTACAGTTGTCATTGTTTGTTTGTTGGAAATGAATCAGGTTTAATTGAAAGTTTCCGCTATTTTAACCCTTTGTGAGCGAGAGTACTCTTCACAGGCGCGCCCCTTTATCAGTCAAAACCGGATTCATTGCAACAAAACAAACAATAACTCCGATACTGACCATGCATCAGAACCCTAGTCCTAACCAATTCAAACTATAGAACATCAAATAGAAAATGAGAATTCACATAAATGAAGACTTACCATGTTTTCTTTATTCCAAGCTCATCCTCGGTGGCGCATCCCGAGTATTGTCACTTTTCACAAGACATAAAATGTAATAAGGACCATTATACGTTCCTTTGACTAAAGAAACAAATATGTTCCCTAGTTTGAATTAATTAGGACTAGGGTTCGGTGGTAGATCTGATACCCCGTAACACACCACAAAAAGGTGATCTACCAGCGTTAGGGGTTTTTCTGTTGTATATTTAGCGCTGTCAGTTTTTGCGAAAATTGGAATAAATGGCGTCACCCGAAAAACAACGTCGCGTATTCATTTTGCGCAAGCACCTGGAAAATCCTCAACTCTGTCATCGGGTCATCGGAAAACAACTCAGAATCGTGCAGTCAACGGTGAGTCGTGTGATTAAACGTTACTACGAAACTCTGAGCATCGAACGGAGAATGAAATGTGGTCAGAATGGATGTTCTATTAGGGATCAGGATCACAAGCGTGTCGTGAAAGCGTTTAAGCGGAATCCCAATGCTTCGGTCAGGGATGTTGCCAAAAAATTGAATCTGTACAAGTCTTTCGTTCAGAGAGCCAAGAACCGGGAGGGACTGCATACGTCCAAACGTTGTGCTGGAGTAGTACGAAGTCAACGTGGTGGGTCACTTTCGTACCCAAAGACATGAACCTCCCCAACGCATTGGAACTAAGACCCATTGAAAAATACTGGGCTACTATGAAACAGGTACTACGGAAGCATCCTAAGGAGTTAAGCGACAGGTGCGAGCGTGCGATTATGGTATTGAAGTTGAATGAAATAAATACCATGCCACAATAAAATGGTATGCCACAAGCTTACTAATGGATTATATTTTACTGTGTAAAATTTTGAAAAGGATCAACTAGGTAATTTTCTACGGCGTTTTTTCCGTGGTGCAATTTGATGTGAGACACCCTTTATTCAACAAGGTAGCAACGGTGTTCAATTTTCACTTGCACGAAATACGCATCGTCCAAGATTTTTGACTTTTCAGGACAGTTGACGCACGTTGATCGATAAGTTTCTTGTTGATTTTTGTTTGACTTGGCTTCGATATTTGTATTGTGATGCTGTCTGTTGGTAATGTTCAATATTTTATTATTTGTATGAGAACATCACTGGGACATAGTTAAAGGGTGTCTCACAATTGGTGTCACTAAAACAAAATGCGATTTCAGCAAAACAAATCAACCAAATCATAGCATTTATTTTTCATTTGAAAGACACATGTTATAGAAATAAACCACATTCATTCAATTTGAATCTCTCGCATTTTTCCGTGATCATTTTGCGCAAACGCTTTGTAAACCCAACGCAGCTGGCACGCACGATTTCCTAAGGAATTCAGTCCCAAATATCCACCAAATGTTTCTTGAATCGGTCTAAAGTAAGCTCTTTTGTAGATCCTATATGTTGAAGCATATAACCACAAACAAACCAGTCAAGTGGGTTGAGACCCGGTGAAGATGTAGGCCATTCTTCGCTTGTGATGAAATCGGGCCAATTTTCCGCGTACCACGCTTGTTTCTTCTTCGCCTTGTGAGCTGGAGCTGAGTCCTGTTGGAAACAAGATGGCGTATTCATACAGAGCATTGAAGCTGGTGGTTGGCCACCTGAGGAAGCAGATGGTTCTTCAAAACCTGCTCGATGTAATATTCGGTGTTGATTTTTACGTAAGGTCCTATGAAAAGAAGAGGAAGTTTTCCTTTTTGTAAGATGGCGCCTCATACCATGATTTTCGATACATTCTGATAGCGTTCTACAGCTAGTTTATCTCTTGGAATATTGGTAAGACTTTTGCCATACACACGATCATTTGGTTGATTATAACTGTGATTCAAAGGAGGAAGAGCTTTTCATCAGAAAATAAAATCTCGCAGTCACCGAATCAAAAGATGTCTGCTTCTTTGGACCCTGGCTTGCTTTTGACGCTCCGTCAACCGGTGAAACCCGTTGTTTCTTGTATGGCTTGCATTCCAGATCATGTCTGAAGAGCCTGTTCATGGAAGCAGGGGACATTTGAAATTGTTTGCTCAATTTACGGCCAGATACGGCCGAATTAGGTCTTATTCGCTCCCTTACACATTTGACCATTTTCTTCGTTCGTCGGGCACGTCCTTTGTGTTGAATATGGACATTTCCAGTTACCAGTCCGGAAAACAAAACGCTTACGTACTCCGAACTGCTTAAGGCTATGGAATATCTGACACAAATGTTATTTCAAAACTTCCTCCCGTATGGCATCCATGGTAGCTGTTAAATGTAAACAAACGGAATCGCTTATTTATCTTCAGTGATATTCTGTCAAAAGAATACACTCAAAGCGGATTTAACCAATTCCGCTGTTAAAATTATCCAGCTGAAATAAACCAAGACTGAAAAAAGGTGACACCTATTGTGAGACACACTGTAGTTTGTTGATGAAAGCACAAATAAGTAAATGAAGCAAAGTGTTTCTTCCTATTACCAAGCGACAGAAGTAAAATGCAAACACAGATCCTCCCACAGAGTAAATCATTACAGGTACCCCAACCCGGCGCCCACCCTCATGAAAAGTAGACACACGTAGATCGCATGTTGTTTTGCGTAACTTTCTTTCCATGTTGATACAATGAATAGGTAAATGATATCAGTCGATTATATGAGAAGCAAACATTCAAATATTGACGGCTTTTTTGCTGCGAGCCGGTCTGATGATACTGCCACTTAGCGTTTACGATGATAACTGCGTTTGCCGAATTTTGTGATTGACGGTGGAGGTGACCTCCCGACTCAGCTCAGTAATTGTAAAAGATACAGACATTAAATAAACGTGAATTGCAAATATGCGGGATTGAATGTTCTCGCCTGCAGCAGCGGAGCTCACTCACAGTGTGTCTCACACAAACGCATTCCACCACACTCCAATCTGATAGATGTTGATGGATGGGTCACGTGGTTCGAGCGAAGATCGTTAATATAACAATCGATGACTTGCCAACCATCATGACGTATCATCCAATCCCGCACCCGAACTGCTAAATGTCACACGTCTCCTCTTCCCTTCTATTATTGCCCCGCCGACATGGTAACACAATGCGAAACCGTTCCATCATAAACAACTGGTGATCTCGATTGGAGAGCCCACACACACACACACACACATATCTGGGCAACGAATGTAGCGCGTCGTTTCCAGCGGGTTGATCAAATAAACAAGTCACGCGTTTCGCGAAGCAGAGCCGGCGAATGCAAATTTCATACACCCAGCGGGAAGATGTTTCTCGCTTAAAAATAGGAACACTGGATACATGTGGGAGGCAGTGGTGTCCGTTTCGATGACGAGCGCTACAATGATTGTTACACTCTACTAGTCGCTCCCATAATCGGACAAATCTTATCAGCTGCGACCGGGCGCATCGTAATTGCACTCCATAAAACTAGGTCGTAAATTACACAGTAAACCATCTAACGTCCACCCTTTCTTTCTCTCTTATCTCCCCCGTCGCCTATAGGTTCTCGGACTGGTCTCGTATCCGCCGCTGTTCGATGACAAATCGATCCCCGAGGATGCCAAGCAGCGAGCACGTGATATCCTGTCCGGTTGCAAGGGCCACTCGGTCGGATCGTACACCGATTCCAACGGAATCGAAATCATCCGGAAGCATGTCTCCCAGTACATCGAGGATCGTGACGGTGGAATCCCATCCGATCCGAACAACATCATCCTGTCGGCCGGTGCCTCCGGTGGTATCAAAGTGCTAATGTCGCTGATGAGGTGTCCAATCGATGGCAAGACACCCGGAGTGATGATTCCGATTCCACAGTATCCACTGTACTCGGCCACGATTGCCGAATTCGAGATGGCGCAGGTCGGTTATTATTTGGACGAGGCGAACAAGTGGGGACTGGACATTGCCGAGTTGGAACGGTCGCTGAACGAAGCTAGGAAAACCTGTGCCCCACGGATATTGGTTGTCATCAATCCGGGTAACCCGACCGGACAGGTGCTGGCTCGTGAAAACATTGAAAATATCATCAAGTTCGCCTACAAAGAAAAACTGGTGCTTTTCGCTGATGAAGTCTACCAGGACAACGTCTACGAGAAAGGTTCCAAGTTCCATTCGTTCAAGAAAGTGCTGATGGAAATGGGAGCCCCTTACAATCAGATGGAGCTGTGCAGCTTCATGTCCTGCTCGAAGGGATATATGGGCGAGTGCGGAATTCGCGGTGGCTACGCCGAGGTGGTCAACATGTGCCCAGACGTAAAAGCCATGCTGCTCAAATGCATTTCCGCTCAGCTTTGCCCGACCACCATCGGACAGGCCTGCATGGATGTAGTGGTACATCCGCCGAAAAAGGGCGAACCATCCTACGAACTGTTCATCAAGGAGAAGAATGCGGTGCTGGCCTCGCTGAAGGAGCGGGCCGAGATGGTCGCCGACACGTTCAACTCGATCGAGGGATTCTCGTGCAATCCGGTACAGGGTGCTATGTACGCTTTCCCTCAAATCCGCCTACCCGAGAAAGCCATCGAGACGGCAAAGAAGGCCGGCCAGGCGCCGGACGTTTTCTATGCATTCCAGCTGTTAGAGCAAACCGGTAAGTATTCCCCGAACCGATTCCTAAGAAATGTAAACGATCTTCCCTTCTTCCAAACAGGCATTTGCATCGTTCCGGGCTCCGGATTCGGTCAGCGTCCCGGAACATATCACTTCCGTACTACCATCCTCCCGCAGCCGGCTAAGCTGAAGGAAATGCTGGACATGTTCCGGGCGTTCCACGAAAAGTTCCTGAAGCAGTACAAGTAAAGGCAACCAACCTACTCATTGAACAACTCCACTCATCTAATAACAGAAAGACAAACGCACCGCAAGAGAAGTCATCTGCCAAATTGCTAGTCGATCAGCTTCAATTTTACAAAAAGAACAAAGCGGTATCAATTTATCGACTCCAGTGCGAGTCCACCGGATTGTTCTATGATCTACATACATATACTCCTATACATATTATACATCGCGCAATCGACGAAGCGGGCACCCTCCTCAATATTGCATACACATGCATTTGAGTAACATTAAAAGCAATCTAATTGCATCGTTGAATATCGACATACATCAATCGCGTTCGTACGTTAGCTTATAGACCAGTTAGGCAATTAGTGCGAGGGGTTTCTTTATCTATTGTTGGCATTCGGCTTCAGTTCTTAGCGAAATTGGCGAAACACATATGATGGATTAAAAAAGACAATAATTATTTTTGCGACCATTTAACGAATTGGCCAATTGAAAATTTAAATGTGACTCGGATGGGCGGTAGTCATCTTTCTATGTGTATTTTAACGCGTTCTACAAATGAAGAGGAAATATGTTTATCTGTATCGAAAACGAAGATATTGTTGGATGCTCCTGTCTCAACTGCTGCGTGTGTGTAAAGCACCAGGATTTTTATTAGTCATCACCATTGACCTCGTATCGCAAACAAAAAAAAAAGAATCAAGTATAAATTCACGTTCAAATTGATTAGGAAGAACGGAAACATGTTATTGTGAATAAAGTTTAAAAAATATATGAACCAAATTGAAAATGTGTTGCTTCAGTTCGGCTTTGAAGAGAATATCCAACCAACGACCAAAGAAGAGGTGCAGGAGCGGAAGCAGAAACTCACGGAACTTGTTGGAAACTTCAACGCCGTTCAAACCGTGATCCAAGAGAACATTAGTCATTCGGAGGACGTGGCGTCGATTTGCAACTATCAGCTTCTATTCGAGGAAGTTAACTTTAAGGCGAAGACAATCTACTCAAGGTATCATGTGGAACAGCAGAATCGGACATCGGTTCGGGCGTCGTTGTCACTGAAGCATAGGATAAGCAAGCCACCAGCTCCCTGTAAGGCTCCGAAATTCTCTTTGCCTCTTCGCCCTTCGCCAGTTTCAACCTACATTCCAGGGGCGTTGATACTGGCTTACAATCCTCCATTCGAAAACGCCGCAACATATCCTCGAGATACTGCCGTTGACTTATGCGCATCATTCCTTCATCCATATTTCGTTCGATGGTCATCCCCAAGAAGCACTTTACTTTACCCACGTCTGTCATTTCGAACTCCTTAGAAAGGCAACTCTTGACAGCATCCACTGCTCGCATTGATGAACTGATCACCAACACGTCGTCAACATACAGCACAATAATGACGACAGCATCGCCAACTCGTCGAATGTACAAACACTGATCGTTCATACTTCTCGTGAACTGCAGCCGTCCTTGAACAAACTCGTCAAAACGATCGTTCCAAGCACGGGACGCTTGTTTCAGTCCGTATAATGACCTGTTCAATCGGCACACCAAGTTCTGCTCAACCTTAGATCCTTCTGGTTGGAGCATATATATTTCGGTCAGCATATATATTTCGGTCAACACTCCATTCAGAAAAGCCGTACGAACGTCCATTTGATGTATGAACATCCCTTTCTGATTTGCTAGTGCTAGCACAGCACGAAGAGTGTCGAGTTTGGCCACAGGAGAGTAAGTTTCACTATAGTCGAGACCGTATCGTTGACTGAAACCTCTAGCGCCAAACGTGCCTTGTAGCGACCCGGTGCTCCGCCGATTCCTCTTTTAATCTTGAACACCCATTTGTTCGTTATAGGTGTTCGACCCTCTGGCAGCTCCGCCAGCGTCCACGTTCGATTCTTTCGTAGCGAATCCAACTCATCGTTGATCGCTTCTTCCCATTTCGGCCAGTCACTTCGAGTACGCGCTTCGGAAATTTAGTCAGGAAGGTTCTCGACGTAGCTTGTGGCATTCAAAGCATATGCGGCATACTCCACATCATAATCTTTATGCCACACAGGAATATTTCGCGGACGTTGTGGACGGTGTGAACCTTCACCGTCTGCTTGCCGATGGATCTCCCCTTCAGGCTCGGCATCGTGCTCCTGCTGTTCGTCGTTCAAGCCCTCACCATCCTCGTCTGCGCCGTCCTGGTGAAAACTCACGTACTCTTCATCGGAAATTGCATCCGATCGATCAGAAACCGACCTTTCGATCTCTTCGTCGAACACACTCTCAACTGATTCATCATCTCTCAAAGGAAGCACAAGAATGTCTGACAAAAGCTTTTCGCACTCACCTTTTGCCGATGCCTTACCATCTGTCTCCACGAAGACGACATCTCGGGCACGTACAATCCGTTTCTGGTCTGGGTGCCATACGCGATAGCCGTTGGAAGCGTAGCCAAGGAACACACCTTTCCACGCCTTTGCATCCAACTTCTTCCGCAGTTCCTTCGGGATGTGGACGTAGACAGGACAACCAAACGCTCGCAGCTTGGACACGTTCGGCTTCGTTGCCTCCCAGAGCTCGTACGGGGTGACATTCGACGCAATCGCACTAGACGGACTACGGTTCGAAAAGAATGCCGCAGTCTGAACGGCCTGACCCCAGAACCGCTTATCCACTCCGGAATCGGTCATCATCGAACGGGCCTTCTCAACAAGCGTTCGATTTAACCGCTCGCTGACCCCGTTCTGCTCCGGCGTATACGGTACAGTCCACTCGATCTGGATACCACGTTTCCTGCAAAACTGCTCGAAATGCCTACTCCGATACTCACCGCCGTTGTCGCAACGAAAACGGCTTATCTTCTGGCCAAATTTAGCCGTCACCATCGCTTCATATTGTTCAAAACACTCAAACACGTCGTCTTTGCCTTGCATCAGGAATACCATAGTGAAATGGCTCCAATCGTCGGTAAATGTCACAAAATAATTCATACCGTTTAGTCCGACCGGCGATATTGGACCACACACGTCCGAGTGAACCAGTTCCAGCACTCGCGACGACCTCGTTTTATCACGCGTAACGAATGGCTTCCGACTCTGTTTTGCAATCACACAAGACTCACAAGTCACGACATTCTTGTCCGACGCACTGTTCTTCACATCCAGTCCAATGACCATTTCAGTCCGAAACATCTTCACCAGACTTCTGGGATTCAAATGGCCGAAACGACGGTGCCATAACTCTAAATATTTCGGAATGCCACCACAAGTCAGCAGTGCTTCACTCGCGTCGCGCTTGTTCGAGAATAGATCCAATCGATACAACCTTCCGTACCGGGAACCACTCGCGACTATTTCCGCACCGCGTTGTATGATCACTTTACCGTTTTCATACGACACTTTCATGCCTGCTTCGTCAACCCTTAACACCGAGAAGAGGTTGCAGCGTAACTCCGGCACATACAACACATTCTTGACCGAACAATCAATCAAGTTCCCTTTCACTTTTGACACCAGTTTCACAGTTCCCGAATATTCGGCAGTAAGCGATTCTCCGTCTTTCGCTACGACAATATCTATAGGGCTTTTCAGTGGCTTTAAACTTTCGAAGAGGGATTCATCGTTTACCAAGTGATCTGAACATCCAGAGTCGATGAACCAATCTAACCTCCGCAAATCCTGTTTCTTCTCACCACACACACCGACGAAACTCACTCCTTTTTGTTCCGTTACATGCGCTTTAGATTTCTTGTCACTATACACTTTTTCGCTCTTCTTCTTCTTCTTGCTTGGACACTCGGCCAACTTATGGCCTTCCTTCTTACATCCATAACACTTAAACACTTTTTTCTTCTGTTTCTTCGAACCCGCAAAAGCAGCGTTATCCTTGTTGGGAGTGACGAATTCCACATCTAATCCTTTTTGTTTCGTCTCCTCATCCAACAATCGACACTTCACTAACTCCATGCTCAAATTGTCCTCCGGCATCGTCTCCAGAGCCGTGACAACCGTCGAGTACGTCGGACCGAGCGTCAATAGCAGATGACATACGACATCCAATCCGTCCATCTCCGCCCCCGTTCCACGGTACTCGCGAACTACGCGATCGAACTGCAAAAAATGATCACGCAACGATCCACCATCGAAACGCATTCCTAGCATTTTTCGCTTCAGGAGCATCCTACTGGCAATGCTCTTCCGTTCGAATACCCTGCACAGCGCGTCCCAGATCGCTTTCGGGGTCTGCTTTTCCTGGACATACTCCAGCTGGGAGTCGTGGATCATTGCGATCAAAAGTGATTTGCACTTTCGGTCCTTTTTAACTCGCTTTTCCTTTTTGTTTACCTTCTGCTGTCGGACCTCCGCAGTATCAGCCGCTTCCCCTTTCAGTGCCTCCATGTCGTCGATTCCCGTATCAACGCATTCCAATAAATCATGTTCCTCAAGAAGTACACGCATCCGAAACTTCCAGGCATTGAAGTTTGAGCCATCAAATAAAGGGCGATACGGTCAAAATTTGGTCAATATCAACTTGACGTATTTCTTTCAATTTTGCATTTAAAAAACCTGAACACCCCTCATTTTGAAGGTGTGTGTGTGTAGAATGTTGCTCCTATTTTGATTTTGGAATTCACTCTTCAGTTGTCAAAATGCCGTCCAAGCAAGAAGAGCAGCGTATCAAAATTTTGCTCGCGCATCGCGAAAATCCGAGCTACTCGCACGCAAAGTTGGCAAAATCGCTAAAAGTTGCCAAATCAACCGTTACAAATGTAATTAAAGTGTTTGGGGAACGTTTGTCGACAGCCAGGAAGTCTGGATCGGGGGGAAATCGAAAACCGGAAGCCGCTGAGAAGACAAAGAGAGTTGCCGGTAGTTTCAAGCGAAACCCTAACCTATCTCTCCGAGATGCCGCAAATAAGCTGGGTGTATCGTCTACAACCGTGCATCGAGCCAAAAACGAGCCGGACTATCGACTTATAAGCAGGTAGTGACTCCAAATCGCGATGATAAACAAAATACGACGGCCAAAGCGCGATCCCGGAGGCTGTACACGACGATGCTGACGAAGTTTGACTGCGTGGTAATGGACGACGAAACCTACGTCAAATCCGACTACAAGCAGCTTCCGGGACAGGAGTTTTATACGGCAAAAGGAAGGGAAAGGTAGCAGATATTTTCAAGCACACGAAACTGTCAAAGTTCGCAAAGAAATATCTGGTCTGGCAAGCCATCTGTACCTGTGGCTTGAAAAGCAGCATTTTCATAGCTTCCGGGACTCGTCAACCAAGAAATTTACGTGAAAGAGTGTTTGAATAAACGTCTGTTGCCTTTCCTGAAGAAACACGGTTGTTCCGTACTGTTTTGGCCGGATTTGGCATCTTGCCATTACGGTAAAAAAGGCCATGGAGGCGCCAACAACGTGCAGGTGGTTCCCAAGGACAAGAACCCTCCCAACACGCCAGAGCTCCGCCCAATTGAGAAATACTGGGCTATTGTCAAGCGGAACCTAAAGAAGACCAAAAAACTGCTAAGGACGAGCAGCAGTTCAAGGCAAACTGGCTTTCTGCGGCGAAGAAGGTGGACAAGGTGGCTGTACAAAATCTGATGACAGGGGTCAAGCGTAAGGCCCGGCAATTCGGATTTGGAAAAGCGGAAGCCTAACTGAATATTTTTCCTGAATTTTATACTAATTGAACTTGAAAAAGAAATTTAATTTGATTTTTTAAATAAACGATTTCACCGATTTACACGCGTTTTCCATGTCCATGTCCATGTCCTCCTCCATCACAAACACTTTCCGCGATTCCCGTAAAACGTTCAGAATACGTTCTGGGCCCAAAACCTAAAGTGGGAACTCGGATGGAACATACATGAAAATAAGTAAAAAGGCACGAGGTTTAATCGAGGGAAAAACACATTTAATACTAATACTTGTTTGTTTACTTACTACATGAAAACATACAGTCAAGGTAGTTAAAAATGAAAACACTGTCCTACAGTAAAGTCAGTGAGAAGAAGGACACTAGGTGCAGGGATTGCTTCCTCAATACCGGACAGGTGTCAAATCAGGAACATCCACTAAACGTGAAGCTTCCTCAGCTCAACATCCCAGTCTTCAAGCGGAAGGTTTTGTTTGTCAGCCCCATCCACAGCAGGATGGCCTTGAAAGACTTACTTAAGATGCAGTACTTGTTTTCCTATCTGGACGGCGAGGCGAAGAAGATGGTCAGTTTGTTCCCCATCAGCGATGCCAGCAGACTTGGGAAACACTTGAATCACATCACAACAAGATAAAATTTGCCCTTGTCCAGGAGTTCATAGACCAACCAGCAACGTCAAGTGCAAGTGGCCTGAAGAAGTTGGTTTCCACATTCGTCGACGTCATTCGTCAACTCAAGGCTCTCGGAAACGAATATGAATCGAGGGATCCGTGGCTCATCCACCTACTGCTGACCTTTTTCAGAGGATGTTGCAGGGCTTAAATTAGGAAATTCGCTGGCTGCTGCTATCAGGCGGTTGAAAGCAAAGGAACGCCAATTTGAAAACGACAGCAGCTTCATGCAACGATACACATCATTCGTGCATGAATACCTGCAATTACCATGCAATCTTGCATGAATACCTGCCACATGGAGGTTGTGCCGCCTACGGATATCGGCATGGACTGTTCGAAATCCTACTACTAGTCACACCATGGTGTCATAAAGAAGGACAGCGTAACTACAAAACAGAAGCGTATGCTGCTGTGGTATATTTCCGATCTGTGGACAACAATAGTGAGGGCCATGTTACCTTGATGGCAGTGCAAGCCAAGATCGCTCCTGTACGAAAAGTCTCCATTCCTCGTTTCGAGCTAAATGCAGCGGATCTACTGGCAAAACTAATGAAGCAAGCAGCAGAGCCACTCAAGCAGTTCATGGCTATCCAGCTACCCCGGCTGGTGGTGCACCTACCTAGCGAATAGAACTTCTTCGATTCTGGGCACACGTAGTTTCAAACGAAAATCCTGCTGACTACGCTTCCCACGGGATCTCCCCGATGAAGCTTATAAACCATCCCCTGTGGTGGACGAAGCCTGCATGGCTGTCCGACGATTCCGCTACTTGGAAACAAAACGTATCAGACAAGGGTCACTACCTAGTACAGGACCTGCCAGCTCAGAGAGAGATGACCTCTTATAAATTTATGATTGCTATGATACGGGGGTCGCTCCAGTGTTGCCAGATATGTTTACACAGTAATCCCATTGAAAATAATGTAATTAAAAATATAATCAAAATTCGTCGATATTCTTTTAATACTTGGTAATATTCAATAAAGTAAACGTTTAACAATTGTCAACATGGAGAGGTTCGTGAATTTGAGGCTCTACGAATACAAAACTGCCTTACAGGGAAGAAAAGGATTATATTCAAAATTCAAATAAATAATTTTAAAATTCAAAGCGTTACTTTTAAATCTTCGTAAGCTTTTTCTGATCTTTATTTTTCCAGAAGGTATAATTTTTAAAACCCAAACGAAAAAAGTAAAAAAGCAGTGACTAGCAACACCGCCAAACCAACAACAAACTGACTGCTTGTAACGTAACTCAACGGATGCGGTAGAGGTGGTTGTCACAGCGACCAATAAAAAACGGTCTTTTTTGACAGCTAAATGGTCTTGTTTTTGCACTAACAGCTGGCAGGTCCTGTCCTAGGTCACGACGACCAATCACGTAAACCCAGTTCGATTTCCAACCACAAGGATCCAGAAGGAAATCCTCGAACAGCGATCCAATCTCAACGTGGTATGCTGGCAGCTTGTCCGTGTTCAAAAATTAGTCTACAATATCAGATGCAAGGCAACCGGCAACGACGAGCGATACGGATCCATTCTGCCAGACTCCTACGCAAGTGAAATCAAGACTATGGTCCGGGGAGAGGAAGTTCCGGTTAAGTCCAGTAATTCAAGCCTGTACCATTTCCTGCGGGTACCGGCACGCTTCGGGTTGGCGGACGACTGCGCAGCACTCGGTGTATTCCTTTGCTGTCAAGGACCCGATAATCGTCCCGAAAAAAATAATCGATTGGCAAAACTCTTCTGGTCAAGGAATTTCACGTCAACAACTGTCACGCAGGGCCAACTTAGATGACAGCAACAATCAACCAACGTTACTGGATTCAAGGTTGTCGGACAGTTATAAAGCAGGTGGTACAAGATTGCGTGACTTGGGGCAATGTCAAAACCACTGATGGAGAATTTACCAACAGCTCGAGTGACAGCGTGTCGCCTTTTCGCAACCTGGAACTTTCCATTGTTTGTTCAGCACGCCGATCCTCGTTAATTCAAATCCAATGGCAACGATGTCATTATTGGAGCAGAAGTCTATTATCGTCTACTGCTGGGTGGTTTCATAGATCGCGGATCAGGACTTCCCCACTTGAAGGAGACGGTTTTCAGGTGGGCAGTGTCTGAAAAATGCAAAACAACGGATTCAACTTCCTTTGCTACCGCACCCGTGTGCAGTAATGCTGATTTGGTCAAACAGCTTGCTCATTTCTGGTAGATTGAGTCGTGCTACTCCAACGAGACCCTATCAGTGGAAGAGTGGAAATGCAAGACCCATTTTACTGCTACCACTGCTCGAGATCCAATCGGGAGATTTGTGGTTCATTGCCGAAGAATCCAGATGTACTCACCGAACTACAATCATCGATTTGTGTCGCTTTAGAATACCTCGCGGTGTCGTCGTCGCTGATCTGGAGAAAATGTACCGTCAAGTAGATCACATTGACCGGCTTCTTCAGCGTACGTATTTCGATCTGCCCCCTCGGACCCGCTACTCGAATTGTTGACCGTTACTTACGGTATTGCATCGGCCGCGTACTTTCCCACCCGTTGTTTTCAGCAACTCACCTCTGAGTTAATCCATCCCGAAGCGGCTAAGGTTCATTCGAAGAATTTTTACATTGACATTGCTTTGTGGGGTGGCTTCCAAAAAAGAAGACATTGACCTTTGCCGGCAACTGATCGACCTTCTACAATCGGCTGGATTTAAGCTGCACAAATGGGCATCCAATAGCTCGACAATTCTTCGGAACATTCCAGCAGAGCTTCGTGAAGAACGGGATATGTTGGAACTCGATTCCTCATCCTCACCAGTGAATACTTTAGGGTTGATGTGGCAGTCCGTTTAAGACGTCTTTCGCTTCAAAATACCTGCTTGGTCTCATGACGCTCCGATAACCAAACGATTGGTGCTTTTTGATGCAGCACGCTTGTTCGGCCCTCTGGGCGTATTGGGATCAATTGTGCTACGGTCAAAACTCCTTTTGCAGGAGTTATGGAAAACGAAAGTTCCCTGGGATAATCTTTTGAATGATTCCCAACAACAGATCTGAAGGAATTTAGGAGTGACCTATCCAGTATTTTACGAGTACTCATGGCCGCCTCGGTTGAGCTCGGTTTCTGGTAGGGAGCAAGCGATTCGACGTTTGGATTAGGTCGTTTGACACGAGTTTGACAGCTAATCGATAAGATTTGATCGATTCTCTGTAAAATGGCCTTAGCCAAACGTCAAATAGCTTGCTCCCTAACAGAAACCGAGCTCAACCAAGGCGGCCATTAGCACTCGTAAAATGCTGGATAGGTGATTGACTTGCTCTCCGTCCCACGATGGGTGGCTCCCTGTATTGATCCAGTCAACGTTGAGTTCCATGGGTTCAGTGACGCATCCGAAAGCGCTATCGGTGCGTGCATCTATATCCGCACTATTTCGTCTAGCGGGCTCGTCTCGGTGCATCTAATTACGGCGAAGTCGAAAGACGCGCCAAAAGGAACCGAACATCTTGATCCTACTATTCGCTTACCGCTTCTAGAGCTCTGCGGAGCGCTTCTTCTGAGCCACTCGTTCGAAAGGTAGAAAGCAGTCTACAAATCCAAACCCTTCCGTTCTTCTGGACGGATTCCACAATTGTCGTCCATTGGTTATTCGCTTCGCGATCTCGTTGGAAAAAGTTCGATTCAACAAATCACAGTTTCTGGGAGTTGGAGACACGTCCCAGGTATCGAAAACCCAGCAGATGTCATATACCAAGGCATACCATCAGTGGAGCTCATTGAACACATGCTGTGATGGCAAGGGTCTCAGTGGTTGTAACAACCCAACCGGTTTTGGCCAAATCTTGTTCGAACGTCCAATGACCTCTTCAGCACTGAACAACTCTAGGATAGACCTACGGTTTTGCTTCCCTACAGTCGTGCAAAAAATCATTTTTGCATTGAAATCATCTCTCTACAGTCTAGTTCGCTTGGTTGCCTACATGCAACGGTTCTGCAGCAATGCGAAGAAGCATATTCACGAAGCCAGAAGTTTTGGACCCCTATCTACAGGTGAACTGGAAGAAGCTCTCGTCAGCCTGGTCTACAGAGCCCAGCAAGAATCCTTTGCGGAAGATCTGAACTCTATCCGCACCACCGGTCAAGTGAAGTCGTCGTCGAAGCTGAAGGCACTATCGCCAGTGCTTCTAAATTGGGTTCTTCGCATTAGAGGGCGTCTCAACAACGCAGCGATTCCGTATGCCCAAAAGCAACCTATGATCCCGGATAACAAGCACCCATTAACTTTACTAGTTGTTCGATACTATCATCTCAGTCATCTGCATGTTGGACCTACGCTCCTTACAGCTATCGTTCGACTGCGTTTCCTGCTTCCGCAGCCGACCAACTTCCGCCGTACAGATCATGGTGGACTTACCTCCCGTTCGAGTATCACCATTATTGCTGTTCCTTAATTCTGGAGTAGATTTTTACGGTTCTATCTTCGGCCAGCAACTGTTCCGCAAAAATTATTCGTAGCGGTGTTCGTTTGCTTATCAATAAAAGCGATTCGCCTTGAGCTCCTTGAAAACCTATCCGTGGATTAGTTCATCGCGCCCCTGAAGAGCTTCGTGGCACGTCGAGGAGTATCACGGACAATTTATTGCGGCAATGCAACAACTTTGTCCAAGCTCGACGCACGCTGAGCGAATTCCTACAGCTCTACAACTTACAAGAAAGTGCTCTGCAGAAGCAATCCAGTTGTCTTTTATCCTTCCAAGACAGACCGCTAACTGCAATCCCGGAACCATCCTACGAAGAATTACCCAACAATTAACTATCCAAATAGCAGCTGATCCAGGAATTATCTCCGTCGCCTTTGTAAGCGATGGTTACTAGAATATTTATCGGGATTATTACAGCAGCGGACCCGATAGGGTCCACGAACGCGACAACATTCGCATCGGAACGATGGTGTTAGTTCGTGAAGAAAATCTACCGCCGCAGAAGTGGCGTTTTGGCCGAGTCATTGAATCCCGGTAACGACGGACTAATGGCGGTATCTACAAGAGAGCAACTGCCTATTCCCGATAACCAACCAGCTGACCAAGAAGCAACATAGTTCCTGTTGTTAGAGGTTCCAGCAACTCAGGCGATGTCGGATGGGAGGGGACTACATGGTCCCCGCACAAGTTAAGTATCCATTTTGTTCTTCGCTGAAACTTGTCTTCGCCGACCTAAGGTCAACCGTATTGGCAGGAACATTGGATGAACGAACGCGTGGATCAAAAAGTCGAATGCCACATGTCACACCCCTATCCGTTGGTTCACCGTGTTCACAGAAGTTCATCGAAGTTCACCGAAGTTCACCCAGTTCCATCCCATCGTCCAACAAACGTCGAGGAGATGAAGACAGCGAATGCAGAAGTGATCAAAATTGTTAAAATTGTTGTATTTGAATTCGATATAAGTACTAATAGTAGTTTGTAAAATGAAGTCAACATCGATACGAAATAAGATTGAAATTTATGTTTCAATGATGGGCGGTATGTTACTTCCCATAATCTTTGAAGTTACCCTAAATTAATTCGAAGTTAAATTAAGGCACTCATAAAATAAAACTACCACTGAGTGTACATTAAAAACCTCTATCGTTTGAAATAAAGAGTACCTTTGATTAGTGTTTCGTAAGTAGTTCGCGCGTTTGGTGTAGGACATCCGAAGCTATCACGCAGCGCATCGACCACAAATCCGGAGAATCAGCGTTTCTTCACCAACCTCGAAATAAACTGGAAGTTCATTCCACCGGCGAGTCCACACCGAGGCGATATATGGGAAAACGGTCGTGAATTCCCTATTTCGACGAATCCTGACAGCCTCGAGGCACTCACCTCGGAACATTTCCTGGTTGGGTAGCCCTTGAATCTACTACGTAACTCATCTCAGGATGAACTAACTGGACCATTGGCAGAAGGTTCAGTGGTATACAGCGTAACTTTGGCAGCATTAGCGTGACGAGTACATCGCTACGTTGCAACCCAGTGGAAAGTGAAGAACGAACCAAGACAACTTGAAGCCTGGGCGGTTAGTCATTAGGAAGAATGATAGTAGCCCACCGTTAGCTTGGCAGCTGGCCCGCATCGTCGCAGTACATTCAAATCAGCGAGGTTTGTTTCGCACCACCACTTTATGCAGAGGCAAGTCGGAGTATCATCGTCCGGTGCAGAAGTGGTGTCCACCGCTCCGGCTAGTGTAACCTGCTGCCCCACTCCACAGCACAATTATTGAAGTCTCCACCCATGATGACCGGTCTTCTTCCGATGAGCTACTAGGTCAGTGCATCCAGCATCTGGTGAAACTGCTTCATGGTCTACCTTGGGGGTACATAACAGATGCATACATAGATCCCGTTGATTTTGGGGATCACGAACCCTTCGCATCAATTGGACACTACTTCCTGGATGGTGAATCTGTCCATCACTTGAATCGCAGCCATCACCGCTCCGTCTGCCACCCACTTTTGCACTTTAGTTCTGCTGCTGACTGCCACAACAGTTGCTGAGCTATGTCGCAATGATTGAGGTTAATTTTGGTAACCTCCTTTTTGCAAAACATGCTTCTCGATAGCTTTCTGCAGTCTTTTGCTAAATCACCCTTCTCCCCTTCTACACTTACAGCACAGCTCAGATCATTGAGAGTCTTTGCAGTTCCTCGCCTGATGACCAAAACCCATGCACTTAAAGCATCTTTCCAGTTCCTTTGCAGACTCTCAGTGAGCACACCGACCACTCAACTTTTATTCGAACCCGGCTTGAACAGCTTGTTGGCTGTCGCTGTCGACAGACGTATCGCCGCCGCCGTGTGCCACCGTACGCCATTCACAAGCGGATTGTCATTGGTGCACCTCCAAGATCGCAATGTTCCTTCAGTGCCCTCTTCAGCTTGTCTTTTGCTGTGGTCTCGTCCAGATCCCTGCAATGGATTCTGGAAGATTGCACCATCTGGTTTCTACGTTTCGCTTAGCAAAGCCTGCCGTGGAGAGATCAGTTCCATCTGCCTCGTTTCGAGAGCCATTGTCAGCTGATCGACCGGGAACCAATTCGGATTCGTAGGAACACATCTAGAGCTCGATGTGTCGCTTGGATCTCGTACGATAGCAGTGGCATTTTGGAGCAGATCAATATCAACATGGAAATGGACTGAAGGAATGCAGCGGGTATTCAATAAAGTCTCAAATATTTGAATTCAACCTACCACAGTAGGCACTTTGCAGACGCTCTTGTCTTACTTTCCCGGGATTTAACATTAGTTTAGGCTAGAAATTTGAGCTTATGATACCACCATTATTTGGTGTTAATTGTATATAAATAAAAACAATGGGAATAAGCTTTGCTTCAGCTATATTTATGCGAGAAAACTTGCTGCAATCGGGACGTTCGGATAGTCGCTGCGAAAACAAACCCAGAAGGAAAAATGAAACACCACAACTTCTTGATATCCTGTTTCAACATTGAAGAAGCGAAAATGTGCCCCACTTAATAATTGTTTCTTTATTTGATTTTCTGTTTCATTTACACATTTAAAAACGTTCGTTTCTGGCCATTTTTGTTGTTGTTGCTGTGGTCGCGGAAATGCAGATATTTTCCCCGCTCTATTTATACATTCACAACTATTTACACAGTCAGTTTATCTTTGCATTCGTTTATACCTACCGATTATGTATATAAAATAAGAATAGTTTTGTCCTACCGGTTGGTTTTTCATCGTTTCATTAAAAAGTGCTTACAGCGGTGTGACTCTTCCTCTTGCTCGCTTGCTTATTGACACACATCCAGGCGGATTTAGTTTTGTTGGTGGCATTGGCGGTGGCGTTGGTTGCAGCGGCGGTTTCCAATTTTATAGTAATTGTCTCGTTTGCGCGTAAAATTAAACTAAAGCTCGCTCTCTCGCTCTCTATGTGTGTTTTGTGTGCGTTTTTGCAACGCTTGTGTGATTCTACTGTTCTATTTTCTTTTTCTTCTTTTTCCTAGTTTCACTCCAGCTGTGCTCTAAAACAACGCAGCATTCCGTTTCCGTGAAAGTACTGGTACGTACGTTTTGCTTTCTGGTTGGTTGGTATCGAGAGAAGTCTTCCCCGGTTGGAAGAGACTTCTAAGGGTTGTGTCTCGTTTTAAAAAAAAACCGCTGCTAAATTCTCTAATATCACGTTTTACGTTCCTTGTTATTGCCATAGTCGTCTTCGTCCTCGTTGTTGTTATTGTTATTGTGCTTCGGTGAATCTTCGTCGCGATTAAGTAGCTCCTTTACTTTGTGCTCCCACATCTCCGGATTAGAGCGCACCTGAAAGAGTTGCGTTATAGATAAGAATAGAGGTAGTTGGAATGAAATGGAAATTACTAATCACTGTTCTCATTTTCTAGTTACAGGTATTCCACTAAACAGCTCACACTCTGCAGGGTTCAATCAGAGGTTATTAAACTTGATCAAATCTTATAGGGAAGAGAGCCCACAGCAGTCGAACTTAGCGTCCGTGCTAACGTTTGCATTAAAAAAATGGACCAAAATTTCCGATTTTCCATGGGTTTACCTTCACCCGCACTGACGCAACTAGCCATGCAGAAGCAATCAGAGTAACCCATGAGTCAGCAGACAAAATGCTTGACAGCTCTATCAGTCGAACTCTAATCGTGATGGCAAAAAGCAACTCCGCTCAGAAGTTTGCGCGTTCAAAGAACGGCACCCAACCGCGTCGAAAACGGACATCGTGCGGCACTTTGTGGACGCCGGATACGCCCGCTCCGGCATCTATAACATCTTGGCACTATTAGACAACAATCAGCGCATCGAAAGAAAAGGGGCTGCATCGCTGCGTGCGCTTGGCCGGGAGGTCGGTTGAACCGGCCAAACAGTGAAATTGTACCGGCGAACATGAACATACATGTCTGGAAGCGGAAGTCACGTCCACTGGTTTCAGAGCTGCAGGCAATCACGCAACAGCAGCGGTTGAATAAGATTGTCAACTCGATTTTCCCAGCGAATCACGACGTGGCGGTGGTGATGGAAGACGAGATCTATCTCACCTTGGATGGGAACGACTGGCAGGGCACTTCGTATTTTACTTCCCCCACGGAGGAGTGACCTCCGAGGTGAAGTTCATTTCACACACCAAGTTCCCCAATAAGGTGCTGCTGTGGCTGACAATCAGCGAGAAGAGGATGTCAAAGCCGCTCTTCTTTCGCTGCGGACTGGCCGTGAAGATTATAGTACGAAATTCCTGCCGGAAGTTGCGTCGTTCATCAAGAAATACCAGAAGGGCGAAGCCGCGGCTGAATATCGATGTGGTACCCAAGCCGGCGAACCCGCCCAACGTCCCCCAGCTGCGTCCCATCGAGAACTTCTGGGCCAACCTGAAGCGTAAGATTTTGTCGCGAAAACTGAGGAGGAATTGATAAATAAAACGAAGAAAGAACTCAAAAACACGCCTACATACACGCATGTTTTCGTCCGCCATGGCGAATGTTCCGGTTAACTGCCGGAAGGCCGCTCCCAAGGGCGTAGCATTTTGTTGCTAGTAAGCTTAAATAATTACCTTCCCTGGGAAATATATCACCATCCGAAAAAAATCCATTTTTTTAATGCAAACATTAGAAACGGACACGGAATCAGCGCATTTCTTCCATTTGTCCGCATTTGCTGGGTGTCCTTGACTGCCCCGTCGCTTCGTCGAAGTCGCTGCATTGAAATTGCCCAGTATTTTTCGATTGGTCGGAATTCTGGCAATTCGGAGGATTCATTAGCTTGGGAATAAAAGCGATCTTGTTGGCAGCATACCACCAGCATTTGGAGTAGTGGCAGCTGGCCAAATCGGGCCAAAAGATGACTTTGCCCCTATGCTTGCGGATGGACGGCAATACACGCTTTTTCAGGCATTCTTATATGTAAACTTGGGATGTCAGGATTTGACGAATGGTTCCGTTTTCAGGCCACATTTGCAACTGGAGCAGACAAGCAATGAATACCGAGATGAATGCTCACGACAAGAACAGAACATAGAACTTGGTGTCGCTGCCGGAAGGAATGAAAGCAATCGGCTAACGATGGGTTTTCAAACTGAAACGCAACAAAGTCGGGTTAGCAGTGAAGTGTAAAGCGTGGTTAGTAGCACAGGGCTGCAACCAACGTAACGACGAGGACTAACAAAGCGTCAGGAGACATTTTGGGCATTATTGGCGGTAGCCGGTAAGCATGGAATGAAGCCTCAACTTTTGAACGTCCGAACTGCGTACTTGCACGGTACTGGGGAGGAGAAAAAGCATTTATGGTCTTAAGAAGTCAGCACGCTGGGATCGTGTTAGACCCGTGTCTGTATGTGTGAATTGATCAACGAAGTACGGTATTCCTACTCGTATACGTCGAGGATATGCTGATTGGATGCAAGGACAACCGGATGGTTCAAGAAAAGGCAAAATTCAACATAACGAACCTCGAAGCTGTCAGACACTTCTTGAGGCAGGAAGTGTGTTACCAGGATGGGTGTTCGTTTTTGTGCTTCCAATGAGCTTTTATAGATCAGAACGGCAAGAAATCGCTATGCTTCTAACGATGAAAGTGTATCGACGGATTCAGTACTGAATGTGACCGCCATTGAATATTTTTGCCAATCGATTTTTTTTGTGAGGTCGAACGGAACTCGAGATGGTTCTGGGATAGGCCACACTGAATTGAAATGATGCTTGGTAAATGATCGCTATCATGCGGATCATTGATGACTTTCTGCACACGGTCCAATGAAAGCGATCTTGAACTGAAAGATAGGTCGAGTCTGCTTTCTTAAGCTGGACTTTTAGGTATGTGTGTCAATTCACCAGTGTTCAAAATTGACAAATTGAAATTATCACATAAATCCTAAAGTATAACCGTTATCGATAGATCCCTCCACCCAGTACCATGGGCATTCATGTCACCCAGGATCAATACTAGAGACAGTAAAATAGAGCATAGAACTAATGAAAATTCTGATAAGAACGGAATCTTAACAGAGGTCTTTATTCAGTAATTGCACCTGACAAGCGACACCTGAAAGAGCTGGAAGAGTTGATACAGAGAATTCATATCTTTCGGTGAATAATTCTTCGAGTGAAGATCAAGATATTTTCTTCTTCTTAGTGTTTTCAAGCTTATTGCTTTCGCAATAATAAGTGTTCTAAATGCACTTCCACAGTTATTGATAGATAGCTTTCGATGCCAGGTACCATTTTTGCATTAGTATGATTGTGGTGTAAGAACAATTATACCCTATGCCCTATGCCTTTACCAACTGAGCTGAGGGAGGACCCGATGTAGGTGCTAAAGGAGGATCAAGATATAACCACCGTATTACAATGGAACTGTCGTAGTCTAATACCTTAATAAGACTCGTTCAAGTATTTGATTCACAACTCTGATTGTGATAAATTTGCTCTCTGTGAAACATGGCTTTCTTCTGAAGATGAATTAAACTTCTACGATTTTAACATTATTCGTCTGGACCGAGATGATTCATGTGGTGGCCTATAAAATTCATTACACCTTCTATAAAATCTCACTCCCAATAATCTCAGACATTGAAATCGTCGCTTGCAAATAAATATAATGAATTAAGATCTTTGCATAGCTATGGCCCACCGAGGACATCAATAGTTGATATCCTTCGTCAAATTTGGTGTTCAGTTAATTTACTTCCATCTCTAGTTCTGATTCTGAGCGGAATTTTTAGTCAAAGTTAAATTTAACCTCGCCAATTGGTTTACAGAGAAGATATCGGCAGTACACAGGTCAATGATCCATCGTCGTCCGTGCTTCTCAGCAATTTGGTTGGCTCTTATCCGAGTTTAAAATGTACGGCGGGCCAGATACCCAAAGATTTTCCATCAAGATCAGCATTTTGAACCAACTTCCCGTACTACCCCAGCTGCCTGCCGTTTTTTTCGATCTTCTGCCGATATAAGGGGGACCTCATCTCCTATATCATGGTCTGATCCCTTCATTAACATTTCGTATCCGTGCGTTGAAAAAAACGGTGTCAACTCAGTTGCCGAATGCACCGAAGTGTTTAGCACTACCTCAATTTCCGACAACTTTGTGCTTCGCCCCCGCACCCGGAGGAAGAGTTAATAGCAGCTTAGTTGTGTTTGATAGTGCTGTTAGTATTGTGCCACGCAGACATAAATGATTAAATTCGAGTATTTTTCGGCTTATTAGCGAGTGACTTGATATAGAGTCGCCTCATAGCGAGGGATTTTGATTGTTGGCAGAGTGGAGAGAGAAAAATGAAAACCAGTGCAATGTAGAAAACGGCCATTTGCTGGTCACAAGCAAAAAACGAAGCTAACGCGCATGCGCGCGTGAGTGACTGGCATATAATTCCAGATGCACTCACTCACCACATGGTGTACAGATAGAGAGCTGTGAAGTTTTTTTTTCGTTGAACAATGATTGTGATTTTTCAAGATAATTTTTTTCTCGGGTGTTTTTACCTGTGATTTTCATTGTGCGCGAAGTACTAATTGTATTCAGGCTATTCCTTTCGAAAAGGATGATGTGAAAATATTTCCGGAATAGCAGAGTGCTACTTCTGTAGAGACATAAATGCATCCTTCAGCATCACAGGGAAGCCGTCCAAATGAAGACTGAAGATCAGCAACAATATCCGGTGAGATCTTTCTGAATTTGAACAATACTGCTAAATACGTGCCATCATCAAAACAATGAGATTTGATGATGGAAGTGTATGCACAGTACCTATATCCATTTGATGTTTGTACTATGTTTATGCGGGTCACTTTCAACCTCGGAATGGACGTGAGTAACCAGGTATTCTGAAATGGGTCACAGGAACCCAACAGAGCTATCACCTTCCAATTCCCAGGCTAAAAATGTTTGACGAGTCGACAACAGTTTGCTTAGCTGCAAACATTTTTCTTCCATAAAATCACTGCCGGACGGTGGGCGTTTGATTGTATATACACACACACACACACACACACACACACACACACACATACACACACACACACACACACACACACACACACACACACACACATCTCTAGTTCTGATTTTGAGCGATCTGAACTCCCACGGTACTGCTTGGGGTGAACAATTCAATGACAACAGAGCGGGTATTTTCTATGACTTATGCGACGATTTCAACTTGACCATCTTGAACACTGGGGAAGCGACACGAACAGCAGAACCTCCTGCCAAGGAGAGTCGACTTGACATATCTTGGTGCTCTAATTCGATATCATTAGATTATCTGTGGAAGGTAATCAGTGATACCCATGGTGGTGAACAGCTACCAATTATTATCTCAATCAAACATGGTTGTCGAAAAACAGACCAGTCAATCCATGTTCCCTATGACCTCACGACGAATATTTATTGGCAACATTTTGCATCGGCGGTATTCCTTGATATTGCTTCTAACGTTCCTTTTCCATCATTAGATGATTATCGTTTCCATTACAAATTGACGTACAAAAACGAATTAAAAGCTCAGAAACGACGTGTTCCAAGTGCATGAATTCCCCATATTTTATTTAAAAAGTATGAACATGTCAATTACAATAGAAGAATTTTCACTGATGGATCGCGCATTGACGGATCCACTGTTTTCGGTGTCTACAATTGGAAACTTCAGTAAACTTGTTTCGTATATGTTGCTGAGCTAGCAGCAATTAATTTAGCATTGGGGATAATTTCAGACATGCCCATAGACCATTATTTTATCTTCTCGAATAATCTCAGTTCTATTGAGTTCTCAGTTCTAGTTCTATTATAAGCCCTCCAACAGAAAACACTGAGGCACTCATTTTACTTTCTTTCAAAAATAAGACGTAGATGTGTGTGTTGTTGGAAAGACCATTACCGTTGTATGGGAACCTTTACATTGCTCCATTCCAGGCGGACTCTCTAGCATGGGTGGGCGCACAAGAAGGCAAGATTTTTGAAAGAAGAATTTCACATGGTGATTTTTTCCCATTAGTACTTCAATTTCCTTTCAAAGTTGGCAAAACGATTGGACAAGTAATTCTCTTCGGTGGTGGTTACATTCCATTATTCCAAATGTTTCTTCGAGATCGTGGTTTATAGGTCTGGATTTAAGTCGCGGTTTCATTCGTGTGATGGCAAGACTTATGCCCAATCACTACTCGCCCATCTCTACAGAATTAACCTCGTCGATAGCATTTATGAAGGTGCGGAACCGGTTTTAATGACATCACTTACGCAGTTTGGCATTGCCCGGATAATTATGCCTCTAGAGCTCGACTATTGGATACCCTAGTGGCCCGAGGTAGACAACGCTTCCGCGAGGTAAGAGATGTTTTAGGAATGCTTGATCTTCCCTACATGCAAGCGATTTACGAATTCCTTTGTTCGTCTGATCTAAGAGTGTAATGTCATCCAGCCTAGTATATTCCCTGCCATTTTGTCCCAGTTATACTATCCTTTTGTTTCCGTGCTACTTGTACCTGCACAGCAAGCTATGGTCAGCCATGTGCGGTTAAGTTTCTGAAAGGGAATACAGGAACCGAGGATTTGGTAGCTGTCGAAACCACGAGCAGCAAGTAATAGCTGAAACAAGTGACCTGCCTAGCCCCTTCCAAACGATAATATGATGATAATGACAGTCACGAGTAATTAACAACCCATTTACTTACATCAAAAAGCAGTGCATTGAAAATAACAAAATTGATCGGCTCCGTAAAGTGTTACGCACGTCTCAGCCTTACAAATAAACAAACTAATAAAAAAAAAAGAAAGTTTGTTGTCTCGAGAGTTTCTCGAAACCCCCTTAAAAATCAAAATACAAATAAAGTACTGAACAAATGAAAAAAAACATTGCAGATGACTTACAAAAGAGCGGTTCAGTAAATTAACTAGCAGATCAGTGAATTAACTAGCTTTAGTATTTTAGATTTGGCCGAAACTTTGTTAACGTGTTTGGAATAACAGTAAAATCTCTGTGAATGTGGATAAGGTTAGATCACATTTTTTGGTCATGTGCTGAGCATCGTGAAGTCAGATCTGTGCTTTATAATTCCTTTCGGGCTCGAGGTAGACAACCCAATGTACCGGTTCGAGATATTTTGACTGTACGTGATCTGGAGTATCTGAATCTCATTTATGTGTTTTTGTCTAACGTTAGCCTTAGATTCTAGTTTGTTTAACCTGTATGTTTACTATTAGTTTTAGTATGTAATTTACTATTAGTATGTGTTTGTGTTGGTTTTCTTTCTCAAATATTTTCAAGTAAAAAAAAACCAAAAGTTGTATAGTTATGATTAGACAATTTAGAATTAAGAATAAATGTGTTATGTAAACCATACTTCAAATTCCCACCCACCTTTCCATCCGTTAAATTGTTATTCCTTTTAACCCCGAGACGGCCGCGAGTAATCGGTTCTATCTCCCTAACTTTAGTTTCAAGATAACTGTTGTACACAAATATGAAAACTTGGCTCTGTAAAGTTGATTCGATTGAGCCTGTACAATTAAATTATGAATAAAAAAAAAAGTATAAGAGTTTTGGCATGAGGAATGGTCGTTTTGATAAGAAAGTAACTTATGAGAAGGGGGTTATGTGATACAACAGTTTTAGAAAAGTAGTAACTCGGAAACCATTCGTTTTACAGAAAAGGTGTCTGTGAAGAAATGGCAGGGAATCAAAATGTCCATGAAAAAAATATAAACTGGAAAAAAATTGCCTTTGTTTTAGAGGTTAGAACAACATTGACAAAACATTGTTGAAAAAGTTTTCCTAACAGCAACTTTTGGAAGATTTTCATAAAGTTAATTTATGTTTATCAAAAATACTGTGGCTTCACACACAGCAACAAAACTCAAATTTTGTAATTCAGCTTTATCTTTGTAATACATGACAAAAGGGTGAATTGTGGCTTGATCATTGATCCAATAACGGCTTTGTACACAGATTAAAAGAAACATTGAATTTCTGCGTTATCTAATGCGCATAAAGGGAATGCTAGATTTGGCAGCAAACAATGGAATATTTCATGTAAATTGTCAGCCAACGCCTGAATCTAGCCTGTTGTATGAAAGATTCGAAACATTGTTGTATGGCGCATGAAGGTTTGCAAAAAAATTCCTTAAGAAGAAAAAAATAATTTTCAGAAAAATTACGTATTATGACATCTTTCTTGCATTGCTGCTTTTTTATCTTTAAGAAATAAGACTGCTGTTTTTAATGAAATCATGAGTTACCAATTTTTCTAATTTTTCACTAAAGTATTACACAAATTCATCCCCTGGTTTAACTATGGTTTCTATATCGCACCTATCAGCAGAAATCCATTGCTCATAACATATTTTAAACAAGTTGTGTTTTTTCTAGTTTTTTCAGCATCCATTGTTCGAAATCTTCGATTTTTATAGCAATTTTATGATCTTTTGTCACATTATTGTTAACATATAATCAAAAGTCACATCAAAACAACTATTTATGTTTCAAAAGGTGGGCTTTTTTATCGAATCGACCAAACCGTCGTGGAATAAATAACATTAACGATGAAGTAATTTTCTTCTTCTTCTTCTTATTTAGCATTTCAAGCTTATTGCTTTCACAATTATCTTATTGCTTGCTCTCAACATAGTGTTCTAAATGCACATCTTCCACTGTTATTAATTGAGAGCTTTCGATGCCAGGTACCATTTTTGCATTAGTATGATTAGTATGAAAATAAATAAATAAATAAATACCCTATTGCCAAGGAAGTCGAGAAATTTTCCTTAGCGAAAACATTTGTAGACCAGACCGGGAATCGAACCCAGCCGCCTCCAGCATGGTGTTGCTTTGTAGCTGTGCCTCACTGAATATTCCTTATTCAGGTTTGTTGAAACCAACATAGTTTTGGTGATGGACCATCTCGAAAAACTTATGAAAAGGGCGTGATTCTTAAGTTTTTAGTCACTCAGGAAATTAAATTCAAAATATCTCGAAAACGGTTGCCTTTAGGGAGATAACTAACATACACATTTCGATTAGAAATATGATGTTAGATCATATTTTGGTATTGAAAAGCACTTTTGATAACTAAAAACAAATTACATGAAAATCTTCCGAAAGTTGCTATTTTGAAAACTTTTTAACAATTTATTGTCCAAGTTGTTCTTACCACTCAAACAATGGCTTTTTTGTCCAAATTTTACCATCGAAATTTTTCGTAATTTTTTTTTAAATAGCTTGTTTTGGGAAATTGAATTTTAAGTTTTAATTATGGTTTTTTCATGCAAAAATAAAAAATAAAATCAGTGAACATTTTTTTCTTTTTTCATGGCCATTTTGATTCCCTGCCATTTCTTCAGACACTTTTTCTGTAAAACGAACGATTTCCGAGTTACTTTTTTCCTATAATTGTTGTTTCAATTACGCATAAGCCCTTCTCAAACGATACTCGTGCGTCCAAACAATATATCCTTATGTCAAAATACGTATTCTGTTAGGGAACGTCCATTAATTATGTCACACAAAACGTGATTTATAGAACCCCCCACCCCTCTCCTTGTCACGTTTCGCCTAGAATTGCTCAAAGGCTAAATTAAATAGTTTCGTCAAGAATACCAATGCCCCACTGTTTCGCCACACTGTGTCCCGGTGCGGTTTGTTTTCAGTAAAAAAAAAACATTTGGAAAACAGTAAACAGCAAATCTTGGCTTTTAAAAAAAGTGTACAACAAATAACAGTTTGCCACCGCTTAATAACGAATTAATTTTCGAAGTGATGCTAAGTGGAATTGAATGCACAAAAAATAAGCACATTCATTTTACGAAGAAATTAAGATTCATTCAAGACATTCAACGGATGTAATTGGAATTAAAAAAAACAGCATGGAGGATTTCCTCGATCATCTGGACCTACAAGAAATTCTAGCAAAACTCCAACATGAAGACGATCAAAATCAAACCATCTAACCTCCGTATCCTTACCTTATAAGTATTCTCCTGAACGTAGGAATCTGGCTTCCCATAGTCCGGCGGATTGGCGTACGGATCGTACCCCAGCACCGATAGCATCGGTGCAATCTCCGCCATATCTCGAACCACATCTTCCGGCACTTGGCCAACCCACTTGGAGAGTGCGTCGACATTCACTGGTTTGATCACCTGGTCCGATGATCGTTCGACCCTAAAATCAAATGGGAAAATCTATCATTCCGTCTACCATCCATCTCCGCTTCACCCGCAACATACTTGGACAACGCCACTCCGTTCTCCTTGTTGATGAACTCCTCGTGATGCAGAACCGAATCGTTCCAGGGAATGTCCAGGAAGTGCAGGATTTTTCGCATCCACTCCTCCGGGTGCAGCACCAACTGTTCGTAGTAGACGATCATGCAGCGCTCCTTGCCGATCTCCTTGCACTGCTCGTGCATTGTCTGTATGGCCTGGTTCCACTTCGTCATGCACTGCCGATAGTTGCTCAGATCGAACCCGGTGATGGTGACCTTCCGTGAGATGATGGAATGCACCGTCGCCCGACCGTCTCGGACCATGAAGAGGAATTTCGCCTGAAAATGGGTTGATGATTAAATTGACGAGCAAATTATCATATTCAACTTACCTCCGGAAACAGCTCAATCACATAGGTGCCCATCTTGAGCGTCAGGGGATCTTTGTTGCATAACCGTGGCGCCGGGTCTCCATGCTTGGCTATGATTTCCAGACAGAACTGGGCGATCGCACCGTTGAGAACCTCCTTGGTGATGCCGGCTTCGACCAGCCGAACCGACTCCTTCTCCGATTTCATCCAGTGCGATCGGAGCTGAAGGATGCGAGGAATGACGCGTGTTTCCTGGCCACATCTGCAGCATCAGAACCAGAACCAGAACAAGGTCGTTCGATGTTGTGTTGTTTTCGGTTGATTTTATTTTTTATCGCATTTTAAATTTGCAGTAATGAAGTGCAAATGCAAATCCCCACGACGACGGCAACGGGAGGAACAAAGAAAATACCATTAGGAAAAATGAGCAGTTGTGCTGTGTGAAATGGAAATGAATGGCTATAGTTGGGTGCTGTGTTGCAACCAAGCGGGTCGTTATTCTCGCATCTGCGGTCTGGGCGGAAGCGATTGGAGGAGGGTTACACTTGGCATAAATGAGCAAACACACGACGCCGTTTTGCTGGAATTATTCATCAAGCTGAAAATGTAAGAGTAAACAAATAACGAGCGGGACCCGCACCGAGGAAGGGCCGCAACAAATGGGAAACATGTGTGGCGGCTGTTCGGGCAAAATATGAAGGTGGCGAACAGCCCTTGATAAGATGATAACGAGCGGAGGGGAACTGTGGTTGGGAGATGGGTTACAATGATACTAGATACTCTCCGCCTAATGCATCATTATGAACTATTGATACAGTTGGTGTAGTGGCTTATTTTTCTTTGGATACAGGATGGAAAGGCTGAATTTCAGCTAGAGTAGACCAAGGCATTTAATGATCAGGTTATCTTATGCGCTCAATGAAGAAAAAAGGACAGAAGTAACCCGAGAAATAAAGCACTTGCGGAAGATTCATCTTGTCACTTTTCAAGCGGATTTAATCGCAATAATAGAACCTTTTCTCAAGTTTGTTTCACGTTCACGAATATGATTTAAGCTAATATGGAGACGCCTGGTGATCGATGAATGTTTCCTTTTTCCAAACTAGGTTTCGAGATGGAGTAAGGGATTTCAGTAAGACCTGGGGCCACATTTTGGAACTCGAAACGAAGAACTTTTTCTCACAAGCGTTCGTACAAAAAGTCGTTCATTTCGAGATCCAAAATACGGCCCCTGAATTTATATCGAGATTCCTGGTCATGAACCGTTTTGGATAATGGCAAAAAAAACATGAGCATCCTTCGGAAAATGAAGTGGACTTTGCGAGCTATTGGATTTCGGTGTTTCTAAAGCGCATTCGGAACCACTGAGATGGGGTGTTGGCTTTACCTGGGT
The DNA here is from genome assembly GCA_034211315.2 of Aedes japonicus. Lineage (NCBI taxonomy): Eukaryota > Metazoa > Arthropoda > Insecta > Diptera > Culicidae > Aedes > Aedes japonicus. The sequence continues at coordinate 551,201 of JASCZW010000187.1, read as the reverse complement.
GACGCGCTTGTCTACATAACACATGGAACATTGGTGAGATCGTTTCAACTTATCAATATTATGCTTTGATTATATACCTGCCGGGATCAAGGATGTTCATTTTTGATTCTAAAGATATGAATATTCTTCAAGCATCAATTTAATCATCGGAGATGTTCATGCCGGGCTTTTTGTTCTTGAAAATGGCCACAGAATGTACCTCAAGTAACACAACTTGTTATGTAATGATCAAAAATTTATCGTTAAGACATGATATCATGTATTTTACTAGTACACATAACTTATTTTTGGCATCTTATATGACTAAAATAGCGCAATAAATCGGTCTATTTGAAACATCTTTAAGGTCACACAAGAAGTTTTTAGATACCGATTGAGGACTTATAGTACGTTTTCAAGATGCCTTCAATAACATGCTTTCAACATGATGATGTATTATCTTGGTAGTTTCTAGCATCATAATAACAAATAGGTTATAATCAAATAATTTCAAAGTAAAAGCAATTGCAAAAATACATGAACATGACATGCTAGTTTGAGAAATGTCAAAAGAACAGATGTTAACAAAGTTTGTTAAGATTATTATGATTGAGAAAATTGTCTTTGTTTATGAGAAGAATATGGACAACACATAGAAAAAAATGGCATTCGTTTTTCGCCAAATCAATTATTCAATAAATATTAGAAATCTAAAGATTGTTAATGCTCACAACGCTTAACAAAATATTATATGCCAGGCAGCTTTTATGGTGCAGTTTTTGGGTTTACTCTTGCATAATTTATGCACCGTTTAAAAGATTAAAAAAAAACAATAGAAAATTCTCTTATATTTTGCAAATTTGCAGCATCTCTGCTGTTGGAATCATCAAAAATCGCCATGGTGGATTAGACACATGGTCTACAGTGTCGATTAATATTATTTTTAAAACATAAAATAAATGTCTAGATTATCGAACAATTTTCTTTCTTACTCAAAATGTATCATCTCAATCATCTACAAAAAAAAACGCAGCATTCGAAATTTTTGGTGATAATTATAATCAAAGCTTTAACCGGTATTGTAATTTTGTCCATAACTATGGCGGTAAGTTGAAATTGAGTTCAAAATACATCTTTAGAGCAGTCTAATACACATTATGATCCATTGTAAATTATTTGAGTTGGTTGAGAGTTAGTGGAATTGTTCTTTTTGCTCCAGAAATTTTAGAGAAAATTACGTTTCTTGTGACCCGTCACAATAAATCAACTTCTGATGGGTATTCTTATTGCCTGCTATAGTTCTGAAAAATATGTTTTTTTTTCTTGTAGTTAGACCAATTCTGTAACCGTTTCTTAAGAAGGTATCTTTGCAAATGGGCTAGGTCAGCTTTTTAATCGATATAAAAAAAAATATAAAAAGTCATAGGAATTCATACACAAATTCATCATATTCATAACAAATATTACTGTCAAATTCGGTCTGTGTTAACATCTGCTAGTATGACAATTGTTGGATTGAATTCTTCTGTTCAATAACTTGATTTTAACGTATTGGTTTTTGTGATGCTATAAACTACCTTGATAAGGCATTGTCTTGTCAAAAGCATGCGTAAGAAGTTTCAAAGATGCAATGCATAACATCTTTGAAACTTCTTACGCGACCTAAAAGATGTTATAGAAAGATCAGCTAATTGCGACATCCAGACATCCAGAAACATCAGCGCGGCAAAATCTAGGTTTTGCCAAACTAAAATTGACTGACAGTCAACGACCATCAAATCTCTAGGCGCGCAATGCGATCCACCAAAACTAACGGAAACGAGCTGTTACTTTAAAATGTCAGTTACAGAAATGTACACACAGAGGGCACTCCTGCTTGGATTCTATGTGCTTTGATTCTCGTACTTATTCTTCTCAACTTTGTCCTTTTCCACATTTTCGTTTCACTCATTCCAATTCTCCTTCTGTTTCTGAACAGTCCGCCTTTGACTGTCACCTTCTTTCTCCTTGCCACTCTGCTGTTTTTTTTTGCTTCTTTTCTTCTCTTGGCGAATCTTTCTTCATTTATCAGAGCGTAGATTACTTGGTCCATTCGGTATAACCTGGACTGACGGAAATGTTTCGTCGTTTCCTCACTCAATGCCATCTCGGCAACCTCAACTGTCACACCAGTATTACCAACGAATCTGGAAATCACCGGAACTGGAGAATACCCTCGGAATTTGCCGACAACTTCCGCAGACAGGACAGGAGGACAGACAAGCGGGTCTCCCTGTAGCCCTCACAAGAGGACAAGACCACCAGGATTGGAAAAACGAAGCACAGTAAATCACTCCGTATCCTCCTAGGAAGGATGATGCTCGGGACTGGGAAAAGGATAAGTCTGAGTCGGGTTGTCGGAGCCCCTCAGTGCGGAAGTCGTCGGAGGACGGAACTGGGAAACATCCTTCGACACTCGACAGATTAAGTCCCACCGCTGCGAAGATCCGCCAGGATAAGGTACCAAGGCTGTATCCCTCCTGACAATAGATGCCGCCCTTCGCAACAAATGGAGTGACACTTGGGCGACACAACTATAGTATCTACCGGCACTTCACGGCACTTTACTTGAATCACAAAAACGGAATGTCTAGTTTGGTTGCAGGTGCAAACACCCCCTTCCCCATAAGTAACTCCAACCCCACTCCAAATACTTCCCGACACAACAATACCCCTGTTTCCACTTTCCATAACCCTCCCAGGTTTTACCCCCTCCATACTCTTGCAATTCAGTGGAGTGCGGAATCATTGCCCACGGTACTTACTATCCAGGAGGTGCATGCACCGAGCAGGCGTCGACAGGCTCACCCGCTAACTCTTTGGAGGATACAGATGGGTACTCCAGAACCGACAAAATATTCACCAGTCCTTGGCAATCGTAGTCCGCATTTTTGTAGACTTCGAAACGATCTGGCTTGACACTGATCTCCCATTTGCCACCGTCAAACTGGCAGATCCTATCGTTGTCACAGTCATATCCGCATAACTGCAGGCCGGAATCTTCGTCGACCTTCGAAACTAATTAACGGATACATTAAAGACCGACCAAGGCACCAACCTACTCCTGGGTGATATCAATGGTCACCATCTCTAGTAGCACACTTGTTGCCATTCGGTTGAGATAACGTAAATATGAATTGCTAATTCATAATCAAGTTACTACAACTAATAATGACCGTAGTGTGCTACTTGGTATGTGGCATGGGGCTGTCGTTCCACCAACCGTCGAGGATGCTCCATTTACAAAACTACCCCGAATATGGACCTTACTCTCTCAAAACGATGGCCAACCAGTTTTTCTGCAGCCCCAGTCTCCACCAGCAGGTCTACTGGGGAGCGCGCGACGACCCGATGGGATCATCACCCGATCCACAGCTTCAAGCACGTACTTCAAGCAGACCGCGTTGGCTCTATGACCAGGCAGTCTTCCTGGATGCAGTCGGCAACGTGTGCAAAGGAAACCCTACTTCAATCGATTCAATTTCTACGCACGGATCAGCGATGACGCTGCTGGGAGGCAGCGTCTAGAAGGCACTCCATTGGTGGTCCACCGAGACTAAAGAGGCCGTCAAAGCCAGGAGAAAAGTTCTGAGGGCCTGTCAGCGGGACACCTGATAAGGAAGAAGCCACCCAGGAGTGATGTAGAAGGAGAGGTTGGCTCATCACCATGCGGCACCAAGAGTGGGCAGTAATGTTAGCTAGAATGAAAGATATGACGAGTGTTGAAAGTACCGTCAGTGTACGGTAGGTTGAAAATAGAATAAAGCTTGCTTCAGATAGAATTGGAACAAAAACAATTGCCTGTATTTCAGTTATTTATTATTGAATTCAAGATCTTTTTTCATACAAATGTAGCGTTTTCTTCATACTTTTAAGAAAAAATACGGATAAAATTATTCGTCACGGTTTTGAAGGAATTCTCGAATTTTTCCTGTAACACGGCTCATTAGGCGGCGCACACCTTCTTCGTCCATCGTTTTAGCTATCTTATTCCACCAGCTCTTCATCTGATTGATGTCTTTGACAACCTTTCCCTTTGCCTTGAGTCTCCTCTTCATGATTGCCCAGTATTTCTCAATAGGGCGGAACTGGGGGCAGTTGAGTGGGTTAAGGTTTTTCGGAACAACCTGGACCCCTTTCTCTGCATACCATTCTTGAACGACTTTGCAGTAATGACAGCTTGCCAAATCTGGCCAAAACATTACGGGATGGTCGTGGGATCGAATGAACGGCAAAATTCGTTTTTGGAGACACTCTTTTTGGTATAGCTCCGACGTCATTGTCTTATTTGTAACGAAAACTTTTGTTTTTTTGCCACAGCTGCAAATGCCCTGCCAAACCATGAATTTTTGTGCAAATTTGTCGGCAAAAACAAATTTAAATTTGGTTGGAACATCCCCCCGAGCCGTTGCCAAGTAAAAATTTTGAACTGGGATTTGCGCGAAGTCAGCCTTGACATAAGTTTCATCGTCCATCAGAAGACACATTTCTGGGCAATTTCAGCTATTTAGCTAGCCTAGATGCAGACCACAATGGATTTTCCAAATAACTGTGCACATTTTTTTCCCTTCTTTCGGCTTCCATGTTGATTGTTAACAAAGTACAGTCGATTTGCGGAATGTCAAAAATACATACGTGAAGCTGACAAAATTCCCGACACGTGGGCGCCAAGAACTTCCAAATCCGTCCACCAGGAGCGCCACAATATGGGCAAAAGTTTGTTCCAATTCTAAATGAAACAAGCCTTAGAAGTATTGAAAACTATGCGAAAGGGCATGGGTAAAGTAGTATTCGAACCAAGGACGTTACTTTTTGCCTAACATCCCACTGCAGGGTAGGTCAAGGCACGGACGAATCCGCCACCTCAACAGGAAAAAGGTAATGTGTTGGATCGCGCTCATGTACCATGTAGTTTGTATGCACTCTGTTTTGGTGTGTACATGAGAGAGGAACCCTCTCCTTTTGGGTTTGTTTTGAAACACAACGTCTGATATTACTCAAGAACCACCCGGGACATCATTCAGTCAGCCACAAGTCTGCTACCTGTGCGGAATTCTTCAACGGGTTCGACGCAAACCAGACTTCTGAGGAACTCTGAGGAAGGGTATAATGCACTCAGTGCACGTCCACTGACCCTACGACAGTTACTGACTCCTCAGGGAAATATTTCTACGGGCTATTTGCCCTAGATCGACACCCGGCCCGATTTCGCGGAAAGATCAGCCAGCTAGGTAACTCGATAACGGACGCACCATCCCGAACGACATCCTACCGCTTATAATCAACTAACAGTTCAAAATGAGTTAATTGATCTTCGCACTCTCTCGAGCTAAGGGAAAGTCAGCAGGCCCCAATGACATCGGCTACCCCCTGCTGCGGAATCTAGCACCCGCCGTTAGGATCACACTGCTGCACCTGCTGAATAAGGAATGGTGTAAAAAAACCCTCCCACATTCCTCATCTCGCAGCCTCGTCGACCCTATCAAAGTGGCTGGCAAATCAGCTCACTAGCCAGGGGACTATAGACCTATCTCCTTTACGTGCTGTGGGTCCAAAATAATCGAGAGGTTGGTCAACTGTCGGCTGAATTATGCAATGAGAGATGGGAAACATAGCGAGCTTGCTAGACTCGACATCGCCAAGGCCTACACCCGGACGTGGACATCCGAAGTCCTGCACCAGCTCGTGCCCTGGGGACTAAGCGGCAACATCAAATATCTCCTACAAATCTTCCTCCGCCGTCGGATTTTTCAAGTTCGCATTGGCAACCGTTGATCTGGCACTTTCAGGGCGGAAATAGGTATGTCCAGGGATCAACGAAAGCACGTATAAAACTGGACCGTTGATATCGGATCAGAACTGTCTACCGAGAAGGGTGTATACATCCACATCTGCAGCAGCAACTATCGACCTCTCCCGACGCCGATCCCCCTTGGCGGAAGACCCATCACTCCAAGCTCCACCAAGGGCAAGGTCCTCGGAATTCGGATCGATCGCTCTCTAACGTTCCGCCCTCACTTCGACGGGGAAAAATCCAACTACCATACGCGAATCAATTTTCTTCGAACCATCGCACGACGTCGGAAGGCACGAAATGCATCTACGGACTCTTATGTTTGGATGGAGTAGTGTTCTACTGTACTCTCTTATTGTACTGTATTATAATACTATTATTTTTTTTTTTACTTATTTATTTTCCGTCGGCCTATTTCCTCACATGGTGACAATCACCGACGCCAGGGAGACGACTCCACCACCTGGACCCTACCTAACGACTCATGACTATGAACCGGGACCAACGGCTTTACTTCCCTTCCGAAGGAAGACGTGACCAAGATTTTTTCGCCTCAGAAAAACCACCGACGCCGGCTGGGATTGAACCCAGACCCACTGGGGTGCCAGTAGCAGTCACGCTTACCACTACACCACCGACGCCGGCATAATACTATTATATAACATACAATTTGTTCTGTAAATTTTGAATTTCAAACTTAATTTTAGTGAGCGAGATAAGGCACTATAACATTGAGAAATTATTGCCAAACTTTTGGATCAAATACCAAAAGTCCACCCACAGCCAAACGGAGCATGTAGTAGATTACTTCATGCTCCTTTTGGCTGTGGGTGGTTACTTCTAGCATCTAGCAAGCTTTCAAGAGGAATCCCAACAGTTCAGTTCAAAATGTCGCGAAGAGACTGAATCTTACAAAAATTTTCGTGCAAGATGCGAAAAACCGTGAAGGACTACACACGTACAAAGTCCAAAAGGTGCCCAATCGCGTTGAACGGCAGAATACGGTAGGTAAAACACGTGCCCGGCAGCTCTACACCCAGATGTTGACGAAACCACACTGCCTCGTTATGGATGATGAGACGTATGTAAAAGCAGACTTCCGGCAGCTTCCGAGGCTCCAGTTTTTCACTTTCCCGAACTTCTAGGAAGCTCCCTAAACTTACGGAAAAATCCTAAGACCTTTTCAAAAACTTCTGGGATTTCTGGGACGTTTTCTGAAATTCGGTAAAGTTCGCCGATCTTTGGGGATGCTCTCTGAAACGCTTGGAAGATCCCAGGGCTCCTCAGAATTTTCCTGAATTTTCGGGAAGTATCCTGAGCATCTGGGAAGTTTTTTGAACTTTTGAGAAGTTCCCTCAACTTTTGAGATATTTTCCGAATTTCTGGGACGTTCTCTGAACGTCTAAGATGTTCGCTTAGCATCAAGAAAGTTTCTTGATCTTTGGGGAAGTTTCCTGATCTTTGTGAATGTTTCTAAAAGTTTTGGGAATTTTATGATTACCTGAACTTCTGAGAAGGTCCCTATACACCTTGAACATTTCATGAGCTTCTGAGAAGTTCTCTAAATGTGCAAGATGTTCGCGGATGAGTTGGCACATAACCCCCACTAAATGAGTTGAAAGTGAACTCTAAAAAGTCCACTTTCGACCGGAATGAACAGTAGGCTCAACTCTTGTTATATTTTTTTTTCTCAGATTTTCAAAAACATTAACCCTTTGGACATTTACAAAAACTCCACTTTCGATTACGTTCACCCTGTTTGGACATTGTATTGCTTAGTCCATTCTTTCAATTTATTTTATTTCAGGGAGCGTTGTTTCCCCGCTACTCCTGTATCTTTCATAATATATTCTTTTTTATATTCTACTGGAGGGTTACTCTCCATCTCCTTTAATTATTTCATATATATCTTTGCATCACATTTCCTTGTTTATATATTTTTGAAGGGATACTCTTCCTCTCTTTTGTTTGACATAGTCACTTATTTATTTATATCATTCCATGTTTATATTTTTATTTAACATCCCACTTGTGATAATGTTTTTTACATCTGAAAAAAATACTACCTTGTCTGGTTAAATTTCAGTTGTGTTCTATGGCCCTTACAGATTTGTCAGCCCTTCGGTCCATTCAAAAGCTATTATCAGCGATTGATAAACACATTAATTGTTATAGATGTAGTGTAGGCTTTTGAGAAGATCCGCAAACTTTTGAAAAGCTTCTTGAATTTCTAGAAAGTTCTGTGAATTTATGGGACGTACTCTAATTTTATGGAAAGATCTCGGAACTTTTCAGAAGTTCTTGTGAAGTTTTCTGAATATCCTGGACAGTTCCCTGAACTTCTGAGAAAATCTCGGAATTCTAGTTAAATTTTTTCCTTTATTTCTGGAAAGTTGTTTGAACTTCTGAACGCCCTTAACGTTAAGAAGGTTCCCTGAACTTGTGAATGTGAAGCTCCCCGATTTTCTGGAAAATTCTCTGGATTTCTGGAAAATTTCCAGAATATTTGGGAAGTTGCCTGAAATTCTGGGAATAACTCTTCTGAAGTTTCCTGAAATTCTGTCCTGAACTTTGGGACGGAACCCTTAAATTCTGGGAAGTTCCCCGAACGTCGTGGGTAGTTCTGATAAGTTTTCTGAAATTCTGAAAAGCTGTATGAACTTCTGGATATTTGCTCGAACTTCTGGGAACCCTTAAATATTGGGAAGTTCCCTGAACTCATTTGAAGCCCCGCCATTTGAAGGTGTATAATAATGGACGATGAAACGTATGTGAAACTTATCAAAACGCTTCCCGGACTACAATTCTATACTGTAAGCGAAGACAAAGACATCCCCGAAACGTAGAAGGCAATTTTTACCGAAAAATTCGGTAAGAAGGTTATGGTTTGGCAGGCAATATGCGAGTGTAGTAAAACATCTAGTCCGTACATCACAACGGAGACGATAAACACTCAGAAATACGTTAAGGAATGTCTCCAGAAGCGATTATTGCCGATGATCAGGCAGCACGAAGGTCAAGTAGTGTTTTGGCATGATTTGGCGTCATGTCATTACGCAAAGGACACTTTAGAATGGTACAAAAGTTAAAATGTATGTTTCGTGCCGAAAGACATGAATCTGCCGAACTGCCCGGAGGCACGGCCAATCAAGACTTTTTGGGCTTTAACCAAAGCAAAGCTTCGAAAATTCAAAAACCAGCGGACGACATCCAAAAATTTAAAAAAGATTGGCCAAAAGTGGTCAAAATGGTGAGAAGTAGTACAGAAGCTCATGGGTCATGTTCGAGGAAAAGTTAGGAGTCTTGGGTATGATTAAATATTTTGATTAAACGAGAGTAAAATATCATATAAAATACAAATACAAATATGATTTGCCAAATAAAATGATTAAAACTAAAAAAATACATGACTTTTTTGTTATTTTGAAAGTTTGCTTATACTTTCTGGAACAGTCTATAATGGCCAGGAACATCTCCCTTGGCATGCAGAAACAATGAAGAAAGAGCTTCTCGTCGTAGGTTGGCGTGTCACAGACAGAAACGAAAATCATGGTTGGCGTTGGGGCATCTTCTAGAACGTAACCCTCTCCGTTTCGACACTTGTTTTTCCGCTGCCAAATTACAAATCAGCATTATCTAATATCATTTAAATGAAATGCATGCACTGACACACTCCCCTTGAGCCAAACGAAAGAGCAAGTATTCATCGTTGTCTGCTAATGAGACACTAATGACAGTAAAAATATTTGGTCAAACCAATCCATGGCAAAAAGTTTGCGAAAAATCTGTGATCTCTGAAAACAAAAACTTCTGATCTCTGATGTTGAATGATTGACAGGATGACAAGTGTAGGCGGGTTTAACAACAAGAAATTCAACACCAGTGCAGGGAACGCAAAGTTGATGTATTTAAGCTGGTTCTATTCTATATTTTGCTGATGTAAATCAAGTATAAAGTTGTTCCAAAAATAGACCACCGCTAAAGATGCCCTAACGCTCTCATTTTTTGTTTAATTTTTAAATGACATCCGGTATAGGAAAGAGAAACGTAGTCCTACGTTAAAAGTTCCTAGATTTATACTTCAAGCGAAGCCGAACCAGCCGAAACAAACAAACAAAATTTTGAGTCAAGTTCGAGGATGACATTTGAAAACGGCGTCTATGACGCAAAAGTCGAATGCACACAACAAATTCGATATCTGAGACAGCAAAATTAGTAGGTGTAAAGCTATGTCCATTTAGAATCCGGAATAATAAATTCATCTTTATCTCGATAACGGATTGACGTAAAAATAAGTTTTATATCAAAACAAAGGTAATTCACAGTACTTTAAGGGAAAACAATAAATACGATTCATTCCTCTTCGTTTCTAATAAAAATCGTACTTTCTTCTTTATTCCTCTCATTAAACGCTGCACATCTCTGGAGTCAACTTCCTTGGCACATTTGTTCCACATTTTGGTCATCTGAGTCGCGTCCTGAGCCGTTTTTCCACTTTTCTTAAGCTACCGCTTCATTATTGCCCAAAATATCTCGATGGATTGGAACTGCGGGCAGTTGGGTGGATTTATGTTTTTTATCGATAAAACCTACGTTATTATCGCGGTACCACTGGATGACTTCCTGGCTGTAGTGGCAACTCTCCAAATCTGGCCAAAACTTCACGGGACCTTAATGGGCTTTAATGATAGTACGCAGTTTTTGAGGCATTCTTGCTTCTACAGCTTCGAGTCCATCGTCTTATTCGTCACGAACACTTTAGTATTTGCTCCGCAGATGCATATCCCTTGCCAAATCATCAGTTTTTTGGCAAATTTGTCTATACAACGAAACTTAAACTTCGCAGGAACATCGCCCCGTGCCGTCGCCATGTAGAATTTTTGGCCAGGAAGCTGTCCAAAATCCATTTTGATGTAGGTTTCATCGTTGATGAGCAGGCATCCTTGTTATTTCGTCAAAGCCTGCTGGTACAATTTCCGAGCTCGAGTTTTGGTGACGAAACTTTGCTTCAACGTTCTGTTTGGTTTGGTGAATAATCTGTGATCTCTGAAAAAAAGTCTGATGACAAGTGTGGGCGGGTTTAACAACAAGAAATGCAACACCGGTGCGGGGAACGCAAAGTTGATCTATTTAAGCTGGTTCTATTCAAGTTTTGCCGATGCAAATCAAGTATAAAGTTGTTCTTAAAAAAGACCACCGCTGAAGATGCCCTAACGGTCTCATTTTACAAAAATTTAAATGACACCCGGTATAGGAAAGAGAATCATAGTCCTACACACTTAGAAAATTTTACAGTATTCGGTAATTTTTTACCGAACTTTCAACAGCTACCGAACTAATCCAATTTAACGGACTTCGGTAAAATTTGACAAGTTCCGGTAATTTTTTTACCGGAATACTGTAAAATTTCACCGAAACCCGGTAAATTCGATTACCGAACGTTCAGCTGTTGAAAGTTCGGTAAAAAATTACCGAATACTGTAAAATTTTCTAAGTGTGTACGTTAAAAGTTCCTAGATTTACGCATCAAGCGGAGCCGAACCAGCCGAAATAACCAAACAAAATCTTGACAAGTCAAGTTCGAGGATGACATTTAAACTCGCGTCTATGACGTAAAAGTCGAATGCAAACAACTACGTCGATTTCGGCTTGAACAACAAAACATTGTTCAACCATTCCTCTATAATTGAATGAGCAAACACTGCCAGTCGTAAATCAAACAAGTCCACTGTAATCCGATTGCAAATCATAGGAAAATTTGTATTTTCTCCCATCGACAATGGCGACGTCCGACGATAAACGCCCTGGCACTTTGTGTACCTGTCACAATTGTTGACAAATACTCATAAAGCAGCAAAAAATGGGAAAATGTTTCTACCGAGCGACCGACCATTGCAACCGACCGGAATAGCTAGAAAAGCTATTAACCTGTCATTTCCACCAGCCCTTGTGCAGATCATATATATTTTACCACCCAGCTGCGCACTATTTTTTTTTTATCAATTATTTCCTTCTACGTTCAACTATGATTTGCTAGTGTCACCCGATCTCGGTATCATTCGAGCGCACTTCAACTGAAATGAAACAAAATCGGAGCAGTTTTCACCGCCCCACTCGGTGGGTGGTGCTCAGAGAACCCATGTATTATCGAGTTCGAACCCAATGGGGTGGGGAGGCAGAGAGAGAGAGGTTCGAGGAAAAAAGAAAACCTAATTGCCCCTCTGAGCAAACTTCCAATGTTATTTGATTCATATTCTCTGCTTCTGCTGATGCTGTTGTTTTTCATTTCCGCTTCTCCGCCTTTCCGCCCCCTGCAGACATTCGTTTTCCGCCTGTTTCGGGTTCAGTTGGTCAAAAATCGTATTAATTCCAGAAGAGCTAATGTAATCCCATCGGAGAGCATCCCACCCACGCGCACCCACCCTTGGTCTGCCCTTAGGGCCCACCTTCTAATTGGCGTTTTAATAAATAAACCGATTCTCTGACCGATACACCGACCACCGGGTCCGGTTATCATCGCTATTGAACTGGAAGAGGTGGGATTTACCAGATTGGCCCCGGACTTGCGGCGGTGCAGCGTCACTAAGTAATTAAGCCCATTGACTTTATAGTTAAAACAGTTGACTGCGTATGGAAGCGTGGAAGAAATAATACAATTGATGTGTTTTTGACCTCGATCCACACAATCCGATGGTCGATCTTTCGGATGCAGGGGGAACGGAAAACACCGTAACGAGGTAAAAACAATTATCCAATAATACTTCCATCATCCATCGGCGGGCTATTAACGCGAGCCGAAAGTCTTTCTGAGTCGGGAGAGAGTGAGAGGGGAGGTGCTTGAATGAGTTATTTATCAAACGCGCACTGGATCGCGATAACCGAAAACACCAAAAAAATTGACGATAATGATCGCCGAAAGCTTTTTAATGGTTTCCAACAAGGGTAGAACTTGTTTGGGCATGATAAGAATCATGCATCAGTCGAGTACCTACCGGTATGATACATGTACCGTATGCTCTGGCGTGGGGGAATGGTGGGCAGGTTGGTGAAGTTATGATTGGTTGTTATTGTCCAAATCGATTAGCCGGACTGGAAGTCTCTGCGGTCGGCTCGGGAGGTAAGTGGCAGATAATTCAATTACGGTTATTTTCGGAGCATTTGTTGTTTTGTCAAGGTACTTCGAGTGAGTGATTTCCGAGCGGAAACTTGGGTGGTGTTTAAATTTGAATTAGGAACATCAGTTCCTGTCCTTAGAGCAGTTGGGCAGTTCGGGGGAAGGGAACGAGTCTGGGTATAGTTAATTACTTCCAAGCTTGTTTCACTTGTTGGCTTGGGAATCTTTTGGGGTGGGGCATTTGTTGGGAAAAGTTTTGAAAGCTGATAATAAACTTAGATCTCCAAGAGAATCGAGCTAGGCAGGATTTCATTTAACACGTACTTGGTAGACAGGCAACTGGAAGACCTGATGTTCATTAGATTGGGTTGTGTTTAATCAATTTGTAAAATTTAAAACTTTACGTTGCAAAAGTCTTGACCAAATTGTTGAGAATGTTCTTATATAGGCGAATTGGAACAACGGTTTGTGTGAACTATGCACTGAGATTGTGGATGGAAGTCAGGCTGGAGATTGAGGAGTGGTGGAAGTAAATAGAGTAGGTAAGAATGAAACCCGTGAATAGAATTTAGTTTCAAGCAAGCTAGCCAAGCGCAGTTGTAAATGTTGGTCAAAATATTTTCGTTTGCTTGTGTGTGTTATTTATGCAAAAAAAAGGTTTTGACTTAGACCGGTTGTTTCTACCGGTTTTGCTTTCTGCGTAGAAACATTTCATAGACAAACAAAGCCGTATCCTGTCAGTTTGTACGTAATTTTCTCTTGCATAACCTAAGATTAACTTCTTGTGCATAATGTAGCACTGAGAGTAACTCAACCAATTCTTGACTAAAAAGGGGTTAAAATTTCTATCAGAATATGCTTCTTACCCAATACACATTTTGTGTTTTAGTTGCATGGATAATGCTCATGTTTGGTTCAAATGTCTGTTTCATTGGTTTGAGAGCCCTCCTTCCCCCTCTCCAGAGGGAAGGCGTCTCGAACCACCTAAGAAAAAAAAATCCTGCCCAAAAACCCCCACATGCCAAAGTTGGTTCCATTTGAAGAACTCCAAATCCAAGAACTCGAGGTTTGCAGAAATTTGTGTTTCATTTATATGGAAGTCCTCCCCTTACAGGTGGGGAAGGAGCTTCGAACCATCACAAGAACCTTCTCCGGCCTCAACAAACCCTACATATACGTTTTCATAATAGTAGGTATGATTCTCATGTTTGGTTGACATTTGTGTCCAATTTTCATGAGAACCCCCCCCCCCCCTTCCAGAGAGGGGAGGAATCTCAAACCTCCATCGAAACATTTATTGGTTCCAAAAGCCCCCAGATCCCTGATTTGGTTCCATTTGCTTGATTAGTTCTCGAGTTATGCAGAAATTTGTGTTTCATTGGTGTGGGAGCACACCTTACAGATGCGGGAGGGGTCTCGAACCATCATAAGAACCTTTCTCGACTCCAAAAATCCCTGCATAAAAATAGTCATACCTGTTGGGATAATTCTCATGTTTGGCTTATATTCGTGTTTCATTTGTATGAGAGCCCCTTCTTCCAAAGAGGAGGGGGTCTCAAACAACCGTAGAAACATTTCCTGCCTACAAAAACCTCCACATACCATATTTGGTTCTATTTGTTTGATTAGTTCTTGAGTTATGCAGAAAATAGTTTTTCATTTGCATGTGAGCCCTCCTTTCTAAAGGCGGGAAGGGTGTCGAACTATCATAAGATCCTTTCCCGGACCCAAAAACCCCTGCATACAAATTTGCATAGCGGTAGGGATAGTTCTCATGTTTGGTTTAAATTTGTGTTTCGTATGTATGGGAGCCCCTCTTTCCAGAGTGAGAAGAGGGCTCAAATTACCATAAAAACATTTCTTGCCTTAAAAAACTCGCCCATGCGAAATTTCGTTTCATTTGCATAGAGGCCCCCCTTTCTAGAGGCGGGAGGGGTCTTGAACTATCATAAAATGCTCTTCCGGACGTTAATACTCCTACATACAAATGAGCATAGCAGTAGGCATAATTCTCATGTTTGGCTTAAATTCGTGTTTTATGGGGGCCCCTTTTTTCAGGGGAGGAGGGGCTTCAAACCACCATAAAAACATTTCTTGCCTTCAAAAACTCACCTATAGCAATTTTGGTTCCATTTGCTTGATTAGTTCTCGAGTTATGCAGGAATTTGTTTTTCATTTGCATGGGATCCCCCCTTGCTAGAGGTGGGTGGGGTCTCGAACTATCATAGGATGCTTTTCCGGACCCAAGAACCACTGCAAAGCAGTTGGCATAGCTCTCATGTTTGTTTGAAATTTGTGTTTCATTTGTATGAGAGCCCCCCTTTTTAGAGTGAGGATGGGCTTTGAATCACCATAAAAACATGTAATGCCAAAAACTCGTCCATTCCAAATTTGGTTCCATTTGCTTGATTAGTTCCCGAGTAATGTAGACATTTGTGTTTCAGGAGTCCAAACCACCGTAGAAACATTTATCTTCTTCAGAAACCTCCACATGCCAAATTTGGTTCCATTTGGTTTATTAGTTCTCGAGTTATGCAGTAATTTGTGTTCCATTTGTTTGAGAGACACCCCCCCCCCCCCCTCCTCATATGGCGGAAGAGTCTCAAATCACCATAGAAACATTTCTCTCCTTCAAAAACTTCCACATGCCAAATTCGGTTCCATTTCCCAGAATAGTTCTCGAGTTATGCAAGGATTTGCGTTTCATTTGTATGGAATCCCCCTCCTTTCAAAAAGGGAGAGGTCTCAAATCAACATAGAACCATTTTTTGTCTTCAAAACCCACCGCATACTAAATTTGGTTCAATTTGCTTGATTAGTTCTCGAGTCATGCAGAATATTGTATTTCATTTGTATCAGAGCACCCCCCCCCCCCGTTTTGAATGGGGAGGGGTCTCAAACCAACATAGAAACATTTTTTGCCTTCAAAAACCACTACATGCTAAATTTCGATCCGTTTGCTTGATTAGTTCCCGAGTTATGCAGAATATTTTGTTTTATTTGTATGGGAGCCCCCCCCCCCTTTCAGGACGGGGAGGGTTCTCAAACTACCATAGAAACCTTTCTCGCCTTCAAAAACTCACACATGCTAAATTTAGTTTCTTTTGCTTGATTAGTTCTTGAGTTATGTAGAAATGAGTGTTTCATTTGTATGGGAGCCCCCATTTCCAGTGAAGAGAGGGGTTTCAAACTATCATAAGAACCTTCCTCGGCCCCAAAAACCCCTGCATACAAAATTTCACGCCGATCGGTTCAGTAGTTTTCGAGTCTATTAGGGTCAGACAGACAGACCGAAATCCATTTTTATATATATAGATAGATCGTACAGATTGAGCTGGAGGGTAACAGATGTTTATAATACTTTGTTCACGCAGAGAGTTTTAGGACATACGAAAAAAAATGAAAAAAAAAATCAGAGTTACCAAACCGGTCACCGGACCCAGACAACCCCAATTGAAATTTCTCTATTTTCCCGGGTATCATATATTTTAAAAAATCAAAGCCTGTTCATGTTATATTTCGGTCACTTTTCTCCTAGTGTAGATTTTGAATTATTTCACGGATAGCTAAAACGTTTCACTTAAATGACAACTGAAACTCTCAACTTTATGTCGTGGTACAACATGTTTACAGTGTGTTTCACAATAGGTGTCATTTTTTCAGTCTTGGTTTATTTCAGCTGGCTAATTTTAACAGTGGAATTGATTATACCTGTTTTGAGCTACCATGGAAGCCATGCGAGAGCAAGTTTCAAAATAACAACTGCCAGAACGAAGAAAAAGATCAAATGTATGAGGGAGCGTATAAGACTTTAGCCGGCTGTATCAGGGCGTAAATTGAGCAAGCAATTTTAAATGTCCCCTGCTTCAATGAACAGGCTCCTCAAACATGATCTGGAATGCAAGCCGCACAAGAAACAACGGGTTCACAGGTTGGCGGAGCGTCAAATGCAAGTCAGGGTCCAAAGAAGCAGAAATCGTTTGGTTCGGCACGGTGACTGCGAGATTTTATTTTCGGATGAAAAGCTCTTCCTACATAATCAACCAAATGATCGTGTGTATGGCAAAAGTCTTCCCAATATTCCAAGAGATAAACTAGCATAGAACGCTATCAGAATGTATCGAAAATCATGGTATGGGGCGCCGTTTCACGAAAAGGAAAACTTCCTCTTCTTTTCATAGAACCTAACGTAAAAATCAACACTCAATATTACATCGAACGGGTTGCTGTATGTACCAACTCGTGGTGCGGGAAAAATTTGCCCGATTTCATCACAAGCGGAGAATGACCTGCATCTTTACCGGATTTCAACCCACTAGACTACTTTGTTTGGGGTCAAATGCTTCAACATTTAGGCCCTACGAAAGGGCTTACTTCAAATCGATCCAAGAAACATTTGGTTGATATTTTGGACCAAATTCCTCAAAAAATCGTGCGTGCCAGCTGCGATGGGTTTACAAAGCGTTTGCGCAAAGTTATCAAAGAAAAGAGCGAGAGATGCGAATTGAATTAATATGGTTATAGAAATAACATGTATCTCTCAAACGAAAAATAAATGCTATGATTTAGTTGATTTGTTTTGCTGTAATCCCATTTTGTTTTAGTGACACTAATTGTGAGACACCCTGTACATTCTTGTTACGTTCAGTAAAATGGCATCGAATCAAGTGGAAGTGCGCAAACACATTTTGTACGAACGGCAGCAAAATCCGAATTTATCGGTACGCGATCTTGCCAAGAAACTAAAACTACCGAAAAGTACCGTGTTTTGTGTTTGCAAATCATTTGACCAGCGCTTGACTGTGGATCGCAAGATTGGAAGTGGAACAAATCGAAAAGTATGCTCCCGACAAATGGACAAGAAGGTGGTAGCCATTATTGAGAAAAATCCCAATATTTCCGTGCGAAATGTGGCTGGCAAAGTTGCAATTCAAAATCATTCGTACTAAAAGTGAAGCGAGGCAAGGACTGAAGGCGTACAAAGTAAAAACAGGTGCCTAGCCGTGATGAAAAGCAACATTTCACTTCAAAAAGTCGTCCACACCAATTTTTTGCCAAACATTCTCTTCCTTCATAATGGACGACGAAACATACGTACTCGAAGACTTTAAACAGCTTTTGGGTCTTACTTTTGATACCGTAATGCAAACGAACGCCGTTGTCGAGCATTTCCGGACAAAGAAGATGTCGACATTCCCGAAGAATTATTTGATTTGGCAGGCCATATGTAGTTGTGGTCGAAAATCTAAAACTTTCGTCTCTACCGGCACAATCAATACGGATGTTTACGAGAAATAATGCCTGCAGAAGCGGTTGCTATCGTTTATCAGAAGCCACGACTCTCCAGCTTTGTTTTGGCCTGATTTGGCCTCTTGTCACTATGCGAAATCCGTCCTGGAATGGTATAAGGTACAAGAGGTCAAATACGTGCAAAAAAAAAAACAGCCAATCCACCAAACTGTCCAGAACTTCGCCCAATAAATAAGTACTGGGCTCTAGTTAAGCGGAAACTCTTCGAAACTAAGAAAAAAGCAAATGGTACCGATGATTACCGAAGAGAAGATGGAGAATCGTCACGGCGGGCGTACCTGATGATACCGTACGTAACATAATAACGGGTGTACCACAGAAAGTTCGAGAATTTTACAGAAAGAAGGATTAACATCTTAATCAACTGTTTCTAATGTAGATATAACTCTTTTATTGTGAAATAAACAATCGGTTTTGTTGAATTTTGTGTAAATTGTTTTTGCTGCTATTGTTTTGGTGTTCGAAATTTTACGTGGACAGGCTTTATAACTCAAGAACGGAGCATCACAAAACAAATTTTCTACGATTTTTTTTTGCTCAAATACAAATCTGAATATTAACAGGTTCAAAATTTGATTTTCTCTATCGGGGTTCTCAAATCTATACAAATAAAAATGAATTTCTGTCTGTCTGTCTGTCTGTCTGTCTGTCTGTCTGTCTGTCTGTGTGTCTGTCCTTCTGTCTGTCCTTCTGTCTGTCTGTCTGTCTGTCTTTTCAATGGTGGTTCGAGAACCCTTCTCTGTCTAGAAGTGAGGGCTCTCATACAAATGAAAATGAAATGTCTGCATTACTTGAGAACTAATAAAGCAAATGGAAACTGATTTGGCATATGCGATTGTCTGGAAGCAAAAAATGTTTCTACGGTAGTTTAAGACCCTCCGCCAACTTGAAGGAGGGGCTCTCATACAAATTAAACACAAATTTAAACCAAACAGGGGGTTTTCGGGACCGAGAAGGTTTTTATGATGGTTCGAGACTCCTCCCCTGTCTGAAAGGGGGGCTCCCACACAAATTAAACACAAATTTTTATATAACTCGAGAGCTAATCATGCAAATGAAACCAAATTTGGCATCTAGCGGTTTTTGGAGGCAGGATTTTTTATAGTGGGTTGAGACCTTATGAAAATAAAACTCAAATTTCTGCATTACTCAAGAACTAATTCAAGAAGAAGCAGGTTCTTATGATGGTTTTAGACCCCTCCTTTCTCTGGAAGGAGGGGGGCTCTCATTCAAATGAAGCATACATTTCTGCATAACTCGAGAACTAATCAAGCAAATGGAACCAAATTTGGCATGTGGAGGTTTTCAAAGGCAATAAATGTTTCTATGATAGTTTAACACCCCTTCCGGGGGCTTCCATGCAAATGAAACACAAATTTCTGCATAAAACGAAAACAAATCAAGGGAATGAAAACAAATTTGGTATGTGGGGATTTTTTGAGCCTAGAAATGCTTCTATAGTGGTTTGAGACAAATTTCAACCAAACATCAGAATTATCCACGCATCTCTTCTTCGTGACTCAGTTTAGTCACAATGAAGTTGCTACAGACAACTTTGACGGCTGTTTGTTGCTTGGTTTGTTTTCTATACAGTAGTACATTTTAAGGGCACAACAAATCAAAAAAATAATTGAAACACTTTTTCATACGATTACTAGCAAACACAAGCAAATTACTTTCAAATCCACTAGAATAAAGGGTGTTCCACATTTAATTGCATCACGGAAAAAACGCTGTAGAATATTACTCATTGGGTATTTTCTCTTGCAAATTTGGGTAGAAGTAGATTAGAGTGTTTTTGTTTCTTGTAGTTTTATCGCTGTCAGTTTTTCGAAAATTGGAAAAAATGGCGTCACCCGAAAACAACGTCTCGAATTGATTTTGCGCAAGCGCTTGGAAAATCCTCAACGCTCTCGGGACTTCGGAGAACAACTCGGAATCGTGCAGTTAACGGTGAGTCGAGTGATTAAACGTTACTACGATACTCTGAGCATCGAACGGAAGGAGAGATCTGAATAGATGTTCTATTAGTGATCAGGATCACAAACGTGTCGTGAAAGCTTTTACGCGGAATCCCAATGCTTCGGTCAAAGATGTTGCCAAAAAGTTGAATCTGTCCAAGTCTTTCTTTCAGAGAGCTAAGGACCGGGAGGGACTGCATATGTACAAAGTGTAGAAGGCTCCAAATCGTGACGAATGGCAAAATACGGTGGGAAAGTCACGGGACCGGAAACTGTACACCCAGATGCTGACGAAGTTTCATTGTCTCATCATGGATGATGAGACTTACGTCAAGGCAGACATCCGGCAGCTTCCAGGGTTACTGTTCTTCACCGCCCAGCACATGCTGGATGTCCCAGAGGAAGTAAAGAAGCAGAAACTTTCAAAGTATGCCAAGATATACATGGTAAGCGATCGGCTCATGTGGCAAACGAAGTGCGCCGTTCGTGACTACCGGGACTGTAAACAGGGAGATCTACCTCAAGGAGTAGATACGTGTGCTTCCTCTGTTGAAGCAACACGAGGGCCCTACGATCTTCTACCCGGACTTAGCTTCGTGCCATTATTCAAATGTTATCCTGGAGTGGTACAAAGCCAACGGGGTTCCTTTCGTACCCAAGGACATGAACCGCCCCAACGCACCAGAACTAAGGCTCATCGAAAAATACTGGGCTATTATGAAGCAGACACTACGGAAGCACCGACTACCAGGTGGCAGGGTAATCGCATGAAGAATCGGAACATTTAGTCGATTTTCTTTAATGCACGCTTTAGGTCTGGTATTTAAAGTAGTTTTTTTTCTACTCAACGTCTGTGGTGTTTGTGTTCGTTATTGTACACCTGACAGATGACAGTTCATCGTGTGTGTCATCGTAAAAGCTATAAATTGATTGTTAGACAGCCAATTGTTGTTGTATCGTGTAGTGTTTTGTTTTGTGTAAAGTATTTGTTATTTATTGCTTACTGTTCATTTCCTGAAGTAAGAGCGTTTCGTTGGAAGGAGGCTCTCTATTTTTTCCGTGGGTTTCGTGTAAGTGCTTTTACTCACAGGTCCACACCCGTTTTTGACCATTCATACAACGGAATGTGAGGATTACTCGTATGTACAGTTTGATCTAGCCATTAGGAGGAACTGTACGCCAATGCAAGTCCTGCACTGGTGGTGGCAGATCACAAAAGACCTCAACCCACCGAATCCGCTGGAACTTCGTTCGATTGAGATGTTTTGGGCCACTATGACTGCCAAACTTAGTAAGACACCTAGTATTCGCGAACAAGTTGGCTTTGAAGAAACAATTTGTAAAAGTATCAAGAAAAAGTCAGAACCACTATTGCCCAAAATCTTCTGAGTGGGGTCAAGGGAAGATCCAATGAAACAATGAAGTAGGACCCTAACCATAGTGTTGAAGTTTATTTCCTGAAGAAAATCCGATAAAAAAATAATTTTTTGGCGGCCATTTGTGGGTGTCTAATTTGTTTTGAGTTCAGTCTTTAATATCCATCATCATCACGACATAAATAAAAAAACAACCTATTCTACAAACGTTGATCAATCAATCAAGCAGTACGACGAGCCCCAACACCAACAACTACCTGGGCCGTAAATTTGCATAATGAAAGCTGCTTCGTACAACCATTCACACAATTCAATGTAACGTTGTTATTTCATACGTGCATGTATTGAAAAAACCGCATCAATTGAGTCATATCCACCATCAGTCGAAAACTCATAGAAACGAGTCCGATGGACAAAAATATTCAAATAATGTCACAGCTAAAGCTCGTCTTGTTGTGGTTTCAGTTGTTGAAATAATCTACGAAAACTCAATGAAGTAGTCCTACGTCAAAAGCAGCAAGGCACAATCAAACTGGTAAACCTCATTTAAAAGAAAGGCAATTGCCTTTGACGAAGTGAAATTTCCCTTCACCATCCACAGTATGGAGTACAATGCACTGAAACCACCCCTTATTTACATAGCAATTTGCATAAAACCTTACAAAATCGCAGCGCATCCCACAGCAACGCATTAATTCCATTCTAAGAAAATTCATCAAGTTGTGCTTGCTGACAAAAACAAACGTGCGTCTTATGCTACTACAGGAAGTTCTTTTTTTGTGTTTGCAAAAATGAAGCACATACTACTGAAGATAAGACACCTATCCGACCTGAGGCACTTGTGAAACAAATTACAGCACCCCCCCGAAAATGTCTGGAATTCCCACACGCATTTATTTTGAAGAATGAAATGTATAAAAAATGCGCTCTCACCGCGGTGGGATCGATGGTGACACATGCCACCATGCGCGTACTTTTCCGAACGAACTTTTTCATCACTTCAACAACAACTCACGCGATAAATCACCAATTTTGGCGATAAGACACGCGTCTTACTGTTACGTTGTCATTCTCTGGAAATCTCCCAAAGCATGGCAACAACAATTCCGAGCAATTATAGGAAGAAAAAACAGTGATTCCGTGAAAAGTCCGTCCCTTCAAATTTCTACAGCCATTTCTGGACAAGCTGTTAACCTACTCACTCACCTCACTTCCGGATGTGCATCCAGCATGGCCCGCATCAGTGTCGTCCCCGAGCGGGGCACTCCGCCGATAAAGATCAGCGGCATGTTTCTGTGATAGCGATAGCTTTTGTCACCGGAGCCAGCGGCCCCCTCTGCTCCGGGTCCCGTTTCGCCACGGATCATCGCCCCGCTGGATGTCGCCGCCCGAAGGCATCGTGATCCCAGCTCGGTCCTTAGCAACAGGATCAACAGCAGCCCCAAACCAACTGCCAGCACAATCACCTGCTTCCGGTTTCGGATGATGGGGCGCATGTTGCTACGAGGTTCTATGGAGCTTTCCAGTCTTTGGTTTCGTCGAGGGAGAGAGAGAGATTTGACTCTTCTTGTTTCTAGTCGGTTGGTTGTGTGCGGTAGATATGTGATTGTTTTTTTTGCGCTATGCGACTAATAAATTAGCTAAGTTTATATGGCTGCTCTCGGTACAACGATTAGCGATTAGCACGCTCGTTGACATTTGCTATCCGACGGGGAACAGCAGCGGACTGGGAATTGAAATGTTTGCTCGTTGTGGAATGACTTGCCTGCCGTTGTTTCACCCGAGGGACCTCCATTGGGTCTCGGCAGAGGGCAGACCTTCGGTTTGTTTCGGTTGATTACTTTCCACTCGCCGTCTTTCTCTACTTCGCCGGATTAGTTTCACTCCAATGCGCCCAGAAAAATAACCCACTAAAACTCGTGACGAACGTGTAACGTTTTGCCGTCCGCTCTTCTAGTACTGAATGCGATTAACGGGTGTTCTAATAGCGCGCTGAGGCTCTTCACTCTCCATCCCAAAAACGTGCGTTCCCTCTCTCGACACGAGTGTTAAATCTATTAGCACGCTGCATCCAACCAGAAAGGAAAAAAAATCCGAAGCGAGGCGCTTTGTTGATATAACTGGAACTGGAACTCACTTCTTTCTCCGGCGGCGCTCCTTCCACACTGCCAAGTCTTTCTTTATTTTTCCGCTACCGAAATGAGTGTAGAACTCGATTTCATTCCAATTTATGGCATCACCGCCTTGC
The DNA here is from genome assembly GCA_034211315.2 of Aedes japonicus. Classification (NCBI taxonomy): domain Eukaryota; kingdom Metazoa; phylum Arthropoda; class Insecta; order Diptera; family Culicidae; genus Aedes; species Aedes japonicus. Next base: position 527,380 of record JASCZW010000187.1, on the reverse strand, counting down.
CTTGCCTTGCCTTGCCTGTAAATGTAAAGAAAATAAAAACAACAATCAAACAAACTGTGTGTGCTCATGTCGACGACGATGACATCGTGCTGTCGTTATTTTACATACAGAGGAGGACGCAAACGGGACACACGTCACACGAAATGAACGACGTCGGAATCCGTTCATTCTTCTCTGGATATAGTAGGAAATACTAGTGGATATACTTTCTAACCAGCTGCGTATTCAGTTGGCCGGGGAAAGGGGGAGAGATCACGGTCAAGCAAGCGCAAATTGCACGATTCAAGATTCTCGAGGTTTGTTCAAAGGTTATGTTCGTCACATATAGCGAAACCAAACTGATGCCCGTGTCATGGTTATCGTTAAAATAGTATTAAAACGCGAAAAATGACCTTGCAAACGCCATAATAAACCCAGCTACGGAACAGCGGAGGGCAGCAAATGCCCGAAAACGGAATTTCGGTAATTTGATGCGATTGGGTTAAGAGGATGATGTACGCTTTGCAAGATTTGGGAAACGCCTCCGGTCCAAAGCTGGTGAAGAGTTAAAGCACAGAGAACAGACATTGATGTCCACATACCTTTTCTTGAAAAACGTGTGTATAAGTTAATATGGGTTAACCGACAAGTTAATATAGTCGGTATAAAATGCAAGTGCAGAGAAAAACAAACAATACTTTTCAGGTTATGTGGTAGGCTCTGTATTGATAAACATTGACATGACAGCTATCGCAGAACTGCAGCGCCGCCTACCAGGAGCATAACGACATACATTTGAAATGTCGGTTTAAAGTTTTACACAAGTAGCAGATCGAAGATGAACGCCTGTTTTCTGTGGTTAAAGTACAATTTTGATGTCCTCTGTTTGACAATGGGTTTGAAATGTGCTATTAGAATAACGGGATAGGAGGAAGTTGCATCGCCTCTTATATTAATATTAATATATTTGTTGGAATATCTGTTTTTAAAGATTTTCGTTTTCAAGTTTTTTAAGTTTTTCGTCTGTTTCTACGTTCTAAAATGTTTTAAACTAAATCATAATGAACACCGCTCAACTTAAGGAATATAGCAAAGACAACTAATACCTAGATACACAAGTGTCAGATTTTCCCATTTACAGGGTGGCAATATGAAAGTGATAATTTATACCGTTATCGGTGAGCTTCTTGTGTACGTTTTAAAACAGTGACTTGTTGTGAGTTCATTCGTAAGCAACAAACTGAATTAGTGTTCTTAAGTTTATAAAAACCAAAATAATTTCTTGTATGTTGTTGTTTGTCTTTATTTGAGAGACTTTCAGCCGGCAAAAAAATGAAGTCTTGTAGAGAATCGGAAACGCGCTTTTGAAACGATTTCTCGGCACTTGTTATTAGAAACAATCAAGCGCTTTGGATTTCCGGGTTCTGTATATAGCTGGTTCGAAGGCTATTTGTCTTACCGAACTCAACGGACGGCTTTTATTGATTCTGTTTCGAATTCTGTGGAGAACATCCTTGCCGTACCACAAGGGAGTGTATTAGGGCCCATTTTATTCATTCTATATATTAATGACATGCGATGAGTCTTGCGATTTTTTTATATTAATCTTTTTATAGATGATACCGTGTTGTTCCTTGCAGCTGAATGCCTTGATGAGGCCTTTTTACATTTGAATGCAGATTTACGTTCTCTTAGTAGATGGTTAAAGTACAAATAATTTAAATTGAACATAAGTAAAACTAAATTTATGGTAATTTCGCGGAATCGAGTTATCGAAAACGTCTCTGTAAAAATTTATGATGTATCAATTAATTGCGTTCGAGAGATTAAATATGTTAGTAAAATACAACTGTACAAATCTACCATCTCTCCTCACATTGAATGTTGCCCTTGTATTTTGTTTTTAGCTAATCAAACAAAAATATCGATATTACAGCGTTTGCAAAATAAGATAATGCTTTTTAACTCGAGATGTAACAGGTTCACTTCCTCCTCTTTTTACCCTTCTTACATCAATAGAAGGGTATTAAGATCGCTTGAAAACTTGACTTTTTATCCGAGGCCCACAGGGCCGAGTGTCATATACCATTCGACTCAGCTCGACGAACTGAGCACATGTCTGTGTGTATGTATGTGTTTTTTTTTAGACGGGATGGAAAATCTGCAACCAGGCACCTGAAGAAATCAGGGTGTGGGGATGAGGGTGCCAACTCCTCGACCCACTAAAAACCCACCCGTGCCTTAAGCCCCGGCCCTCCCCGGAACCACCTTTCGGTATTACTTCGGGGAGGGGGCTCTTGTGCTTATTCAGCACCCACTATGTCTAACTACTTAGGGCTTTAGTAGTTAGGTGGTCCCTGCGACCTGCCTTTGGTAGTTTCGCCATTTTTGTTGGAGATCGAGGACGATCTGGGAGGCTGCTACGCATACTGCGTCCCAGACGTCCCGGTCCTGGCACATCCTCGGGACCAAATTGTCCGGAGTCGTGTCGTGACCGCTTACGGCAAACATGCCTGATCTCGCGCCGTCGAAGCGAGGACATGCGAAGAACACATGTTCCGCAGTTTCCTCAACTCCCGCGCATTCGCTGCATGCGGAGGACTGTGCATGCCCATATTTATGCAGGTATTGTCTAAAACAGCCGTGGCCATACAATATCTGCGTTAAGTGGAAGTTCACTTCACCGTGTCGCCTACCAACCCACCCGGTTAATTCCGGGATTAGTCGGTGGGTCCACCGACCTTTGGTGGAGTTGTTCCATTCCCTTTGCCACTTAACCATGGATGCGGCTCTAGTGGCCTTCCAAATACCTCTTGTTCCATGTTGTTCGAAGCACTCTCCGTCCTATTTTATGACCATGCCTATTGGCATCATCCCCGCTAGGACGCAGACCGCGTCGTGTGATACCGTTCGGTATGCACTAATCACTCTTAGGAACATAAACCTGTGGGTAATCTCTAGCTTACTAGTGTAGCTCTTGGTACTCAAGGTGGTGATCCATGCCGGCCCGCCGTACCTAAGTATGGACAGGACGACACTGGCCAGGAGTTTACGCTTACTCCTTTGCAGCTTCCGCCGCGCTATTCGACATCATGCGGAATAATGACGATATAGCCATAGAGACTTGCAGGCGTAATCGACGTGACTGATAAACGACAACTTATCGTCGATAATGACCCCATGATACCTCAAAGACCTCTTCGTTGTGCAGTTACTTGCATTGATCGTCGCATGTTGCTCCGATTTCCGATTATTATAACACCGTGACCTCAGTCTTATGGTGGGCTAGCTCCAGTTTCCTGAAACTCATCCATCTCTCCACAATGCCAATGGAGTGCGAGGTCGTTAGCTCCAACTCTTCAATGGATTCTCCACATATCTCCAGGGTGATGTCGTCCGCGAACCCGATTATTTTCAACCCTGTTCGGGAACTCAAGCCGTAGTACATCGTACATCGTGTTTCATAGCCCAGGATCGAACCTTTTGGGATGTTTGCGGTGATCTGAACACGTTTCTGGCCTACCTCTGTGTTGTATACCAGTTCGGGATTCTGGAAGTAGCTCCAAGCATCTTGTACAGGCACCCAGAAATTTGAAGGCGTTGGAGCGCGATAGCCACCCAACTGGCGCTATTGAATGCATTTCTGACGTCAAGGGTGACCACTGCACAGTAGCGACTCCTCGTCTCTTGCGCTGGATTGCCACTTTTTTTTTTTTTTTTTTTTGGTGCGTAGAACCACTGCGTCCATTGAGTTGAACTCTTGTGGTACCCCTGTTTACTATACTAATTCGCATCTTAAAACTAAATCGTCATTTGTCAAGTGACCATCCTACGACGCGTTTCCCAGTCAGGCAAAAATGAGTTTATAAAACCCACCACCTTCCCAGAATTTGCAGTTCAAATTTCTTTAGGTTGCATATAGCCACTATACAGAAATTTAAGTCTGCTCTTGTACACAGCATCACAACTGCAAAGCAGATGTTCCGAGGTTTCACGTTCCATGTTACAGAAACGACAGATATCATTCTGAACCTCGCCAATGTTTTTCAAGTGATATCTACTCGGACAATGTCCGGTTACCAGGCCAGTATAGGTACAAAGAACTCTCTTATTGTGCTCCAGAAGCTTTTTACTAATTGTAACATTTGGAATTATAAACCTTTTCGCTTGAGAACACTTTGTGGTGACCAGCCAATTGGTCATCACCCTTTGCTCTTCCCAAGATTTTAATTCCATTTTTATGGCACAGTATGATATACCGCAGAATGGTTCTGGGCCAATAAACTGTGCATTTGAACCTTGTTTAGCAAGCTCGTCGTTTAACGAGTTCTCTTGGCACACCTTTCGCAATGAAAGAATGCATTCTCAGACAAGTTTGGATGTACATTTATAATTACTTAACGCTTTGAGTGCCGCTTGGCTGTCTGTAAAAATACAAATATTTGCATATCTATATTTTTTCTTCAGACAAACGTTAACACAATTTATTATAGCAAAGATCTCCGCTTGGAAAACCGTTGGATAGTTTCCCATCGCCACTGAAATTTCTACCCCAGGGCCGAAGATTCCTGCTCCCGTTTTTATACCAATTTTTGAGCCATATGTGAAGAATTTTATGGAGCCATGACGAACAGTGGGACCTCCAACTTCCCAATCTATACGTGACGTTTCACATATCTTGTAAGGGATGTCATGATTTGCCACAGGTTTCATCCAGTCTTCATTCATATACATCACTGGCCCTTTTTGAAAGGTTTGTGAAATGCTCAGGTGAACGACTAAGTCACCAGACATGAGGTTTCAACCGTTTAAGTCTAAGCATACTCTTCTCCGCTTCTAGTTGCACGTATTCGTGCAAAGGCAGCAGATTTAGAATTGCATTCAACGCATTTGATGGAGTGCTGCGCATCGCTCCCGTTATAGCAATGGATACTAGCCGTCTTGGTGACGGACAGAATGGCATACACCTTCGACTTCCCTTTACGAAAGCCAAAATTTAATATAAATGTGTTATGTAAACCAAACTTACCATAATACATGTGTTATGTATACCATACCATAACCCGTAACGCTGATAGATCACTTTTTTGTAATGTGTTACGGGGTATCAGATCTACCACCCGAACCCTAGTTGCATATTAATTCAAACTAGGGAACATATTTGTTTTTGTAGTCAAAGGAACATATATTAGTCCTTATTACATTTTATGTCATCGATACACCTATCCCAGGCGAGGACGGTTGGAAGACAGTGAAGAAAATATGCGGCACTATTGGGATAACCAGTAGTTCCAAACTAGAGATGCAAAACTGAGGGAAATAAAATCAGACACACACTGATGGGATCATGGTGGCGCAGCTGACCAACACGACTGAGGATTGGCCACACGCGGCTTATCGATACTTTCTTGCTGCAGAAAGAACCTCCTCCCATTTGCGAATGCTGTGAAATGGTACTGGATGTGAAACACCTAATTCTAGAATGCAGAAAATATGAAAAAGAAAGACAAGAGAACGACATCAGCTCGACAAGCTAAGGAAACGCCCTAAATAATGAAGAAGATAGAATAACATAATTATTCGAGTTTTGACACTCATCAAGATTTTTTTTGTTGGGGCGTCGAACTTTTGTGGTAATTCAAGATTATACAAAAAGATTTGAACAAAAAAGAAACGATTTAAGTGAAGATGATAGGTAAAGCAAACCAAAGTGTGAAGAAGATGAAAAATGGATTAATGGAAACAACCAATAACTGAAGAAGATAAAAGACGCTGGAAAAGAGAAGACAAGTTAACCAGAAACTGGAAGTATTAAACTGAGCAGATGCAGCACCAGAGGAAGAACAGTGGATCAAACATAAAAACAGTATTTTGCTAAAAACAAACGATAGAGTACAGATGACATGTACTAGGAGAGGAAGGAGAAAAATACTAGAAAAAGCAACTGCAATGCGTTAGAAGATAAAATGAACTATTACAGAAAAGTAAATTGTAAAAGTAAAAAAAAAGTAGATAGAAAGAGAGAAGATAAATAAGCACAAAGAGTAAACAAATAAGAAGCGTAAACAGAGAAACAAGAGAAGAAATTGGAGAAAAGAAAAACAGTAAAAGGCAAGTTAGAGCAGAGAAGAAAAGTATCTGAAAAACAGGTGAAGAGAAAAACCGAAACGAAAAACAAAAACATAATTGAAGAATATGGGTGGAAGAAGTAAATCGAACATCTAGATAAAGTAAATGGTTAAAAAGTACGTCGAATGGCAAGGAACCCGGATGTTGAAATAATAATTGGATTTTTATACAATAATTTATGACACGAATGCACCCTTCCGGTGTAAAGTGTCACTAATATAAGTAAAAAAAAAAGTCTTGTGAAAAGTGACAATACTCGGATCGAGCCACCGATGATTAGCTTGAAATAAGGAAAACATGGTTAGTCTTCATTCATGTGAATTCTCATTTTCTATTTGCTGCTCTATAGTTTGAAGTGGTTAAGACTAGGGTTCTGATCAGGGCTGGTAGCGGATTTATGGATAAATAATAGTGACTAAAATGATAAAAATAGTGAGCAAATAGTGACCAAATAGTGACTAAAAAGTGATTTCCAAATTTTTTTAAAATATTTTCACCCCTGTTTGCAAAAATGCATAAAACTGCGGCGCAGTATGAGCTTTTGGTTTTTTTTTTCGTAAAAAAAACCCGGAAATAAGGAACTTTTTTTCTCCATGGCCTTGATCCGCAGCTCGTTTTTGCGAAGACAAGTCTATACGCACGATTGAAACGCCAAATCCCTTTTTTGAGCCGTTGTCCGTGTGAAGCTGTTTTCACTACCTTAATCACCTTAGGGTATTTAAGCTCACCTACAGCCGTTTTTTTAGTAAACAACTGGTTCCAATACTCCCCAATTCTGTACTCTGTACTCAAGGTCAGCACCTACCATTTTAACAAGTTCACACAGACTGAATAAAAGTGTACACTGTCTTGGGCAAATTAGTTTTCGATCAAATTATCTGGAAAAAATAAAAAAACATATGAGTTTAAGACCTAATTGACGACCTAGAACATCCTGAATATGAAAAAGTTCAGTAAGAAAAAATAAATGCCTTATGAATAGTGTAAAGCGTTGTTTTAGAATATTGTACATATGTATACGTATTGTTAGATTCTCGTTGATAAACGTTATATATTTATCTTATCTTTCTGAGAGGTTTTAGGTCATCCAAAATGTACTTGAGTTCGAAACTTCAGATCTACAGTTGCAACAGTAGCATTATAGCCCTAAGGTTATGATATGTATTCAAACTAATTGGATGAACCTTTTGGAAGGAAACAGTCATTATTTGCTAACTTTATTATGTTCTAGGCCATCCAAACTGCCCTGGAGTTCAGAACTTAAGATCTACAGTAGTAACTATAGCTTTTTGGGCTATACAAAGTTACGCTACGTATTCAACCATATTCAGTAACTATTTTTGAGCGAAAAAATAACTCATGAGATAAACGGAGATGATCTAGGCTAATCAAACAGTCCTTGAGTGCAGAACATATGATCTACAGTTGTAACAGTAGGTGTTTACAGTGTGCAAAGGGCCAAAAAGTATTTAATCATGATGATTGAATAGTTTGGAAGGCCAACATACATAATGCGACAATCTTGGGATATTCTAAATACTCCAAACTGCCCTTAAGTTCAAAACATAAGATCTATAGTTGTAACTGTTATTTTTGGCGCTATATGTGGTAACCATATGTATTCAAACATATTCAATGAACCTTTTGGGACGTCAACAGTCTTTATATTATAACTTTGAGATCTTCTAGGTAATCCGAACGGTCCTGGAGTTCAGAACTTGAAATCTACGATAGTAATAGTAGTTGTTTGGGCTATACAAAGTTACGTAACGAATTCAAGTGTATTCAGTGAATATTTTCGAACGTAAAAATACACAGGAAGATAATCTTGGAATGGTCTAGGTGATTCAAACTGTCTTGGCATTCAGACTTTAAAATTTACAAAAACAGTAAATTTTAGGCAATTCAAAGCTACAAAAAAAAAATTCAAACATATTCAATTAACATTCTTAAAGTCAAAACACATTATAAAGCAAAGAGACATATTTCAAGTTATCTAAACTATCCTTGAGATCAGAACATAGGACCTACAGTTCTAAGAAAAGCTGTTTAGGCTATATCCAAACTTTCCTGGAATTCAAAACATAAAATCTACAGCTGTAGATTTTTAGTTTTGAATTGTAGCTTTTTGGACTTAACAAAGAAACAATATGTATTTGACGAAATGAAGTGAATTTTTTGAAGGTCGACCAATATAATAAGGGGATTTTATAGGTCATCTTGGGATGTTATAGGTCATCAAAACTGCCTTTGAGATCAGAATTTCGGATCTATAGTCGTGAAGTTAGCTTTATAATCTATGGAAGGTTACGGTATGCATTCAAACACATCCAGTGAAGCTTCTGTAAGCGTACCAGTCATCATCAGATTATCTCGGGATGTTCAGGTTCATAAAAACTGACGTTGAGTTCAGAACTCAAGATATACGGTAGTGACCGTAGCCTTTTGGATTATACGAAGCTGTGATATATATTCAAACATATTCAATTAATATTCTGAAACGTTCACAGACATCATAGGATAACCTTGTTAGTTTCAGATCATTCAAACTGTCCTTTAAATCTTAAGGTCTACAATTGTAACAATAGCTTTATGGGCTATACAAAGTTAAGCTAGTTTGTTTGGCATAGAATATCCTAAGATTATGTCATAATGTAAGATGGCCTTCCAGGATATTCAGGCGGGACAGCGTTTGCCAGGGCATCTAGTTTTTTTTGGGTATATTTCTCGACATTATATAGTGTGGCCAGATCGGTTATTTTGGTTGACTATTGTACAATAGGTACAAGTGATTTTTTTTAACTTTTTACAATCGGCGGTACGAAAATAGTGACTTTAGTGACCATTTTCCGAAAAATAGTGACTTTAGGACTTTTGGTTGCAAATAGTGACTTTTTAGTGACTAGACTCAAAATAGTGACCAAGTCACTAAAAAGTGACCTTCTACCTGCCCTGTTCTGATGCATGGTATCGGTGTCATTGTTTGTTTTTTTTATGAGGCTCATTTAAGACTTATGACATCAATGAGTTGATCAATTCCTGAAACAGGCACTAGCCTTCTCTAATGAACCAGTTCAAGAAATCTAAACCATTGAACACCTAGAACCCCTTCCTGCGCACACCACTGCCGCCAGTCAATGCGAGTGACACTTCAATACGTCGCTTCTTCCATATCCACACACTTGGTTAACAGTAGATTGCTATATACAATCCTGGCTGAATCTGGCTGGCAGCAGGTTGAGCAAAAGATTTTCCTTCCGCCGTTCTTCCTTTTCCGGCGAGTGTCAGCTAATAGGTATGTTCATATGTAGTTCCGGCACAGCACAAATGAATCATACGACCGACGACGTTGCTTGATGGCACCGTGTTATTCCCATACAGTGTTTGTGCTTTGATACATTCCTGCTTTGTTGCTCCGCAGTGGGTGCGGCACAGCGCGGCAGGAAGGGGCCGCAAAATCGTCATCAGCTTCACCACCGGTGGAGCAGACTTCTTCTAGCCAATGCTTGTGTCGACTGTTGAAAGGCGGCACACATTCGGATTGACGCCTTGTCCCACTGCCAGCAAGCAGCTCCTTTCGGTTTAGCATACCTGGCACAAGACTATAGCTAAATGGGCGAGCTGCCAACAACAAGGGAAAACTGTTTCTGTTTGGAAATGCAACTGGTCGTTTATCATATCCTGCCTGGTTTGTGTGGCGTTCGTTTCGAAGTTGGGGCTGGAAAATCAGTGTCTCGGCTTTCGATATCTGCTGACTGAGAGGGATGGGGGAAAGGGGTGTTTGCTGAGGGTGCCATAGGTATTGGATAATGTGGAAAGTTTTCTTGAAATTTGCATAATCCTATCGGACACAGATATCCTTCTAGGAAAACCGTAATTTTCAACGCCCAACTGATTGGGACTGGCAGATTATGAGGAGTTGATTTTGATTAATCTGCATGCTGATGGAGGATAGTTTGGATTAAACTTAGTTGATTGTATTCTATCGAATGAAACTTTGAGGGTTTCTAAATGGAATTGTGTCGCATATCTGAGAAAAACTATCCTTCTTCAAGAACATTTATTGTTATACCAGTTAAAATGTTGGAAATGTTGGTTGCGATACATTGTTTTCCTCAGAAATAATTCCCACTCTGTCCCACACTGCCAACGAAAATGATTGATTGAATGCGCAAATTGAAATTATCCGCAAAATTCCGAAAAAAAAACACCCCGTCCTTCCATGAAATTCACACCGAAAATTTGGCCGACTGCCCCTCCTGATTGGCGGAGGCATTATTTATTCCAAGGAAACCATTAATAGCCCTAGTAAATTATACGCGATTATGCAAAGTATGAGAAGCTTGCGATTCGTTGCCGTCGAAGCTCATTATGCGTCCGGGTAAATTTCACCCTTTCCGCCGCGCCTCGTCTCCGCTCAGCCTAAATGGATGAATGGAATACTCATTATTCATTCGCTGCAAACGGCCACATCCGCTCTTTCCTGATTTTCATTTGATTTCACTTGCGGAAGCGGTGCTGTCACAGCATGTTTATTTGAGGAGGGGGGTGGGTCGGATTTAAAGCAAAACGAGATTTGTGAGTTATTTGATGCGCACATTTTTCATCCCCATGGATGCTGGAATATGGGGAATTTTTTGAATAGGTACACCATTTCATATTCTTCCCTTCTTCTGGGATTACCTGGCATAATCCACTTGGGTTGCCGAAGAAACAACGACCGACAGAGAGCAGTCATGCGTTATTTGGGAAGCTTTTCCACCCACCTACGATGAACACACGAAGGTACCTGTAGATAAATACTCTGCATCTGCCAATCTTGTTTGAGAAGAAAGAAACAATGTGGCTTATCGTGATCTGATGCTTGAACGGGAGAATCGTTCTACATTGCTGCACATATGCTTCAATAATGGATGTTGCCTTCTTTGGAAAATTTCTAATCCATTTTCAATCAGACGCTGATTGAGCCGAGCCAAGCCAGCATCTCGGAGAAATTTAATTTATTATTCACTTACACAGACAGGGTAGGGTTTCTTAATGTATCCTTGTGGCATTGAGAAAACCGATCATAATTCTACTGAAAGACGAATTAAAATTTTCAATTACCGGTGAAACGATACTGTACATTTAAAATGAAAGAAATGAGCTTCACGAAGCTTTTCAAATGCGTTTGAAGTTACGAAAGTGGGATTATACAGTAAGTTATGGGAATTTTTCAGTTTATTACCTAAAACATTTTTGGAGTGTGAACAAAAATCAAGGGCTGCTTCAGTTTATTCATAAGTGAACTTGTCAACAACGAAGTAATGCGATGCTTGATTCTTCATCGTTCATTTTATCAGTCACTAGCTGAACCCAGTGCGAGTTTTGCTAATCCTGCAACTAAATGAATGAACATTACAGAGAACTGACGCTTTTTTCTTTTTTTGAATGAGTTTTTTTTGACTAAGAAGGGGTTCAAACTTCTATCAGAACACTCTTCTTACCAAGACAATACACAGTTTGTGACTAAGTTACCTAGATAATTCTCAGGTTTGGTTGAAATTTGTGTTTGAAATCACCATCGAACAATTTCTTGCATTCGAAAAACCCCGCATTCCAATTTTGATTCCATTTGCTTGATTAATTCTCAAGTTAAGCAGAAATTTGTGGTTAATGTGTATAGGAGCCCTCCCCCCTTTCAGAAGAGGGAAGCGGCCTCAAACAGTCATAAGAACCTTCCCAAGCCCCAAAAATCCATGCATACATATTTTCACTCCGATCGGTAAGACAGACAGTCAGACAGAAATTCATTTTAATATATATATATATATATATATATATATATATATATATATATATATATATATATATATATATATATATATATATATATATATATATATATATATATATATATATATATATATAACTGCGTCCAATAACCCCCACATGCCAAATAAGGTTTCATTTACTTGAATAGTTCTCGAGTTAAGCAGAAATTTGCGTTTCATTTGTATGAGAGACCCCTCTTTCAGTAAGCAGAGGAGTCTCAAACCACAACCCCCCCCCCTTTCAAAGGGCAGAGGGGTCTCAAACCACCATAGAAATATGTCTCTCCTTCAAACAAATCCACATGCCAAATTTGATTCCTTTTGCTTTATTAGTTCTCGAGTTATGCAGAAATTTTTGTTTAGTTTGTTTGAGAGCCCCCCCATCTCTCCTTCGAAGGCATAAGAGTCTCAAATCCCCAAAGAAACATTTCTCTCCTTCAAAAACCTCCATATGACAAATTTGATTCAATTTGCTGCATTATTTCTCGAAATATGCAGAAATTTGTGTTCCATTTGTATGGGAGACCCCCCCCCCCCCCCCCTCTCCACTTTCAGAAGGCAGAGGAGTCTCAAATCACCATAGAAACACTTCTCTCCTTCAAAAACGTTCATCTGTCAAATTTGGTTCCATTTACTTAATTAGTTCTAGAATTACGCAGAAATTTGCATTTCATTTCTATGGGAGACCCCTCCTTTCAGAGGGTGGAGGGGTCTTAAATCAGCATTGAAACAGTATTTATCTTCATTAACCTCCACATGCCACATGGTTCCATTTGCTTGATTAGTTCTCGAGTTATACAGAATATTGTATTTCATTTGTATGGGAGCCCCCCCCTTTCAGAACGGGGAGGGATCTGAAACCATCAAAGAAACCTTTCTTGCCTTCAAAAACTCACACATGCTAAATTTGGTTTCTTTTGCTTGATTAGTTCTCGAGTTATGTAGAAATGAGTGTTTCATTTGTTTGGGAGCGCCACTTTCCAGAGAAGGAAGGGGTCTTTAACTATCATAAGAAACTTCGCGGGCCTCAAAAATCCCTACATACAAAATTTCACGCCAATCGGTTCAGTTGTTTTCGAGTCTATTAGGTTCAGACAGACAGATAGACAGACAGACAGACAGACAGACAGACAGAAAAAAACAGACAGACAGACAGACACAGAAATCTATTTTTATTTATATACTAGCTGAACCCGGTACTTGCACCTAAATGAAGGAAAATTTTATATAACTGGAACGTTTATGGTTTTTTTTTCGAAATGAGTTTTTTTTCTTGAATAAGCAGGGGTTCAAACTTCTATCAAAACATGCTTCTTATCCGAGAAACACACGTTTTGTGTTTAAGTAACCTGGATAATTCTCATTTTTGGTAGAAATTTGTGTTTCATTTGTATGGGAGCCCTCCATTCCAGAGTTAGGTGGTTTCTCAAACCACCATACAATCATTGCTTTCAAAACCCCCCACATTCCCAATTTGGTTCCATTTGCTTGATTAGTTCTCGAACCATCGCACTGGGCTCATCGATTATAATAAAAATTTGAGTTTCATTTGTTTGAAGCCCCCCTCCCCCTTTCAGAAAGGGGAGGGGTCTTGAACTACCATAGAAACATTCTTGCTTTCAAAACCCAAACATGTCAAATTTGGTTCGATTTGCTTGATTAGTTCTCGGGTTATGAATTAAGGTGTGTCTCATTTGTATGAGAGCGCCCCTTCCTGAGAGAGTAGGGGTCTCAAACAATCATAAGAACCTTCCCCAACCCCAAAAACCGCTTCATATAAATTTTCACATTGGTCGGTTCAGAACTTCTCGAGTCTATAAGGGTCTGACAGACAGACAGACAGACAGAAATTCATTTTTATGTATATAGAAATCTAGCCTCCAAAGGGGCCCCAATATGCTAAAAAGGTTTCATTTACTTGATTAGTTCTCGAGTTATGCAGAAATTTGCTTTTTATTTGTATAGAAGCCCAACCCCCCCCCCCCCCCCCATTAAAAGTGGGGAGGGGTGGTGAAGTGCCATAGAAACATTTCTTGCCTCCAAAAACCTCAACATGCCAAATTTGGTTTCATTTGCTTCATTGGCTCTCGAGTTATGTTAAAAATTATGTTTCATTTTTATGGGAGTCTCCCCTTCCAGAAGGTGGAGGGGTCTCAAACCACCTTAGAAACATTTATTTCCTTCAAAAACCTCCACATGCCAAATTTGGTTCCATTTGCTTGATTTGTTCTCGAGTTATGCAGAAATTCGTGTTTCATTTGTATGAGAGACCCCTCTTTCAGTAAGCAGAGGAGTCTCAAACCACAATAGAAACATTTCTTGCCTTCGAAAACCTCCATATGCCAAATTTGTTTCCATTTACTTGGTAAGTTCTCGAGTTAGGCAGAAATTTGTGTTGTTTTTGTATGGAAACCCCCCTTCCTCCCCTTTTCAGATGACGGAGGAGTCTCAAATTTCCATAGAAACATTTATCTCCTCCAAAAACGTCCATATGCCAAATTTGGTTCCATATGCTTGATTAGTTCTCGAGTTATGCACAAATTTGTGTTTCATTAGTATGAGAGCCCCCCTCTCACAGAGGGCAGAGGGGTCTCGGTTTACCTTAGAAACATTTCTTGCCTTCAAAAACCTCTACCTGTCAAATTTGTTTCCATTTACTTGATTAGTTCTAGAGTTATGCAGAAACTTGTGTTTCATTTGTATGGGAGCCCCCCCCCCCTACCAGAGAGGGAGGAGGGGTCTCGAACTACCATAGAAACATGTATTGCCTTTAAAATCCCCGCGAGCCAAATTTGGTTCCATTTGCTTTATTATACTAGGTTTTATTTATTTATATTAGATCTAGAGTTATGAAGAAATTTCAGTTTCATTTGTATAACAGCACCCCTTCTAGGAGAGGGGAGGGGTCTCAAACTACCATAGAAACATTTTTCACCACCAGAAAACCCCACATGCCAAATTTGGTTCCATTTGCTTGATTAGTTCTTGATATATGCAGAAACTTCTGTTTCATTTGTATGAGAGCCTCCCTTTCTAGAGAGGGAAGGGGTCTCTGACTACCATAGAAACATTTCTTGCCTCCAAAAACTTCCGCATGCTAAATTTGGGTTCCTTTGCTTGATCAGTTCTCGAGTTATGCAGAAAAATGTGTTTCATTTGTATGGGAGCCCCCCCTTTCAGAGGAGGGAGGGGTCTCTTACTATCTTAAAAACTTTCCCCGGTCTTACAATCGTTAAATCGTGACAAAGGAAACCCCAGCTCATTTTTATTTATATAGATATATAGATATGTTTTTTTTTCGTCGGCCTATTTCCTCACATGGTGACCACCTGGACCCTACCTATCGACTCATGAATATGAGCTGGGACCAACGGCTCTACTTCCCAGATATTTTCGCCTCAGAAAAACCACCGACGTCGAATGGGATTGAACCCAGACCCACTGGGGTGCCAAGTAGCAATCACGCTTACCACTTCACCACCGCCTCCGGCATAAAGGTTGATATGTCGCAAGTCAGGTTTTTGTAAAAGTTTGATTTTTGCCACTTTCCCGGAAGAACTCAAAATCCCGCAGGCTCACCCTCAGTGGCCAGTATAGAAAGCAATCCTCAGAATGTCCTCCGAAGACCTTGTTCTGCAAAATCATAAAGTTTGATATGTTGCAAGCCAGGTTTTGGAAAAGATTTAACTATGGCCACTTACCCGGAGGAACTCGGATGTCACAGGGTCTCCCTAAGTGGCCAAAACGTCTTTTCTTGACCTAGTTTCGCTAATCCATGAAGTTTGATGTGTCGCAAGCCAGGTTTCGGCAACGATTTGAATTCGACCACTTTCTATAAAGCTTTGGGATATTCTAGGAAATCCAAACTGTCATTGACCTCATACATTTTTGGCAGTATTTTTGCCACACAAATTTACGATATGTATCTAATCATGTTCATTGGATCATTGAAAAGATCGACAGAAAATATGAGATGTCCAAGGCCATCCAAACTATCCTAAAACTCAGAACATAAGTTTATATTTGTAACAGTTCGGGTTTTCGTTAGATAGAGTTATGTAACATAATCAAGCATTTTTATAAAAAAATGATTGGAAGCCTAGCAGATAGTTTTGGGATATTCTAGTTCATCTAAACGGTTCTGGAGCTCAGAGCTAAAGGCCTAAAATTTTACGTGTAGATTTGTTTCCATATAAAATCACGATATGTATCTAACATTGAATCTTTTAGGTAGCCAAAAGACAGTATGAGTTAACATGGGCTGTTCTAGGTCATACAAACTGTCCTGGAGCATAGAATTTAAGGTAACTAGTTATAACAGTACCTTTTTTTGTTATAACAAATTTACGATATATTTAATAAACCATGTTCGTTGAATCTACTGGAAGTTCAACATACATTATGATCTAGATCATCCAAACGATCCTTGAGTACGAAGCGTGAGGGCTACCGTTTCAGAGGTAGAATTTTAATTTACTACTAAGGTTTGAATCCTAGAGGGTTTGAGCTGTTTAGTGGAATTCTTAAGTCGAGTTATTAGTACGAGACACTGAAGAAGTCTGCACATTGTAGACAAAATACGCGTATCTGTCAAGATAAGCAAAGGTAGTTGGAATTGAATGGGAAATACTAATTTTCTTTCTAATTTCTAGTTACTTAGGTTTGTTTTTGTTATATAGGCTTAAGCTTGTTTTTTCTATATGGACTTACATAATCAAAGATTTGTATTGAAACATTCCTAAAAAGCATTGGGATATTTTAGGTCATCCAAACTGCCCTGAAGGCTCATTAATTTATGCCTACAGTTTAGAAGGTAGTATTTTCTCGAGTCAAATTATAGGAGTCCTTCGTGATGTGACCAGTGACCGTAGATCATATCACAAAGAGATTTTTTTTTGTGTGGATAAATTCAGGTTTTACCTAAAAGTACAACTCAAAATCTTTCATTTAAAACAAATATTGGTTCAGTAATTCAAAAATTTCATGTTTATCAAAGTCAAGGTTCGCTCCAAAAATCTTAGTCTTACTAATATTTCAGAAAGACAAACGGATTTATTCGATTGTACCTAAAAATTCTGAGCGATGGCTAAGAATAGTTCTGACCATGCGAACCAAACCATGTCATCGAACGAAGTTCCCAAATTCCTGTTCGAACGTCTGCCAATTGCCATATGTACTCAAGTCAAGGAAACACATAGCCAGCATCGCGGAATCTCTTATCAAAACATGGAACAGCAATTTCCAAAATAAGACCCAGCTTAAACAGTGCATTAAACACTCTGCTTGGCAACACATTGGCTGTCTGTTGTGTCAACTCCCATCTAACCGCCATCGGAGATAAACTTGACACTACACAATATTTCCATCCCAACAAGGATCATCAAATACTGCGTCACAGCTTGCAAATTTGCACTTCTCTGAATAATTGTGTCCGGCGATTTGCTATGCATCATGGGATACAAATAATCGCACATAATTCTAACAACAAGAGCAGCAGAGGAAAAACATAATTGCGACGTCAAACTGTGACGGAACACAATAACGACCCAAGAAACGCACGCACACACACACACCAACCCACACCCACGGTTAGCAGGGAACTGCCATTTTCCGTGCAATTAATTATGCTTTCGCATCATGCGCCGCCCGCCAACATCGATCGAACGACACAAGCAATCAGATGAACTATGAGAAGCGAGCGAAGTATTTATATGCCAAATTCACCCACCGAAACCCGGCGAGCATACGATGATCAAAATTAACACATAGAGAAGTGCCATTAATTAACATCGAGGGCAAACTTAATACTTAGCTGATATTATGGCCTCGCTGGATCCACACTCCGGACGTTTCAAGCGGTCCTCGAAAATTAGACTGGTTTAAGATGTTTCAAGTAATCCAAGCAAAACAATTGGAAACGAAAGCTGTCAAAATTTTCAGTATACAAAAATAAATCGATTCGTGTTTTTTACATACAGTAATTCTACAGAAAATTAATAAAAAAAATACCGCGTATGTTTTGACGTAGGTCTACGTCTTTCTATACTGGGGAACAATTTTAAAAACAAACCTGTTGCGACCGTCACGATAAACGGTCAGGTTTTGAGCGTAAATATCTCAGTTGTTTCTCCACACATTTCCAAAATGTTGGCCTCAATCGATAGGAAATATTGCTACGTGTCGATTCCGAAATTGAAAACTGTTGAGTTTTAACATTTAACTATTGAGAATAACAATTTTGCAGAGTAAATTTACTAAATACCAAGTATTTTCCTATCACAGACTTCAATTGTAAGTAAGAGAGATCTCACACGCAGTAGTGAACGATACAAAAGCGGTACACCTTCGCAAAAAGCATCATTCTCTCGGCAGCCTTGGCGCTGTTCAGAGCGGCAATGACAGGCAGTAAGAGGCAGTATTGAATTGACAGCTGACGAGCAACCATTGACCAGGTAATTGATGGCTTTATCGCCTTTGGCTAGGCAACCGTTCCTATGCAGCCATTGGTTATGCTGTCGGTTAACCAAGCCAGTCACATCATCACCGTTAGTGTTTGTAGACAATGCATTCACTAGCAACATTAGCATAACCAGTTTCTAGTAAGAAGCAGTTTAGCGAATGATCTTCTAACAACTATTGCTAATATGATGCTAGTATTGCTGGCTAATGAATTGTCGCAAAAATTAGTAAATATGTGAATGGGCGCCATTCGAAAAGTTAAAAAAGATGATCGAACATGGAAGATTGAAAATCCGTCCATTTTAGGACGACCAATATGATTTTCCTTGTTACCACCTACGTGCCTGACCCCTTTTTTATCAAAAATTTGGATTTTCATTTGCTTGTCATTCTGTGAAATCTTAACCAAATTGGATGCAATCTTTTGCAAACGATCACAAATTTATCCTTTAGTAGTATGACAAAGGGTTATGTGCCTGATCCGGATATTACCGTTCAAATGCCCTCCGCTCGTTTTCAATCTTGTATCTTTCATTTTCAAAGCCTGCCGTTGCCTTATACGGAACTATCAATACACTTTCTCTTCATGTCTATTCGTTCTAGCAATAAAATTACTGTCCACTCCTAGCGCTTCGCATGGAGATGAGAAATTATCTGCTTCTGCAAACTTCATCAAAGATCGTTACTTCCGCACTAGGGACAATAACAATCAAAGTGTTCATGATCTTGCCAAACAAAACCATTAGTGGTCATTCTAGAAATATTCGGCCATTGTGGCCACTCCTGGAAGCCCTCCGAGAACTGGATTCCACCGGGAAAGTGGCCAGATTATGAACGGTACTAAAACATGACTTGCGACACCTCAAACTTCATGATTTCGCGAAATAAGACCAGTGGTAAATATTTTGGATGTACACGATCGTTATGGCCACTCGCGGTAGCGTTCCTGGAATCGGATTCCTCCTATAAAGTGGCCTGATTGGTATCGGGCACCGAAACATGACTTGCGACACATCAAACAAGACCAATGGTGGTCTGAAAATAATCTGCCATAATGGCCACTGCTGTCAGCGCTCCGGGAACTCGCTTTCACGGGAAAGTGGCCAGATTCGGACGGTATCATTATGGTCTGCACATCCTACAAATCATATTCTGTTGGGGAAGGCGATTACATTTAGAAATCTATGCTGCTTCATACAAAAAGTTGTTCAAAATGAATTTTTTGGTCAAAAAGGTCTTTTGCCCCGGGGGTGCTTATTACCCCAGAAGCCCCTACGTTATTCTCCCCTAAAGAAAATAAACGTCCGACTCCAAGGCGCTAACCAAAGGGTTCATAATATATTTCTAAACGTTCCACACGCACACACACAAACCCAAGTATGCATAATCATAATTTCTATACGCTTTGTACCGTTATTCTGGATCAGTTGTTCTTTAGTGGCGTCAATAGTTTGGTTATAGGCAGAGTTCTGTTTTTTCAATAATTGAAAATTCGTAGTTATAATATGAGTGATTATGATTCGGATGCTTCAAGTATTATCGACCCAAACTCGGTCGGTGTGGAAAATGATGTTGATGATGAATGTGTAGAAGAAAATCCTTTTAGTTCTGAAGAAGAGGATAATGGCGAAGAAACATACATATCGAAGTGTGGCAGTATTCGATGGAGCACTAATCGTCTGAACGCAGTGAAATCGCATCTCACTAATGGTGCACGAAAATTTAATATGGATTTGAGTACAATCAAAACCCCACTGGACGCGTTCATCTTGTTCTTAGATGATTCTATTTTACACATCATTTGTCAATTCACCAATGCAGAAGGACGGCATGATCCTGACTTCGGAATCATTGACAGAAATGTGCTTCTTGCCTGGATACACAGAAAAAAATAATGAATTTTAACAGGCGCGTAAAATTTCCCCTCGTTTATTATGAAGCCAAAGGAAGCGCAAACAACGAAATTGTTTGCAATCTTTCATGCAACAGACTAGATTCAGGCGTTATCTGGCTTAAATTTACATGAAATATCGCATTAATTCCTGCCAAATCCAGCGTTCCTATTCGGCCGTCATGTCCCGAATTCGGTTTGTTTCATGTTTTGAGAAACTCACCTAAGGTGTGGTCCATTCAGTATTGGAACAAACATTTATGATTCTTACAGCGACGCTAGTGGTCGGATTTATAAACTATGACATCTTATGTGTTCCGTATAACAATAACAACATCAGAAGTTTATTGTCGCGGTACAGTTCCAACATGTTTCAGAGAAGAAGAAAGAAGAAAAAAAAAATGGTGCGAAATCATTTGAAAACCCATCGTGGTCTCGTCCTACTTGCTAAAATATTGCGTTTTCCTCGAAATACCGTGTATTGAAAAAGTGCAGTAGCCACAATGGCCGAATATTTCCAGAATGACCACACATGGTCTTGTTTCGCGAAATCATGAAGTTTGAGTTGTCACAAGACATTTTCTGGAACCGTTAAAAATCTGACCACTTTCCCGGTGGAACCCGGCTCCCGGAATACGATCAGAAGTGACCACAAAGGCCAAATACTTTCAGAATGACAACCAAAAGTATTGTTTTAAAAAATCATGAAGTTTGAGGTGTCGCAAGCCATGTTCTGGTACCGTTCATAATCTGGCCACTTTCCCGGTAAAACCCGGTTCTCTGAGGGCTTCCAGGAGTGGCTACATTGGCCGAATATTTCCAGAATGACCACCAAAGGTCTTGTTTTGCAAAATCATAAAGTTTGAGGTGTCGCAAACCATGTTTTGGCACTGTTTTGAAGGAATACTTACCCCACGGTTTCCCTGAATATATCTTAAACTTCCGGAATAATCGATACTGTATCAAAAACTAGAATAAATTTGTGATCGTTTGCAAAAGATTGCATCCAAGTTGGTTAAGATTTCGCAGAATGACAGGCAAATGAAAATCTAGATTTTTGCTAAAAGAGGGGTCAGGCATGTAGGTGTTAAAGAGTTTGTTTGGATTGGAATTTACCTTACAATCCATTGCAAATTCTTGTCAATTGGAAGCCAGCGCACGGTGGGCAAAAACGAGCCAAAAAACGGATCTTTTATGGCCGCTAGTTTCAGTCCCTTAGGATGAGCATTTCTAGTGTAAAAAATCACGAGAAATCGATTGGAGATGGTTTCAGCCACCGCACGACACGGGAAGTTGTCCATTTTGCCCGATTCTCCCCATGATTATACCTCAAACTCATGTCATTTAGTTTTATACATTGATGTCACCAATATAACCCTCATTTGCACTGTACTTATATAAAATTATCCGGAGAATAGAATGAAGATGATACTGCTTGGATTTGACCTTTGGAAGTGGTCCATTTTACCCGAATTTCCCTCATACTCGAGAAAACTTATATAACATACGGTTTTGAGAATTGGACCCATCACTATTATCCCCATTTGCTCTGTACTAATGCAAAATTGTCCGCAGAATCCAATAAATAGAATACTGCTTTGGTTTGACTTTTCCATTTTACCCGAATCCCCCTCATACTTGCGAAAACCTATATAACATAGGGTTTAGAGAATTGGACCCATCACTATTATCCTCATTTGCACTGTACTAAATTATCCGCAGAATTGAATGAAGATGATACTGCTTTGGTTTGACCATCGGAAGAGGTCCATTTTACCTGAATTCCCCTCATACTTGAGTAAACTCGTATATTACGCATTGTTTTACGAACTTATTTTTCGATTAGTTTTAGAAATTGACTTTTTTAATTCTGTAAAGAACACACATCGATTAAGATTGCAGAAGTTTTCTTAAATGGACTAAAAATAAATGATTTTGTTGTTCACTCAACTTAGGTTACCAAAAAAATTTATTGAATTTATGTTCTAATCTTCGTCACTGTCCTCGTACACTGATTCCGTATCGAGATCTTTTCCACTTTCGGTCCCCGTCTCGTTGTGTTCCTCGCACGTTTGGCTTTCCAAAGTTTCTTGGTCGGCGTAATAATATGTTATCATCTGTTCAACGCTCTCGTTTGCTTGCGGGCGATTTGATTTTTTCAGCTTGTAGCTGTAGCTGTGGAGTATTTTACATAAGTACAGTGCAAATGAGGATAATAGTGATGGGTCCAATTCTCGAAACCGTATGTTATATAAGTTTTCGCAAGTACGAGGGGAATTCGGGTAAAATGGACCACTTCCGAAAGTTAAACCTAGGCAGTATTCTCTTTATTGGATTTTGCGGAAAATTTAGCATAAGCACAGTGCAAATGGGGATAATAGTGATGGGTCAAATACTAAAAACCGTATCTTATATAAGTTTTCTAAAATATGAGGGGAATTCGGGTAAAATGGACCATTTCCGATGGTCAAACCAAAGCAGTATCATCTTCATTCAATTCTGCGGATAATTTAGTACAGTGCAAATGAGGATAATAGTGATGGGTCCAATTCTCTAAACCCTATGTTATATAGGTTTTCGCAAGTATGAGGGGAATTCGGGTAAAATGGAAAAGTCAAACCAAAGCAGTATTCTATTTATTGGATTCTGCGGACAATTTTGCATTAGTACAGAGCAAATGGGGATAATAGTGATGGGTCCAATTCTCAAAACCGTATGTTATATAAGTTTTCTCGAGTATGAGGGAAATTCGGGTAAAATGGACCACTTCCAAAGGTCAAATCCAAGCAGTATCATCTTCATTCTATTCTCCGGATAATTTTATATAAGTACAGTGCAAATGAGGGTTATATTGGTGACATCAATGTATAAAACTAAATGACATATGAGTTTGAGGTATAATCATGGGGAGAATCGGGCAAAATGGACAACTTCCCGTGTCGTGCGGTGGCTGAAACCATCTCCAATCGATTTCTCGTGATTTTTTACACTAGAAATGCTCATCCTAAGGGACTGAAACTAGCGGCCATAAAAGATCCGTTTTTTGGCTCGTTTTTGCCCACCGTGCAGCGGTTGCCAAAAGAAATCCGCTTTCCCTTTGCCGCGTACCATAAATCTCGTCTTCAATATCAAACACGCCTCGGAAATTTAAATTGTCTCAGTATTATTCCGAAGCGCAAATATTCAGCAAGCTTATGCCAAGAGCAGCATGCCAAATGGCGACCGTCACGACAGCTCTACGTTACCGTACGTCCCACGTTATTGGTCTGTCCCTTGTAGTTTTTGATAAAGAAGAGCTATACAAATTTTTAAGAAATTCTGAGGCTCACTTTTACTTATTTTTGGGGTTTGTTGTACAGTTAGTTTCGTTAGAAAAGAAATACTTGCATCTGTTTGCATTTCGTATTGTGAAGAAATTATTCATAAGGTAGTACCAATATCTCCAGTAAAGGGTGGAACGTTTAAAAATTGGTTAAATCAAATCAATTATTTCTTCTTTTTTGTTTTCACAATTTTCCATTCAGTCGTCAAAATCTAAGGCTGTTTATCATAAACTGACCAAAGATGTTTATGATTTCACGCGTATGCATTGAATGCACAGAATGCTTAGAAGCATATGATTTTTCTTTGATTCATTGTACTTTTTTGTGATGACAGATTTGTTGTCCAAAACCTTACCGCTAGGGCGACGCTGTTTCAAATTTTTCAAGGAAGAAGGTAGAAGGTTGGAGTCGACGGATAGTTCGTAGAAGATGTTACTGAACCGATTCAATACGGATTTTTTCTACGCCGTATATTAACCGTGTTTTTTTCTCTCAGTGTATAGTTCGTTTTTGACAAATGCTGAAATGAGCACACCTATGGCGTATTTTACCTTGATTAATTACTAACAAAAGCACAAAGATTCATTTGAATTAGTCCACGTATTGTCACAATGAGGCCAAATCCAATACGAGGTGCAGTGATTGAGATGTATAAGTAAGGAAACCCTCCTGTGTTTATCGCTAGGACATTGAAAATGCCAATACAAGCAGTTCGAGATGCAATAAAACAATATACTGAGCATGGAAATTCGGATGATCGTTCAGGAAAAGGCAGCAAAAGAGAGGACCCCTCAGAACCGAAGTATATTTCGTCAAACGGTTAATCGAAAGTCTAGACGGTCAATCCAAAAATTGGCGAAATAATTGAAAATCGACCTGGATTTAGCATTACGTTCTAATCAATTTTCAAAGCATCACTACCTAAATGACAGGATGAAGACAGTCCATACCGGAAAGCAAAAATTTAGTTCAAGGAGTTCGGTAATGGACGTCGTCGTACAATTTTATTCACCGATGAGAACATTTTGTCAAATGGTTCCTCTAACCGTTTGACTATAGCCAGATGACACTATCCAGCTTCGGTGATGCTTTGGACGGAAATTACTACTTCCGGTAAAGCCTCTCAATATTCATTGAGAAAGGCGTCAAAATCAACCAATCAGAAGCTTCTAACGGACACTTTAGGACCATGGGCACTTACACAGAAACAAAAGCGTTCACGAAAATGAAAATGGACCGTGAACTAGGTCACGTTTTCAGGATTTTTACCCAAAAACGTGAACTAGTTCCCGCTAACGTGATTCAGTTCACGGTGTATTTTTGCTTGTTCTCGAATTCATGACTGCATTTCACGGATCCGGGCACGGATTCTTTTCCGTGCACACATTTTGGTAACAACAAATGGACGTTTGAACCAAATTGGGCACCATCACATGGAGCAAAAGAACGCTGGAACTCTGCAGCAGACTTTTCCCGAGATATTTGACCAAAGATGAATGGCCTTCCAACTCTACAGACCTGAATCCAAAGGATTACTCCGTCCAGTCCATTCTTGAGTCCATAGCCTGTACCTAGGTATACACATCGTTGGATCATTTAAATGTCAGTCTTGCCAAAGCCTAGGGGCTATATCTATGGAGGAACTAACGTCCATTGTCGATGATTTCCCTAAGCGATTGAAGGCTTGTGTAGTAGCCAGAGGAGAACATTTTGAGACATCGATATAAAAATTAATTACTATGTATGCGTATCTACATTTTCCGTATATACATTGTTATTTAATATACGATTAATAAAGTTATGACTAAAAAAGTGAACACGGATAATATTTCCTCACCATGTACATGTTTGAACAAGTGATAGAAACCGTTTAAGGCATAAAATTTACGAACAAATGTTTTTTTCTTCGTTGTTATAGGCCTTCCAAACAATCCTTGAGTTAAGAACTTGAAGTTCTACATGATTAATAAGGCGATTTACGATGTCTCGAACGTACTTATTAGTTTGAAAAGTTTCGCGGAACATCATAACACTGTAATAGACATATTACAGTATTTTTTAAATCCTCACTGTACTCCAAGTTATCTTTGAGTTCAGATCTTGTTGCTCTACACGATCAACAAGGCAACATGATGTCTCCACCGTACTTATGAGATGAAATAGCTCCACAGGACATCATGACACTGTAAGAGAAATGTAACAGAATTTCTAGAATACCTTCGGTACTCCAAACTATCCTTGAATACAGTTCTTGATGTTCTAATACATGATCAATAAGGAGATTTACGATGTCTCGACCGTACTTATTAGTTTGAAAAGCTCCGCAGACCATCATAACACTGTAATAGATATATAACAGTATTTCTAGAATCCTTACTGTAGTACAGGTTATCCTTGAGTTCAGATCTAGATGTTATTTTAAATCCTTGGTTATTGAGATTTTCAACCCTTGGCTGGTTCATCTGCCGTCGTATTTACACCTTTTGTGTATTTTCGTAACTTGTCCGGGGGTGAGATTCAAACTCGTGACTTTGGCATGAGAGGTATGGATGCTAGCAAATACGGTGGGTCACCCCCCCCCCCCCCTCCGATCATGATGTTCTACATGATCAATAAGGCTATATATGATGTCTCCATCGTAATTGTGCGTTGAAATAGCTCCACAGGACATCATAACACAGTAATAGATATGTTACAGAATTCCTGGAATACCTACGGTACCCAAAACTATCATTAAATACAGATCTTGATGTTCTACATGATCAACAAGGCTATGTACGATGTCTACACTGTACTTATGAGTTTAAATAGCCCCACGGAGCATCATAACACTGTGATAGAAATGTTATAGAATTTTTAGAATACTTAAGGTACACTAAACAATGTTTGAGTCCAGATCTTGACATTCTACGAGATCAGTAAGGAAACTTACGATGTGTCGACTGTACTTATTAGTTGGAAAAGCTCCACGGGACATTATAACACTGAAATAGAATACCTAAGATACTCCAAACAATCCTTGAGCTCAGATCATGATGTTCTGCATTATCAATAAGGAGATTCCCGATGTCTCCACTGTATGTATGGGCGACTTCTTGAGGTATCATTACACCTTTTTCGACAAATGACAGTATTCACAGTACATCTACGGTACAGCAAAGTATTATTGAGTTCAGATCATAATATACTACAATATTATCAAGGATGTCTCGACCGTATTCATGCGTTGTAAAGCTCCATGGAGCATGATAACTCCGTTATAGCCGTATTTCATTGTTGCCAGAATATCTACGTTAATCCATACTATCCTTGGGGTAAGAACGCGATATTGCACATGATCAAAAAAGAGATTAACGGTTAAACACGATTGAATTGCAGATGTCTTTTTAATCATTCTGTTATTTTCTGTTATTTTTTTTTTCATTCTGATTCGAAAGTGAAGAGTCAGAAAAAGGACAATCGGCTGCTTAATGATTGCACATGATAGAATTCTACTATTGCAATATTTTAGAAATTTCGAACTATCGAAAATAATATTTAGGAAATCTCAGTTTCTGCCCACAAGTCACGCTTATTTTTTGCAGAACACGATTACAGACAGCATTTACAGGGTGTCTCACAATAGGTGTCACTAAAACAAAATGGAATTACAGCAAATCATAGCATTTATTTTTCATGTGAAAGATACATGTTATAGAAATAAACCATATTAATTCGATTGGAATCTGTCGCCCTTTTTTTTTGATAACTTTGCGCAAAAGCTTTGAAAACCTATCGCAGCTGGCACGCACGATTTCCTGGGGAATTTGGTCCCAAATATCAACCAAATGTTTCTTGAATCACTCTAAGCCCTTTCGTAGGGCCTATATGTTCAAGCATAAGGCTTGCTTCATTTAGAATTGGAACAAACTTTTGCTCACATTGTGGCGCTCCTGGTGGACGGATTTGGAAGTTCTTGGCGCCCACGTGTCGGGAATTTTGTCAGCTTCACGTATGTATTTTTGACATTCCGCAAATCGACTGTACTTTGTAAACAATCAACATGGAAGCCGAAAGAAGGGAAAAAATTGTGCACAGTTATTTGGAAAATCCATTGTGGTCTGCATCTAGGCTAGCTAAACAGCTGAAATTCCCCAGAAATACCGTATGGCGCGTTATCAAACGGTATAAGGATACATTGACGACGATTCGGAAGCCTCAAGCCAATCGTCGGAGTGAAACTGTCGACCGGAAACTGCGTGGTAAGATTTTGAAGACGATGAAGAGGAATCCCAATCTGTCGGACCGTGAGTTGGCCAGAAAATTCGGTGCTGCCCATAGTACCGTGAGGAGAACCCGACTCCGGGAAGGAATCAAGTCGTATCGAGCTAGCAAACAGCCAAATCGGACCATAAAACAGAATAGTGTGGCCAAAATCCGTGCTCGGAAGCTATACGACCAGGTGCTGACCAAGTTCGACGGGTGTCTTCTGATGGACGATGAAAACTATGTCAAGGCTGACTTCGGGCAAATCCCAGGTCAAAAATTTTACTTGGCAACGGCCCGGGGGGATGTTCCAGCCAAATTCAAATTTGTTTTTGCCGACAAATTTGCACGAAAATTCATGATTTGGCAGGGCATTTGCAGCTGTGGCAAAAAAACGAAAGTTTTCGTTACAAATAAGACAATGACGTCGGAACTGTACCAAAAAGAGTGTCTCCAAAAACGAATTTTGCCGTGCATTCGATCCCACGACCATCCCGTAATGTTTTGGCCAGATTTGACAAGCTGTCATTACAGCAAAGTCGTTCAAGAATGGTATGCAGAGAAAGGGGTCCATGTTGTTCCGAAAAACCTTAACCCACCCAACTGCCCCCAGTTCCGCCCTATTGAGAAATACTGGGCAATCATGAAGAGGAGACTCAAGGCAAAGGGAAAGGTTGTCAAATACATCAATCAGATGAAGACCTGGTGGAATAAGATAGCTAAAACGATGGACGAAGAAGGTGTGCGCCGCCTAATGAGCCGTGTTACAGGAAAAATTCGAGAATTCCTTCGAAGCCGTGACGAATAATTTTATCCGTATTTTTTCTTAATAGTATGAAGAAAACGCTACATTTGTATAAAAAAGGATCTTGAATTCAATAATAAATAACTGAAATACAGGCAATTGTTTTTGTTCCAATTCTATTTGAAGCAAGCTTTAACCTCAGGATCCAAAGTTCAACTAGAAGGAATATACGATCCTATCTGACAACTGTTACACAACGTCTGGCAGTCTGAGAATAGAATTCAAGGAATTTATGGCTCAAGATTTCTAAAGCAGAAGGGAAGATGTTTAATGTTATCGAATGATCAAACTTGGTGAGTTCGTTCCAATTATGAAAAATATGTTCAAGCTCAATTCGATCTACATTTACTCTGTTTTCGTTGAAAAAAACAGAATCGGAGTGCCAAAAATCGATTTTATACCACCTATTTAAGCGATTAGACGCTTATTTACGGAGATAAACGCATTGTAAGATTTCAAGAGCCCAGCTGATAGAAAATTGAAGTTTTGACATACTTATGTATTAATTTTTAGAAATCCTGGATCGTAGGAATCGTTCTTATTCTCATTTTTCTATTTATTCATGATATTGGCTGTAGTTAGCTCGACAATGAATATATTTCAAGGATGGTTGTTAAAAATGTGCGCTTTTCGTCAGGTCGGTTCATACATATAAGCTACTTTCAGGCGAATTATAATATTGAAAATTAGAGCAAATTACAACACAGCTGTGAATAGCTTGTGATTGTAGCTTGTCCAGGATGATGTTTTCTCATTCTATAAAGGAATCTGTAAAACAATAAACTACCTATTTAATAACTTGCTCATAAGAACCAGCCGCCACCAAACAATTCCAACAGGCACCCAAGATAACAAATTCAATTTGTGCACTGTACAGACCAGGCGTAATATAAGCATTTTTCCGGATGACAGGTCAAACGAATGATGCGAAAAAAAATTGCGAAAAATGTGTTCAATCTACGAAACCGAGGAAAGAGAAAAAATGTAATATCTTCAATTTGCTTGCAACCAACACGAGTCCCCCTTGCGGAATTGGGTTGACCTCAGTTCAAAACAGTTTGCTACGATTCGGAATTCTGGTCCGATCCTAGTTATGACTAGGATACAGAAAGTCCATATCTCAACAGGCGATTGAAACCAGTCTAAACACACATGTTAACACATACGTACACACACACACGTCCTCTTCTTTCATTTCGGTTTGTGCGCTCATATCATAGCAAATCGAAACAAGCAGCTTTGGTAGGCCACATCCTATCCGATTAACGTCAAATTTTACCCAGACCCAAAAGCCAAAGCCATTGTTTCGATAGTACCAGGACGGGATGGCAACCCCCCCAGACAGCCACCAGCCACCGTGTGGGGCACACTATCCTTTTGTGCTGGCATCTCATTTCGCTCGGATGGGGTGGGGGCTGGGGGGAGCGCTGACAGGCAGCGTTGATATAATGACATGACACTCTGTTTGTCGTCGGCAGCCACCCATTCCAGTGCTGACCCGGCGCAAAGATTCAATATATCCACCACCACCCTAATGAAAATGCGATACACATTCATGCAGCCCACTGCTGCCAGTTTCCGCACGCCCACATGCCTCTTCTGTCAGCCTTCCCAGGAGGGGTGTAATCTCCGAAAGAAAGCGAACAAAACTTGCTGCTGGACCAAGTCGTGCTTTCTTTGTTGGAATATAATCACATGGCAGTGAGTCGGTGGGAGGACTGCCTTTTTGGTATCCTTTTGCCTAACCCGGATCGGAGAAAAAGATGAGAATCTTTAAACGCTCCTCTTCACATTCTACGCCACACGGGTCCGGTGTGGCGGATAAACCACCTCACCCGAGCCGAGTGTATGCGGGCATGATGCTACTGTACGAGCGAGGACCGGGGAGAAGCTTCACTTTTGTTGACAGGCTCTCCACCGTGCGCTTGAGTCTAGTGCTTCTTCTGCTGAATCGGTTTGAAACGGCATAGGCGAAGTCGGGTCGATGACATCCTGGCGTGATTCCTAGCGCCACGAATTTTCGGTTTAGAAGGATTACCGCACATTGTAGCCGTCCAGCTTTAGCGTATTTCAGCTGGCGAACACAACTAGCATATAGAGTTGCACATGATGGTGATTCACTCTTCTCCTCCATATGCAGTTTTGACATGAATAGTAACCTCCCTGGGAATATTTTTTTTTAATAAGGGCTACGTCTTTGTTTTCTATACAGGGTACAAGTTAAAAAAAACCTATTGCGACCATCACGAAAACTGGTCAGATTTTGAGCGTAAATATCTCAGCCGTTTCTGCAAACATTTTCAAAATGTTGCCCCAATCGATTGAAAATATTTTTACGCGTTGCTTCCAACATTAAAAACTATTGATTTTAAATATTGAACTATTGAAAATAACGCAAATATAAGTTGATGTCTTATAATTTCATTTTGCAAAGTAAATTAGCTAGAAGCCCAGTATTTTCCTATCACAGACTTCAATTGTGAGTGAAGAAGATTTCATATGCAGCAGTAAACGATATCAAAAGAGTACACCTTCGCAAAATGCTTCATTCGCATGGCAGTCTTCGAGCCTCTTTTGAGGTTTGGGAACTGAAAATAGTCCGAGGCAGCCAAATGGGGTAAATACGGTGGATGCGGAAGGGATAGGAGCCGTAAGTCTTTGATTTTAGCCGTGGTTGTGTGGCAAAATTGTTTTTCTCTTCATGTGGGGCCGTTTTGCAGCGATTGCGGCCTTCAATCGTTCCAATATTGCACGGATATACTCACTGTTGATGGTTTAATTCTTTTCGAGGTAGTCCGTGACACTAAACTATCGATACAAGCAGATTGCTCGACGCTGCTGCTCGGCCCACCAACGTAAGCTTCAAAGCAAACTGAAGCATAATCCTAAGGTATTCTGGCGACACATCAATGAGCAACGCATGGATAACGGTTTACCTTCATCAATCTCTCGGAACGGGGTTATCGCTGAGTTCGTTGTCGACATCTGTAGCATGTTCTCGGAAAAGTTTGCAGATGTTTTCCATAACGATGCTCTCCTGCCAGAGCAAGTCGAAGTTGCTTCGAATAACGTCCCTTTGTCTGACCGGTATTTCAACGCAATCCATATCGACGATGCAGATATTGTTGCTGCGGCAAACAAGTTGAAGACGTCAAATAGGGCTGGGCCGGACGGTATTTCATCCGTGTTTTTAAAACATTGCATTGCTTCGCTGACTGCACCATTATGCCACATCTATCGGTCATCATTGACGACCGGTAAGTTGCCAATACTATGGAAGGAAGCGTACATGTTTCCCGTGCACAAAAAGGGAGTTAGGAGAAATGCTGATAACTATCGCGGAATTTCGAGCTTGTGTGCAGCCTCTAAGCTGTTTGAACTGACCCGCATTTTTTTCACGTGAAGCAATATATCAGCGACGATCAACATGGATTCACGCCGAAGCGTTCAACTACGAACCTTCTATCAATCACTGCCTTCATCGTGGATGGGATTTTATCTGATTCACAAATGGACGTTGTCTACATGGATCTATCTGCTGCTTTCGACAGAATCAACCATGACATCGCTGGGGCAAAACTGGAAAGACTTAGTTTTGGCGCCTCCTTGCTTAACTGATTCAAATCGTATCTTTGTGGCAGAACTCGCAATATTGCAATTGGCGATGAGCTGTCCTCTAAGCTTTGCTCACGACCTTAAAATCTACACTCACGTAGATTCGCTTCGAGATGCCTTACAGTTGCAAGAAGATTTAGAGACAGTACAAAGGTGATGCGAGATAAACTGTATGCTCGTGAATCCAGGAAATTTTACAGTTGTCACTTTTTCTAGGAAGAAGTCTCCTAATATCTTCGGTTATTCCTTGGTCGGAACTCCTCTGCAAAGAGACAACCAAGTGAAGGACCTTGGTGTGATACTCGACGATAAACTCACGTACAAACCTCACATGTCCTACAGCATAACAAAAGCTTCTCGAAATCTCGACATCATTTTTCGTGTAGCTAAAGAATTTCGAGACGTGTACTGCCTTAAGTCGCTGTACTGTTCGTTAGTGAGGTTCACCTTGGAAAATTTGGACACACTTCAAATTAGTCGTGAAGCCGCGAAGGCACTTATCGTCGCGGATTTGCTGTCTGATCGAATAGCCAGGCTCGTAGCCGTATCTTACGAAACACCTCCCTCCTTAGAGTTCCACACAGAAGAACCGTCTACGGGACAAACTCTGGAATGATTGCTTTGCAACGTGCCTTTAATTGTGCGTCGTCTGTTTTCGATTTTAATATCTCGCGAAACTACACAAGAAGACAGTTTTTGTTAACGTTAAGATATGTATTTTTTATCATTTGGACACCAAAATAGTCTGTTGATAATTCAATCAAATAAGTAAATAAATATAATATAGAATATACCATGACAATTCCATAAAACCGACGCCAAAATCTTTCCGACCCATTGAGCCTCTCTAGGCCACTTCGGAGCACTCGTGCCGGCTTCAGCCCTCTGCCGGGCAATCATTCTGTTCGCTGGTGTGTAATAGTGGATTCATGTCTCATCAACAGTTCCCAATCGACGCCGACGAAAGTCCTTCTGATTCCGCATCCGCAAGTCTAAACACTGTTTCGAAGTGCTCTCGCGTTCGTGTTTTTGGCCAGGAGTGAGCATGCGTGGCGCCCAGCGGCAGGATAACTTTTTCATATGCACAATCTCACCCACAATCTGACGTGTGCGCTCAATACTAATCTTTGTGGCATTTGCTAGTTCATGCACCTTCACTTTCCGGTCAGACAACACCATTCCATGAACTTTTTCGACATTGTCTTCTGTAACCGCATCGGAGGGCCTGCCACTGCGGCCTTGGTCGGTAGTGGAGTAGCGGCCACCACGAAACTCTCGAAACCAATATTTAACGGTGTTATCTGACGGAGCATTTGCCCCATAATACTTATCCAACTTTTCTTTTGTTTCCTTCGCCGTTTTGCCTCTCAAAAAATAATGTTTTATGAGAGAACGAAGATCGTTTTTATTATTCGAAAATGGGAGCTAGCCAGACACTGAACCATTTGATGGTTGCAACGAGAAAGAAAGACAACAATCTAATTTTGCAATGCTGTAGAGGTTTAGTAAGAATGTCTGCAAGCATTTCTTCGGTGGGACAATATTTTAACAAAATTTGTTTCTTCTCCTGCAGGTCCCTAAGATAGAAGTACTTTGTTTCAATATGTTTTGAACGCTTCTTGATTCAATCACTGCTGACTAGCTGGATGCAGCTTTGGTTGTCTTCAAAAGTTGGCACCGGTTTCGAGACCTCCTCACCGAAATCAGCGAACAGTGAGCTACTGACATGCTTCTGCCAATGTCACGAATTCCGCCTCTGTGGAAGATAGAGCAACACAGCCTTGCTTTCTGGACGCCCAGCTGATGATGCTTCCGCCAAATCGAATCAAGAAACAGGTGTTTTACTGCCGGTCACGATGCCGACCCAGTCAGCATCTTCAAACAGCTCCAAACCTGCGTTTGTCAACCCAAGGAGCAATTTTTGGTCGCATGTAGACTTCAGTTACCTGGGCTCCCTTTTTGCAAATCCTGCTGTGTAGGACAACTCGACTTATGTGCCAGAATCGATGTGCTACTATGTCCGGACGCGAATGAACTGCAACGTACAGCAGACCACCTATCATACAAAGGCACTCGGCGTTGCTTGGTAATCGATTATCCTCCTCCTTCTGCTGTAGATAGGCAGGGATCCTGGTATCTTGGACGGCTTGGCATCTTTCAGGCCATGCCTCTCAGCGAGCTTCAAGATATAGCTTCGTTGATTCAGCTTGAATCCGCTGGATTCACATTCGACTTCGCGTCTCCCAGATTGGCAACTTTCTGCAGCTCACGAAAAAATTGCAGCAAATTCCTCAGCAGTTCGCGTAGCGGTTAGCATATCGTCGACGTAAAGCAGGACAAACGTGAGCGAGTTTCCCCTATGCAGGAAGAAAAGAAACGAATCTGGGCTTGAACCCCATTTCCCAAAACACTTCGTCGATTTGCTGATTCCATACACGGGCGGACTGCATTAGCCCGTATAAGCCTTTCTCAGCAAGCAAACTGTGTTTGGGTTCGCCGTGGAATATCCTTCCGGCTGCTTCATGTTAATGGGCTGTTCCAACTTTCCATGAAGGTACGCGGTCTTCACATCCACGAGCTGCCCTAGCATTCCCAGCAGGAGAGAAGAACATATGAATAACTAATTTTGATCTTGATAACTGGCCTTATTAAAGAACTCAGATTATGAGGTAAAATACTTAAACAAATTACCTAAGAATTGCAAGCAAAATATCTCTCGAATAACAAAACTTCTTATTTCGGATACCAGGAAATACCTTAGAGGTACTATTTTGGTATTGTCTTACCTTAATTTGGTATGTTATACATTGTGGGAACAATTTTATGGTGTTATCCTTAGGTATTTTACCTCTTAATCTGAGCTCCTAAATGCCAAGGTCAGTTATTAAGTTATTCGTTCCTGCTCGGTATGCTACGGCGGCTTGCAATGGTGAGAAGAGAGCAATGTAACCTGTTTAAGACCTCGTCAAGATCTACACCAAACTTCTGCGAAAATCCTTGTGCCACCAGCTTGGCTTCATGACGTACGACGTTCCCCTCCGCATCCTCCTTCATTTTGAAGAGCCTCTTACATCCAATGGATTTGCGGTTTGGCGGTAACTAGACCAGTTCCCCAGGACCGTTTCCGATGAGAGATTGGTACTCCTCGTCCATTACTTCTCTCCACAGGCCATTCATTGCATCGGATGAGGTATGTGGTTCTCTAGTACGCTTCGTTCCATTGGTCCCTGCAGCAAGCGGCTTGCTTCACCTTCAGTATCATGACGAGCAGCAGTTACCGCGCTGTTGTTAGCTTCGCCTGTAAAACGATCGGAAGGCAATCCAGTCCTGGGGAAGAAGAAATCTTTCAATTTGCCTATAAGGTAACGCT
Organism: Aedes japonicus; assembly: GCA_034211315.2. Classification (NCBI taxonomy): domain Eukaryota; kingdom Metazoa; phylum Arthropoda; class Insecta; order Diptera; family Culicidae; genus Aedes; species Aedes japonicus. The sequence continues at coordinate 491,751 of JASCZW010000187.1, read as the reverse complement.
CCCTACCGCTCCGCCTCAACGTCGGTGACTCAGGCGGATATGAAGATGTGGGCGACGGAAGCGCAAGGGTTGTCACGTTTTCATCAGGAACAACATCCATGCTATCATCATACTTGTCATCAGAATTGTCTTCGTCGATAGATACGGCTTCAGCTTCGGTCCTCTCTTTCGGTCAGTCGGTAAAGGCGCGGCTACAAAACAACACCATGCTGGAGGTGGCTGGGGACGCTTAATGGTCTCATCAGCGTCTGGTAGGTACTTGAATACAAATTCTTAGTGTTCGACGTGTTCAACTTTAATCTAACCTATTCTGAGTTACGTTTCAGCTTGGTGTACTGATTTGCGATTACCTGGAACATTCCTTCGCTAATATCCACGCCGTCGGCAAAACAGATGAACTGACTGGCTTCATTGAAAATTGTACCCTGAAAATTGTATCAACACGAGTCATAACATCGTCAAGCGCCTTTTAAACCCCTTTGAAATCTCTCCTATTCGGGACTGGCTCTGTTACGTGCTCATCACATTCAGGGGACAGGATTTTCAACTTTATTCTGCGAGCAAGTACCACGTTAATGTAGAATTTCCTGTACCTGAAGCTTGTTCGAATTCTAGTGGCGTTGTATGCAGCTCTCAACCTTCTATCCCGATTCAATGGTCCAATTGTTTAACTGTTCTATTGACAAAGTAGAATGCGCTAAATCACAGCCATAATACACTACCAAACACCAATAACTCCCTGATTGAGGAGGCATTGGCTCAACATATTCCTTTTGATTATTGATGTCAAGAATATTGGTGGCATGCACAGTAAAGTCAGGCAGTCATCGCCGCCAACCTCATAATTGCTTTAACCCGATGTATTCAACTCCAAATTAGCTGCAACTCCTCTTGATTTAAACACCTGGCTTACTGCGCTCTTTTTTTGCGTAGTTGTCCGACATTCTTACAACATGTCCCACCCATTGTACCCTTCCAGCTTGAGCGACTTTCTAGATAATGTGTTCGCCATAGAGCTGCGCCAGCTCGTGGTTCATCATTCTTCTCCATACCTACACCGTTTTCACATACACCGCCAAAGATGGTCCTAAGCAGGCATGCAATAGACTTCACGGCTTCAATTTTACTCAAATTTGAGTCGTTTTTGACTCATTATCGCCAAAAGTGTAGTCACTCGTATTTGAGTAAATGTAAATGTGATTGACAAGCCCACATATCTAAGACATCGACTTGTCAATCCCAATAACATTTACTCATATTTTAGAGACTCTAATTTTGACGAAAGTTAGTCAAAAACGACTCAATATTGAGTAAAATTAGTAGCCGTGTTGAAAACAGAAGGTACGTGTAAGACAATTTCATTAAATTTGAAAAAAAAAATGCCCCATCTTCTGCAAATCTAACATAATTTCAATGAGCTTCAAGAAGATTCCAAGAACTTTTAAGAAGATTCGAAAATTCAAAACTCCTTGGACAAATTCGAAGATTTCTGAAGCGAATCAAAGGAAGTTTTTTTTTCAAAGCAAAGAACAACAAAAAAAAATCGCCGAAAGTTCAAGAATCCCGTCAATCTTCATCACGATCGCCGTCGCGTTCCGAGCTCGGTTCGGGGCATGACCCGTGCCTGCGTACAACCCCATCCAGTATATCACTTATTTCTGTGCCTTATTCGTCTTTTCAATCCAACCACCCCCCAGCCCGGTAGTTCATTCAAAGCCTTCCTTTGGAGCCGAGTGAGGTCTTTGGAATTCCGTACCCTTGCTTCCACCCCACTCGCACGTGGACATTTTTCTTCCTATCAGCCCGATTAAATCTCGGCCCGAATCCTCCTATCGCGTTACCAGCTGCCATTCGACGCAGCAACTCCGCTGTACTATGTAAGCTATGTGTATGCAAATCACCTATTTTTATGCCTTTTTCATTCCCTTTTCCAACTCCCCCTTGGGTTAACTCCTCCGCCACCCGATCCGTCGCACCTACCTTCGGTTGTACTTTGTATAAACTGCTACTAAGGCGCACAGCGCTAAAGGGCCATAAAGCTCCACCCTGTGCGGAACCCGCACTTTGGTACTCGGGTGGCAACCAACCCTTCCTCTTCGCTTCTAGTTGTCAGCGGCCAACCATCAGCAGTAGCACTGACGGCAAGGTTCTTTCTGAATTTATGATAAAGCACCACTTGTGAAAACAATAAGATTTTTCCCGGCTCTCTCGGCGATTCTTTGCCTTCTTCAAGACGCGCACAAGAAAAAAAAAAACACTGAAAACAACTTCTTCAAGGTAAGCCCTCTCCGGTACACCAACCACTCTTCGGCCAGAACAAGCACAAATAACTTCACAAGCGCACCATACGACCCGGATCAGACTAACAATTTCCCACCTATATTGACATTATGCTGGTTGACTGACTCCGGAAGAATTTCCACACAACGTGCACAATTTTCTGTACAATCCACCGACTGTAATCTCCGCCAACAACGCGTAAAGGTCAGCCCGGAACACTGTCCCGTTTCTTTCTTCCGTATTTTAATGTTCCGGATCTCTTCTTACACTTCTGCTGCTCTTTGGTGATATGCGCGTTTGTATTCTTCCACTGCCACACAGTTTTTCCCTCTTTACTAAAGCCAAGAACCGAGCACCCGAACCGTCCGTCGTCGCCACGATCCGTCACTAGTTCAATCCAATATGTTACAGAGGCGAAAAATGAACGGGGTCTCGGACTTTATTAGAAAAACCACACAATTTCGCGAAGCAGATGAGCTGCACACGTACAACCAGAGTCTGTTCTGTCCTATGACTGGGAGCTGGACGGTTGGCTGCTGCTGGCTGCTAATCGGTAAATAATATTCTCTCTTCTCCCGTTTTTTCATAGGTTTCGATTTTGACACATTCGCTCGGATGATGTTTTCATTGAATGAAGCTTGCGTTAGTAGTTGTCCAATAGCGAATGGATTCATTGATAAGGTGACAGATTCTGATGGTGTTTTCTTTTTCGGTTTGAAAGAAAGTTCGGCTGTGTAAGTGATATGTTTTCATCAGATTTTTTTTCCTGTTGAACACTTTGCTTCTACATTGGATACGTGCAGTAATGTGCGTAAAGTGACAGTTACCGAATTATTTGGAGCTCCTTCGGCAACTCACTCTCGGAGAATCGAACATAACATAACGGGGCTTGTCGTAGCTGTGGTTGTGTGAAACAATTCGGAGCAGATCTAGAATCAAAATACGAAACATCCGAGCAACCAGTAATTGTAGTAGTGTGGTTGTAAACAGAAATGCAGAGAGTCAATAATGTTACTGTCAAACGTGTCAGAGACGTAGAACGGTGCACGGTGAAAGAAAATAGGGAGATCAGGAAAAAAGTCTCCTTTACGAAATTACCGCGAGGATGTCTATTTAATCTACGATCGTAAGGATCGATAAATCGCACAGATTTTGACTTAGTTACTGCTAAGCTTACACTCCCGTTTCTTTTTACTTATTTTTTGAGTGCAATTGTTTGCTATCTCTTTTTCTCACACGAAAATGTTTTTCAATTTTCGTTATTAAGTGGATCTTCTCAAAAATTGAGTTGATCCACTTTTTAACGAAAATTGAGTAACATTTCCGTGAACGAAAAAGAGATAGCATACAATTGTACTCAAAAATTGAGTAAAATGAAACGGGAGTGTAGTGTCGTTTAATGCACGTACACTAATCGTGTCTATCGCTGGGTAAAAACTATATACTTTTCCTCAGATAACCTAAACGATTTCATTGTGGTTCGTGGTTGAAAAGATCTTTCTGACAGCTGTTTGTTATGTGTTCGTCCAAAATTCATTACCACGTTTCCAGAACGTACACAACCACACTCAGACGTGATAAGCTTAATATCTTATTTTTAATTCAAAACAATCCACACGGTAAATCTGGAAAACTCATTTAATGACTATTTTTGAACATTGTCAAGATTACAGTTGATACGTCAAAAAGTGACTAGGTTTTATACACGAATGATGAGTATTATCAACAATCAATATGCAACTCGCGATTTGCAATTGGTTCACTGTTGTAGAACCCCTTGGTCCAAAGTACACCTTGAAGTCAGCACCTTGTTATACATATTTGCACCTGTGTTTTTATTTGCTGCGTTATTTTGACAGAATATTTGAGAGTGTGTTCATGTGAGTTCATTATTAGGGGCGCATTATTGAGCTTGGGACCGATGTGCTAGTACTGACTGAGCCAAGAAAAAAATCGTATTTGTATGGGACCTACTGGTCTTAGAGTTAGTCTATGGTATTATTCACTCCTTTTCAAATATGCCAACGGCGACAAAAATATGGACAAAAAGTAGTCACCGTAGAGAAAAGAAAATTAACTCTGCCTGTGACTTGATGCTGAAGCCATTTTCAAATAAGCATTGGTAAGCACCGAGGTTTAAGTTCCGGAATTGTTTTAGGCTGTCACAGTATAGAAAATGGATGAATTATGTATTGAAAATGGATGACACAGTATGGAAAATGGATGATTAAGTGAAGAGTTCACTTATCCGATAACATTGAAGGTGTACATGGGTAGCCCACTAGCTTTTTCATACGAGAAATTTACGAAAGAATCCATACTATCGGTTAATATATCCATAGACTAACCCTGAGACCAGTAGGTCCCGAACAAATACGATTTTTTTCTTGGCTCAGTCAGTACTAGCACATCGGTCCCAAGCTCGGTAATGCACATCGGTCCCAAGCTTAATAATGCGCCCCTCATAATGAACTCACACGAACACACTCAAATATTCTGTCAAAATAACACAGCAAATCAAAACAAAGGCGCAAATATGTATAGCATGGTTGTCGGTGGCATGGTGCTGGCCTCCAGATGTAATTCGGGCCACGGGGTTCTACAACAGTGAACCAATTTCAAATCACTAGTTGCATATTGATTGTTGCTATCAGCAAGAGTGCGGTCGAAAAGCTGGCACTCTTTGATAAATTACGACTGGAGTCTATCCGGTTATGGTCCCTTAGAACTGTCGGTACAACGTAGTTTCGTGTTATTGTTGCTTATCGCAGGAGCTATTTGGACAGTAAGAAGAAGAAGAAGAAAATTTGACTCAGGAAGTACCAGCAACAAGCAATATGAAACTAGCGATTTATAATTGTCTCACATCTTAAGAATCCCATTGATCCCAAGAACATCTTCATGGGAAATAATCCACACATTTATTGGCAAAAAAATTGTTTGCATATAGCATATATCCTTCCTATCAACGAGCAGCCCAAGGAGTGGACAGCAATTTCTGCTAGAACCAAAGATGTGAATAGAAAGTATTGATAGGTCCGTAAGAGCACGGCAGGTTGTGAAATTGAATAGAAGTAGTTGAAATTCAGGCTAGGCAAAAGATTATCTGCTTGATCGGATTATTAGCTCAGCAACCAGTATCACCTTGTTCAACTCTGATCATCAGACTGCGAAATTATTCCGGGCAACATATTGCACCCATGAGAAAAGCAGTGAAAACAACAGGTAGGAGGGTTGAAGTTTTGATCTAAATCAGCTTGCTGTGATTCGCGGTTTGAGAAATCACAAAATAAAGAAGCAGATGGCAGTGAGAAATATTGCGCAACTTGACTAGCTTGTGGTATTTCAAAAGCAACACAGAAATAGCTCGTCATTAGAAACTGTCTCGTCCCTTGGTCAAGGCACCCTCTGATGATGTGGAGATATGACATAATACGTCAAAACATCGAGTCAAATTCTTGTGGCGTGAGTCACAAGAAACTTGACATGTGAACAGTAATTTGTAATTTGTTTGATTAAGGAAGAACTTCATCTCATCTCATTTCAACTATTGCATCGGTGTAGTTACGGGTTGGCGAAGACAACGAATTTAATTTGACCTTGCATTTACCCGCTAGAATTGCTCTTGTCAAGAAATTTTTACATAGTATTTAGAAACAACAAGACCGTCTTGGGCATCGAGATATTTGCTCACACACATCTTGCAGCCACACGTATATTTGCTGTCAATTGTAGTAGGAACACAAATGCGTAATGGGAATGTTCCACTTTCATATTTTGTCGGATACATAGTTCTTGACTGATATTGTTACTTAATTTCCTGTTTTTCAAACTTTTCAAACTTATTTAAATTTTTGAAAATCTTCTAGGGCAATTTTTTGAATAACACACGCTGTAACTAAATCATATAACTTACCTGATATGACTTGGAAACGAAAACTTTCCTATTCCATATGATCCATGGGTGCATGTCGGTAGCCTCGTGGTCTTTGAAGCTTCCAATGATCATCTTTCAACCTGAACTATCCATTATGCCCTTTTGTCTCGTTTCATTCGATTTGTTCTCGAGGATTATTTTCACTGAGCAGTTGCCCGACGTTATTAAATTGCCCTTCTTTTTGTAGTGTGACGATGTATGTTACATTAAGAGCAAGATTTAAATGATTAAAATTTGTGAAGTTCTTCTTGCCACGTTAGCTAGCCTCAGCTTGTGGAAGGGTAATGTCATACAGAGCTGGTATAAAGAAGTTCTAGTATTTTTCGCGAAAATAAGTACAGCTTCTGTCTTAAACCATCCCGTTGGAAACATGATAGTGGAAGATTATGATAAGATACAAGCTTTATACCAGAATCAGCTAGCAACTGTTTGTCAACAGTAATGGCCCTTTTCGGAATGTTTCGCTGTCTTTCATCGGCGTCATTTGTTCAGCAATCAATCTGTGCTCCTAGGTCAGGTTGGTGTGACGGGTTCGGAAATGCCGGATGGAGTTTCCGACATCATACTTCGTTGGTATGTATGTGATAACGCCGTTTTATTCAGTACGGCAGTATGCCCGTTCTCCTTTCTTCTGTACAAATTGCAAAATTTCGGAATTGGGATTTCAGAAAAATATTCAAAGCTATCCCTCTTTCCATTTTAGATTCCAATGAACACTACCAGGAGAAGTTCAATTGAATTGTGGTCGATTATTCAATCGAAAGACTTTGACAAACGTGGAGCTTAATAAACAGCATGACTGGCAATTCGAATAAATGTTTGTTTATTTAAACAATTGTCATGAAGGCTGATGATGATGAAAATGATGCTCCTATGGACCATTGCCAAAGTCAATTCGGCTCATGAATCACCAATATTTCAGATGAAAAGAATTGTTCTGGTAGGTTTTTTTTGATGAGATTCAAATGAATGAATTTGCATCATTGCTTGCTGCTGCTATTGCAATCAATCAGCAAACTGAGATTAACAATGAGACATACTAACTAGAAATTAGAAGAAAAATTAGTATTTTCCATTTAATTCCAACTACCTTTGCTTATCTTGACAGATACGCGTATTTCGTCTACAATGTGCAGACTTCTTCAGTGTCTCGTACTAATAACTCGACTTAGTCGGAATTAAATGGAAAATACTAATTTTTCTTCTAATTTCTAGTTACAGGTATTCCATTAAACAGCTCAAACCTTCTAGGATTCATACATACTAACGAAAATTGGAAATATACTTCTTATCAACATGCAACACTATGAGTGGACAGCAGTTTCTTTAAGAACCAAAGATGCGAAGAGAAATTATTGCTAGGTCCGTAAGAGCACGGTCGGTTGTGAAATTAAATAGAAGTAGTTGAAATTGAGCTTAGAGCATGTTTAATAGCATCACGATGATTTCTTTGGATAGGGCGTGCATCTGATCTTCTTCGATGGATGAAAAACTAGCAGTCTCTATAGTTCAGCAACTGGCAATGAATTAATGCGCTAGAAGAAATGGTTTCGATGCCTGATCTCATTCGTTGTCTGGCCTAGTATTATATCCGATTGAAAATAAACCCGACTGGAGTACAGGTATCTAGAGGTTACCCCTCAGTACACAATTGTGCTAAGTGGGTAGTAAACTATCAACTTGCTTATTTAATACAAAGCAAACTTTTTTTCCAGAATGGCTCATGGATTGTGGGATCATCATTGTCATCGTCAAACGCTACCCGCAATGGGAGATCATCGTGCTAGAAGCGAAAGCAATACCGAGGAGCTCTATTTCAAATAACAGGTTCCTAACAGGCGATATCGAAGAATCATGGAGTGGTCAAGATTATCGTTAATAACCCTGTTCGATTCCCACCTGCATTATTCGGACCAAGTGGTTCTACAACATTGAACCAATTTCAAATCGCTAGTTGCATATTGATTGTTGGTTGTACAGTGAAACTCAACGGTTGCAATAAGTGAATCATTATGAGTGGGTATGACAACAAACATAGTATTCGTTTTCTTGTGGCTAATTTTTTAAGGATATTTAATGAACTTTAACTGGTTTTTTATCTAGTGTAGGGCACTTCAGTTAAATTGCTTGTTGGGAACAATAGTTTCAACTTGTGGAAAATTGTTTATCCACTAAGGGTTACAAAGCAAGCCCTTTTAGATTTCACGGCAACGTTGTTTATCGCAAAACCAAATTCCAAACGCTCAACCCATTTCTCAAAAGGTGTTTCCTTTCGGTAAGGTTCAATTGTTGCAGTAAAATTCACATTAGCCATTTTAATTTAGTGGAAAATTGCGGTTGAAAGTGGCAGTTTGTTGCAGATTTCTTCACCACCACCAGTGTGAAAGGAAAACTGCAGCATACTTGCAGCTAGTTCTTTTGCCACAGACTCGTATGTTGACTTACTTTTCCACAAAACTGGATTTGGAGCTTTCCTTGATTTATACTTTTGAACGGATGGATGCTTAATCAATGTACTGGACGTTGGTTACGCCTACTGTACCCACAGTGATTCGAAGAACGATTATTTGCTTCTTGTCAGTAGCAAACCTGTGAAAAATAAAACTATCTGGCTACAATATACAGCTCAGAAATAGCCATGAGCACACAGCTACAGCTCAGAAATAACTATAAGCTCCACTGGTGATACTTGCTGATTGGAAAGTATTGTCCACATTACTAATTATGTGTTTATTAAGTACAGTTCGCTAATTAAATTATAATGGTTTGAAATTGGAAATGTGTCTCCAGTGGGATCCAGCAAGCAGCAATTTTTGTTAGAACCAAGAATGTGAAAAGAAAGTATCAATTGGTCCGATAGCTTTCGGCAGGCTGTGAAATTGAATAGAAGTAGTTAGAGATTGAGCATAGGGCTTTTTTGTTAAGCAATATCTCGAAGCGAATACACACACTTTTGCCACACATCCTCATGCGGGGTAGGTCAAGGCAGGGACGGATCCGTCACCTTGACTGGCAAAAATGTGCTTGCTTGATTGTGCTCAAATACCACCAATGTCACAAAAGAGAGTGGAGTCCGTTCAACGACGCTTTCTTCTATTTTCTCTAAGAAACCTGCCGTGGAGGCACCAGTTTCATCTGCCCAGCTATGAAAATCATTGCCTGCCGATCGATCTGGAGCTTCTCCGTACCAGAAGAGAAACCTCGAGGGCGCTTTTTATTGCAGATATATTACAAGGCAGAATAGACTGCTCTGCAATCCTGGAGCAAACAAATGTCAACGTTCAACCTTGAGCGCTTCGAAACAATATGATGCTGAGACTACCTCTCCGCCGTACCAACTACAGCATGAACCGTTGCCATCGGTGGATTACAGCGAGTATTCAACCGGGCCTCTCATCTGTTCGACTTTCGCCATTCACGCCAGATGCTGCGTCGGCGATTTACTACGTTTTTCAATGTTGCTTCCGGTGTTGAATAACTATATGACCGTATTTATGTACATGTATTTTTATTAATTGACCCTACGCTTTAAAATAATATATTTTCAACATCATTGAGGCCACATTGAGCCTGTTGATATCAATAACAAGTAAATAAATAAATAAAACTGGTTCTAGCGATGTGAGATCTCTGTTTTTACACTTCCTTAAGAGCACATGTGATAGATAGTGTTAATTAATTTAGAGCCTTCGATGCCAGGTACCGTTTTTGCATTAGTATGATTGTGCGGCAAGTACACCCGAATAATCACAAACCATTCGTGGACCATTTCCCTTACACTCAGCGAAATTAACTTGCGATATTCATAAGATTACGTTATGATTATTTGCTATAAGGAGTCAATGTGAATTTCATAAATTTATCTTATGAAATATAATGATGTTGAAAAAATAAAAATATGGAGCAACCTGGATTCGAACCTTGAACGTTGAGGTTGTGGGTCCAGTGACTTACCCACTAGTATATATCAACACTTGTAATCAGGAAAGCTTAAAGGCGTACAAGAACAACGTCGGGTGAAACAAAATCCATTCATAAGTCAGCCTTATGAAATTCCAAAGCATCGTTCATAAGTTGAACCTTATGAAATTCATAAGATTATTTGGTTCAGTGTATTATTGACGACCCTTTCCGTTATTGTCACGACATTAACCCTTATAGTTGACAACTATAAACTAACAATCTCCTATGTAGTTTTAACAATTTGTCAGATGGTCAGAGGCCAAATAACAATATGCTGAATAGGCGGTTAAGCTAGGTTACCATAAAAAATGCCAATTTTCACGAACAAAATTTTTGCTGTACTCTATGCCAAATAGTTGGTATAAAATCCAGACTGAGTGCAGATAATAAAAAACCTTTCAATAACAATATGGCAAACATTAACAATATGTGTTAATGTAGAGGTTGTATGGTGAAAATTAGATTAAACTATTTGATAACATAACATAAAATGTGAAAATATATCTTACATTCGAAATATAGTTTTGACTTTAATGCAAATTGTTTTTCATAATGCGGGCAATAATATTCTTTGCCAAGGGAGTCGAGAAATTATCCTGCCACACAGCATGGTTTTGATTTGTAGCTGCGCCTTTACCGATTGAGCTAAGGGAGGACCCGAGAATTTAACTTGGCTGCTTCCAAAAACCGAACTGAAATACTACAGTTTCACTTGCTACTTGAAAAATGTCTATCTTTGTCGCCAAACTGTTGTATATTAAATAACTGTCTACCCAAGTAACCACAAGCATTATATTATTGCACTTATTCAACCCAAAATCAACATTGGTAATGCGGGATCGCATCAGTTCAACAGTTGTCAAGTAATAAAGCATGATATAGGCTTGAAAAAGAAGTGATGCATTACCAATGCCATAATGCTACTTTAACAATGTCTTATGGCATTACAAAATATATAGCTTTAGTTCGATCTTAGTGGGGCCCTTTTCAGCATTAATCTAACTTCAATAATGCAGTAGAAGTATTTCATATGCCTTATATATGCATGCTATTATAGCCTCGTGGTTACTTAGGTAATCTTTCGAATAAACTTTGAAAGGCTGATGTTTTCAAGATGATAGCTGAAACTGAACTGCGGGCCGTTTATTATATCAAAACCTCTACCTCGAGGCCTATACAAAGAAGGCGAGTGAGACTCAGTTCATCTTTTTCCTCGGAACTGTCATTTGACAATTCGTGTCAGAGATATTCTCTTCGATATTGAAATTTTAAATGTTAAATTCTCGAGTAATTCATGCATGTTAGTAGTACAATTCGATGCATGTTAGTAGTACAAACAAATAAATTCTCGAGTAATTCATGTTAAGGGCCTAAAAGCCATTTGTAAACAATGACTTAAAACGTTGATCTCTCAAGAACCACGTAAATCCTACTATACACAGCTACTCCATATGGTAGAACATACATTCTTCTACCAGATGCTGATTTTATTTCACGAGATTGATTCAAGATTCAAGAGAAATCGACATTTAAAGTCATTGTTTACAAATGGCTTGTAGGCCCTTAACATGAATTACTCGAGAATTTATTTGTTTGTACTACTAACATGCATCTGAGTGCGTGTCGTACCCCCTTTAAATGCCGTCGTTTCTATAAACTCAACATGAGTTGATCTGCTGAACTGTGCAACATGCAACCCTTTTTTCCATCAACGCCACTGCTTTTTCCTTCGTTTGCTCAATCTCCTTTTCCTTCGTTCGTTCGTTTTTTTCCTTTCATCGCCGTCGTCGTCGTTCGTCAGTCAGTACTCAGTAGTGCTTCGTCGCGTATTTTGGAATGTAGTTCGTCGGTCTGGTTCGGAGGAGAGCACCCATTCGGCAGCCACCAGCAGCCAAATCGAACAAGAGAGCAACATAATTTTTCTGCAACCCCAAAAATCGAGAGTGTCCGTGTCATTATCGTCGACAGAAGAAGCCAGGCATCCAGTTCTTACAATATTCCTTCCATCAGTAATTATAAAGGTGTAAAAAGTGTGAAGCAATAGGACTTCTAGGGACGGATTCGCAGCCGTTCCCCAAGTGTAGAAAGTAGTGCCACGGTGAAAAATTCAAGAAGTGAACCAATCGCGGAAGTAGCCTCCCATCGGAGTAGTAGGTGAAAAAAAAAACACTTCGGGTGAGAAGACGGCAAGCGAGTGAGCCAGGAGGATGGCCAGGGAACCTCCTTCGTTGTACAATTCGTGCCTGGTGGCTTACGTTAAAAATCTGAGCTACAAAGTCACCAGCATGGACAGGACCTACGTGGATCTTCGGATGCTTCCGACAGCAGTACTAGCTAGCGTCTATGAACAGGTGAGTAAGCTTCCTGGTTTTCGTCTCTGATGATGACGATGGTAATCAGTGATGATGCAGGATGGTCTCAACTCATACGTCGGACGGATTTGTTATTGCGAAAAAGATTTTCCGTCGCCACGATCAAGGACATCCCAGAGGTGACAAATTTTCCTCTCCCGATTTTTGCCACCCGTCAACTGCTGATGTTGTTGTTGTTATTATTTTCGTTCGCCATCCATCTGGCTGAACGACGGGGAAAGTCTTAAGAAAAGTCTGTGGTTAGAAATCGCGAATTTTGCCGTCCCATTCACACAGTTGCACATTACCTGATGGTACATGAACACATGCATAGGCGCAGAGTTCAGCTCTCGGTACCGAACCGATCGTCGGACTGCTGAATCAGCCAGTGATTACGAACGAAGTGGGAGAGGAAGCAGCTGATGGTATTTGCTGTTGGGTGGCCGAGAAGATGCGAGAGGATTTCACTGCACGGACAGAAACCAGATATTGTATCTCCGTCTTCTCTACGTGTGTTCGGCGAGTTTGTGTTGGTGATTTTCGGCACTCTGAAAAATCCCGCACGGAATGCTATCGGATTAGGGCGGTGTGTTTGCCCGATAAGGAATTCGGCAAGTTCAGCTGACGGCGATTAAAAAAGACAAAACATGACACAAAGGGTTTTGTGTTAGTTGGTTTGGATGTTACTATGGGAAATCGTGCCTCGTTAGATTTTCTGAGCTAAAACTAGATTCTTGTTTTTGGTAAAATGAAAGAAACACACGTTTCATCTCATCATCAGAGTTTGGTGTAGACCGCGTAAATTCAGGGGAATCCCAACAAACAATCGGGGCTGATGCAAACTGAACAAGCGAATTCTTAACTGCAGATGCGAGTTTTTGCGTGAATAAGCGTGAATATTCCTAGCCTGGAATAATATTATGTTTGTTCATTGTGGATGGTAACGTTATGTCGTCAGGTGGAATGTATTGATTTCCTCACAGAACTGCTTGAATCCGTCGTTGATGAACTGGGTGCCGTTATTGAACACAATAATATGCAAATAAGCGTATTTTCGAAAGTTACTTGCAGTACCTCTCCAACGTGGCTGCTGTTGTTTTGTTGTGAGTTCGGAAGGTTTCCGGCCACTAGGAATAGGCGTCGACCAGCATAACAAATATGGATCCTGACAAGAAGAGTAGTCTTGGTATCTTAAAGAATGACGCCTTGTTACAACGGATTGCAAACTGACAACACCAACGCCAGCGCGTCCTCTTCCACAGGTATAGGCAATCTTGATGAGTTTGCTTCGTCAGAGCCGTCGGGGGAAATAAGGCAGGATTACTACGCGCAAGCCGTTCTTGGATGAGTCTCTAGCCACGATGATTCCTTTACTGGGTTCTTCGTGTGTCAACATGAAGTTGGGAGACCAGGATGGACTGAATACGATTGGACTACTTTTAACAATCCGCAGTCCTCTTCCATACAGCTTTCGCTTCGGTAGTCGGTAAGCCATTGCTCGAAGTTCATGCTCAACTACGAGTATAAACGGATCAGTCGTGCGCATTTTCAACGTTATCTGAGTGGGGTTCAACGGCGTCTCAAATCTCATCCGAAATCTTTTTGGAGCTATGTTAATCAACAACGTGAGGAAGTAGGCTAACCTTTATCCATGTTCTATAATGGCGAAACTGCTGGCACTCAACAGGAAATTTGCGATCTGTTCTCGGTAAAATTTGCTAGTGTTTATGAAGACGAGAGATTAACCAGTCATTCTGTTCACGCTGCCGCCGGCAATGTTCCCTTGGCAAATCAAACACTCAGCCTAGTTGATGTGGATTCAGAATCAATCTCGAACGCGGCATTACACCTCAAAACATCGCTTAAGCCCGGACCCGATGGGGATCCGTCGGTTTTTCTGAAACAGAACATGGCTTGTCTTCTGTATCAACTCCATCAGATATTCCAGATGTCCCTCTCTAGCGGTACATTTTCTTATAGCTGGAAAATTGCGGACATGTTTCCGGTATATAAAAAAGGAAGATCATATCTCACAGGGCGTCAATTGACAGTTGCCTTGGGTGACCTTCGTTCAAGGAGTTTCTGCGCCACGTCCGGGATACCGCAGGGTAGCCATCTGGAACCGTTGATATTTCTTTTATACTTCAACGATGCACACTGTTATCGGAGCGCCCCGCCTGTCGTTTGCTGATGACCTGAAAGATTTTAGGCGAATCTGTTCAACCGCCAATTGTCATTTCCTCTAAGCTCAGGTTGATGCCTTTGCTGATTGGTGTACTCTAAATCGGTTTATGGTCAACCCGGCCAAGTGCTCAGTGATAACCTTCTCACGTCAGAAACAACCAATTCTGTTCAACTACCATCTTCTCGGTACAACCATCGAACGAACGCAGTGCGTTAAAGCCTGGATTCGAAACTGACGTACACGCAACTATGGGGGTATGGGAATTTCAAAAATGAGTACGTGGTTCATGAACAGGCCCTTAGGACAGAAATAGATGAAGCCATAACGACGGTAGAAACCAAGGTTTACCGTAAAAAGTCTGACGCGTTTAAAGTTTTCCGTAGACGTGGGACAACCG
Source organism: Aedes japonicus (assembly GCA_034211315.2). Taxonomy (NCBI): domain Eukaryota; kingdom Metazoa; phylum Arthropoda; class Insecta; order Diptera; family Culicidae; genus Aedes; species Aedes japonicus. The sequence continues at coordinate 476,638 of JASCZW010000187.1, read as the reverse complement.
GGCACTTCGAAGTAAACACGGCACTCGAACGCGAATTTAAGAGCCTCATCAAGGCCAAGAAACGCGGAAACTGTCGAAGATTCGTGGATGGGCTATCGCGCGAGACGTCGGTGAGTACTCTTTGGAACACTGCGCGAAGATTGCGTAACCGAACTACGAACAACGAGAGCGAGGAGTACTCGGACCAATGGATCTTCAAGTTCACGCGAAAAGTTTGTCCAAATTCTGTGCCGGCACGGATCATTCCCTTGTCAATGGTAGAGTTCTCTCTCGCACTCCTTTCGTGTGGCAATACGGCTCAAGGGGCTGACAGGATCAAGTTCAACTTGCTTAAGAACCTCCCAGACGTCGCTAAGGGGCGCATGTTGAACTTGTTTAATCAGCTTCTGGAACTCAACATTGTATCGAATGATTGGAGACGGGTGAAAGTTATTGCCATTCAAAAACCAGGTCATCCCGCTTCCGACCACAACTCCTATCAACCCATTGCGATGTCATCTTGTATTGGAAAGTTGTTGGAGAAAATGATCCTCTTCCGTCTGGACAAATGGGTTGAGACGAATAACCTGCTTTCAGATACTCAATATGGTTTCCGTAGGGGTAAGGGAAAGAACGACTGTCTCGCGTTGCTTTCCACAGATATTCAGTTAGCTTTTGCTAAAAAACAGCAAATGGCTTCTGTATTCTAGGACATAAAGGGGGCTTTTGATTCAGTATCTGTTGAAGTTCTTCCGAATAAACTCCATGCTTGTGGCCTTTCTCCATTAATGAATAACTTTTTGTACAACTTACTGTCAGAGAACCATATGAGCTATTCTCATGGAAACTCTACAGCTTCCCGATTTATGGCTGGCCCACAATTGATACGTTGCGGATGCGTTTGCGTGAATTTGACAGGTTTTGTTTAAGCCCCGTTTTGTATATTTTATATATCAAAGACATTGACGGTTGTCTAAGTGACAACTGTACGTTGAGATAACTTGTAGATGGACGGCGTAGTGTTGTCACAGAACCCAATGGGGTCAATCTGCAAGGACCCCTTCAGGATACCTTAGAAAATTTGTCTACTTGGGCTCTCGAGCTAGGTATCGAATTCTCTACGACTCACACCATGAGTCGTGAAGTGCTGGCTGGTATGTTGCCACTTTCGGCTCGGTTTTCGAAATTATATCCGGCTCCTCACCAGGTGTGAAGTTATGAACCCCCAGGTAATCGAAAACTTTGAGAAGCTTCTCGAGTTGAGCCTTGACTTGACGCTTCATGACTTTTTACCATTTGTACATAACACAGGATGTCAGCCCTTCGCCGAATATTCCCAATCGTGTATACTTCTCCGACTTCGACTGTTCGGTTCATTTCGATTTATCTCTGAAGCAGGAGCTTCATGGAATCCCAGGGCATCGTCGTCCTATGATTGCTACGGTAATATTTGCTGCAAAGTTTGGCCAAGTTGTTTCTACTGAACCGTTCTTCAATGACGGATCATTGATAGAGGAGTCAGCAGGGTTTGGTATATTCAATGAAATAAATAGCGCCAATCGTAAACTTCAAGCTCCTTGTTCCGTATATGTTGCTGAATTAGCGGCAATACACTTTAGGCTAGAATTTTTTTTGCCTCACTAACACTGGATCAATATTACATTTTCACGGATAGTCACAGTTCTATAGAGGCTATTCGCTCCTTGAGGCCGGTAAAGCACTCCTCGTATTTTCTTATGAAAATACAGAAGCTTCTAAGTGCTTTATCTTCGCGTTATTTTATCATCACCTTTGTATGGGTCCCATCTCATTGTTCAATTCCGGGCAATAAGGAAGCAGACTCGCTTGCAAAGGTGGGCGCTATAGAAGGCGATATTTATGACCGACAAATCGCCTTCAATGATTTTTTTCCTATTTTTCGTCAACAGTCACTCGTCAGCTGGCAGTATAAATGGAGTACAGGAGATTTTGGGCGATAGCAATATTCTATCATCCCAAAAGTGTCGAAGAAATTTTGGTTTAGGGGGATGTATGTGGGTCGAGACTTCATCCGCGTGATGTCTCGCCTCATGTCAAATCATTATTCTTGTAACGCTCATTTCTACCGAGTTGGGTTGAGGGACAGCAATCTCTGTGAATGTGGACAAGGTTACCAGGACGCAGACCACATTGTTTGGTCATGTGCTGAGCATCGTGGTGTCTGAACTGAGCTTTATGATTCCCTTCGGGCTCGAGCTAGACAACCCAATGTGCCGGTTCGAGATATTTTGTCTGGACGAGCAAGATCGTTTTCATGTATTGCATTTTGGTTCTTGCTATCGAGTCACGATGAAAACTTGATTGTCAAACATGATTTTTCTGTCGATCATTTTCGTTTTCATGTTCAGCAGATCATTTGATTTTAAGCACATACTTGCGTCAATTGACGTAATGAACTACTCGTCCTTTGATTATTGGTTTGTTTTCACATCAATTTGGTACTGAATCGACTCAATCGACTATAGTCATGCGTCACGTCGTTACGTATTTCCTAGTTCCTACTATAAGTTTGTTTTGAAAAATCGGTAAAATGGACTCTCCAGGACCATCCAAAATTCACTGTTGTTTTCCTTTAAACTAGGTCAATTTTTCAGAGTGGTATTGTGTTTTCCTTCGGAAGAACTGCTAATGTTAACCTTCCTCGGTTATTGAAAAACAAAATGACACATAAGATCATCAGGGTCAATATTGACCCGGATTTCAACCCTTTCTAGAATTATGAAATTTCAATCTAGACACAATGTTGCTCTCCATTTGAAAGGTTATGGTCTCAAAAATGCATTGGTGATAGAAACACTTGGTTCCAGTAACATTGGTCACCAGGAATCTGCTACAAAGGGAAGAAGGTTTTGATTTCTATGTGTGCACAGAATTACATACAAAACATTCCAGACTTGTTATAGCGGATTGCCGGCTTCGACAAACTTTCTCAGTATGTCATTTGTCGTCTTTTGACATCATCATATTAGTTCCAGAGAAGGACGCAAAGATGGCGCTTTAGTTTATCTTTGCCAAGCAAAGCGCTAAAGAGTGTCCGTCTTGGGAAAAGTTTTTCAGTGTGCCATTTGTCGTCTTGTGAGATTATCATATTAGATCTTGCCGCGGAGATGCCGTCTATCTCTGACAAATGAAGCTCTAGAGAGTTACCATCATAGGCATCATTGTGACATTTGTTGTAATCATATTAGTTCCAGATCTTTCAACAGAGATGGAGTTGTAGTCAATGATTGTCAATTGAAGATGGTGAGACACCTTGCCGCCTTAGTTTTTCGGTATGTAATATGTCGCCTTTTGTCATTATTATGTTATATTATAAAACCTAGAATTGAATCAACATCATTCCGATTCAAGATGCTAATGCACCCAATGATGCCTAACCCTCTACTTCCCAACCCCACCTTTAGACGGCCTTCTGCCAAATGTCTCTTAAATTATCAACAGCTTTTATATGATACTTTTCACACTTACATTTCTGAAAAATATGCTTACCTATCATTCACACACATTGTTTATATGTAAACAGTGCCTGTCAGATAAATGTTACGTCAAAACATTAAAAGTCGAGAAAAACACGGAAAAAAACTATTTTGTGTTCGATACTGTAACATAATCGGAAAATTATCACAGTTTGGTTAGGTTTCACAGGAGATAAAATTCATAACTAATTAGTTGAAATGTACTACTTTGCGTTGGGCATAAACTTTTGTTGTGAATTTTGTTTTAATATAATGTATCATGGAGAAAAATGTAAGCCGCCTTCAGGCGGAGTTGGGCATTTGAGCGAACTAAAAATTCTTTTTGCAGTAAATTTTTTTTTTCAAAAATTTGTCATTTGGCCTGTTTTTATAACGTTTTATTTGCGTCTCACAATAAAAACACCATCAACAGGGACACTGTTGAACGACCGGCAGGCAAAGGAGGCGCTTGAATCGCAGAAATGGAATTGTTTAAAGAACTGGACACCGTTCAAATGCTTCTCATACTTTCTCGATAGTATCCTGGAGCACATAGCAACCCAGGCCAACCTTTAAGTGAAGCAAAAATATCAAGCTAAACAATGCATTAGGTCCTAAGTAACATTGAGAGACTCTCTTTGTCGACTTTCTCTTCGCGTTCCTATGGCTATGTAAAAACATATTCAAGTATTTTCAATATACAGTACGGTAGTATAAAGTGTGATTATGGATCCAATACGTCGAAGACATCAGCAAATCGTTTAATAGACAAGCTATTAACCAAAGAGAAAGTCGACGAAGAGAATCTCTCAATGTTACTTAGGACCTAATGCATTGTTCAGCTTGATATGCATGGCCAACTTTTCTACAACAGCTTTGGAAATAGGAAAGATTTTTGGAAATCTTATTTACATGTCTGCTAACCGATTCCCAAGTGTGAGATCCTATTGGAGTTATTATGCATTACTGCCCATTTAAAACACAATGACACGAAACAGATTCGATGCAATTCGCTGACAGCTACACTTTTACGACACTGGCACCATGTATGTTAAAACTTCAGAGGATTATACAAAATCCTCAAATTTACCCGACCTTGAACATTATAATGATAAATTTAAATCGTTTCTCAAAATCTTTGTGTTGATGAGCAGATGTGTGCCATCAAGATGAAGGCACTAATTCTACAGTACTTGGCAAACAAATCCCACAAATTGGGTTTTAAGCTTTTTGTTTTGTCCGAATCGTCCAGAGGTAATAATAGCTCAAACGGAAAATTAATTCTCTTATAGGTATCCCTAGTAGTACACTTGTTGCAAATAAGTCAAAGTAACTGCAATGTGACTCAATTAAGTCACAATCAAGTTTCTGCAACCAATTATGTGAGAGATGTGTTGCTTGGGATATTTGCCCTAGGAAATATTTTCAAAAACAGAATCTCCAACAGTAAGCTTCCTACGGATACCTACCTGAAACATACTGACCGCAGCTTTTCGGCGGAATATTTTGGAACAATAGTAACAATTTCATTGACGGTTTGGAATGTTAACGAAGCGATTTAAAAGGCATCATCACCAGGCCACCAGGCTGGTCAACCACGAATGATCACTACGAAAAAGAAATCTATTCCAAGGCAAGATTACCTTCCATCTGCTTATACAAGATATGACGAATTCAATCACTTCCCAGAAGTTCTACCTCGTTCAGAAAAAAATGAAATGCCGATATTAGAAGGAAACGCAAATCGAATGTCGCAAATTCGGCATATATTTGTGCCTACATGCAAAACAAAACTGTTCTTACGCTTTTCATCATAAGGGATGAATAGAAACGAATAGTTTTGACGAAATGTTTCTTTTCACTCAACTGCCCAACCCTTATATTTTTGGTATCTAATAACAAGCATGTTACTTCAATGAACTAGTAATATGTTTTCCAGATTTCTTATCACAAAACTCATGTAATCTAGTTTTTTCGCGTAAATTAAAGATCTGGGCACTAGAGGGTTAATGATGTCCGAAATCGTTGCAAAAACTAAAAATTAAATCTCCTTCTATACGAGGCAATTTATCCTTTTCAGGGGTCATAGAAGTGAAAGAGAGACAGAGCGCGGCATTTTTGAAAGATCGAACCATGGCAGTGATCCGAAGCTTCGGTTTTTCGATTTAGTCTACCTACTTCATTGCAATACGGTGGTAACTTCATTTAACTGTGAAAAATGAACTGAACACGTGGCAAGCAAAAACCAACAGCATGAACACAGATCGAAAGTGATTGATTTTCATTTTATATTGATGGTGAACAGCATCATCGTCGCTTGACAATTATCAATTACCGATGACTTTACCGAGCCCTGATCCTCACCTTCGCCGGAATTCTTAGTGCACTTGACGTGCACTTACTAACTTGACGTAACCTATGAGATTTGCTAAATGTTAATCAGTTGCGTGAATTTTCACGTAAATAGGAAGTGAAAACTTTCAAAGTGTTCAAAAGCTGTGGAACTGTTAGGTTCTTTTATACAACACCTGTTACTCCTTACTACCCTAAAACGCTATAAGGATTATTCATGTTCAATTTAAAAAAAGTGCTAATTTAATTTAGTAATTTAGCTAATAAAATTCATTTCAGAAATCTGAATCTACGAGCTGAGTCATACTGTGATTAAAAAAAAGCAGCGTTGCATCACGATTGTCAATCGGAAAACGTGGCTGGTTCTAATATTCATCGTTCCGCGGGTATTTCATTTAATTAACCCACTGATTTCAAATACATTTCTTAATTTGCATTGAAATAAACATAATGACAATAGTCAAGGCGTTTGATTTGGTCGCAGAGCTGAAGAGGAAAGAACGTGGTTCTGAAATCGGTTTAGTTTCATTTCAACCAGATGCTTTTCCAAGAGATCCAAGTATAATTTTATTGGGATGGTTACTGTTGAAGATGTACACTTTGAAACCTTCAGGAAACACCCAGCAACTAAAATAATCGTGCTAATAGCATTATGAAGATTAGGAAGGTAATAATGAAGCTATTGATAATGATGATCACAGCGCAACCGTTTATCAACCAAGTTCTACAAATCTAGCAGGTATCTGGGCAAGCCAGTGTCTGCAGTTTTGAATGTACGTTGTTGCTTAGTAGATTCGTTAATTCGACCTTGATGCGTAAAAGGTTTGAGATTGACCCATCTTACCCGCAGTTAATGAAAGTGCCTTCCAAAGAAGCAATAGAGGGTGCCTACCAAAATGATAACTCGTGTTTTAAGTACAGCTTAGAAAGTTGATAACTAATGAAGGCACGGCAAATTGAATTGGAACAAACTCACAACCTTCATAATCAAACCATGTCACAAAGTAATGCCGCCCGAAATATTCCTCTGCCAATTCGCAGCGTACATAACGAAAAAAGTACCTTGAAACCGCTAGCGAAGAGGATGGCTATTGATGCAGATAACTTTATCTGAAACCCCATGCAAATATTTATTTTAGCGGATTCAAGTCTCCTTCGCCGATCGCCGTGAGTCAAAATCCGGATATTTCTACTGATCGAACGAATGATGATCGATCATCGCGCAAGTTTCCCGCTGCAAACTATGGTCTCACGATTTCTTATTTTTAAAGTGCTAACTACGTCACCCTTGTGTCCTAAATGTGTCGACCGATTACAGTGAAAGAATCGTCAAAAATTAACACTTGATTTCCGCGTACCCGACAGACAAAATGCGTGTCACCCGCCGTTCGGAGAGCAGCAATAATTCTACGTGTACAGCGATGTCTGGCTGGCGATCGTTATCAGCATGAGTTTTGTGTTATTGCAATGCAATCACCAAGGCGCGACAGTGTACCCATAATACTGCCAAAACCGTGAAAATATGATAATCATCATCCTGCGGCGAGCATCTTATCAGTTTGTTGTTGTTTGCTCGCCATTCTCGTCATGCAACGATGGGTGGGTGAATAATGCCGCAAATCTTATCCAAAGACGGTATTCCTGGTTTCTGTTTGGCGCAAGATCTGGGTTCAATCCCGGATAAACATAGCTACAGCAGTACAATAAGACAAAACACTTTCGCTATGAAATACACTCCTAACTCTCTTTGTCAACCAATCCATCAACCTGCAATTTCACTGATTCCTCCCCATTTGCTTCCAGATGTGCACGCACGACTCCCTCAAGGAGATCCTACTGGCCCAGCTGACCGACCTGAACACATTCAACAAAGTAATCCGCCAGGCTTCGCTCAAGCAGATCATGTTCAAGTGCGTCCAAACGCTGATGACGGCCCGGCGACCCGTCGTCACCGAACTGCGCACCAAGTTCTGCCGCATAACCAGCGTCCATTACCTGCAGAACGATAACGTCTCGATTGTCAAGGATGCTCGATTGGAGGACTTCCTCGGATCCCACGGAGAAGTGTCCCACGACGGAGCACAGTCGAGCAGCTCGAACGGTGGTGCAGCTCAGGACAGTCGACAGTTCGTCGGAGCCTTCATCGAGCAGGTCGACAACGGCATTCGGCTGGGTTCGTTCCTATGCGAGTCCGGCTGGCTGGAGGAATCGCTGCACGTCTTCAACATTACACTATCCATGGTTCAGTTGCTTCAGACCAGCTACCTACGATCGCTGATCGAGTTGAATTGTCTTCAAAAGTATGATAATCAATGTCCATAACTCAGAAACGTCATTTATTTTATCCACCACTCTCATATTGTAGACTACTGTGCGCACAAACGGCATTCTGCTGCTTCAAGGAAGCGAACATAACCTGTGCCCAAGCCCTCAACATCATCGACAAACTGACGCAGCATTGTCAGCGGGAGATGCGGTTGCAGAAATCTAAATTGGCAGGAAGTTCCGGAAGTGATGCCAGCCATAGAAGTAACTGCTGCAGTGGCAGCAGTAGGAGCTTCCTCGCGAGCAGCGGCAGCTGTGCTCTAGCCGGCGGTGATAACGATAAGCTTAGTAGTATACCAAACAGCTTGCTGGCCAACATCTACCAACAGATTTCGGTACTGCATTTCTATCGAAGCGAGTACGATCTCAGCTACCGATGGAGTATTCGAGCGCTGAAGCATATCAACAAGAACACGCCGGACAAGTGAGTAGATAACCTTTAAGAGAGTTGAGAGTTCCGCACAATAATGTCGTTTTAAACCTGGGTCAGGTGTGACTCTGACTTGCAATTACCGAACGAAAAAGGATCCATAGTCGAGTCAGTGTGATGGTATTAGTGCAAACATAAACATAAACATTTTATTTTGACAGTTCATGTTTGTGTGTATTGGTGAATCCAGGTTGGACCTCGAAAAAAGTTGAGAGCGAACCTCATCGATGTTGAGTCGGATCCAGAGCGGATCGAGATCCGACCCGATTGAATAAAAAAAAAAACGTTTTGACAGCTGTTAGGGCGGACCTATGGCGAACCCAGTTCCGCACTGGCAATAACCGAAAACGAAATGACATTTTCAGTGACCTCATTGCTAGATTGATTAAAATCGCAACGTATAAAATGTTTGCCCTTCGTATAATAAACATCGATAGAGATGTCACAATTACCCCACTGCAAAAATGATTTCCCTTAAAAACTGACGCAACAGCTGGGTTAGGGCAGGATTTTCCTGGGGTTTGCGAGTGGCTTTTTGAGCAGTTGCGACAACGTCCGGTCGCTTGGCTACATGGCTTGGTATGACTGACTTTGTAGCAGTTGAACATGTTGCCGAACTCGGTATGCCTCGAGATTACTATTTCACTGATTGTCAGAACCAGCGTCGGTGTCCACTCTGACTCCATTCTTGTAGCGGGTGATTTTTCTGACCGAGGTAACTCCTTGTGACTTGAGGCCTTCCAGCAGATCTTCAGATATGACTTTGCATTGAACAGTGTTCAGCGTGGGAGGCAGCGTTACTTCCGTCGATCGTGTTTTTCAAGGCCAGTTGTTTCTTCAGCAGGCCATCGTTGCGTACTTTTGTCAGGATACAAGCAACCGTGTTCTGAAACTATTCTATCATAGTAGCCTGTTATATTATAAAGGACCTCAATAAATTTATTTGCATTATATCTATAACAAGAGGAGACGTCTTTCCATATCCTTATCAGGTTATGGGCCCAGCATAGCTGTAACCCTGGAGACGATTTTGTTGAGCTGAAGAAATTTGTTCTCAAGATTTGAAAACGAGAAAATGCATGCTGAAAACCAGAAGATTTACCTGTTCAATGGAACGAATTTTTCCAACTGGAGTTTCCGGATGGAGACACTTCTGAAGGAGTGGCAGTTGATTGAGTGCATCCGGGTGGCAGCAGACGAAATTTCGTAGTTCCGGGTGGCCGATACCGGCATACGGCACAGCAAAAGGCGTAGAAGGAGACAAAGCTGGCGGAGCGGAATCTGAAGGAAGCGCAGTGCAAATCGCTACTAAAAAAGAAGATTGCTGACTCGCAGTTAGAATATGTCAAAGGGATGTCAACTCCGAAGTTGATCTGGGAAGTGCTGCAGAATGTGTTCGCTAAAAAGGGGATTTCCGGCCAGTATTATCTCTTGAAGCAGCTGACCGTAATGAAGTATAACGAAGCGCATGGAGGAACATTTGCTGAAGTTTGAGCGGATCATCAGGGAGTTGGCTACGGCAGATATCACCATGCATGCAAGGTTGTTAGTTTTCAATCTGTTGCAGACGATGCCGAAGTTATTCCAGCAGCTAGTGATCGTTTTGGAGACTCCGCCACCGGAGCAGTGCACATTGGATTTCGTGAAGGGACGGTTGCTGAGAGAGAGCATCAAACGCAAGAATAACTTCGAGTCCGAAGGGATGCCTACTGATGAAGCTGCTTTCTACGGAGGACGTGCCATAGGATCGAAGCTGAAATGTTTTACCTGTGGATAGGTGGGACATAAGAAATTGCCCAGTCAGACCTACGGGACCAGAAGCTTGCCAGAAGCTGAGGAGAAAGAAGCAGATGGAGCGAGCAAACGTTACAGCTTCCGAGGTAGCCTTCGTGACGCAGTTTGGCTGTGAAGCGAAGCAGCAGGGTGAGTTGAAGTGGATACTCGATTCGGGTGCGTCAGAGCGGGACGTGAAGAAGCTAGAAAGCTCGGTGCCAATCATGATTGCCTCTGGTAAGGTCGTCTACAGCAATTATTCTGGAACAGTCGATATGGAAATTCGGGTTGGAAATTGGAGAATCAAGAGCTCGGTCAACGCTGTTCTCTACGTCCCTGAGTTGCAGTATAATCTTTTCTCAATTCGACGAGTTGGCAAGCTGGGGACGCGGACCGGTGGATTGCAAATGTTTATTCAAGTTGAAGCTTGAATACCAGATGGTTCTATTCAAAAATACAAGGCGCGGCTGGTGGCAAAAGGATTTACGCAACGGTATGGGTATGATTAAATGAAAACCTACGCGCCGGTGGTGAGGATGTCAACGGTCAGGATGATGCTTGCGTCGGCCAACCAGGAAAACCTCCTGGTGCACCAAATGGATGTCAAAACGGCGTTCTGGAACGGCAAGCTAGACGAAGAAATTTTCATGCGCCAGCCTCGTGGATTTAAGGAGGAGAATCGCGTCTACAAGGTCAGCATATCCATTTATGGACTCATGCAAGCATCAAAGGCGAGGAATGACAGGTTTCACAAATTCGTAAGTCGAATCGGATTCAAGCGTAGCATCAACGATAGTTGCCTGTACGTGACAGAGGTGTTTCTTCTGCTGTATGTAGATGATATTCTTGTAATCTGCTGAAGCCGCAACATGATAGCGACAATCAAGAAGCTGTTGAAAGCTGAATTTTCTTTGCAAGACATGGGAGAAGCGACAATATCTCTTGGATTGAAGATCGTCGTGACGTTTTGCAAGGACAATTGCGGCTCAGTCAAGAGCAGTACGCGAAGCTAGTTCTGAAGCGCTTCGGAATGGAGGACAGTAAGCCCGTTGCAACCACAATGGAATCGAATCTTCAACTCAAGAAAGGTGAAGCAATATCAACAAATTGTTGGATATGCAGATGCTAGTTGGGCAGCTGATCTCAACGACCGTCGTTCAGTTTCTGGAACTCTCTTCAAGAGTTATGGAACTGTAACTTCGTGGAGTAAAGTACAGTTTCCCTATCATCAACAGAAGCCGAGTGTTCAGCGCTTGCGGATGCAACTTGTGAAGCCGGCTGAATCCAAAAGTTATTTGAAGAACTTAGAATCTTAGAGATGAAGGAAGCACGGATCTACGAAGATAACCAATCAACTATTGCTGTCATCAAATCTCCTGGGACATCGAAGCGGTTAAGGCACACAGATGTAAAGCTACATTTTGTCCGTGATTAGAAGTCCACTGTCTTTCGACGAACGACCAGCAGGCGGATCTTCTAACCAAAGGACTAACCACGATTGACTTGAGGAGGTGTGTCAGGATACAAGCAACCGTGTACCATTCTATCATAGCAGCCTGTAATATTAAAAAGGACCTTAAAAAATTAGTTTGCATTATACCTCTAACAAGAACAGTCGTCTTTCCATACCCTTATCAACTTTCAACACGTTTCTCCATCCTCGGTTTTCGGTGTTCGCCACGGTAATCTTCCCTGCGATTTGATCAATCGACTTCCCGATCACGAATGGATTGTTCGGAAAGTTTGTTTGGGACCATCGCCAGTAGAAGTAGTTGGCCATGCGCCTTTTTTGGGTTTGTAGCGTTTTGTAGGTTTCAACTTTGTAGCGTTGCTCTGTTTCCATCCGTGTTCCTTACATGGCCTATCACCAACGGTAGATATTGCCTACGACACTAACCACCCCCCACAGTAAACAGCTAGCTCCGGAAACTAAAAATATTCCCGACGGACAGGCTCATACCTCCGGCATGAGAAATATCCAGCGACGCTACGACGCTCTACCAACTCTACCTACAAAAACTATCAAAATTGTACCAACTGTTATCGCAAAATGCGGGAGAAATTGACTAAAACTCGAAACAATGTTTTCTTTACAACTGTTAGAACTCGGATTGTATAGATGTATAGATGATTATGATAAATGTTAGCATGAGCGGGTACTCAAAAGTGATGTCTGTGTTAGCGATCGTAAATCCTTTAAAACCAGTGATTGTTTTTCAATTTCGAACATCTCAGCTTTTAAAGTTCTCAATATTTTTGAAAAGGTTTCCAATTGATAGACTAATTCATGTTGAAAATCATTGGAAAGATGTCTACGTTATAAGTGCTCAATTTCTGAACACTTTTCGTGACGCTCCCAAGATTAGATTTTCCTCAATCACCCCCATCTGTTCCGAGATCGCTGTAATCCGACATCAAAACAACCCAAATACAACCTTCTTTGCTTTTGTTTCAGAATCATTGTCGACGTCCTGCGGCAGGTGGCCAAGTCCTGCGTGGTGAAACGTCAATTTCAACTAGCCAGTATGCTCATCAAACAGGCTGTCTGTCGGGCGCGAAGCAGCTTCGGTACCAACCACCAGAAGTATGCCGACGCGCTGTTGGATTACGGCTTCTTCCTGCTTAACGTCGACTCGATAGCCAATAGCGTTGCCGTCTATACCGAAGCACACGAAATCCTCTGTCGAATTTTCGGTCCTCGAAATCTGCATGTGGCAGTGGCCCACGAAGATCTGGCCTACTGTCTGTACGTGCTCGAATACAGCTCCGGTAAGTTCGATACGGCTACGGCCAACGTTGAGCGTGCGATCGACATCATGAAGGAACTGGTGCCATGCAACCATCTGATGTTGGCCTCGGCCAAGAGGGTTAAAGCGTTGATTCTGGAGGAAATCGCCCTGGACACGATGGCTTCCACGATCGACTACAACAAATGCAAAGGCCTGTTGCTTCAGTCAGAGGAGCTGCATCAGTCGGCGTTGCATCTTTCGCTGGAGGCCTTCGGGGAGATTAACGTGCAAACCGCGAAACACTACGGGAACCTGGGACGATTGTACCAATCAATGTCCAAATTCGACGCCGCTGAACAGATGCATAAACGGGCAATTAAAATCAAAACGCACATACTGGGGCCGTACGACTACGAGGTCGGCCTGTCGATAGGGCACTTGGCGTCGTTGTACAACTATCATATGCAAAAGCATCAGGAAGCTGAGGAACTGTACTTGAAGAGCATCGAGATCAGCCTCCGACTGTTCGGCGAATCCTATTCCGGACTAGAGTACGACTACCGAGGGTTGATCCACATCTACGACATCATCGGTGATCATACACGTTACGATCAGTATTCCAACATACTGGACGAGTGGCGACTGTTGCGGGAGGAGAACCAAGCCGTGAGGGTAAGTCTTCTCAACGCATGTTTCCCCACCACATAACACTAATCCAGCCTTCCACCATCCAGAACAACTACCCGGCGGGAGAGATTAGCGAGGACACCACGATGGAAGAGGTGACGCGAAAGTTCTTCGAAATGTGCAGCAACTGCATCACCGGAAGTGTCCCGTTGAGCGAAAGCGATGGCAGCATCAATCATAACCTGCTGGAAGCGGACGGTGTGCGGCCGGAGTGCGTCTGCGGTAACGATTGCACCGGCGAAGAGGATAGCGTAGAGTTGGCGGCGGCGGCAGCAGCAGCCGTGGTACCTCCGGCGCCTGTGGCCCCTCCCGTAGCTGATGAAATCCTTCGAAGTGCATGAAAATCTCCAGCCTTTGCATGAATCTCTCGAACACAGGGCGACAAAGCACAGCAGAAGAAACAGAGATGTCGAGCCTACATCTGCGGCGGAAGCTTAAAAGGATCGCACATTTGAGCGGACGTTTTATTTTTTTGCTAATTTGAATTTTCTAAACAAAAGGCAGGAAGTATGAAGCATCTTTTGGAGGAAAAAGGGTCAAATCCCTCCCGTCGTGGATGTCACTGACATACATATGTACTTTATTAGATTTAATGAACGTTAACTATTTGACGATTTTCAACCATTTGGATAAGCGAAAAACAAAAATTAACAGCTACATACGTTGATTCAGAATCGACTGCTTTTTTTTATCTATTTACCTTGTTTCGCCTAGCTGCTAGGAAACTTACTCCATTGAGATCGAAGAGATATATATATTTGTTTTGAAAACTGTAGCAGCATATGATTGTTTTGCAAGTTCGTGATAGCGATTATAAACTCGAATCTTAAGCAATGGATGTCGAGAGATTAGTGTTTTTTTTTTATAATTTATGTGAATTTTAGAAGGAAGCTCAAATTTCATCGCTTTGCATTCTGAAGACATTTCGAATTGTCCAGTCAGAATTAAATTAGTAGTAATAGAAGCAAATTTTAATCAGTTGAGTAATTGCCGTTGAGTTTTTGTCTCCGTCAGCGTATCCGAATGCATTACTATCTTTTGTGCTTTTGTTTACACCCTTCTTGATCTTTACGGTAAACTACCACGTTTGTGTATAGGGGGAAATGGGCATAATGAGCATAAGGGTTGGTTTGAGCACCTCGTTTTTCTCTGAGATTGAACATTTAATGGGAAAAATAATTATATAGTGTACTAATGAAGGATACAACTAAGCAATTTTGAAAATTGGATAGTATAAGCCATATATTGAATTCACGAAATCAAACAACATTCATATGTTTCTCAAACATTTGAAGTAAATAACAGTATCATAATTCATTTTATATTTCAGAAATAATTAATTTTAACTAGGCGTCTTATGCGGGGTGGAATGAGCACACCATGACGGGGTAAAAGTGGCACAGCAGCAGCTTAAGAATTTAACCTATAAGGAAAAACAACAAGCTGTCATTATTAATTTATAGTGTGAAGTATTCAAGTGCGATAATGGTCCGAAATTATAAACGCCTTACGGATCGCCAGCGGTGGACAAAAGTCAATTTGACATCGGCAATGAGATCGGTCAATCACGATGGAGTATCAGTGAAAAGAGCCGCCAAGGAACATGGTATTCCACGACAAACTCTTGTACAATAATTAAAGCTTGCGCCGCAGCAGAAAGTTAGACTCGCCGGGTCATATTCCACCGTATTTTCTGAAGAGGAGGCTGAATTAGTACAACACATCCTTAAACTAGAAGCTTCTATGGAGTAAAGGCACGGGAAGTCAAAAGCCTGGCTTTCCAACAGCCTGAGAAGAATGGGAAAACACACCCCTTCAGCAAGGAGAAACAACTAGCTGGAGTAGATTGGCTTATTGGCTTCCAAAAGAGGAACGCAAAGCTTTCATTCCGTTCTCCAGATGCAACATCAGCTGCACGCGCTCAGGGATTCAACCGGATCTCGGTGAATAAGTTTTACGATGTAAAAAGGAATTTGAAACCGGCATGTTTTCTCCCAGCAGGATCTACAATGTCGATGAGACTTCTGTCGTTACAGTAAGATAAGATCATAAAATCTTGATTTGTTATTGTCCTTCAGTTGATTATTTTAGGTTCAAACGGAAATCTAAAGTTTTGGCGCTACGAGGTGAGAGGTTGGCTGCATAACATCAGCGGAAAGAGGATTGTTATCCACGGCACGCCTATGTATGTCTGCGACTGGACATTTCCTACCGCCTATGGTGATTTTCCCTAGCGTATGATTAACCGAGTAGTTAAAACACGGAGTGCCTCAAGATAGCATTTTCAGCTGTAATTCAACCGGGTGGATGGCACTGATCGATTTTAAAACATGGTTCGACCACTTCCTGAAACACACGTCCTACATCGGAAAACCCGGAAAACCTGCTGCTACTAGACGGTCATGTCTCCCACACAAAAAAACTTGGCGTTCCTCGAAAAGGCTGTTGAGAACAACATTACTGTGGTGAGTCTGCCGCCTCATTTCAACCATAAATTACAACCGTTGGACGTAAGTTTTATGGGTCCGTTCAAAACCAACTTTTCTAAAGCTGTGGAGACGTTTCTGAAGAACAACCCAGGAAAAGTTTTCACATTGAACGAGATCATCCGTTTGTTGGGCAATGCATTTATGCAAACTTCCTGTGTAAACACTGCTATAAAAGGATTCCGAAAGACTCAATCGATATATTTATTGACGATCATGATTTCGCTCCGTCGTATGTAACAGTCATTCCATTTCCTTCTGCGGATGAACTAGAAGATGATGAGCCGCCTTTCTATGGATTCCAGGATGTAGCAGGTGAAAAGTCATTTCAAGAACACCGCGGGTGTCCGCCAGTTTTGGGCATTGAGACTGGGTGTGAAGCAAGGGTGTCAGCTCCCTTCCGTACGAATCATCCAGCAAAAAACAAATTGGACATTCGTGTTAAACCCGGCCCATCAAGCGTCTTTCCTATTCCGCCGTCAGCTATTTTGCCGATTCCCAAATCGACTAGAAGGAAGGTTGCGAGCATTCGAAAAAGGGACAAAGCAACAAACTTAACCACTAGTCCATACAGAAGGGCCTTGAAACAATTGCAGTCTACACGAGACATCATCCAGTTGACGAAGGAGATAAAGGTGCAGCAAAAAGCAAATTCTAAAAATGGTTCCGAAGCTTCTAAGAAAAAACGTGGTCGCCTAACTAAAGCGGACAAGCGCAATTTGAAAAATTTGCATGATTGCCTTTGTGATTTATGCGGCAAATGCTTCAGTTCTTCCAATGATGGGCATGGTTGGCACAAATGCAGCTTGTGCTTTTTGTGGTTTCACGAATGTAGCGGTGAAAACTGCCCATCCTTTCTTTTTTTTATCTTGATGTAAAGATATTACCATAAAAATGCTCCAATAAACGATTCTTAATTCGTCATAAGTCTATCTTTAATCGTTAACATATATTAAGGATTCAAAGCTACATTATGCCCCATGAACCTCAATTAGCCCCATGCCTCCAAGAATGCTATCATTTCCATCCAATCATAAAAATTCTATTGTTATGGTCCAAAATGGATAATTTCATACACTTTGTTATCAGAACACTGTTGAAAAGACTTCTATATAGCAGCGAAACACATGGAATTGAATTGCATTTAGTAACAAAAATCTGATGCATTGCTTAGGGTGCTAATTATGCCCCTTTCCACCCTACTTAAATGTTGATACTAGGTTCAGTGTAATATGCAATTGATGCGCCTTCTAACGAATTACGATGCTGGAAGCCAAGCTTGTAGCTTGCCAATATGTCAGAGAAATAGCCAGGCTAGTGGCAGCAGAAAAGGCCAGAGAGTAGGCCTCCAAGCACACGCAGACGGATAACTCCGTCTCGCATCTCACCCAGGTCCCAGGTCCCACCCCACCTACAGTGGGGGAAGTGACGTCTAAGCGAGCCAGACAGTCGCCGGGCGAAGTGGCACCCGGCGCCTTCAAGAAGCTGTTCTTGTCTAACGGCCCCACGGGTCAAAAGACTTACGTGAACGGCCATCATTATGAAGACCGATGGGGGGCTTGGGCGCCGCTGTGCGGAGAATTCGCTGTACCCGCACTGGCGAGATAATCCTGGAGCCTAAGAAAGGAACAAAGCTGAAGGGCCCAGCCTACAAAACCTGGCCGAACAAGCTTTAGGACCGGGAGTGGAGGTGCGCGGACTAACAAACAATCAGTATGAAACTAGCAATGTGAAATTGGCTCATTGTTGTGGAACCCCTAGGTCGTAGTACACCTTGCAGTCTGCACCTTGCAATAACTCTTGCGCTTTTCGGTAGCTTTCGGTACTAATATCTTTGGTTTTGTTTTGATTCGCTTTGTTATTTGACACAATGTTTAAGGGTGTTTAGTGTGAGCAACGTGATAAGGAGCGACTTATTAAGCTTAGGACCGGTGTGCTGAGCCAAAAAATATATTCATTGCCATCATTGCTCAGTGTGGGGTTGCCACAGCAGCCGAACGCATATTTCAGGTGCCCGAGAGCTGACTTATGTCGTGGGAGTGCAAAAGCCCAGACAGAAGTGAGCTTTGTAAAAGGTGCGGTGGAAAAGGCCACAGGAAACCGGATGACAAGAACGTCCTTGGGGAGGTCCTAAGTGCCAAGGGTTTACAATAGTGAACCACGCAGCTAATCACAGTGCAGGTAACCCAACTAAACCTGAACCAATGTGAGGCAGCTTAGCAACTGTTGTGTCAGGCAGTTCGCGAGTCGGCATCGGATATCGCCATAATATCTGATAGGTATTTTGCCGCCAATATGGCGGCATAATGGATGACGGGCAGGATCAGAAGGTTGTGTCTATCTCAACTGAGGGTTTTGTGGTCGCAAAAGTGAATGGACTGTTCTTTTGAAGGTGTTACGCGCCGCCAAGATGGTCGATCGACCAGTTTTCAAGGTAGAGAGCATTTTGTAAAGTGATCGACTAAGGTCTTGAAGTGGAGAAGTAGAAGAAAGTGAAGCGGATAGAGCATCCAGGTTAACCACTTTAAATCCCAATCTCGACAGCCCCATCACTAACGGCAATAATATCCCATTACCGACACCAGGACCCCTGTGTTTGCCTTTAGTTTGACCTGAGCTCCCGACCGTCGTCCAGGTTGCCCAAGCCAACTCCGCCGTCCGATAGTTCCCGGTCGTCGTGGGAGTCCTAGTGTCTAAGACTAGTGACGTTTCAAGCCTTGGGTCAAAGACGTGGCAATTTTATATGCCGTCTCGAGCCGACGCGGACGTCATCGTAAACGCGAATCGGCGAAACTTGGAGGAGTACGAAGGAGAGGTCGAGCCGACGGGGACGTCATCGTAAACGCTAATCAACGAGACTTGAAGGAGTACGAAGGAGAGGAAGCGTTGGATTGAGAGCTGGAGGACTATCGGTCTGGCTGTTTGGCCCGAAGACCAGGCACAGCGAGAAGCAGCGTAGGAGAAGCACCAGCGAAGCAGTGGAACGGGAAGAGGGACACTGACGATAAGAGTGTAAGACAGAGTGAATAAAGAGAGGATAGGAAGTAAGGAAGTAGGAGAAGTCGTTACTTGTGTGCAAAATTGTACTAAAGTGGGTATATGTTCAGAAAGGTAAGGTCTGTATCTGCATTAATCCGGACACCTTCAAATCATTGTAACTTTTGAAATATTGCACGTAGGAATGAAAAATTTCACTGTGGTATAGTTGAGAGTCTATGATGAAAAAGACTATGCTTGATGTTTACATTTCATGTTTAGTATTCAAGATGGCGACGAAAGAAAAACAAGTGCGCGAGCGAATTTTGTACGGGCGTACGGCAAATCCTGACTTGTCAATACGGGACCTTGCAAAAACATTGGATTTGCCTACACTCCCGCTTCACTTTACTCAATTTTTGAGTACAATTGTATGCTATCTCTTTTTCTCTCACGGAAATGTTACTCAATTTTCGTAAAAAGTGGATCTACTCAAAAATTGAGTAGATCCACTTTTTAACGAAAATTGAGTAACATTTCCGTGAGAGAAAAAGAGATAGCATACAATTGTACTCAAAAATTGAGTAAAGTGAAGCGGGAGTGTAAATCCTCTGTTCAAGATGTGCTCAAATCATTTTCGGAACGTTTGACGGTGGAGAGGAAACCGAGAAGTGACAAAAACATCGGACGCGCTGATCCTGTCATGAACCGAAAAGTGAAAAGGATATTAACGAAAAACCCAAATCTCTCCATTCGAACGGTGACTCGTAAAATAGGGATGACGCCTGGTTTTGTCCAAAAATCAAAACAACGTTTGAGACTTAAGTCGTATAAAGTAAAAACAGTTCCAAATCGCAACGACAAACAGAACTTGGCAGCAAAATCACGGGCTCGACGTTTGTACTGCGAATATTTGACGAGGTTTTCATGCGTTGTTATGAACGATGAAACTTATGTCCTAGAAGATTTCAAGCAGCTTCCAGGGCTGGCTTTTTATTCTGCTATGGCCAGAAATGCTACAGCTGAGCATTTCAGAACGAAGAAGGCAGTAAATCTTTCGTCACTACAGGCACAATCAACAAGGAGATCTATCAGAAAGAGTGTCTGCAGAAGCGATTGCTACCCTTAATCAAAAGTCACAAAAAAAACCTTTGTTCTGGCCAGATTTGGCATCATGCCACTATCCTAAAACTGTGATGAAGTGGTACCAAACAAATCAAGTGAACATTGTACCAAAAACCTCAAACCCGCCAAATTGCCCAGAGCTACGACCAATCGAGAGATATTGGGCTCTGATGAAGCGGAAGCTTTCTGGAAAGAAGCAAGGAATCAAAGACATCAAACACTTCCAGCTAATTTGGATAAAGACGGCTTCTAAGATTTCTGAAGAGTCTGTACAAACCCAAATGGACGGAGTTAAGCGCAAAGTTCGAAAATTTTATGCAAATACTGAATAACTATGTTTTGTCTTCACGAATGGCTATAACACATCCCATGAATCTGAAATAAACAACTACGACGGAAATATAATGCGAAATTTATGTTTTATTCATGTTTTGAGGTGTCCGGATTATTGCGGATACAGACCTTAAGTAAGCTCTAGAGGGGTAATTTCTTTCCAAACAAAGTAAACAGTTTCTATTCCTACGAACGATCACAACGTGTAATAATAAATATTTTAACTATAAATACTTTTAGGTTTGAAACCACTAAACAGATTTTTTTACGTATGTTAATTATTGTTCCAACATGTTCATTTGTTCCTTTCCTATAATAACAACAAACTCTAATACTATACATTTGTTCCGCTTAGTTACATTCAGGTTTTAAGTACCGTAAATGTAAGTAAAATTGCTTCTTAATTTTAAAATTTGATTTATTACTTTAACATTCGAAGAATTGTTTGTATTATTGATGACGTAAGACCGAACTTCTTTTGAATTAAGTGTGTCATCTCTCGTAGTGTTGTATACGGTAATGAAACATACTATTGCCACATTGAATGAGCCCAAGCTGGGCGAGTTGCACGCACAATACCGTTCGGGGCGTGTATATTAGTACAAGTGAAGCCAGATGAATGGACAGTATCGTTAGAGGTCTTGGCAATAATGAAGATATTTCAATCACGCAAATCAGCGCTGGGAACTGCCAAATGGAAAACCCATACCAGCTTTTCCTATTGTCTCCCCGTTTTCTTAATCTACACCTTCTATTTCTACAGAGTTATTAGAAACTTGCTAAACAATAAAATAAATCACAACGGCGCTTGTTCTTTGTTTCTTCGACCTTTTGTTTTTGTTAACTTTAACTGTACCGCTCTGTTAGTAAGAATAAAAGAAACAGGACGAATAATATCAGCAGGGTTGCCAAACCTCTGCTTTTTAGGCACTTCTTGTTCATAAATACTACTGCTGCTACTGCTGCGCTTTCAGAAACCTTCGCGAGCCTTCCGGAACTTCATTCCCTTAGGGGTGTCCTCAACGCAGGGAACTTGCACCAAATTGAAGTAAATTGATCCTGCAGTAGAAATGAAAAGCACAAATTGTTAGTCTATGGCACCAATCAACGGCTGCCGGCAGCGATAATGTTACGTGGGAATTTATCTCTGTCTATTCAAACAAACAAGCTCATTATCTACGCCGGGTGCTATTCAGCAAAAGTACATTCAACTTACCCATGACCTGCGCCGCTGAGGTGTTAGTCTTCTTCAGGCACTCGTACAGCATGTCGTCACATTTGCAGTGAGACCTGCAAGATAGAGATCGTTGTCTATAAAGGGCCAAGGGAGATTTAACGAGAGATTTATCACCACTTACTTGGTATAGATCGAATTATTGTTGAGATTGTACCGCTTCTGGTACGCTCGAACCTTCATCGGGCAGAGATCGTGCGTCCGACAGCACCGGTCCATCGTGGCATCTTCCCCCAGGTCGTGATAGGTGTCGGCAATGTCCCCGGTACCGCACCACTTGGTCCCCGGGATTATGCCACTGAACAGCGAAAACGGACTGCTGTAGAAGATGCCTCGCTTGCTGCTGCCCTGGTCCCGCACGCCGTTGGTTAACAGCTGAAAAATTCCCGCAGCCGTTGTGGTGGAATCTGTTCCATCGTCCTGGTCAAAACCATCGTTGTCATCGTCGTCGTTCATGCGGAATCCGACGCCCTCCGTGGCTAACGGCACTGGTGGAGAGGTGGTTGGGCGAAGCTTGTTCTTCGCGTTGATTCGATCCACCTGTTCGCACTGGTCCATCAGTTTGATCATGTCCCGGAACGAGATCTCCAACGGCCGGTTGATGGAGGAGAGGTTTTTCAGCAACGCGTGGCCTTCGGAGTCTTTGCTGTGGGTGGGGTTTGGAGATACGAAAATGAGGTTTAGTGATTTTCGGAAATAGCGTCTGGGGTCAGGTCGGGGCAATGAAGAAATTCAAAAGCAAATCAGACTGAAGCGGAGCGAAAAAAAAACTACACTCAGGGAAATAATCTTTCGATATTCATAAGATTGCATTATGATTATTTGCCACAAAATCGGTATGAATTTCGTTATTTTGCCTTATAAACATATTTTAATTTTTTCAACATAGTTATAGATGTTGAAAAAATTAAAATATGGAGCAACCCGGATTCAAACCACGAACGTTGAGATTATGGGTCCAGTCAAGTATGGGTTCAGTCCAGAAGCATATAACAAAAGTTCAATTCAGTGGGTGCAGTGGTTCTATGCCCCAACCAAAAAAAAAATAGTTCCAGTTACCTGACCACTAGTATCTACAGGGTGCCTCACAATAGGTGTCACTAAAACCAAGTAGGATTACAGCAAAATAAATCAACCAATTCATAGCATTTATTTTTCATTAAAATGATACATGTTATCATTAAATCATATTAATTCAATTCGAATCTCTCGCTCTTTTCCTTGATGACTTTGCGCAAGCGTTTTGTAAACCCATCGCAGCTGGCACGCACAATTTCCTGAGGGATTTAGTCCCGAATATCAACCAAATGTTTCTTGAATCGATCTAAAGTAAGCCCTTTCGAAGGGCCTATATGTTGAAGCATATAACCCCAAACAAAATAGTCAAGTGGGTTGAGATCCGGTGAAGATGCTGGCCATTCTTCGCTTGTGATGAAATCGGTCAAATTTTCCGCGCACCACGCTTGTGTCTTTTTTTGTCTTGTGAGCTGGAGCTGAGTCCTGTTTGAAACAATATGGTGTATTTCCATACAGCGTTAAAGCATGATGAGGCAGATGGTTTTACAAAACCTATTCAATGTAATATTCAGTGTTGATTTTTACGTTAGGTTCTATGAAAAGAAGAGGAAGTCTTCCTTTTTGTGAAACGGGGTACATTTGAAATTGTTTGCTCAAAATACGGTCCAGCACCTCCTTTGTGTTGAATATGGACATTTCCAGTTACCTTGGACCGTTTCAAGCTACTAAAAGCAAAACGCTCACTCACTCCGAACTGCTTAAGGCTATTGAATATTTGACATGTTCTAAGCTTTTGCAAATGTAATTTTAAAATTTGCTCCCGTATGGCTTCCAATGTAGCTGATAAATATAAACAAACGGAAACGCTTATTTATGTTCTGTGATAAGCTGTCAAAAGAATACACTCAACACGGGTATATTCAATTCCGCTGTCAAAATTACCCAGCTGAAAAAAACCAAGACTAAAAAAAGGTGACAACTATTGTGAGACACACTGTACGCTTGCCAACGGGAAAGCTTACAGGCGAACAAGATCAACGTCGTGTTAAACAGAATCCATCCATAAATCAGGCTTATGAAATTCCAAAGTATCGTTCATAAGTTGAACCTTATGGAATTTCATAAGGTTCAAGCTTAAGTTTATTTGCCTGAGTGTATAACAGAGAAAAACTATAAGGGACAGCCCAATGGGGTTGTACGCAAAGTTGACGTAGGACTACGTAACTATTTCGAAATAATCTACATATATATCTATGCATATACATGTACATCATATCGCGATATGACTACCATCTGGATCATACATATTTCCCTCCAGATTTGATAAATTTGCCACGAGCTTGGCACGACGGCATTAAAAAGCCACTTGCTTGCGACAGCCGCTGAGTCATCATTCTAGCTGGTTGCTCGCCCGCGTACTTTTCTGCAGGGTACTTGCAACCGTCAGCTGTCAGAGCAGTACTGACCCATTTCCGCTCTGCACAGCTCTATGGCTGCCGAGCGAATAAAGAAAATTTGAAGGTGTCACTGTTTTATATCGTGCACTGCTGCATGTGAGACGTTCCTTACTTAAATTTGAAGTCTGTGATAGCAAAGTACTGTGTATTTGGTAAATTTACTCTGAAAAATCGGCATTATAAGACATCACCTTATATTTGCGTCAATGTCAATAGTTGAATGTTAAATATCAATAGTTTTTAATATTTAAATCGAAGCGTAGAAAATGTTCCGATCGATTGGTGCAAACATTTTGAAAATCAATCGTGGAATGACTTAGTTATTAACGTTCAAAACCTATATATGTTTCGTGACGCTCCAAATTTTCGCAATTCGAACGTGTACCCCAGTATTGAAAACACAGACGTAGTCCTACGTCAAAACAGGAGAACTGACAGAAAATATGGCGAAAACACGACGGACCCAGAAAAACGAAATGCTTTTCGAGTTGAAGATGGATTCTTCGAACAGCGTCCTACGCTAAAGGCCGAAACGTAATGTGGACGGAAACGGAACGGAAGCGGCAAGTATGACAGTTGTCGTAAATGACGTCGATATGTCCAATTGGAATCAACTTGGATCTAATCAGTTTCTATCCGACAAGCAGGTTTATTTAGATTAGGCAGTCAATCTGACTAAACCTGCGTGTCGGATAAAATCGGATAAAAAACTGATTAGATCCAATTTGATTCCAATTTGACATATCGACGTCATTTGTGACAACTGTCAAACTTGCCGTTTCCGTCCACATTGCCTTTTTACCTTACGTGCATGGAAATTGGACAATAGGCAAGGAACCGGAAAAGCCAGATCTGATCTGTGCCGGAAATGTGGAGTTAAGTGTCACAACATAAAGGACTTCACGACGGAACCTAGGTACATTGCTTTGCAAAAATTTCAGGACGGAAATGACCACATGTCGGGAGGCTACTCGGGAGGCAATGGCTGACCAAATGTTATTGAAGTAACCTAGATAAATCTCAATTAGTGCGACACAGCAATTGTTGTGGCAATCTGAAACAATAAATGACTTAGCAAAAATTTAAGAGCTGTAGCGAATTACTCTTGATAACGGCAACTAGGTGGCTGATAAAACAAGCATTACCTCAATACCAGTAATGAGTAGATATCACATCCAGGAGGTAGTTTCAAGCTCAGGTGAAGGTTTCGTGATTGTTCAAATAAATGGGAGTCTTATGTCCAGTTGCTATGCAACGGTGAACGTCAAATCAGTTTCATCAGATGCTAACGTACGCATCAAAAAAAGGACTGATTTTAGCGGTTTTTCATGCGCTTACATTTGAATCTACAAATGCATCGCCAATTATAGCAACCCAATTGTGTACAGAAAAAGATTGTCAATATTATCAGTTGATTTGCAGCAGACATGGCGATACAACCGAGCAACTACGTTTAACGGCATACGCTGAAGCATTCTCGACGGCAGCTATTTCTTCAAAATTTAGAATTGATATAATTTGGATTCTGTACTAAATATTGAATATTTAATCACATCAGTTTGTATACTTACTTACTGTGAGCAATCTGATAGAGTTCGATTCAATGTTCATGTACTAACCATCGAGATTTATCAATTTGAAATTGCGAAGTAAGTTTG
Organism: Aedes japonicus; assembly: GCA_034211315.2. NCBI lineage: Eukaryota > Metazoa > Arthropoda > Insecta > Diptera > Culicidae > Aedes > Aedes japonicus. The sequence continues at coordinate 450,583 of JASCZW010000187.1, read as the reverse complement.
CGAGAGAGAGAGAGAGAGAGAGAGAGAGAGAGAGAGAGAGATAAAAGATAGGAAACACCCTCAAAAACACAATCTGCCACACTTCAAACAGACTTGTCACGACTTGAAAGATATACTCATTTTTGGCACCACTGACACGAATCGATTGTTTGTTATCTCATTGTTTTTTTTTCCTCTCGCTTGCACCAAGGTGACTTAAATATCTTAAGTGGGTCAATAGTGTATATGAGAATTTCAGCCATGTTGAAACGCATACTAATACCCCGTTTACACTACAACCTATATTACGTGATATATAGTATCTTGATATCAAATGCCATGCACATTATTTCCAGTGAAAACTAGATGTATAGATATTGGTATGAAGATAGTCTATATCACGTTGTATAAGTTATAGTGTGAACGGGGTATTATACGATCCATATCAAGTAAAATCAGGTCTGGCATACTGACATTGTCTCCTTTACACCTACGCAACAGTGCCTGTGATGTCAAACTCGCAGTTCCATTTTAAACCAAACGAGTAAAGCAGATGATTAGTTTCACACTGCCAGCCCGGTATTCTATGCGTTTGGGATATGAAGCGTCAGGCTTGTTTACCAATATGTCGGGGAAAAAGTGCAGTGTGCCAGACCTGATTTAACTTTATATGGATCGTATTAGTATGCGTTTAAACATGGCTGAAATTCTCATATACACTATTTAGACCATCCGAGATATTAGAGTCACCTTGATGTTAACAAATCGTTTAGTTCTTACCGTTTACACTAATATATAAAAGCCCAGCTACAATGGAGAGCGCAACGGCGCGTTGCGGCAGCTTTTGACAGTTAATCCGTACATTTTATGTCAAAAACTGCCACAACGCGCCGTTGCGCTCGCCATTGTAGCTCGGCCTTAACTCTTCACTCCTAGACAAAATGCAATCAACAACTGTCATTATGTGCGGAATACACTATTGAGTATTCCTTACTCTTTCGCTCCACTGCTAAATCTCATTTGATACCCCGCTACTGCACCCGTCTTGTGTTCCCTACCAACTGAAGAAAATAGACCACCTGAGATATTAGAGTCACCTCGGCTTGCACTGATGTGATTCAGATGATGCATAAGTGTGCGTGTATTAAACGTGAAAAAGATCCATGGTTGCCAATAAGCATACATTTTCGATTGTAGTATTGACCAATATATTGAAACACAAAAATACCTTCCGATACACTGAAACACAAACACAACGTGGCAGAGTGACTATCCCCCAACAACATGCAATCCCTTCTGAAAAAAGGGCTAGCGAGTCGAACGGAAACCTGGGGCCATATTTTGGATCTCGAAACAAATGACTTTTTATCCGAACGCTTGTGAGAAAAATTTGTTCGTTTCGAGATTCAAAACACGGCCTGGTTCCGGCTGTTCGACAGTGCTGGGCGACCGTAAAATGCATCAGAAGCTGAAGACCAAGACCGAGGGCAAGGTGGCTTCATTTTACCCCACTTTGAGTCCAGAGGTTGGCGGAACCGAAAAGATGGACATTGTTATGCGGAAGCGTCAGTGAAGGCTGGCCGTATATGAGCAATAATAACCCAGAAGAAGCAGCTGAAGGTGTCGGTGATTCCCTCGAAGCGCGACTTCGAGGTCATAATGGTCGACAAGACCTACTTGACGTTGGACGGCAAAGACTGGCATGAAACCGGGTACTTAACGTCTCTCACCTAGGAAGTAAGCGTTGTAGTCAAATATATCTCCCACGCCACGTTTCTGAAGAAGGTCTTTCTTTCCTTAGGGGCTGACGGAGAAGTTCCTACCAATAGATATCACCTTCATCAAGCAGTATCACGCAAAGGAGGATATGGTCTTTTGGCCTTGATCCAAGATGCCAAGAGGAGATGAACCGGCTAAAGATAAAAGTTGTACCGAAGACCACCAGCCCAGCTTCGACCGGTCGATTTCTTTTGGGCGAAACTCAAACTGAGGATCTACTTCAATAATTTTTGTGGCCAAAACAGAGGAGCAGCTGATCATTCATCCATCCATCCGCTTCAGGAAGAAGAACCGGATGATGAAGATGATAAAGACTGGGATGAAGAAACAGAAGAAGAGGTTCAAAAGGTCGATAAGGTATCGCCAGATGACGATTCAGCAGGAGGGCATGATCCGGAAAGCGGTGTGAGACTGGTTTGCGAAGAAGTCGGCGGGTGGTGACACGTTGAAACTGGCACGATGACTTTGGAATGGATGTGTCAGCTTTCGCTCTCAGCGCGGAAAATTTCGTCGATGGAATTTCTTTGGACATCAACGAGTTGAAGAAGCAGCATGTTTCGGGATGGTGGTTTAAGGCTATTCAGGAAAAACTTGATTCACTGGAAGAACGACACTTTGAGTTTGGTGAAGACAACTAGTGAAAGAAGGGTGGGTGTTCAAACTCAAGGTAAGGCTTGTGGTCCGTTCACCAGAGCTTTGACTTCGTGGCCACAATGGGCACGGTTCGTACTCGCCTGGCACTTGTGAACCATGAGGACTGGCATCTCCACCAAATGGACGTAGATAGTGCGTTCCTGAACGGTATGTTAGAGGAAGAGATCTATATGTGGTCGCTATCACTTACGGTGATTGCTGACGCAGATTTGGGAACCGTTCCAAACGACAGAAGGTCTGTATCCGGTACGGTTGGATGGCCTGACCGTGATTTGGTCTACCCGAAAATAGTAATCCGTAGCGCTGTCGGGCACCGAAGCGGAGCTAGTGGCTTTCTGCCAAGCAAGTTGTGAAGCAACTTGGAAGTATGTTCAAATGATGGAGCCTGTCACAGCTTTTGAGGACAACCAACCGTGCAACTCAATCACGTCGGATCCACGGAAGCTGAAACGGATGAAACACATCGAAGTTCAGTATTGCTTTGCTAAGAAGTTGACTGAGAAGGGTATGCTGATCCTAAAGTATCTGCCAGCGGATCGAAAACCTCCTGACATGCTGACAAAGGGATTGCCAGAACCATGGTAGAAATACCTCATTGAGTAGGGAACAAAACAATCCAAAAATTTGTGTAAAATTTCAAATCTAATTACGATGGAATTATCTTTGCACACTAGCGCCGTAGCGCCGCCCAGTCAAATTATTGCTACTTTAAATCTGACAGTTTGACTGGCCATTTTTCGAGTACTTTTTCAAACAGACGTATCTGATTTTGAACAAAGCGTGAGTAAGATTCAAACACGTTAAATTCTTGAAACCCTTAGCACTTTTATGCAAACTAGAACTACCAACACAAGGAATAACATTTCCCAGTCATGATAATGATGCTACTTTCCATGGGGTGCTGAGAGTCTCGAAAAATTTACGTTTGAAGGTTTCTTCCCTCTTGTTTACAAAATCAGATACGTCTGTTTGAAAAAGTACTCGAGATTTGTTAAATTATTGCTACTTGTTATCTTGAGGGAAGCCATGTTTTTACACTGGTAAATGAGATAAAGTTGAACGCTGTCTCGCGGTGCTATTTTGAATGGACATCTAGAACCACCGTGAAAAATGTGACGTCAAATGAATATTATTAATAGATATCTGGCCTTCGATAGTAAAGCTTGCGTTCTCGTTTTTGCTCTGAGGAGAGATAAAGGGTGTTTCGATCAAAATTTGGTCGACTTAAACTTGATGCGTTTCGTTTCAATCGTGCATTAAAAAAATTTGCAAACCCCTCATTTTGAAAATGTTTGCGTGTAGCATCATGCCTCTATTTTGATTTTGAGATAAGCACTTCAGTTATCAAATGTCATCGAAGGAAGAGAAGCAACGTATCAGAATTTTGCACGTGCATGGCCAAAATCCAAACCACTCTCACGCCAAAGTTGGTGAAATTGTTCGATGTTGCTAAACCAACTGTTACCAACGTATTAAAAGTGTTCGGTGAACGTTTGTCGACAGCCAGGAAAGCTGGATTGGGGGAAATCGAAAGCCAGAGGCCACAGCGACGACAAAAGAGTTGCCCGCTGTTTCGAGCGGAACCCCAACCTTCCGCCCGAGATGTCGCAAAGAAGCTGGGAGTGGTGCTTTCCATCGTGGATAGAGCTAAAAACGAGCTGGACTGTCGATTTACAAGAAAGTGGTGACTCCAAACCGCGACGATAAGCAAAACACATTGACGAAAGTTATACACGACGATGCTGACGAAGTTTGATTGCGTGGTACAGGACGATGGAACTTACGTCAACGCAGACTTTAAGTGGACAGGAATTTCACACGGCAACCGGACGGGGAAAGGTGGCAGATATTTTCAAGCACATTAAACTGTTAAAGTTCGCGAAGAAATATCTGGAGTGACAGGTTATCTTTACCGTTGGCTTGAAGAGCACCGTTTACATTGCGATCGGAACCGTCAACCAGGAAACTTATCTGAGTGAGTGCTTACAAAAACGTCTACTGCCTTTCCTGAAGCGGCACAATTTTTCGGTTCTATTTTGGTTAGATTTGGCATCTTGCCATTACGGCAAAAAGGCCATTGAGTGGTATGCTGCCAACAACGTTCAAGTGGTACTCAAGGACAAGAACCCTTCCAACACACCAGACCTCCGCCCAATCGAACAATATTGGGCCATCGTCAAGCGGAACCTTAAGACTCCAAAAGCTGTTGTGAACGAGAAACAGTTCTAGGCAAACCAGCGTTCTGCGGCGAATAAAGTGGACAAGGAGACTCGTACAACATCTTATGGCAGGTGTTAAGACCCGGCAATTCGCATTCGGTAAAAGGGAAGCTCAGCTGAATAATTCCCCTGTATTCTGTATTAACTGAACTTGAAAAAGAAAAAGAATTTGACTTATAAATAAAAACTTTGATCGACGCACACACATTACTGTTTGACCAAATTTCGATCGGAACACCCTTTAGTTTATTGGCTCTTTAATCATTACTATTCTAACGCTCATTTGATTTTTCGAATAGAACTCAACCACCAAAGCATGAGATATCCTCATTGGTCTTGTGTTCGAGGTTCGTGGAATGACCGCATAAGACATCCAAAAATATGCACCCTTAAAATGCAACCCAAACTAATTCTATCTATTCAATTTGCTTCCCGTACGCTTTTGATGGAACGAAATGTCGGTAGTAACCTTCGCGTTCTTCGCGTGGTTCTAGTAGACTAAAGCGTATGGGAAGCGATGAGGAAGATCTACTGCTGTTTATGACCTAAAGGTCGGTATCATGTTCGAAAGAATTTTCTTTGTCTATTCCAAACCCATGTTAAATTCCGTTTACTGAAACGGAAAGTAAAGAATCGAAAAGAAATTACTGCAGCAGTACCCTCCTGAAAAGAACGAAAAATATTTGTGGAATTTGTTAGGAATCCACGCAAACTAATGGGAGCTGTCACTTTTACTTTCGGAAAAATATTCCACTCTATTATTCCGTAAGTGAAGGTGACAGTTCGTTCCATGCAGATCAATTGACAAAATTCCGCTTGGTAAAATTGAACAACATAGATCAGTGCATGGGCCCTAACCTCAATTCCGTTTTGACATTTTTGGGTGGTTTGTTTTGATTACTATCTTATTTGTTTTGATTCCCAGAGTGAACAAAATTTATTACTGGTGCAGGATCGTTATTCTATCGAAACAATTTTTTAAGTTTGAAAATCAAACTCAAATTAATAACTATGGAATCCATAGAAAGTTATCGAGAGTTGTCGTACTTGCGAATAAGTAACCAAAACGAACCACCCAAAAATGTCAAATTTTTGTCGGACTGAACCGACTGACGTCTGCGTGCACTGATCTATTCCGTAACCTCTTTACTTTTTAGCACAGAGAACAGACATGCAAGCTAGATGATCGAAGTAAACCGCGCTAGAAATCTGACGTGTTGAATTTTCAGCTGCATTTTTTCCTCGAATTGAAAATAGTTTTATATTGATTTTTAACAGTTAAGAATTTGTTGTTAATGTGTTTTGTGAAGTTAAGTCGACTAGTCGGTAGTGAGTGAGGTTTTGCAGCCGAAAATTTCAGTTGTCACTGAGCGAATTCAACTCTACCGGAAGGAAAAAACAGCGCTAGGAAACCTGGACACCATGATTAGCTAACGACTATTTTCGCTTGTTCCGCACCCTTCGAATTCTGTTGTTGTAGTTGCCGGTATCCTTCCACAAGGCGCGCTCGGTTTTCCGGCAAAGTTTAATTTAAAATTTAAATATTTCATCGCGGGGTCAATTGAACACGTTCCGGCGACGGAGAAGCTAAAGAAGAGAAGGCACGCGTTTGACGTCCTCGTTATTCCGAGGACAGTGGGAGCTTAGTGATTTTAGGACATTGGAAGCGAAACCCTCCCCCCACCCACACTCTCTTTGGTCGACAACGTGTGAAGAAGCTCATGCTGTGAGGACGAGATTCGCTGCTTCCAGCAAGATGATGAATGCCCCGGTGAACTTTAACGAGGCCGGATACCTTGGTGGAAGCAGAACACTAACCAGTCAGACCCCGCAAAGGATTTTTAAACAATTGAGAGGTGGTAAGTGCTCTCAAAACGCGGAGCGAAACAGGTAATTGTTATCCATTTTGTCCCTATATCACTTTATTATGAACCTACATTATATATAATTTAATCTTAATATGATCACATCACTTATCAAGGTGAATCCTGATCCATCGAGCCCTACCCTAGTAACATAAAAAAACCCTCCTGTGACCTTTGTGGGGATGCAGAGGTAAACACGGTCCCTAAACAGCAAAGGTCACACTAACTTTCCTTCCCTATTCCCACCTGATTGCAAGGACGTGGCCGGCGCCGTTATTGATTATTAAAGAAATTGAATCACTGAAACGTGTACAGTGAGAATGGTCGGTTACTCCCAGCCCCATTCAATTGATTCATTGTGCAATTTCACTGATTCTGATCAATCACGGAGTAGCAACCATTGATACGTGCAGTCAGTCAAGCTAAGCTAAGCTAAGCTAAGCAGAGAACAGACATGCAAGCTGGAGTGCCCTCCGTGTGTCAATTTCTGTAACTGCCATTTTAAAGTTACAGCTAGTTTCCGTTAGTTTTGGTGATTCGTATATTTATGGCGCCACCTACGCGCCTTGATATTTGATAGTCTGTCAATTTTAGTTTGGTGAAACCTAGACTAGGCGGCGCTGATTTTTCAACGGTTTGCTTTTAAAAATTTACACAGTAAATTGGGAAAAAAATGTTCGAGCCTGGATGTCTGTTCTCTGTGTTTTTAGGTCGATACTGGCCTTAAACAAGCAACGATCCACTGTTGGAATCAATATCTCATGTTCAATCAATTTATTGAGCTAATTGAGTGCTTTTCAATCTACTTAAATGAAATTAATGATTCTTTTTTTGTTTTCACATCGAATTCCTGAAATCGACTTTTGTCCCGTTTCAAATTAACTCCATGAAACATCAACCGACGAATCTCAAATGGACATCTAAATGGTAAATAAAACAGGGATAAACATACTGATCGAGTGACAATCAATCGAAACGCAATCCAATCCCGAGAAAGCAGCGACCATACTCACTAGATTTCAATCAGCTCACATCCGATCAGCTTCTTCCCCGGTCCCAGCTCCACGACGGCTACCGTCTGATCGTGGAAGTAGACCATCCGCAACGAAGTTTCATCCAGACGTCGTTCGCTGAAAGAAAAAAATATGAACGATGAAAAACCGGAAAATTGAGATGGAAAAGTAATCAACACAAAAACACGAAGTAGAAAGAAAGATCTCATTACCGTAACGTTTACGAGCAAGGTCAGCCAAATTATTTATTCAATTTATCTGGATAGGCGAGCGAACTCGACAGGAAGAATAGAAAAGGCCAAAATTCGATCGTAAATACCTATGTGCCAATTATTGACTTTTGTTTTGTTTTTTGCAACCTCATTGAGTATCCAGCATTATCCACTTGGGAGGTTCCCTAGTTTTGCAAATTTCGTGGTCGTTTTCGTTCAACGGCTCGCCGCAACAACTCCGGATCGATGGTTTTGTTTGTTTTGCTATATGTATTTAAGTGAGGCCATACGTTTGTGCATTTTTGCTTAAAGCACTGCATAACTCCATTCACGGTAAGGCTATTCAAACATATTGGCTCTATACACGTAATGATAATGACAGTCAATGAGGCTTCGAGTGCTATCCGGCCGACTCGGCCCCGTTTTATCGTCATCCGGCCAGTAGCGAATCGATGTGAATGGGTGTACGTTATTGAGTGGACTGTGGCAGGGTTGCCATCTGTCCCGATTTATTAGAAAATATGTTGATCTGTTGTTGTTGATTCTAGGACTTCAACGCTTGTTTTTGAACGTACTGCCAGCTCTCAGCCTACTGATATAGATTGATTTTCGCAATTAATTATTATCATTATCAATCAGTGCATACATTGCTATATTGACTGTTATTTCGAGCGTTGAAGTGACGTTTGCCACTTGTTAAAGTGAAAAAGTCACCTGCGAGTGACGTGCCTCTTCTGAGTAAATCAAATGAAGAATCACGTCACCGCAGGTTACTTTTCTCACTTTACCAAACGTCACTTTGACTTTCGGAATAACCCCCATTGTGTATACCCCCCGTATATTTATTTCCCTCAGAAGAATCAAGGAAGGAGTCAAAACACAAGCAATTTTTTTCCGGATTTTCGCAAACCCCCGGACATTTCGAAACAAATGGACGCCCTGGCCTACGGTCAGAGTTGATGGTGATTGGCAATGCTGATACAGCACCGTAACCACCATGCTGTCGTATATGGATATTGATTGTAAATTCGAAAACTCGTTCTCCCGTGACATGAATACCGATTATGGCCAGAGAAACACGCTGCCGAGTACTCTAGGTAGGTGGCGGTGATAACCAATGTGGCATACGAGATTGGATTTCACAAACTTTTGAATGGACTTGGTTAACCTTTATTCATAATATTGCGCAAGATGGATTGGTCTGGCAAAGGCACTTAATCTTTAGCTGCAGCGTAAACAGTGAATAACACTGACTTGAGAGCAAAATTTATTTTCAAAATTACGAGAGAAATGATAAAGACGATGAAAGCATTTCTGACAAATCCAAAAGTATGCTACTTGAGGAGAGTTGCAATTTTCGACAACTTATTTAATCCGAAATATCTGATGTTGTGAACAAAGAGGGGAAGAAAAATTCAAACGTCAAATTCTTGAAAATCTTAGCACTTTCATGCAAACTAGGACCGGACCACCTACACAAGGAATAACATTTTCCTAAAATGATAAAGACTGTATCGTTAATTATGAGTACACCTAAAAATTACTGTATTTAACCCTTAAAGGTGCAGGACGGACTTATTATATTGAAAACGCTATATCTCAACGATGCCTTAACCTTTCCAGGTGAAACTTTCACTCAAATCAAGGGGAATGGTTGTTCTAAGTTATGAATATATGTACCCCCCACTAACTCATCCCCCTTCTTTTCGTGGCTGAAACTAGGTGGTTCTGAGGGTATTATTCATCATGATATTGAAATTGTTTTGGGTTTTCATTTTTTTTATAAACAGTTTTATGGTTTTTAGTAAGTTTTTAACACAAATGGAACATGTAAAGTATACAGTAGGGTATATACATCTTTTTCGGGATGTTCTAGGTCGTCCAAACACTCCTGGAATGTTGATCATGGACGATATCTCTATGACACGTGAGCAAAAGACCTACATGCATGAAACATGTTCAACAATGTTCAAAAAGAGTGAAATTATTATCTGCCATCCATTTCCATTCTTATAAATCGTGGAAAGGAAATGAACTATTTTCCATTTGTATAGTCCCTTAGAGCCTGTTCTGGGTATTCTGCATTACTAAGGCCAATGGGTCACATGGTTGATCTAGTAGATCATTTGATCTGAACTCCAGGCAGATTTGGAGAACATAGGATAACTGATATGCAGACAAATAGATTTGTTTTTATGCACACAACCTCCGTGAGTCTGTTTGAATATGCTTCTTCCATAAGAACTATATTATAGCTCTGGTTGATTCAATAGATTTTATGACTTGAACTCCACAACGACCTGGAGCACCTAGTACAACAAATATGAATCGAAATGTGTCGAAAACGATGCGCACTGGGACTATAAATCATTGAAGATATCATACAATGTTAGGGACATTACATAAGTCTTGGTTGAACTAATGGCAATGAACTATCTGAATTCCAGCACAATTTGGAGAACCTAGAACATCTTATATGAACGTAAATATATTACAATCTCTTTGTATGGCTTTTTTGAGTCTGCTTGGGTATGCTGCGTTGCTAAGGACAGTAGCCCAGTCATGGTTGATCTAGTAGATCATTTGACCTGAACTCCAGCACACTTTGGAGAGACTTGAACGATTTATAAGAATGGAAATGGATGGCAGATAATAATTTCACTCTTTTTGAACATTGTTGAACATGTTTCATGCATGTAGGTCTTTTGCTCACGTGTCATAGAGATATCGTCCATGATCAACATTCCAGGAGTGTTTGGACGACCTAGAACATCCCGAAAAAGATGTATTTACCCTATTGTATACTTTACATGTTCCATTTGTGTTAAAAACTTACTAAAAACCATAAAACTGTTTATAAAAAAAAGTGAAAACCCAAAACAATTTCAATATCATGATGAATAATACCCTCAGAGCCACCTAGTTTCAGCCACGAAAAGAAGGGGGATGAGTTGGAGGGGGGTACATATATTCATAATTTAGAACAACCATTCCCCTTGATTTGAGTGAAAGTTTCACCTGGAAAGGTTAAGGCATCGTTGAGATATAGCGTTTTCAATATAATAAGTCCGTCCTGCACCTTTAAGGGTTAAATATGTTTTATTTTTTTGCAACTCAAATTCATTTACATTGTTTATTGTCCATCCCAGAAGCCCATTACATCAGTATTCATTTAATTTTTCGTAGATCTGGCCAACTCTCGTCCCTTCTTCTTGATTTCCCTAATGAGGTTTTACCAAGGGGTGCGTCGCTTAGAACAGTGTGCCAGGCACGCCGAAGTAGGAAACCTTACACCATAACGGAACATGTGTGGCACTCTATGGCACACTTTTGACATTTGTACGTCTCGAAGATATAACCTGGCAGCCCTGAAAAATTGACGTTTCAAATTGTTGTGCTGTTGTTTTGATTTGTTTGGTTCGTCAAGCAACGGAAAATGATTCTAAGTGAACAACTAACATCTACCTGTTAGTTGAGGCGAAATTTCGGAAATAATGAATGAGATTAGTGATTAAATTGATAAGTCGTGACATGATATCACTTATCAGCTTTAATTAAAGGCAAGTTTTTGGAGCAAATGGAAAGCGGGATATCGAACCATCATCCTCCATATCCTAAATATTTTGAAAAAGCAGAACATCTGCAGCCAGTCGCTGGCTAAGGTAATAATCGAGAAGATCCGGAGATTGAAGAGGACATGCGGATCATGTCTTAGAACCTTCGTGAAGAAGCTGTTGCTGGTGGAACTCCGTTAAAAGAAATTAATGGAGAAACATACGCATGAAATCCAGCTGAATTCTGGTTTCTTAGCAGAGAAGTGATGTGCCTCCTGGATCTCGCCAATGTCATTCCCTAAATAGGTATCAAGTATTTCCCAATCCCATAACCGCCACATCCAGCTATTCGACGAAGATGCTGAACAGCACTCACGCTTATTGTATGAGAAAAATAAGCTGCATTTTGCTTCACAGTAAGTGTATTTAAGATGAAAGCATAACTTTATCTCACAATAACCTTTTTTACCAGAGGACTCGGCCTTTGATGCCTTATTGGAGCAGCTGAAAAACACTGATATCAAAGTTTTTTCTCTGCGGAAAGTTCCGGCTATGCATGGGCAAATATCTATGTTGTAGTGTTCGATGGACAAGAGAGGAAACTGGCACATTCACAGCCTGACCAGGCATAACAATAATGTTCATTTCCGAATGCCAGAATGTTCACCAAGGAAATGACGTCGAACATATACTACAGTGAAAAAGTTGTAAATATTTGACGAAGGTTGAGTCAGCCGGGAAATCTAACATGCTGAGAAAGAGGATAAATCAATTGTCAATATACAACAGTTTAAAGGAATTCTCACACTAACTTCCAGCTATTAATTTCTTGAGCTCCATTCTTTATCCATCCATCACAACAGCACCAAAGGGCTGTCTCCCAAAGTATGAAAAACGCAGTGAAAACCTTGTCCGAGACATAAATTTTGAAATCAAAACAAAACAGTCGCCTGGTTGCCAGGCGTAGCCAAAATATAAAGATTCAATTGTCATATTACCGTGGCACACAAGGGCACCTATTGGCACTACACGCAAAAAAAGCCGCAGTAGAAACTACCATTTCGAGGGTTGAATTAAGCGCAATCACCAGCAATTTTCAGCTGACTATAAATGCATTTGATTTTTACCATGCTCATGCGAGCAAGACTCCAACCTATGTTGCGGTTGATATCAATATGAGGTCTGTCAACATATACCAGAAACGCCGAAGGTTTTACTATAAACGTAGTAAATTTCACCGGAAATTTCATGGTAGTTTTAAAGATAGGCATATTAGTCGGTTGAAATGGTAGTTTTTACTACAAGATTTTTTCCTGTGTACGATCGAACATAGTAACGCTTAGTGGCACACTAAAAAAAATAGGCACAAGAGATATTGTGCTGAGCGACTCACCCCTTGGGTTTTACACAACCGTTCCGTCGAGGGTTTTGCTTACGTTTACCCAGTTTGTTTTGAATTTGATGATGTCATCTGCTCCTCTAGCCTTCTTCCGCAGCTTTCCTTTCATCAAAGCCCAAAGTTTCTCAACGGGCCTTATGTGCGGACAATTTGGAGGATTCGTCGCCTTTTCCACAAATTGAACATTGTTCTCTTCATACCAGTCCAAGGTGGCACGCGCATAGCGAAAGGATGCCAAATCCGGCCAAAACGGTTTTGAACCTTTGTGTTTTCGGATAAGTGGCAGAATTTGTTTCTGCAGGCATTTCTACAGGTACATTTCGGCGTTAATATTTGCGGCAGTGAAAAAAGGTGTCGAATTCATACCGCACTGGCAAATTGCTTGCCGAACCAACACCGTTTTCGAAATATTTCGCAAAAAATCGATTTCTCCGAATTTGGGACATCCCTTCTACGCTTCACGGTGTAAAACTGTGCCCCTGGAAGTGCCCTGTAGTCCATTTTGACGTACGTCTCGTCATCCATGATAATGCGCATGTACATTTTTGCTCAAAACGTCGTCATACAGCTTCCGAGCGCGAGTTTTCACTGGAGTTCAACTGTAACTTCCGCGGCGTTCTTCGGACATTTTTGTTTCGGGCAGGTCTTCGCGAATTTCGCTCCTTTGCGCGTTGAACAATTCCAATCGTCGTTCCACGTTTTTGCGCAATCTCTGACGGATACCTCCTTTTTCCTTCAAGAAACTTTTGCAAATCGGTTTGTCCAAATTTGGGTTCGAATGCACTGGGTTTTTCTACCACGGCCGGGTTAGTGCTTCAATGTGTTATGCATAACAAACCGGTTGATCGTATTTTGGACCGCACGGACACTAACGAATTCTAGTAACAACTTTGAATCTTGTCAACAAATCACTCAACAGTTCATCCGCTCTTTATCCGCTTTGTCGTCGTCGACAGCCAGTCTATCAAAATAGTCATCGAAGATCACCTTCCAGGCCGTGTAGTGCAAACCGTCGCCGCAGGTGTGCACATCAACGTTGTTTGAATGTGGTGCTGCTGCAGTCACGGCTTAGGGTGTGCGCAACACGCGACAAGTAAGGTGTTTTGGAGTCATATTGACCCTGATTTCAAATTCACCACGCGGTATCAACCGCCAACTAGTACAGTTATTCTGTTACTTTTGCTCTGTTAATGGATTATGGGCCCAGTTCGATTCCAACCTTTAGTAGATTTCAATCAATATAAGAATGCGCTGTATCGATACCTGCTCCATGTTCAAACAATGGCGCATCTAGTATCGTTGCATGGCGCATCTGATGTGCGCTATACAGCGCACTCAGATACGCCACCGGTTTGAATTCATAGAACGGAGTAAAATCGATTGGCGCGAATTGCTATATTCTGGTTTTCAACTGCACCAGGAATACTTTTTCTTGGAAGCTGTTCACATAAGTTGTCAAATGGAAATGAGGAGAAGTTTCTGCGAATCAAGCCTTTTATGTCCGAATTTCAATAACTGGCCATTTTTAATTCTGGCGTTTCTGGGGCAGTTAGAAGTTGTACACTGCGTCGAGAAGAAGTTAGCGAGGAAGCTTTCACGAAATCCTGGAGGCTAGGTCAGTGCGGCTGCCGGGGAGCAAGAAAAAGAGCAGAAGAAGGCAAAATGCAGGAAGATACCGCGTCGCTCGGTTCCCATTGGTGCTGCTGGTAGATAGTCATCTGAAAATGAGCCCGGCGACAAGAAGACTCAAATTTGGGCGCTTCACGAAGCGTTTGAGTTGAAAACGCATCACGATCCGATCCATACCAAACGGGAAGCAGAAATCTCCAAAAAAAAAAAATGCGCAAAAAAAGCGTAAAAAAACGCGCCGCCGCGCGTGCGCCGTGTTAAAGTGCCGTGCCGCGGCATGCCGCGGTAAAGGTGCCACAAACAAAGGCACAAAAGGCACAAAGGTAAACCACAAGTTGCCGGCAAAACCAGAAGTGTGTGTGTGCCGTGTGTGTGTGTGTGTGTGTGTGTTAAAGTGCCACAAAGTGTGTGTGTGTGTAAACGTAAACCAAACGTGTGGTAAAGCAAGCGCGTTAAAGGCGGGCAGCAGCAGCAATGTCGGTGTGTGTGTGTGTGTGTAAAAAAAAAAATGCGTGCGCGCGTGTGTGCGTGTTAAACGGCATGTAAAGTGTGCGCGGTGCGTGCGGCAGCGTTAAACCGGTACAAACCAAAACAACAAACAAAGGTAAAGCAAGGTAAACAAAGCAAAGTGTGTAAAAGCAAAGGTAAAGCGCGGTAAGGCAACAAGGTGCCGTTAAAACCAGGTAAAGGTGCCGTGTGCCGGGGGGTAATGCCGGTAAGGCCATGCCTGGTAAGGCACAATGTGGGGGCGCCAGCGGGGGTAATGGTGGCGCAAGGTAAAAAAAATAAAAAAAAAACGGCAAAGGTAAAAAAAAACAACGCAACGTAAAAAAACAAAAGGCAAACAAAACAGCAAGGTGTTTTTTTTTTACGCAAAAAAAAAAAAAAAAAGTGTGTGTGCGTGGCAAAAGCGCCGCGCAATGTGTGTGCGTGTGGGGGGGGGGGTGCGTGTGTGTGTGTAAAGGTGCCGCCGCGTTAAAACGCGCGGGAATGACCCTAAGCTCATTTCCTACGATTTAGCCAGCTGGTTTGAGAAATGAAGTCAACCGGAGCGAAAATGGACAAAGTGGATGTCGTGTGCCATCTCATACTGACCATGCCGGTCTCGTATGACTCTGTGAACACGGCATTGGAAGCAGTATCCGAGAAGCTGACATTGGAGTTCATCAAAGGAACATCGAGTCGGATGAAGTTGCGTTTTCTGGAAAATGTGGAAAATTTAGACTGAAATGCTTTGGTTGTGGAAAGGTTGGCTACAAACGAGCAGACTGTCGGGAATCTGGATCTCGCCAGGACGCTGAAAGGACAAAGAATAAGAAGAATTCAAGAGCTGAAGCTGTTGCGAAGACGGTCTCGTCTGTTGCGGGTTCTGTGGCTGCTGAAAAGAAGATATTCAGGTATCTTGACATCAGTGCTTCGGCCCATATGTGTAACCAAAAGGAGCTGTTCGAAGGTTTGGAGGTGCTAAAGGAACCTGTCGTCAACAACTAAAAAGGGAGTGAATTTAATGGCGAAGTACAAGGACAGGATCAATGTGTTCTCTAACGTCGGAGGAAGTAAAATCTAGATACGCATTGATGATGTTCTATTTGTTCCGAAACTGGCGTTAAAATTAATGTCTCTTCGGAGATTGGAAAATTCTAGCAAGAAGGTAATTTTCCACAAAGGAAAGGTTGCAGTTGAAGACGAGGATAAGGACGTCGTGGCTACCGGAAAACAAACTGGCATGTTGTACGTTATGGATTTCGAGTACGTAGCAAAGGGAAACAGAGGCATGGATACCGTGTTTGGAATGGAAGAAAAGTATTTGTTGCACGTGATGTCTTCTTGATCGAAGATGCGGATTTGCTGTGCGTTTTAATGGTACTATTTGTACTCGCAAACCATCTACGATTGGGACTGCGAAACAAAACGGTACTGAACTGACGATTGACTTGGTAAGCTCGTTCTATTTTTATTAATTATGTCTTAACGGTTCCAAACATTTGAAGCTATTTGCAAACTAT
This sequence comes from Aedes japonicus, assembly GCA_034211315.2. Taxonomy (NCBI): domain Eukaryota; kingdom Metazoa; phylum Arthropoda; class Insecta; order Diptera; family Culicidae; genus Aedes; species Aedes japonicus. Next base: position 434,274 of record JASCZW010000187.1, on the reverse strand, counting down.
GAATATGTGTATATATGCGTGTATGTGTGAGTGTGTGCAGAAACCCAAGAAATCTGACAAGTTCTCTTTCAGTACCCGTTCTTATATCAGAGAGCGAGTAATTGCGCTATAACCATAAGCAATAGGGACCTAGGACTATAGTTAATGCCAAAGTCACAACCGTTTGCTGAGGGGATTCATCATGAGAATGGCAAAGGACTTTACGAATGTATATTGCTTAAAGAGTCTCTACTGTTCGCTGGTGCGATCCACGGTGGAGTATTGTTCAGCACTATCTTAATGGCGTTGAAAGAATCGAGGCAGTGCAGCGAAGGTTTGTGCGATTTGCTCTCCATCGCTTACCATGGAATAATCAACGCGAGCTGCCTAGATATATACACCGCATGCAACTCATTGGTCTTGACACACTAGCAGTGAGGAGAGATCTATCGCGCGTCATGTTGGTTGACGATCTTTTCACGGCAAAAATTGACTGTCCGATGCTCAGAGAAATGGAGCATCACTTAACCTTCGTAGACTAGATGCTCCCAACGACCATTTTTGAATACATTTTTGTTCTGTACACCAAACAGGGCATTTTGTTCCATACCAAAGCCTCCCTATTACCAACGGTTGCATGGACGTCGCCAGGTGAGCGATCGAGGAGTGTCTTCGTGGAGATTATTCCGTGAAGAAACGTATTAGTAACTGGTTTCGTTTCATGGTGGCATGCAATGTCTTCAACGAATTATTCCTCATCGTAGCTCCATCCACGAGGTGTGCAAACGTCAATGTTAATGCTTATGCTAATCCTAATATTGACCCGGATTTAAAATTCACATTGTTCCCAATTTTCAGTTTCTGATAAGTACTTCCCTTTTTGATCCGATTCGCCACAAGATATCTGTGCCGGAAAAGGGCATGTTTTGCCACGATTCGTGAGGCGGCGACAGATACAAATTTACATCGGATCATGCTTTTCGACGGCTCAAACTTCATGATTTTTCAGGAATAGTCTATTTCTAGCCTGGAAATAGATCAATGACCACGTTGGCCATTCCAGGACAATCCGGATGCCCCGGGGGAACCGTTTAGGAGGGGCCAAACATAGATTTTCGCCGAAGCATGTCTTTCGGCAGCTTAAACTTCATGATTTATGTTGAGTAAGCCACTTCTAGCCTTGAAGCAATGGATCCATGACTATATTGGAAAAACTGAGACAATCTGGACACCCCGGAAGTACACATAAAAGTTGTAATCGTGGGAAAAAAATGAAATTGCAGTTTTTGCAATAATATCTTGAGAAATTCGCATGATTCAGAAAAGACAATTTCGCCCATCATGATCCACAAAGCGTTTTATTGTATAGCCATGCAAGTGTGTGCAAGCGGTTGGCAGCACTTATTATGGCCCAAACACAATGATAACGGCAACGTAAAACGGCAAAGCTCGATCTGAGTATGCCTGCTTGTCGGAAAGAAAACAGGCTAGATCCAAAGCGATTCTTATTAGACATATCGAAGACATTTGCAGCAACTGTCAAAATTGCCGTTTTCCGTCCCGTTTCCGTTATCATTGTGTTTGGGCGGTTAGAGCCTCGAAAGTAGAAGCAACCATTGGGACTTTGGTCTACCGTCAACAACTTTGGGTGAGACAATACCACAGAATGCCGCAACGCTATTGTCCACTGTTGATATTCCGCTGTCAAGTGTTCTATTTTTATTTTCACTCGTCATCGCACTCCGATGTCCCTCTCATCAAGTTAACCTTTCTTGATCACCCTTCGTTTTATGAAATAAACGAAGCCATGTAAGTATGTGCTAGCGACATTTGCTTCATTGCTGTAAAGCTGAGTGCCTCAAAAATCGTAGCAATTCTCGTTTTTTTTTTATTAGGGCGAATCCTATCTCGCTCTCTTTCATTTATTTCAGCGCCATTATAACACTTTCGAAGCATTCTTTAGTACAGATAGAAACACAACAGTGCTGGCTAGCATACTCTACAAATAGTAGAATGAAAAACGTTAAGGTGATTGGCATATGAATGAAAGAGAAAGTAGTCAAAGAGAGTCTCTCAATGTTAGATTCGCCCTAATGAAAAAGTGTTGCTTTTTAGAAATTATGAATTTTACACGAGACGTAATTCATACTTGTAAAAACTCGGAGAACGGTAAAAACGATTTTGTGTAAAATCATGCCTCCTGTGATGTGTTTGATTACATTTATTTCCTCATTTCTGTCAACTCATTCTTAGGTGCTAAACGATGCTTGCATGTTTCGGTCTCAGGGGACAGGGATTTATATGACATTTTGGTAGTGTGCAGCTGAAAGGGCTGCGTTATATTTTAGTTTGAATTACAAACCAACTGTCATTAACAGCTGTTTTTGTTTTCCCCTAACTTAAATTTATTTGGTTGGATAGACTTAAATAATTCAGTTGGTTTCTCTCAACCTGTTTTAAAGTGAAATCGATTAAATCAATATGGCATAATTTATCAAGATATGATGTATAGTGTTTAGAATGACCCCAAACGGCCATTCATGAAAAATTGCAATGAAACTTTCGTTTCATAAACGTGTTCATACTAACGTTCCCAAGATGGTCCAGATTTATAACGATCATTAAGGTATTTTGTAAAAGCGATTTGTGATCAATTGATTGTAAGAGTTGTCACAAGACGCTTGAGCGTGAATACATCTAATACTGGTCAAATATAGCGTATCAAGTGGTAATCACTTCGTTTAAGCTTAAAGTTTGACCGATCTTGATTAATCCCGTGTGAGCAACCGACGAGCGAACACGTATAGCAGGAAAACGGTTGAAATAGTGAAAGTGAACGAGTGCGCGAGTGCCATAGGCAAAAGAGGAAAAAAGAATAGCTTCTCTCCCAACAAATCTCAGGAGGTCAGCCCTCCGTTTAAGCGAGGCAAGCGAAGCGGTAAGCCAGGCATTGAGGCTACTGCCAGCACCCAAATCGACATTAGTAGCAATCGCTAAGAAATGTTGTCCGACGAAAGTCACAACGACGACCAGTTATCCGTTCACCCAACATTCCAGTTTGAACAAGCGACACGTTCGGTCGTGTTTTTCGCTCTCTCGCAGCAAAAGTTTTTTTCCCCCGTTTTTTGCTTTCGTCCGCTTTCTCGCGATTGCGTGTTCGGTTCGCAACCTATCGCCTGCGCTTGCTCATCTTTTGGTGGTGGCAAAGCAGAAAAAAGTGTTTCAAAGTTTGGAAAAAAATCCAGCTCGACCTATAGAAGAATCCAAGTTGAAAAAAGACGAAGACACCGAGTGGTGATAAATCTGACAGCTCCCTTGTTAAAGTATAAGACGAACGTTTTGAAATGCTTCCAATAAATTCAAATGAAATTCTAATTAAAGCGGTTCTTTGTATGATGTAAGAAAAATCCTAAACTGCAAAAATAGGGGCATTATTTTTGCTTTATTTTTATTTTGCTGAAAATATCTTTATTGAGTAGTTTTGGATTTTTCTTACATCATACTAACAAACCGCTCTAATTAAATTTCATTTAATTTTTTGAAGCATTTTAAAATGATCGTCCTATACTTTACATGGGAGCTGTCGGATTTATCGCCACTCGGTGTCTTCTTCTTTTTCAACACTGATTCTTCCGTTGCCGATGGCAGTGGGTCGTAAAAATCGACCAACGGCGACATCCGCTCCCGAAACATTACCGCAACCAGGCAGCTCCAAGCGACTGCGCCACGATGACGCCGATCCAGTGGATCGTAACGCTCGTCCCTAGCGCGCAACCAATTCGCAGTGCTTCCAGTCCAGGAGGTGCCGAAGAAGGTGAAGGTTCCCCGCTCTTCACCACATCAAAGGACATTGCTGCACTCAGAACCGAGCTTTGCAGCTATCCAAATTCATCCGCTGTACAAGCTGTGCAGTAATGGCACCAAAATAATGTGCTCGACGGAGGCTGACTACCGTGCTGTCGGCGCTCACCTAGTCGCAAAGAAACACGAGTTCTACACTCACGACGCGCCCGGAAGCAAGCCAATGAAGGTGCATTCTGCGTGGCCTTCCAGAACTCACACCGGAGTCAATTTTACAGAGCTACAAGCGGCGGCACTAAAGCCTCAGAAGGTGTTCCCCATCAGGCGCCAACAACACGGTAACTACCGGGACCAACTCTATCTGGTGCACCTTGTGAAGGGATCCATCACGATGGCGGAACTGATAAAAACACGGGCCCTTTTCGACGTCATCGTCGAGTGGGACCGGTATCGTCCGAGACAGCGCGACGTGACGCAATGTGGCAACTGCCTTGCGTTCGGCCATGGAACTCGTAACTGCCACATGAAACCGCGATGTGGCAAATGTGCTGGAGCCCACAGCACCAACGATTGTGCCCCGATGGAAGAAGGTGCCCTACCGGAGTGCGCAAATTGTGGCGCAAACCATGAAAGCAGCAATCGAACCTGCCCAAAACGTGCTGAATTCTTGGCGATCCGCAAGAAGTCATCCACCAAATCCCGGCCTGCTCAACGCCGTCCGCCACCTCCGATGAACGAGGAGAACTTCCCGTCACTTCGGTATCAGGTGTCAAACCTACCACCGATCCCATTAAATCAGCACCAAGCAAACCGCCCGTCAGCTTCCGTGCATAATCGTTTCGCAGCAGCTGCCGCCGCCCCCAACCCGACTCCTCACTCCAGGTTGGGGGCAATCAAGTTGCAGTACTTCGAACGCAACCACCCGTCGATGGACAGCTCTACGACTCGGAGCAAATGGTGGAGTTCGTGCAAGAGCTCTATCGCCAACTACGTTCCTGCCGCTCCAAGGAGGAACAGCTCAAAGCCGCCACGTCCGTGACGATGAAATTGTATTTTCAAACATGGACCGTAAACGCACCATCAGCATCCTCAACTGGAATGCTTGTTCCATCCGGAACAAAACCGTTGAGCTCGGTGACTTCCTTAACAGGAAGGCCATCGACATCGCCATCGTCACCGAAACACACCTCAAACCGGAAATCAGCATATTCATCCCTGGATACCGGATTGTGCGACTGGATCGTAGCGGCTCTAGTGGAGGAGGAGTTGCGATTGCCCTGCGCAACAACATCAACTGCCATCTGCTTCCGAGCTTTCAGCTGCAGACTATCGAAGCCATCGGAGTCGAAGTCGAAACTGCCGTCGGCCCAATCACCATCATCGCGGCCTATTGTCCCAAAGCAAGCTAGTACCAACAACGGAACAACAACGGCCCTACGAAACGACATCCGTAAGCTAACTCGGAGGCAGGGGCAGTTCATCATCGCCGGCGACATGAATGCGAAACACGAAACATGGGGAAATACCCGGCGGAATCGGAACGGAATTATTCTACAGGAGGACCTGCAAGAGGGACATTACACCGTTCTGGGCCCGGATACTCCCCACCCGGTTGAGCCGATCCGGGGTCCATTCGACAATCGACATCTTTCTCACCAACATGGGAAACAACATCGCCCAGCCGATCGTACACCAGGAGCTCAGCTCGGACCACTATCCGGTGGTGGCCGAAGTTGGCTCCTCGGTCATATCCGGCATCGTATCACCAGACGGAACTACCATCGCGCCAGTTGGGAAAGGTTCCGACAACACGTTGACGACAATATCGATTTCGACATGCGCCTTGATTCGGTTGATGACATCGAACGACAGCTGCAGAGCATCGAGCAAGCGATCTCCCAGGCCAGGAACAACATGCAGGGTGGCCACAGACTCAGGAAAATCAGGAAATGCAGGAAAAATGCGGGAATCCAAAATCATCGGGAAATATGCGGGAAAAAAGGCGGGAATTTCAAAAGTCATCAGGAATTTTGTCATATGAAGAACCATACTCACACCTTTTTCAAATAATTTGAGTAGCGTTTTGTCATTTAAACGGTCCACCGATCTCATTGTTCAACCTGTTCAAAACGTACCGCTCAGAGCATCTTCAGCGGTGGTCTATTTTAACATCTTCATAGTTGATTTGCATCAGCAAACTTAAAAAGAACCAGTTAAAATAGACCAACTTTGTGTTCCCCGCACCGGTGTAGTATTTCTTGTTGTTAAACCCACCAACACCTATCATCTTGTCAATCATACAACATCCAGAGATCAGATTTTTGTTTTTACAGAGACCAAGGATTTTCGCAAACTTTTTGCCATGGATTGGTTTGAATGGTGGTGAGTGTTTGAATGCACGCATCTCATTTAAACGATATTAGATAGTGCTGATAGTGATATATAGCGCCAAGGGATATGATCCTAGACATTATGCGACAACTAGAGTACACTGATGACTTTTTCCAGCTGTTGCGATGCAGCTGGATATGTTGACCTTAGTGTTACATGGGTGCACTGCAGCCTAACGGATGTTGGCGTATGTCCTCAGCTAGTTCTCTCGACGAAAATTTGGTGGTTGGGGACCCTGAGGAATTTTTGCAAATCTGTCCTTAAGACTTACGGCTCGCAGTATTTACGTCCCTCAATATCGGAAAAGGTGAAAAAACTGATGGACAAAAATACTTCCCAAAAGTTCGAAAAAAATCTTGTACATTCAGTGCACTTAGAAACTCAGGAACTTACCAGAAGCTCAGTATGCTTCTTAGATTTGACGTAGACTTTCCGAGGTTTAGCTATTCTCCCTGATGTTAAAGGAATATCCCATAAAATCAGGAGCTTTCCAGAAATTAAGGGTTCTTCCTAGAAGTTCAGACAACTCTCCTGAAATTCAGAATGTTTCCTAGAAATTCAGGGAATTGTCCGTATACAAAACTTCTTAAAAGTTCAGCGAACATGTAGGAGTTCAAGAAACTTCCTTGAAGTTCAGGGTTTCTCAAGAATTCAAAAAACTTCTCAGAACTTCAGGAAATGCTCACAAAGATCATGGAACTCCCAAAGATCAGGAAACTTTCCAAAGGTCAGCAAACATCTTAGACGTTCAGAGACGTTCAGAGAACGTCCCAGAAATTCAAAGAATTTCCCAGAAGTTCAGGGAACTTTCCAAAGCTCGAAAAAAACTCCCAGTATGTTCAGGAGATTCAGCAATTTAGAAAATTTCGCAGTAGTTCTGCGATCTTCAAGAATTTCAGAAAACTTCCCTAACATCGGGGAACTTTGTAAATTTCATAAAACGTCTCAGATAAACAGGAAACTAGATTTTTGAGCATTCGAATAGTTTAAGAAACATTCAAAGGATTTTTCCATAAGTTTGAGGAGCTTCCTAGAACTTCAGGGATCTTTCCAGGTGATCGAGAAACTTCCCAATCGTTCCGAAAACATCCCAAAAGTATCAGAGTATTTAAGTTTTAAGAAGAACTCAAACTTCTTACTACTCGATAGTTTTCGAACTCAACCAAAACGAGAATAAAGAAACCAACTACTTTTTAATCAATTTCATAGAATTTCCACCTATTCACAATCTTGGAGATCATAAAAGTTCTTGTACGGTTTAACAACATCTCAGTAATGCTAACTATTCAGCAGAAATTCCACGGCTTCCAAGATTTTTTTCAATTTATTGTAAGTTATTTAAATATGTGTGATATTCTGCTGGAAGTTAAAACAACTTTTGGGAAGCGAAATCTGATTTTCTAAGTTCCCGTCATTTCCAGAAAGTTGTTCCTATTCCATGGACGATCAGCAAACTTTTTGGAAGTTCATCCAAATTTCCAGAAACGTTAATAATTTTTCGGCAATTCAATGAACTTCTCTAAAGTTCCACCATTTCTCTTCTCGAAAGACAGCGAGCAAACTTCATGATTATCTGAAACTTCCAATTATTTTATTCAACTGCCGAGAAGTTGAATCAACTTCTGGCATGTTCATTATAGATATTTCCACCTAATCTTCATAGATATTCCGAAGTTCATTAAACTAAATTTTTAAAGAGTGCGTTCAGTAAGAAACTTAGTAGACTTAGATAAGTTCTGAAATGATACAAAATAGATCCGGTATAAAACAAAATTTACAAACACCAGCGATGCAGCGATGTTTTTGAGTTTGGTCTAAACAAATAAATCAAACCACGATTTGAACCACCGTTGAAGATGCCCTTAGAAGATCTGGCTACACGGCTGTAACAGGTGAGGCCAGAAATTGACTTATCTTTCATGTGGTGGCGAATGTGTTTGAAGTTTGGCGGATTGCGTTTGTAAGGGTGTTAACACATGGTGAAAGATGAATTTGACCAGCTGTGCTCAATGCCATCTGACGTTGTTTGCCGGATTCAGAGAAAAGAAATGGTTTGGACAAATTTTGGCTAGAACCAAGAAGAAGCTACCAAATATGACAACATTTGTTGAAAATTGGCTCATCCTGTCGCTACAAAAGGCGTATTTTAAATAAATGGAAAGTGTATGTTGGTAAATCAAACTGGAAAAAGTTTGGGAGCTCAGAAGTTTAGCCAAGTAATTTATATTAACTCATCTTAACAGTCGGAAATTAAAGCAAAAATGCGGGAAAAATTCGGGAAAAATGCGGGAATTTTTATATTAAGATTGTGTGGCCACCCTGAACATGTACCGGTGATTGATCAGGTGAGTGACTCTGTACCCATTGATAGACCCACTAAAGATTTAATACAACTGCGAAACGCCATTCGAAGGCAATACCAGCGAACTGGTTTGCCAACGCTCAAACGTCACTGTAATCGAGTGACCAAAATTATCAAGGCCAGAATGGTGGACCTTAGAAATAATGATTTCGCTGACAAAATTCGCTCTCTCCCAGATTACTGCTAAGCCGTTCTGGAAGATGACAAAAATTTTGAAAACTAAGCCAAGGCCCATTCCACCGTTGATCCCACTAGACGTCAATGACTCAAGGGATCGGTTGATAACTACCTGCAGAGAAGGCTGATGAGATAAGTCAACACTTCGTCAGCTCCCACAATCTCGGTCAAAACATCGTCAGTCCACACGAAGCTGCCGTTAGCGCGCTTATCACTAACATCGACCAAAGTCCTAACGACTTCTCCGAAGATTTGAAGATCTCAGCTGACGAATTGTTGACTTATATCAAGACCTCTAAGAACATGAAGGCCCCCGGTTTCGACAACATTTTTAACTTGGAGCTCAAGCAATTGAGCCCCCAGTTCTACAACCATCTGGCGGTGGTGTTTAACCAATGCCTCCGTCTTGGCTACTTCCCATCGTGCTGGAAGTCAGCCAAAGTCATCCCCATTCGGAAGCCTGGGAAAGATCCTTCATGTTCCAGAAGCTACAGACCAATCAGCCTTCTCTCAGGTCTATCTAAACTCTTTGAGAAAGCGATCCACCGTCGGCTTCTAACATCTGCTGACGAGCTCAATATCATGTTGGATGAGCAGTTCGGTTTCCGGCATGGTCGCTCAACAGTCCATCAACTTAATCGAGTCATGAACATCATCAGGCGGAACAAGTCTGTTTCGAAAACATCCGCTATGGCCCTTCTCGATATCGAGAAGGCCTTCGATAATGTGTGGCATGATGGCTTGGTGTACAAGCTCAAGCGATACAATCTTCCAATCTTCCTGGTGAAGATTATTAAAAATTATCTCTCTGACAGGACATTCCGTGTTTCGTTGCATGGTGCAGTTTCCGGTAGTCAGGAGATCTCCGCCGGTGTTCCGCAGGGAAGTATATTAGGTCCACTTCTGTTCAATCTATTCACCTCGGATATACCCCCGCTCCCTGAAAATGGATCTCTGTCGTTGTTCGCCGATGATACCGCAGTCGTCCACAATGGTAGGGTAATAAGAGCGCTTGCCGCGAAACTGCAGCGAAGCCTGAATGTTCTGTCAGAATACTTCACTGAATGGAAGATTTGTATCAACGCAGCGAAGACCCAGGTCATCCTGTTACCCCATTCTAATTCTCCCAGACTTGTCCCGCCTGAGAATTGTAAAATAAGCCTGAACAACACAACGGTGGAATGGACCAAATCAGCTGTCTATCTTGGTGTCACTCTAGACAGCAAGCTTATTTTCAGGGATCAGGTTGACAAAACGGTCACAAAGTGTAACGTTCTGTTGAAACTACTGTACCCATTGATCAACAGAAGGTCTACATTATCCCTGAAAAACAGGCTTGCTGTCTACAAGCAAATCATACTTCCGGTCATCGAGTATGCGCATGCCAATCTGGGAGAGTTGTGCAAAAATACATCTCCTGAAACTTCAGAGAGTACAAAACAAGTTCCTCAGGATGATAATGAACACCCCTCCGAGGACAAGAACATCTGAGGTCCACCGTCTGGCCGAGATAAAAATGCTCGACGATCGCTTTAGTGAGTCTATCAATCGGTACAGGGCACGCTGCCTGACATCGGATCACCAGATCATCCGGAATCTGGTTCCCCACCCCTAGGATTTTCAAATTGTAGTTTTAGTTGTAGATTAGGTAGGTTATCAAATTTTAACAAACAATACCCCAAGGGCTGAACAGAAAGAAATTTTTTTTTTATTAAAACACAAAACACACTTAACACCCAAAACACATAAAACATTAATCAAAGCTGAAGAGCCCATTGGGCTAAAACTCTTAAAAATTATAAAATAGTATGTATGACAAAAAATTGAAATAAATAAAAAACAAATTAAGTAAGTTCAGGTGATTGGCATATGAATGAAAGAGAAAGTAGTCAAAGAGAGTCTCTCAATGTTCGATTCGCCCTAATGAAAAAGTGTTGCTTTTTAGAAATTTATGAATTTTACACGAGACGTAATTCATACTTGTAAAAACTCGGAGAACGTTAAAAACGATTTTGTGTAAAATTATGCCTCCTGTGATGTGTTTGATTACATTTATTTTCTCATTTCTGTCAACTCATTCTTAGGTGCTAAACGATGCTTGCATGTGTCGGTCTCAGGGGCAGGGATTTACATGACATTTTGGTAGTGTGTAGCTGAAAGGGTTGCGTTATATTTTAGTTTGAATTACAAACCAACTGTCATTAACAGCTGTTTTTGTTTTCCCCTAACTTAAATTTATTTGGTTGGATAGAATTAAATAATTCAGTTGGTTTCTCTCAACCTGTTTTAAAGTGAAATCGATTAATTCTCGGAAACTTTTTCAAACAGACGTATGTCATTTTGTAAACAAAGAGGGGAAGTAAGATTCAAAAGAAAATTTCTCGAAATTCTCAGTACCCTCACATAAAGTAGCATCACAATCATGTAAAGCAATGTTATTCCCTGTGTTGGTGGCCCAAGTTTGCATGAAAGTGCTAAGGGTTTCGAGAAATTTACGTTTGAATCTTACTTCCCCTCATTGTTTACAAAATGACATACGTCTGTTTGAAAAAGTACCCGAGAATTCAGTTTCGGATAATTTATCAAGATATGGCATATAGTGTTGTGAACGACCTCAAACGGCCATTCAGGAAAAATTGCAATAAAATTTTCGCTTATTAAACGTGTTATTACTTACATTCCAAAGATGGTTCAGATTTATAACGATCATTAAGGTATGTTGTAGAAGCGATTTGTGATCAATTGATTGTAAGAGTTGTCACAAGACGCTTGAGTGTGAATACATCTAATACTGGTCAAATAGAGTGTATCAAGAGGCAATCACTTCGTTTAAGCTTTAAGTTTGAGTTGGAGTCCATTCGGAGTCGACATTACACCAATTTACCCGAGTAATGAATAATCTCAGACGGAAACAAGTCTGTTGCGATATCATCTCTCATGGCACTTCTCGACATCGAGCAATCCTTAGATAACGTGTGGCACGATGGCTTGGTGTACAAGCTAATACGATACAATCTTCCCATCTTCCTGGTTGGGTCCTGCCCGACAAATAATTAAAAATTATTTGTCAGGCAGGACTCCCTGTATTGCTGCAAGGTGCATCTATAATTTCTAGAAAATCGTCCTCTGCCTGCATCTATCATTCGCAAATGCGATTTCAATGTTTCGATAGCAACCGACGGAGGCTTCATTCGATAAAAGGAGGATGTTGGGTTCAGTGTACGGTATATACGACGTCACCTAATACGATGTCACGATACAACACAAAGCAATGCTAGTTGCATATTCATAGGCACTGTTGTTGTATAATTATAGCAAGTGATTTATTAAAATACATAAATTTTAATGAACTATTGCATGGCTTATGAATCGATTAAGAACTTTTTTTATTATTTCTAGAGAAAATCGTCAAAAGGTTCAAAGTAACAATTGTAAACAATGACTTAAAACTTAAATTTCCTGGAAATGCCAGGTTGCTATCATCTAAACCCACTACCAACGGGAATGTAATAGCTCCTTGTATCTATTTCTGGTGCTATTTGGTTCGTGGGAGCAAGCAGATCCCAAAAAATGCGCTAGAAGTCATTGTTTACAAATGTTACTTTCGACCTTTTGACTATTTTGTCTAGATTTAGTCAGATGTGTACACTGAACCTAAACATCCTCCTTTTATCGAATGAATCCATCGTCGGTTGATATCGAAACATTGAAATCGCATTTTCGAATGATAGATGCAGGTGAAAGACGATTTTCTAGAAACCAGATGATTATCCTTCTAATGTTGACTAACTTATAATACGCAAAGTGAATTGACCTCCCGTTCAAATTCGAATGCATGCTGTATGAAAAATCGTTAAATCCAAAGTCGAATGCGTATTGCATTGGAAAAGTCCAATAACGAGAATCATTTGAAATGAGGATGACAAACATTCCATTTTACATCATTCGGTAGGAACCTTTCTATTGCTATCAGAATTGGTACTATCACGAATAAAGGATCAAAACCCGCTCGATTTACCAAAAACTAGTTAGGTAGGTTTTCAAATTTAATATTTCAAACCAACCAATCCTAATAAAGGATATCATATAAATTAGTATTACCAAACAACGAATCACACCCCTTAAGAAGAATACAAGAAGAACAACGATTAAGAGTCCCTCTGGCTAAGCAATTACCCTGTGAACATGTAAACATTAAATTAAAAATAAATAAAAACACATTTTACTACTACATACGATTAACCAAAAGGTTGAAATCCCAAATAAAATATAGCGTTCCCTCAGAGTCACGGAAAATACAACCAGTCCACATTGGTCCGAAAGGGCGATTTTCAGGAATAAAATAAAAAGTGCACTTAGATGACGTGTAATCGATTTGGTGTCTTCAAAGAAGTTTTTGGTAAGATTAAGGCGCATCTGAAAAAGGGGTCGTCCATAAACTGCGTTCATTGGGGCACGATTTATTTTTTTTAACTTTTTTGTGTGACGTTTTAGGCTTTTAAAACATTCTACAAAATTGTAGAACTCACAATTTCCATAAACTTTGCATAAAACATCAACTTGCTATCTTGTTTTTATATTGAGATATGAAGCATTTTATATGGAAACCCCTTTAAAATCGGTTTTTTAGCTCTAACTTTTTTCTTTGATTTTTTCTCGGTCTACTATGTTCTAAAAAGTTTTTCCTTTTATTTAGACACACAACTTTTACGAAGACAGCAATACGCTATCTCTTAGAACTGAAATGATACAAGGGTTTTGTTGTTCAAAATATGCTATTTTCCAAGGGTTATATCTCAAAATGGCGCAAACATTTTGGAAATAAAATTACGTGACATTATGGTAAATATTTGACTTAACATTTATATGTTTTAATATATGGGGAGTAATTGATAATTACTAGGTGGGCATGAATCAAAGAAGTGTGGTATTCGGTAAAAATACAGTCTTCAATGAGCTTTTCAATTGTAATTTCTTACTTTGAGTTTTCCATGGCATTCTATGGTGAAGAAAGTTTTTCTTTTCACAGAAACACACAAGTTTTGGATGATGGCTGATACTCTAGCCTTTAAATTTGAAAAGATTTCAACAATAACAATGAAGGGAGGCGACATGCGACATACTATGTGTTGAGGAAATCAAGTAAGCTCATGGAATCGCAGGAAGAGAAAATAATTCACTATCCTAACAATCAAAAACAATATCGCCTCCCTTCATTGTTATTGTTGAAATCTTTTCAAATTTAAAGGCTAGAGTACAGCCATCATCCAAAACTTTGTGTGTTTCTGTGAAAAGAAAAACTTTCTTCACCATAGAATGCCGCGGAAAACTCAAAGTAAGAAATTACAATTGAAAAGCTCATTGAAGACTGTATTTTTACCGAATACCACACTTCTTTGATTCATGCCCACCTAGTAATTATCAATTACCCCCCATATATTAAAACATATAAATGTTAAGTCAAATATTTACCATAATGTCACGTAATTTTATTTCCAAAATGTTTGCGCCATTTTGAGATATAACCCTTGGAAAATAGCATATTTTGAACAACAAAACGCTTGTATCATTTCAGTTCTAAGAGATAGCGTATTGCTGTCTTCGTAAAAGTTGTGTGTCTAAATAAAAGGAAAAACTTTTTAGAACATAGTAGACCGAAAAAAAATCAAAAAAAAAAGTTAGAGCTAAAAAAACGATTTTAAAGGGGTTTCCATATAAAATGCTTCATATCTCAATATAAAAACAAGATAGCAAGTTGATGTTTTATGTAAAGGTTATGGAAATTGTGAGTTCTACAATTTTGTAGAATGTTTTAAAAGCCTAAAACGTCACACAAAAAAGTTAAAAAAAATAAATCGTGCCCCAATGAACGCAGTTTGTGGACGACCCCTTTTTCAGATGCGCCTTAATCTTATCAAAAACTTCTTTGAAGACACCAAATCGATTACACGTCACCTAAGTGCACTTTTTATTTTATTCCTGAAAATCGCCCTTTCGGACCAATGTGCAGTCTCCCTAAATATTTGTGCTTCCGTTGCCATCTTTGCTCAACGGTTGAGGAAGTTTTATGAGAAATGATTTTAAACCATAGATCTGTTTCAAATTATTCTTAAATCGTTAATTCTCTACACAGTATTGAAATAAACATCATATTGTATTTGATTCATTGTCATACGAAACATGGATGATCGTCGTACGGATACAACCAGCGTTGCCAATATTTTTTTTGGAATAAACTGGATGAATCCAAAAAAACACTGGAAAAAACTGGATCGTGAAATAAATAAAGAAAAAGCCCGTTTAATGAAAAAGCATTTGCCGCATATTCCAATCTTTATCTTCTATGTAAAATATATTATTATATTGTCAGTAATGGTTTTAACAATAAATTCTTTACACTAACGCAGATGGTTACGGTATACTAAATTGTCATTGTAGTTTCTTATATTTTAGATTGTATACAAACATTTTGACATAAAAGAGAAAATAAAGCGCTATTTTCTATTCAGCATACTGTTATTTGGGCTTTTACCATCTGACATGTGTTCTAAACTGTATAGGATACAGTTAACTCATTATTATCAAATATAAGAGTTGTTGTCACAACAATATGGAATGTAATTATCAATAATATGCGAATTGTCAATGAATCGTAAAAATAATCCCTAATAATCTTGATATCAATCTACAGTTTAAAAAATTTTACAATTTGTCCTTGCATACAAAATTTAAATAAAAACAAAACCCCTATTTCAAAATAACAAATATTATAACGCTAAATCTTATACGAAATAACTACTTAAATAATTTTGAAATCTACTCAAATGGATCGAAATTATATGAAGGCGTAGGATTTCGACGATACTGAAAATAAAACATCATTGAGTAATCGACTATATTCCGTTTTTTTTATTATAAACGCTGGATCAGTATCGATAATGTGGGGAAGGTACAAAAATGTACCAACATGAAAATATGGGGTCTATTTGCAACTTTCTTCCAAAATATATATACCACATTTTCTGAAGCAGATCGTGATCGCAAATATTTCGGTTTCATTCCAGAATTGGAAATATAAATGTGCATGACATAAGGGAAGCATTGAAAGAATTAAAAGGATGTGGGCCTGATGAGATTCCTCCTATTCTCCTGAAACACTTAGCTTCGGAGCTTACAACTCCCTTATTTTGGCTTTTGAATATGTCGATCGAATCCGGTATTTTTCCCAATTCGTGGAAAAGTTCCTATCTAGTCTCTTTTTTTAAATGTGGCAAAAAAACTGACATAAAAATTTATCGCGGAATTCCTATTATCTCTTGCATTCCAAAACTTTTGGAATTTTGCCACATGGATTCTTTAATGAATATAAATTTACTCGAATTCGTTAACTATTCGCTCGTTGCAATGGACAACGGAAACCATGTTGAAGCTTTATATACATACTTTAGCAAGGCATTTGATCGCATTTATATACCCATGCTTCTATTCAAACTGCAAAAAAAATGGGAACTGAGCTAGATTTTCTTAAATGGCTCGAGTGTTATCTTACTGATCGACAACAAATAGTCAGATTAAAATGCAAGACTTCTAATCCCATTCGAGTTACTTCAAGAGTTCCTCAAGGCTGCCAGCTCGGCCCTCTTTTGTTTATACTATTTGTAAACGATATTTCCCTCATTTGAAAAAACGCAAACATGCTTATTGATGCCGACGATTTGAGGATATATTTAGAAATAAAAAACAAGAAAGATATAAGACAAAACTTAATTTTTACATTCCATGTCGACAACTACGAAATCGAAATGTTTTTACTACAAACCACCATCGTACAAATTATGCTAAATTTAGGCCGTTAAATCGGATAATGGCAACATACAATATGCATTGCGAAAACGTTGACTTTACAATGACAAAATACAAATTAAAGCAATACTTCAATAAAATATTAGCAAAATACTGCTACAAATATATTTATATAGACTTAAATGTGACAAAACATGTTAAAATAACTGTAACTAAAGGTCACATGATTGGCGTCAAATAAATAAATAGAAGCTATCGAATATGCCATTAGTATCAACCAATTAAAATTAGTCGTATTTTCTTATTCTCAGAGTTGCTGCCTCAAATTATTGAATAATAATATTTATGATAATTACCTCATAGGAATTTTTTTTTCTTTGATTAATTACAACAAATTCCAAGAGTTAGTCATACAATGGATTCCAGGTCACACCAATCTATCAGAAAATGATACAGCTGATGCTGCAGCCAAATCAGGTATTACAAGACCAACACAGGAAAACCAACAGTCTAATAGTCTATGGGAAAACTACCCTCTTATGGTAGGTGACTGTTTAATAAACTTTAAAACTGAAATCATATCAGAATGGAATACAGAATATATTGAATTATCTAGTGCCAAAGAAAAATACCATTTCAAAATAATGAATCCAATTAAATTGGAACCTTGGTACTATGAATAAATTTGCCCACTAAACGATTCCTATCGGGAGAATTAGAACTTCAGGACACGTTAACAAAATGGAACTGGATCAGATCAGCTACTTGTTATACTTGTAATGTGCAAAAAAACCTTATTCACATACTTTTTAAAAGTAACAAATTCTCTGAGATGAAGGTCAGTTTCGTGTTCAAAAGTTTTTTTCTTTTTCTATCCCAAACCTATGTTAAATTCCGTTTACTGAAACGGATAATTTAAGCTAATCAAATTGTTTTCGTCGCATAATCGCCGTTTTAACTATTAATTTCACTTGACAAAAAAGGTTCAAAAATCAAAGGGTAAAAATAGGGTTGTGTAAAAAAACTGGAATAAACTGGACAAAAGTTGGAAAAACTGAACTATTTGAGGATTTTACTGTTTGACTGGATCCAGTAAAAAAAACTGGAAGAATCCAGTTTAAACTGGAACATTGGCATCCCTGGATGCAACCATAAGATAATCATCCGATTTCCGAATGATTTTCGTTAAAGGGCGCAATCGAAGTACTTTTCAGACGATCTTGGGATGATGTTTGGGTTCAGTGTACAAAGTCACGTAGAATTTGGAACGTGGTTTGCTCACTTATATCAATAACGTCTATATATAGACGTCATTGTCACTTATATGGCAAAATCTGTCCATTCCCAAGAAGGTTTTCGACAGAATTTCCGTATTACAAAAGAAAGGAAGGTCGTTTTCCGCTTTTTCGGAAGTGAATCAGTAGATTTGAAATTGGATAAACAAGTGATCCCAGAGAAGAGGACTTTGATAATTGGCAGAGTGTGGAGTGAAAAAAATATTTATCTTAAGGGCTTACGCTGGATCATTCTTGGCGGCAGTCATTACCTCATCATTTAGAATTGATATAACTCAGAGTCTGTACTTGATATTGAAAATTTAATCACATCAGTTTGTATGCTTACTTGCTGTGAGCAATCTGATAGAGTTCGATTCGATGTTCATTCACTAACAATCGAGATTTATCAATTTGAAAAGGCAACGTGAGTTTGCGAGAGCAAGATAAAATATAGGAAAAAATGCATTTAGCACCTTAAAAATAAAACCAGTGTGATGAAGAAATCGATCAAAAACATCGAAGGAAGCTGGCACATAATTTCAAATACACTAACCACGTGATAGGCTGTTTTTTTGCATTTATTTTGTTGCGAGTTTGTAATTTTAGCATTTATTTTGTTGCGAGTACCTACATGAAATTGATTGCGAATCAGCGTAGAACAATTTTCATTCCTACTAATAATACCAAATAAAAGTCTGGTATAGAAATTTTACATTTTTCGACGTGTGTTGCAGTACTCTTATCAGAATGACAACGGTAATGTTTACATGCGGGGCTTATTGTATGCGTGAATGTCAACTCGAAATTGGCGTGACTCTCCAGATCTTCTGAAATGGGTTGCTGAATCTGCACTAGAGCTATCGCTTTCTAGCTCCCAGATTACAGCTGTTTTCAATGTCAAGCATGAAATAAGTTCGTGGCTTGTGACGTAAACGATCAGCGATGGTATGGCTTCCGCAGACACCCAATTTTAAACCGGCATCACCATGTCGACTCACGGCGTATTATTATGCCACCTCCCGTAGATTGACGCAATAAACTCATCCGTGCTTTTATTACCAACGGTGTCTAGTTCGGAAACGGAAGAAACTACATACGAGAAGGAAAAATGTTAGTTCAACGACTCGAAGAGTTTATTCATGATTTATACATAAGGTTTAAAGAGGCAACTAACCACCATCATAATCATTTCAAGCATTCTTTCAAAATCAAAACAATGATCATAGAAATCTACTCATACATCGGAATGCAGTGATACCTATTCATCGTCAGAACCTCACTATTGAGCAAAAATCCTGTTTAAGAATTTTTGGAAACTGCCTCTTTTTGTTTAACTTACTCGTTTATTTGTAAGGCTCAAGTGCTATAGGCATAACGGAGTCGAGTTCTTTTTCATTTTTACAACGACAATAACTTACTAACTACGGACTGGACTCGGAAAAAACGAGACATAAAAAAATGATCACCAAAAATTCATTTCAAATCGGATACTTCTAAAATTTTTAGGGCTTAAATAACTATATTAGCTATGTTTTGGCATATTTTATTTATTGAATTTCCTCCCCCAAGCTGAATGCTCGTACATTTCTCTTAACACTGCACTATGGTCCAGATCACGAATTTACGAGGAAACATGCTCCCAGCGCCTAAACTTGAAACTTTACAGCAAAGTAATGTTCTACAATATGGTTTGTATCATCAAGGCCCATTTTTTGATGTTAATTAAAATTAGGGTGGTCCCCATTTTCACAGAAATACAAAAACTAACTTTTTTATTTGCAGAAATAGACGTTTACATCCTTTGGCAAAAATGTAGCGCAAAAAATTTCATGGAATTTTGATATGAAATTTTTTTTTTTTACCTTTAAAATTGACCGATTTAGAGCAATTTTTTCTCATCAACTTAGGGTGTACCATAAAAAATTGATTTTTTTGCCCTTACTTTTTTATTTCAATTCCCACCGTAAAGTTGTGTTTGGACGAGTTTTAGAAATTTTTAAGACACGTACTTTGGTATACAAATTTTGCCGCTAGCTTCAATAAATCAATAGTTATTGAAGTTTTTCTTTAAAAAATTTGCCCTTTTTAAATGTTGATTTTCATGATTGGGGCAAAAAAAAAAAATTAAAGACGTCATTTGGAAGGACAATTTATATTGTTCAACATATATGAAAACTAGAGATATGTTATTTCTGTATCTTGAGAAAATTACATTTTAATCTTGAATGGTTTAAGAAGAAAAACTTCTATAACTATTGATTGGTTAAAGCTAACGGCAAAATTAAATGGCATCAAAATACGCGCCTTTAAAAGTTCTACAACTCGTCGGAAAACAACTTACCGATGAAAATTGAAATAAAAAAGTTAGGACAGAAGAACTTTTTTTATGGCTCACCCTAAGTTGACGAGGGAAAGTTGCTCTATATATATATGTATACCAAAATACGCGTCTTAAAAATTTCTAAAACTCGTCCAAACACAACTTTACGGTGAGAATTGAAATAAAAACCCGCATTAATCCACCGATGGTGAGACTGAACCCTTCTTACACTCCTTCAATTATAATTACAAACTCAAATGTGGGTACATTGTACTGATACATATTTTCACTGTGAAATTCCAATAAGATTCAGAATATCCAAGAGCCAAACATTCAGTTGATAAAATGAACTATTTGTCAATTGTTCAGGATTTAACAAAATTAGAAATATTACTCATTGACAAATTTTACTGGCCTGTGTATGTTAGTTATATAAAAAGGGAAATAACATAAATATTAGAAATTTCATATAATCAGTCCATAGAATGAATTATTAGACAATCCTGAGCTTCAATTTCCATTATCGATATGGATTCAAGATGCTTAATAAGTACATAATTGCTGAAAATAGTAAATGGAGACTTTGTGTAATTTTCGACACTTCGTTGCAGTTCAAAACCAGATCATCGGAGCCAATCGATGCTGCCCTAATTCTATACAGTAGCATAGTGTGGCTAGTCCGCTGTATGTGCTATACAACGTCTAGATACGACACAATAGAATGCAAGGCATCGATTGCGTGATTGGTCTTGTTCGGTTTTGCACTGCAACGAGTATATTGTCATCTCACAATTATGTGCCTCAGGTATTGTTTTGGTCATATTCCATGAAGGATTATCCAATCATAATGAAATTTTGACCAGTTATTTGAGATATCATAGCTTTGATTTGCACCAACAAAACTAAAATCGGTACACAAATAGCTCAGTATGTAATCGGAGATCAACCACGATTAATATTAATAGGCTCTTCATATTTACCGTTCATTTTTTCAACGAAATGTCCGAATGAAAAAAATCAATAGCGTTCTATAAATGTTAGTCAATTTGTTACCAATAACTGTAACCGGTTCACAGGATGGCTGAGAAAACCGATGTGACATTATTTGTAACGCACACACACACATACACACACACATACACACACACACATACATACACACAGCCATGTGCTCAGTTCGTCGAGCTGGAGTCGAATGGTATGACACTCGGCCCTGTGGGCCTTTGATAAAAGTCGAGTTTTCAAGTTGTGATCTTAATACCTTCTATTGATGTAAGAAGGGTAAAAAGTAAGGGCAAAATCATACACCCTGTTGATGAGAAAAAAAAATTGCTCTAAATCGGTCAATTTTAAAGGTAAAAAATAAATTTCCATATCAAAATTCCATGAAATTTTTTGCACTACAAGTTTGCCAAAGGATGTAAACGTCTATTTCGAAAATAAAAAGTTAGTTTTGTATTTCCGTGAAAATGGGGACCACCCTAATTTTAATCAACATCAAAAATGGGCCTTGATAATACAAACCATATTGTAGAACATTACTTTGCTGTAAAGTTTCAAGTTTAGGCGCTAGAGCATGTTTCTCGTAAATTCGTGATCTGGACCATAGTGCACTGCTCATGAGATCTTGGGCGAGGCTTTGTCCATCTTCCTTACAATTTCTCCCAGTTTTTCTTCAAAGCTTCATCGGTTTTGAATGTTTTTCCGCTTTTCTTCAACTTCTTCTTCATTATCACCCAAAATTTTTCGATCGGATGAAGTTCTGGTGTATTTGGCGGGTTCGCCTCTTTCGGGACCACATTAACGCCCTTCGCTTTGTACCAATTCATTACAGGCTTGGCGTAATGGAACGAAGCGAGATCCGGCCAGAACAGCGTGGGACCACGGTGAGCGCAGGAAGGGCAGCAAGCGCTTCTGCAAGCATTCCTCTCGATAACCCGCCTCGTTTTGGTGCCAGCTGTAACGAATGGCTTGCTGTACCATCCGCACTCTCGCAGATCACCTGCCACGTTGCGGGGTAATTCTTCGCGAATTTGTCCATCTTTCTTCCGGAACTTTTCCGGAACCCTCCAAGCAGGACTTACCGACAAAAAACTCGAGGCCGGGGATTTGTTTGGTGTCCGCCTTGATATATGTCTCGTCGTCCATGACGGGACAGCCTGGCTTGACCAGCCACTTACGGTACAGCTTCTGCGCACGCAGTTTAATACCTGCTTTTGCTTGTCAGTCCGGTTTGGCACCTTCCTGACCTTAAACTGCCGCCTAACCCGTTCCGCTTCATGTCTCGGGTGGAAAGGTTCGGGTTATTCTTAAAGTACTGCCTTATCTTCCGTGCGTTCTCTGGGTATTCCGTTTTCGGGTTTTGGTCGCTTCCAGCGCGCCGATCGATGGTCTTCGTCTCCTGGCTCTTCACAACGCGGGACACGGTGGAATGGTGGACTCCAAGCCTTTTGCCGATCCATCTGTGCGACTGACCAGGATTATCGATCACCGCGCTCAAGATTTGCTGGCGTAACTCTTCTTGTTTCGAATGCATCATGAAAACTACTTGACAGATCGCGATAATTTTGGACACATAAACATAACACTCTAAACTAGTATAATCCAAAATTTCATTAAATTTTACCCACGCGATAAAAAGTTACACCCAAAACAAAGTTTCGCATATTTTCCGAGTCGAGCAATCTTTAGATTAGTTTTGGAAAGCCGAAAAACTCGCGGCTTGATGGAGGAATGGGGAAGTAGGAATATTAATAGGTACAGGAGGTTGTATACTGAAATATTATTTTCGTAAAATAGCTTTCATTCGTTTCGTAAACATGGATTTTGTGCATAGAACATGTGTCTCTTATATTGTATCAAACATTCATATTGCTTTTCATCTGGTGGAATGCTATCATTACACCTTTTTGTGTAATGGAGGAAATGAATTTCGTGAAGACCAAACAATCACTGTTTCTCTTTTATTGTACTCAAGATGATGTTGCTGCTCTTTTGGGCGAGAATAATTGATTTATCGATATCTATATAGATATATGAATTTCTGTCTGCCTGTCTGTCTGTCTGTCTGAACCTAATAGACTCGGAGACTACTGAACCGATCGGCGTGAAATTTTGTATGGAAGAGTTTTTGGGACCGAGGAAGGTTCTTAAGGGAGACCCCTCCCTTCTCTGAAAAGGGGGACTCCCATACAAATGAAACACATACTTCTGCATAACTCGAGAACTAATCAAGTAAATGGAACCAAATTTTACAAGTAGAGCTTTCCGGAAGCAAAAAATGTTTCTATGGTGGTTCGAAAACCCTCCCCTCTCTACAAGTGGGGGCTCTCATACAAATGAAACTGAAACTTCTACATAACTCGAGAACTAATGTAGCAAAGGGAACCAAATTTGGCATTTGGGTATTTTGAAGGCAATTAATGTTTCTACGGTAGTTTGTGACCCCTCCTCTCTCTGGTAGAGGGAGGGGGCTTCCATACAAAATAAACAAGTTTTTGCGTAGCTCGAGAACTGATCAAGTAAATGGTACCAAATTTTATAAGTGGTGTTTTTAAAGGCAAGAAATGTTTCTATGGTAGTTTGACACCCTCCACCCTCTGAAAGGGGGGAGGGGGGATTTTCCGTTAAAATGCAACACAAATTTCTCGAGAGCTAATCAAGTAAATAGAACCACATTTGGCAGATGGAGGTTTTGAAGGCAAGAAATGTTTCTAAGCTGACTCGAGACCCCTCCCTTTCAGAAAGGAGGGCTCATATACAAATGAAACACAAACTTCTGCATAACTCCAGAACCAATCAAGTAAATGGAACCAAATTTGGCATGTGGAGGTTTTTGAAGATAAATACTGTTTCAATGCTGATTTGAGACCCCACTTCATTCAGAAGGGGGAGGGGGCACCAAAACAAAATAAACACAAATTTATGCATAGCTCGAGAACTAATCAAGAAAATGGAACCAAATTTGGCATATGGAGGTTTTTGAAGAAAAGAAATGTTTCTATGATGATTTGATATCCCTCCGCCTTCTGAAAGTGGAGGGGGGATCTCTCATACAAATAAAACACAATATTTTGCATAAGGCGAGAACTAATCTAGCAAATGGAACCAAATTTGGCATATTGAGGTTTTTAAAGGAGAGAAATGTTTCTATGGTGATTCGAGACTCGTCCACCTTCTGAAGGGGGGAGCTCTCAAACATATGAAACACAAATTTCTGCATAACTCGAGAACTAATAAAGCAAATGGAATCAAATTTGGCATGTGGATTTTTTTCAATAAGAGACATATTCCTACACACAAAGAAAATAACACCGAACTCCGTTCAATTTTCTACCGAACCACATCGGTTACCAACAAGAAACCGAATAAATCGTTTATATATACTGTTTTTCGGTGACTTTTAAGAACCAAACCCGAGTTTCGGTTACTATATGACACATTTGAAAGATAAAAATGAAAGATGAACCGAACAGTACGGTAAAGCAGGGATATTCAAGAGCTCGGTACACGAGAACCAAAAAAACTCGGTAAACTGAACCGAGCCTTCGCTGAATATTCTTAGTCGCCAAACACTTCTCTTTAAGTCAATTCCGCGACCGATAAACTCGGTTATTTTAGCTGACTTGATAAGACTTGAAAAATCGTCAGCCGTTTTATCTCCCATGTGCGCGTGAAAAAGTTCTCCCTACTGTGTCGTTTTTTCAGGTGAAAGTGAAAAATAAAAACAACAGGAAAATGCACGTCGTTTAGTAATGTATGAGGAGTATGAGCATGAGGTTCAATAAACAATATAACTGACAAACCTGGTTTTATTACTAAAATTCGAAACTATTTCAACACAAAATTCCAGCTCTGCCATAAAGAACCGAATTCCGTAACTGCAACAGAAAATTCGGTTTGTTTGACAG
Source organism: Aedes japonicus (assembly GCA_034211315.2). Lineage (NCBI taxonomy): Eukaryota > Metazoa > Arthropoda > Insecta > Diptera > Culicidae > Aedes > Aedes japonicus. Next base: position 409,254 of record JASCZW010000187.1, on the reverse strand, counting down.
CGTTCGGTATTATTTGAGTAAACCGATGTTCGGTTATTGGATTTATTTTTTTCAACCGAGTTTTTCGATAAATTTGACAGTTTGCTAGAAAATAAAAATTCAAGAAGAACTCGGTTGCTCCAATTTGAACCGAACAGACAACCGAGCGTTCAGCAGATGAAAACTCGGTTGAAATTCAACCGAGTTCGGTTATATTTTCTAAGTGTGTATGGTGGTTTAAGACCCCTCTGATTGAGGGGAGGGGGGCTCCCATATAAATGGTATGCAAATTTCTGCATAATTAGCAAACTAATTATGTAAATGGAACCAAATTTGGAAGGGTGAGTTTTTGAAGGCAAGAAATGTTTCTATGATGATTTCAAACACAAATTTCAACCAAACCTGAGAATTGTCCAGGTAACTAAGCCACAAACTGTGTATTGTCTGGGAAAGAAGAATGTTCTGATAGAAAATTGAACCCCTTCTTAGTCAAAAAAAAAAACTCATTCAAAAAATAAGCGTCAGTTCTATGTAATGTTCATCCATTTAGTTGCAGGCGTAGCAACGCTCGCACCGGGATCAGCTAGCCTCAAAAAAAAATTAAAGCGCTTTCAAGGGCTATACTTTCACACTCAATAATCAAGTATCTTCTCACGAGTCACCATGGCCTAGTGAGATCAACCACGGATTCAGTGTCAGCGCTTTCCAAAAATACAGGATTGAATCCCACGACAGAAACATTAAAAAAAAAAAAAGGCTAGGCAACTCCACGTGGTTGCGCTTTTTTTAATGACATTTCGAGTCGATATAGTAGATCTCTCTATTATTTATGCAACCACCAGAGAGACGTTTCTTTTTAATTTGTAACAAAATATTCCTAACTCTTTTTATTGTTTTCGTACAATACACGAAAAGTCTTTCTGTGTCAACAAATGCTTCGTGCTTTTGACAGTTGGGCGTGGGCTTTTTATTACCAAGGTATGTTTGTAAGAACAACAAATCAGTTTCGTTGTAGAAAACAACGAATAGTTCTAACATCGATTTAGTAGTATAAACTAAAATTAATTTTCAGTGTTGGTGTTGTGAGTTTTTGATCTAAAGACAACTTTTTTTTCGTGATTTGATTGCATATGGGTGTTTGTCTGTGTAAACAGACGAGGACGTGCTTACGCCTCAGAACTATACCCTTTAACACTTTACAACCTTTTTTGCCTTTCAGAATCAACGGAATGAGGATTATATGTAATAGATACGAATGCTTGTGGTGTTTTTCGTTAACATGGATGTATGTGCTATTGTATGAATATTTCATGATAAAGAGAGGTCCCGGGGCACCCGATTGATACAAATGGATACTGAATGGAGAGAGTAGGAATGCCAACTCACCATTTCTAACAGTTGGTGAATGGAGGGCTGGCTCTTCTCCGCGCCCATTGGGACATCCTCATGTTGGATAACTCGCTCTTGTGATCAATTGTTCAATCTTGTTGCTGGAGGGAGATTCTTTATGTCCTTGTGGAGATGTATGGGTGATGTTGCCTATCGATCCGCCCAGTCCCTTTTTGGCCCTTCGTACAGTTGCATGATTGGGATAATCAGTTATTGTTGAAGCTTGATCAAGTCTAACGGAGAGGAGAATCCATTGCTTTCGGACTTGGTTTCCGTGCTACAATGGGTGGTAGTACATATCATGCCTACATCATACATATCATGACCTTCACATTTCAGTATACTTTCATCGACTAATGCTGAATAGCTGAATAGAGTTATATTACTTCATCTTATTATTAATTGTATATCATTATAATATTCATTACGAAACACAATCATAAAGAAATTTTGATCTGCTTCCAGGTTATAGGGAGGGTGATTATATTCTGGTGAAATAAACCACCCATACTTGTGAGTGGCCCAACAGCATCCTTACTGTTGGTGTAAATTGGTGCTAAAATTTGGATAACTTTAATATGCATCTCTGTACAGAGAATAAATCGGAAACATAGTTGAATATCTTATTTGCTGCCGACGTCAGTTGAATTCAGCACACCGTTTTCCAAAACGGATCCCGCTGCAAACCTTACAATTGTATCCTACACCCCAGTGATTTCTCGTGAGAATGCAGAGGTGTTCTCGGCTTCCAATAAAGCAAGTTCACGTCAACATATTCCCTACCTAACCTGTATTCGGGCGAGGCCGGCGCCGATGTTGGCTTGTTTTGGCATCACCAGTTTTTACACATTAAGGATGTATGCTGGTCCCAAGCATCATCTTTTGGTTCTCTGTGTAATAACAGCTGATCTGGCTATAACGGAGTAGTAACCTCGAGCGGTCAATCATGCTCATACAAATGCTCATATGGGTGTTTGTCTGTGTACATGTGATTCTATGTTGTTTGATCACCTGTTTAGTTGTATAAGTAGGGTGCTCGTTATGCTGTGAATGTTCTCAGTCATATCACTTAACATTTTCAATGTAGACTTTTCGTCAATAATTTTTGTTTTGCGAGTGGCCCAAACAGCATCCCTACTGTTGGTTTGATTAGGGCTTAATTGGCTCTCAAGCGTAACTTAAAAAAACCTTGTTTTTTTTAATAACATAAAAATACCAGCAAACTTTGTGAGTGACTTCAACAGCATCCTTACTGCTGGTTTAAACCGTCTATATTAGCCCTCAAACGTTCTAATTAACCTTGTCTTTCCAATCAAAACCACCAATACTCCAATAATTCAGCATATAGTTTACCAAAACGAACCCTACTGCCATCCCTCCTTTTGGTAAACATCCTAATGATTCCTCGTTGAAGTGCAGAGGATTTGGCTTTTAACAAAGCGAGTATACACTGTTCCTGAAAGTATAAATACATAGTAAATAATAATGTTTTCTTTCCATTTTCATTTCAATTTGCTTGATTTTCGAAGGGTAGGCGAGTTCTCTAACTTCTCTTAACACTACTCATAAGCTTCAGCACAGTGCTTTTTGTTATCATTTTCATCACTTTTGGACAATTATAATTATATTTTATAACACTGTTCGCTGGTTTCATGTGTTTCTCAGCTTCGCCTTCGTCAAAGCCCAGAAAGTTTCGATAGGGCGAATCTCTGGGCGATAATGTGGATTCATGTCCTTTGGTACAAATACGACATTGTTCCTTTTGTACCACTCTAGCATAGACTAACTCTAAGACCAGTAGGTCCCATACAAAAACGATTTTTTTCTTGGCTCAGTCAGTACTAGCACATCGGTCCCAAGCTTAATAATGCGCCCCTAACGATGAACTCACACGAACACACTCTCAAATATTTTGTCAAAATAACACAGCAAATCAAAACAAAGGCGCAAATATGTACTGTAAGGTGCTGGCTTCAAGGTGTACTTCGGACCAAGGGGTTCTACGACAGTGAACCAATTTCAAATCGCTAGTTGCATATTGATTGTTGACTCTAGTGCCTATTTAGAGTATGGCAGAAAGCAAGGTCAGGCCAAATGATTGTAGGCTTCTAATGCTGTTTGATCAAGGGTTGCAATGTTTTTTTGCAGTCTCCGTTAGTCTCCGAAGTATTTAGCTTTTTCGTCACATCTCGGACTGAAATATTACCTTACCTTTCTGTCGATTGTAGGGTCCGTGGGACCGGGTTTTTTTTTATCCTGTCTCGGGGAATCTACGAAAGAGCACTGTTGTTGATGTCATATAAAAAGGGTGTCCCACATAAAATTGCATTACGGGAAAAACGTTGTGGAAAATTACCCATTGGGTATTTTCTCTTGAAAATTTGGTTAAAAGTAGTTTATAGTGTTCTTTTTTGTTGTATCGTTATCGCTGTCAGTTTTTAGAAAATTGGAAAACATGACATCACCCGAAAAGCAACGTCGCGAATTGATTTTGCGCAGGCACCTGGAAAATCCTCAACTCTCTCATCGGGACGGAAGACGACTCAAAATCGTGCAGTCAACGGTGAGTCGGGTGATTAATCGTTACTACAAAACTCTGGGCATCGAACTAAGGGAGAAATGCGGTCAGATGGATGTTCTATTAGTGATCAGGATCACATGCGTGTCGTGATAGCGTTTAAGCGGAATCCCAATGCTTTGATCAGGGATGTGGTCAAACAGATGAATCAGGAAAAGACGGTGGGAAAGTGCCGGGCCCGGAAACTGTACAACCAGATGTAGACGAAGCCTCATTGTCTCATCATGGATGATGAGACTTACGTCAAGGCGGACTTCCTGCAGCTTCCAGTGGAACAGTCCTTCATCACCCAGCACAAGTTTGATGTTCCGGAAGAAGCAGAAACTTACAAAGTCTTCCAAGAAATACATGATTTGGCAAGCGATCTGCTCATGTGGCAAACGGAGTGCGCCGTTCGTGGCTATCGGGACTGTAAACGAAAAGCTCTACGATCTTCTGGCCGGATCTAGCTTAGTGTCTTTATTCAAATGTTGTCCTGGAATGGTACGAATCCAAGGGAGTCACTTTCGTACCCAAGGACATGAACCCCTCCCAACGCACGCCCATCGAAAAATACTGGGCTGTTATGGAACAAGCACTACGGTAGCTACGGAATATTTCATTGTCTGAAAGTTTGAAAAGGATCGGTCGACTAGGTAATTTTCAACATCTTTTTTTCCGTGATGCAATTTGACGTGGAACACCCTTTAATGCTTGTAGTATATCTCATTTACATAAATAAATACACTATTATATAAATATTCCATGGGAATGGGGAATTGGAGGGACCATCAGGGCACCCGATTGAAGCACTATGGATGGGGAGAGTGGGAATGCCAACTCTCCATTGCTAACCAGATGTGAATAGAGGACCGGCTCTTCTCCCTGTCCATTGGGGCATCCTCATGTTGGATAGCTCGCTTTTATGGCCAATTGTTCAATTTTGTTGTTGGAAGGAGATTCTTTATATCCCTGTGGAAACGTAAAAGTCATATTGCCTATCAATCCACCCAACCTGTTTTTGGCCCTTCGTAGATCAGGATACCCAAGTATCATTACCAATACCATCCAGCTTTGTTAGGTTTTATTAAAGTTTTATGGAAATCAATTTGGTTTTATTATGGCACCAAGGTGTGCCAAATGGTTTCATATTTTAGTCAGGTTTATGAAAACCTACACAGATTATTTATAACAATCTAGAAACTTTTATTTTTCTCCTATCAAAGTTTTCATTTCGATTCTATTAACCTCGTAAAATGCTGTTTTGAAATTCCGTTTTATGACTCATCCATATTGTCTTATGGCCGGTTGAAAAAGCATTTTTAAACCATTTTGCCACCTACTGCATTAAACGGCAAATTAGCATTGAGGGAGGTCAGCAAATGACCAAATAGTTTTATAGTAGCCATTGCGAAGATAATTGGCTTTTTGGCAAAACTGTGATTTTTTCCAACCGCTATATTGAAATCCTATTAGAAATAATTGACATGTGGAAAAATAAAGGCACTAAATTTTAATTGTAATGCACATGAGATGTGATTGAGATGCTTTTGGCATTCTTTTAGATACACTGATAAAAAGAAACATTGAATTTTCTGCGTTATCTAATGCACATAAAGAGAATGCTAGATTTGCCAGAAAATAATGGGATATTTCATGTAAATTTAGGCCAGATAACGCCTGAATCTAGCCTGTTGTATGAAAGATTTCAAATATTGTTGTATGGCACATGAAAAGTTGCAAACAATTTCGTTGTTTACGCCTCCTTCAGCTTGTATTTAAACGAGGGGATATTTTACACGCTTGTTAAAATTAACTATTTTTTTATGTGTAACCTTATTGATTTCCATAAATTTTCAGGAAACTTTATCGTTTTTATCGTGCGAATATTCATCATACAATTAAATGCGCATATGATTTAGAGCATGATATACGTGTGAAAAAAACTCAATTTGTTTTGGATATTTTGCTGTCAAACAAAATTTCCCGCAACACTAAGTTTTTTCTTAGATATTATTTACTGCTAAATGAATCAGAATAAAATCGCACAAATCAGAGCAACAAAAACCAACCACGCTATCACAGTGAAGTTTGACAGCTGTGGCCATTTGACCGTATGCTGGTTTTCATGGCGACAGCTAATAGGTTTTATGAAGGTTCTCAAGTGGTCATAACATCTTTCTCTAGACCATTTCCAAAATCTTTATGGTCTTATAAAGGTTTTACTAAAAGATGCATAGAGGAGGTGTTGGTAGGCAAAACAGTTTTGAATGTAGTTTTATCAACATAGCCGGGAGGAGTGCTACACGGCTGGAATAAAACTCAAATTGTTTCTTGGGAATGGAACCTTGACTTCCACACATAGCGGCTTGATTTAACAACTTTGAAGGGTGCGTCTTAGTTTGTCTTCGTTGTCATGCAGCCTTCTATTGTTTTAACATCTGAATTTAGCGAAATTTTTAAGGATGTTTAAATGTCCTACCAGATCATCATCTAAAATCTTGTTGTATCGTTTGAATTGCAAGGCACTTTCCGCTGCCTGCTGTTTATCAAATTGGTGCAAAGGTAACATATAAAGATGTATGTTAATTACAGCTGATCGGGCAATAACGGAGTAACAACTTCATGCTCTTTTTATTTTGCAATATGATACTGATATGCAGTTACAGGCAGAATACCACGTCAAATCAATTTGATGTTTTGTTTGAGTCTCCCATTGTTCGAATTAACGAGGTTCAACTGTGCGGTGACACATCCCCCGGCATAGCGAGAATGACAAGAACGCGAGCTGAGTCATTGTCACAGTGAAGGCATAAACGTCATAGCGGATAATTGGCAGAGTTTAAATTCAGTATCATTGTTTTCTATATAAAAGTATAATTAGTAGGCATTATCATTTTTTTTCGTATTTGGAGGATTGTAGGAGAAAATATATTTGGAGGATTGTAGGAGAAAATTATAGATATTCAGGTCTGTTTCGATAGTTGGTAAGTGAATTTGGCAATAGTATTTGTTGAGAACTATTGATGAACATTTTCATAACGTATCAGGTTGAGCGGCTGTAGCTTTGTCGGAGGTGACTTTGATATCCGGATCAGAATTCCTGTTTATTACGAATGTAAGCCTTCTTATTTGATTATTTAGCGGCTTAAATTAAACATAAAATCCCTACAGTGGAATCCAGAGATCATTGTGTGAGACAATTGGGAAGGAGTAAAGTAAGGGGAAAATTAATGTAAGCGATTATGAAACCTAACCTTAAATGCCATGATTTATATAATGCTTTATATTGTTACAGCTTTGAGCGTAATCACAAAATCGCTCCAGAGAAGTTTTGTCTTGTTTTGTACCAAATCCGAACACCCATAATTACAAAACAACAAGATAAGAATAACGTCAAACTATCGATGAGAAAGTACAACAATCCGTTGGATAAAATCAGTGACACAGCCATCTTTTCCCTGTCATTTTACTGCCTCGTCTTAAATATAATTGTATCATCCCATTTCCTACTTGATTCACGACTGCCAATAAATGTTCACGACCTCTCAATCTTTCCCATAATTTAAATCACCTAACCGGGCTGAATAGAAATCGGAAAAATACATCTCCCGTCAGCCGGTCTGACAATGGCACCGTCGGTCGTAACGATTCCCTTTAATGCCCCCCTTCGGTTCCGCTTCATCGGCCCAAAGTTCAACCATCGCATAAAACCAACCGCTTAATCGTTTACGAGGGTTGTACCCCCCCCCCCTCCTTTGACGACGGTCGAAGATCGTGCAGCTCGGTGGTTCGCGATCTTTTTCCGTCCGTGAGAGCAACATCATCATCACCATAACCGGGGGCGAAAGAGAAGTGGCATAAAACTGAAAGTGATGGGTGGCGAACGCGATAAAAGAAAACAACAATTCAAAAGCCATCAAAACAAATGCAGTTCGCGGTGCAGCAGTTTCAGCAAACAAAATTGAACAAAACAAAAGCAGGCTACAAGTGGCAAACAATGCACCCGATGATGGGTTTTCCTTAATTGTTGTTACAGTTTTCTTCGGCCGTTCGCTATTTTCTCGCACCTGTGTGATGCACCGCCAGCTTCTCCTCGCGGATGTTGTACGACACGGATGAGGAAAAATCGAGAGAGAAAAAAAGATGCTACAGAAAAGGAAGTAGTGGCGTGATGAAGATGGGGGCATAAATTAACTTACGTAGCTTACGGGGAAGAAACGCGAAAAAAAGCCATAAACAACCCGCGTAGGTAGATTAGCTTTACAAAAAAAAAACACGGACAGCCGACGGAGTGCCGGAGAGGGTGAAAGCTGGCTGCGTACGAGTCGACGTTCATTGATCACGCGATTTTTACTATAACATGTTAGTAGGCAGCCTAACGGTCGGATGTCGGGGAGAAAAGATCAATAAGGCAATTGAGATGAATGCGATCGCGATCGACCTGTGAGGAGAGGGGGGAGGGAAGGGGGGAGTTCGATCTGTGACACGACATGGTGGCGTGTGCGATTACGTAATATCTGCTCGTTGGTAGGCAGGGGTTTGCTTTTTCTTCGATGGCTGCCAAAATAACGTTGGGCGCTTTGTTGGGGAGAGTTGTATGGCGGTGCAAGCAACGAACTCGGTCGTCAAAGTGAAAAAAAAACAAGTCGTTCCGTGATTTCGATTAGGCGTAAACACGACACGCATTAGTTGTTCGAGGAGTGAGGGCGTAAAATTACAGATAAGATCTGTTGATGAGTTGCTTCGGAATACTGAGTAATCTATTTAATGGGCCAGCGGATCATGTTTTACGGACTTTCATAACATTCAATTCGCTGGATTGTGTCAAGATCAAGTTTGAAGCATCTCGGTATAATTGATAACACCCAGGTGGGAAATGTTGATTTGTATAATTTAGACCCATCTTGTGAGAAGCAAACGACAAATCTGGTTGGGAGAAAAATGTTTTCATGTTCGTGAAACTCACCTCCGATCGATAAACTGATGAAGATGAAGTTCCCAAATTCTTCCAGTTGATGTAGCAATCACGCTTTATTATTTATCAAACATCTCTGGAATAATCCCTTAATTTTTTAAAGCTTTTTTAAGATGTTTAGAGCCAATAGGAAAACTGCATGCACAATTCAACTGCCAGGAAATGGATTTTGATCTTAGTATTTTATGGCGTTACGACGACTGGTTCACAGTGAACATTTAGTATATAAATGACAATAAACTCCTAATATCAACAAACACACAAAAAACCAAAATAAATCTATTCAAATAAACGGTTACAACCAAGCTTATTTATAGAAATGAAAATCTGAATTTAATTTTACCAAAACAAACAAATAGAGTTCTTATACACTCAGTAGCAAAAAAAAAAGCCGAGCAAAATTTTGCTTCCAAAAACCGCGTTGTTCAACTTTCGTTACTTTGTCAATTATCGATATTTTTGAATGAAAGTTTGACTATTTAATAACCAATGTATAAAACTTATGTGACCAAAATTTCATGTTAATAAAATTTATGAATTTGGAGTTATCATAACATATGTGAAAAAAAGTCATTTTTGGACAAAGCAATTTAAAAATCTGTAGCTCTGTGAAAAATTTAAGTAGCTATTAAAAATTTCTCCATAGCTTAAAAAATACAAAAAATAATATGGACAAAATTTGAACTGTTTCCATAAAGTTGTTTGGACTACAGCTGGTGTCAAAGTTGACGCACCAACATGAGCATTGCCCTTTTTCACCCGATACTGACCTTGCTGAAATATCGGTGCAAAAAAGCTGAGGTGTTGTCATTGGTAACGAAACGTTATTACCTAAAATTAAAGTAAATTTTACTATGGTACTACTTTGGTACCCAAAATTCAGCTTTTCATCTTCATCATATCTAATTTTAACTTAATGCACAAAACATGCAAGATCAGTGAAAAACTTTATTTTGGGTATTTTTTCTTCATATTTGCGTGTTCCTTTCCCTTTGTGTGTGACCAGTTAGAGAGTAACCAGTAGAGTGTTACTCTTTCTTTTTCGTGTATGCGAATTTCTGCTTCAAGCGAATTTCTGCCTAAGCTGTCTTCGAACTCATGTGTGTGTGTGTATGTGTGTGTGTGTGTTTGTGTGTGTGTGTGTGTTTGTGTGTGTGTGTGTGTGTGTGTGTGTGTGTGTGTGTGTGTGTGTGTGTGTGTGTGTGGGTGTGTGTGTGTGGTGTGGTGTGTGTGTGGCCTTTTTCCTCACATGGTGACAATCACCGACGCGACGCCAGGGAGACGACTCCACCACCTGGACCTACTGTAACGACTCATGACAATGAGCCGGGACCAACGGCTTTACTTCCTTCCGAAAGAAGACGTCACCAAGATTTTTCGCCTCAAAAAACCACCGACGTCGACTGGGATTGAACCCAGACCCACTGGGGTGCCACAACTACCAGTCACGCTTACCACTACACCACCGACGCCGGCAATAATAATAATAATAATAATTATAGTAATAACGCCAGCCATGTGTATGCATTTGTCGAATGGATTGTCGGAAAAGAAGACCTTCCCACCTGCGAGTGCTGGCTGGACTTTGCTCCGCGAATTGTAATCTGCCTGAGATTAGTGTAGCGGTGTCTCCCTTTGTATTCTCCCTGGAATCGGGAACCGTACTGATGTCGCAGTGTGGGTTTTAAAGAGAGCGATTAAACGAGTTGGGATGGGGGCGGTGTTCCAAGCAAAGTCAGGAATCGCTAGAAACGATGCGGTACAAAATCCAATCCTAGACAAAATGCCGTCGAACGGCATTTAACGCACTTCGACACACAGAACTAAATTGAAAGACATTAACTATCCGCACTCTCGCCTCTTTCACGGTCCAAGTTAAAATGAACGAATAGAAGTTCCTGCAATTATCATATGAGTGTTATTCTAACGGTCTTCGTGACCGGAAGTATGTCAAATTGCCGAAGCAATTCAAGGACCTTCCCAAAAGACGATTCTCACAGGTTTTTTCTTAAGAGTATTTGACTTCTCTTTCCTCATCAAGAAGTTTCAATTTGCTGTCATGCTAAATATTTTAGGTCTTTTATAAAGACTGGATTCGGAAAAAATGAGACACACAAAAATGATCATCAAAAATTCATTTTAAATCGGATACTTCAGGGATTTTCAGGGATTAAATAACTATATATAAGCTATGTTTTGGAATAATTTATTTATTGAATGTCTTCCCCCAAGCTGAATGCTCGTACATTTCTCTTAACACTGCTGATGAGATCTTGGGCGAGGCTTTGTCCATCTTCCTTACACAATTTCTCCCAGTTTTTCTTTAAAGTTCATCTGTTATGAATGTTTTTCCGGTTTTTTTCAACTTCTTCTTCATTATCGCCCAAAGCTTTTCGATCGCACATAGTTCTGGTGTATTTGGCGGGTTCGCCTCCTTCGGAACGCCCTTCGCCTCGTACCAATCCATTACAGGCTTGGCGTAATGGCACGAAGCGAGATCCACCCAGAACAGCGTGGGACCACGGTGAGATCGGAGGAAGGGCAGCACACGCTTCTGCAAGCATTCCTCTAGATAAATCTGCCCGTTTATTGTGCCGGTTGTAACGAACGGCTTGCTGTACCGTTCGCACTCGCAGATCGCCAGCCACAACAGGTACTTCTTCGCGAATTTGTCGATCTTTCTCTTCCAGAACTTTTCCGGAACCTTCATGCGGGACGTACCGACAAAAAACTCGAGGCCGGGGCTTTGTTTGGTGTCCACCTTGATATATGTCTCGTCGTCCATAACGAGACAGCCCGGCTTGACCAGCCACTCACGGTACAGCTTCCGCGCACGCAAATTGGCCACCGTGTTTTGCTTGTCAGTTTGGCGACTTCCTGACCTTAAAAACACGTAGCCCAGCCCGCTTCATGGTCAGCTGGCCGAACCACTTCGACGAAATGACCTATTTGGCCACGTCTCGGGTGGAAAGGTTCGAGTTATTCTTAAAGTACTGCCTTATCTTCCGTGCCTTCTCTGGGTATTCCGTTTTTGGTTTTCGGCCGCTTCCAGCGTGCCGCTTGATGGTCTTCGTCTCCTGGAACATCTTCACAGCGCGGGACACGGTGAAATGGTGGATTCCAAGCCTTTTGCCGATCCATCTGAGCCACTGACCAGGATTATCGATCACCGCGCCCAAGATATGCTTGCGTAGCTCTTCTTGTTTCGCTCTAATACATCTGGAAAACTAATTGACAGATCGCGATAATTTTGCACACATAAATATAACACTCTAAACTAGTATTACCCAAAATTTCATTGATTTTTACCCACGCGATAAAAAGTTACACGCAAAACAAAGTGTCGCATTTTTTTCGAGTCCAATCTTTATCAAAAGACTGGTTCAGGAACGAACCCCGGACTTTTACTAGTGAATAATGTTTTCGGGTCGCGTGAAAGCAATGTACAGGGAACTCATTTAAATTTGTATGCTAGACTGAAAGATATTTTCTCCGATTTTGCTATCAGTGATTCTCGCTTCCGAAGCGACTGTAGAATTGCAAACGTATGGTCAGTACTCAAACAGAAGTGCAAAAGACCGGCCCTGTTACGTTAGGCGGCTTTCGAATACAAATGTTTTCATTCAAAGTTTTGTATTCATTTACCCTATTTAATCTGAAGATCCCATTCCCTAAATCAATTTCGTGGATGATTTAAATTCATAGTCAAGATGTATGACACGTGTAACTCTCTCTCTCGGTCTCTCTCTCTCTCTCTCTCCCCTTCTCTCTCGCTCTCTATATATATATATATATATATATATATATATATATATATATATATATATATATATATATATATATATATATATATATATATATATATATATATATATATAAACATAAATATATATATATATATACATATATATATATATATATATATATATATATATATATATATATATATATATATATATATATATATATATATATATATATCGATGTTACCTTGGCGGTCAACACATTCATGAATTAGACACACGAGTTCAAAACAAAAACGCAAATTTCATGCAATATCTAATAGACGATATTCTACATTCCTTATATTATTCTAATTGAAAAAAACAGCTTGTATTATATTACTCTATAAGATCCAGGAACGTTTGAAATTTATTAAAGCGTGCTTGCTACATTGCAACAGCAGGAACAACACTCTAAATCGAGGCGCTAACTGTTGAGATGGGGGTCTGCTAAAACTTCGACTACATGATTCCGATGTCCCGATGAGAGAGTTGGGGATTTTGCAGGTGCTTACGCAAAATCAATTCACGTCGTTGCTTTTCGGGTGACATCATTTTTTCTAATTTTCGAAAAACTGAAACCGATAAAAGTACAAAACAAAAAACACTCTACACTAGTTCTACACAAATTTTCAAGAAAAAATACTCAATGGTTAATTTTATACAGCGTTTTTTTTTCGTGATGCAATTTGAAGTGGGAAACCCCTCAAGGCATATGGCCCACAACTGAGCCCAATATGCTATGGTCAGTGCCTTTTTTATTGTAACTCATTAAATAATTGAGCTACAAACGAAATTTAACTGGTTACACGCTTGTTACGTAATTTTCAATAAGCACCACCAGAATGTTGAAAAACTTCATTTTTATGGCAGTAACATTCCAGGCATTTGAATGCATTGTCGGTGTATAAGCTCCATGTAAGGTGTGTTCGTGGATGCAACTTCATCTCATCTTCTAAATTTCGCATTGAGACCAATTTTCGGGTTCCTACTATTATTTTTTACAAGTCGTGCTAAGAAGCTTTACTCCAAGGAACACCAAGCAACACCAAGGAACACATTTTTTTTCGTTGTAAATCATATGAATGATATTTTTTATGTTTGAAAATGCCATGTTATCAACAGTAAATTGAAATATAATAATACATTTTTTTAAATTGCAATTTTTGATGGATTTCAAAAATAGGCCATAATTTTTTTTATGACTATTAATAATCAGTTTCGTGGGCAAACTTAGAGCCTTTTAGTTCCTCTTTCGGAAGATCCTCGAAGAATTAAAAATTTTACAAGTTACGAGCAAAAAACGAATCGTGTTCCATCTTAGAAGCCATTTTTTGAAATTGCAATTTTTGATGGATTTCAAAAATAGGCCATAACTTTTAATTTGATGACTATAAATAATAAGTTTTTAAAGTAAAGTTAGAGCATTTCAGTTCTTTTTTCGAAAGATGTCTTTGGATTCATGAAAAAATAAAAATTATAAATTTTACGAGCAAAAAACCGATCGTGTTCCATCTTACAAGCCTTTCTTATCATAATTTTTTTTTTTGTGTTTGCCAACACAATGCCAACATTAAGCTAACTTATGTTTATACTAAGCCATGGCTAGGAACACATAACATAATTTATCCCTAAAATTAGAGCTGCGGGGTTCTTGCAAAATCACAATTAGTTTGTCCGTAGGAAGACTTAAAGTGACAGTCAAACGAACAGCATGCTTTAATGAACGCTTTAAAACTATCACAAATACACGCGTACAACGCAAATGTACGTGGATAGCTTATTCTCGATACATTCCTTATGCGCGGGTATTACAGGCTCGCCCAAACGTGTTTGGCCCTTTATACAGGATGATGATCACAAACAACACTAAAATCCTGATTAAATCGTTCTTTTTTTTAAGATTATTCCACTGCTATGGAAGGATACCTTGGTATAATAGAAGGTAGTATTACATCACCAGCATTATCATCAATACACGAATTTACTATTTAATCATCTAAATGCTTCTTTCATTTGAAAGCGCACGATGTATTGAATACGAAATCAGCTTCATTTATAGTATAATACAAATTATTTTCGTTGCAGAAAACAACGAATAGATTGGTGAGTCATCCGATCGAACTCGTAAGTTTCAACTAATTTTTTTTCTCAGTTTGTAAAAACCTGTTTTATAAGCACTAACTATCTTCCTTTTTTTTATAATAAAAAAGTAATGATGCAACTCAATTCCCTAAAATCAATCTCTGAACAATTTATTAAAGAAACAAGTTCAACTTCTGTAGTACAAGGTGTGTTTCTTGGAAACAGTGGCCATATAGCCCCGAATAAGAGTAAAGCAGTAATGCCGTTGCTTTTCGTTGAAATACTTCAAACCGAATGCGTTCGCGACCACTGAAAATGTTTGTTTTTGTTATTGTTGATGTTATGTCATCTATAGACACGACTGCTTTTTTTCAAATATTGATTGTTTCTATAATTCAGTAGGTGGCCATGTTTCCCCATACTCACTAATTAGTTATTTTAAGGCTGTGTCCCAATTTGCGAATTAATTTTAATTTTCACTTAAACTTGACAGATGAAAAATAATAGTCACGTTCTATCATGTCGGAAAAATCGATGATATTTTGAAGAAACCGTAATCATCGTTTCCTCCCAATGACCATATTTCGGTATACATATTTCGGAAAGCAACGTATGAGATTCTTCATTGCAAATTACAATCCAGCCCTGCTTAAGATACACCAACCCATGACCGTAACCAAAATCTCACATTTCTACTTCTATTTTAATTTAAACAAACAACTCACCTGTAGCTCTTCATCGCATCCTGCAGCCTCCGTTCGACGATCTGTGTGAAGCCGGGAATTTTCGACAGCTCGAAGCTGAGCGTTGGTTTCGCCTTGGCCGTCGTCAGCAGAGTCAGCGCCCCACTCAGCAGGATCAGCAGCAGCTTGGTAATCGTCTTGGATGAACTCCACCGGAGAAAAGGCATTGTGAAGGCAATCAGTGCTTCCTCCCACTTTGACCGCTTGATTCGGGCTCCTTTCCTCGACCGCCGTCAAGATTTACACGATCTTCGCGAGTCCTATATTGGAACAACGATCGAAACGTTACTTCACTTTGTTTGGGAACGGAACAATAACAAGTTTTCATTGGGACTAAAGTTATCTCTCACATCTGCAGATGCGCAACACGACGTTCAATTTCTCGTTAACCTTCGAATATCAAGTTTGCATCACCAAAAATGTTTGCTTCCATAAATAACCGTGACCACTCGGTCGAAGTAGATTGCTGCACCTACTTACAAAAATATTCGCCTGTACTGTACCGCATCTTTCAAGGACGGGTCAGGCGCGCAACACCCAATCATTTTTTCGTTTATCCGGTTTACTTAGCGGAGCTCGTAGTGTCAATCCATTTTGGCGTTTATCTCGTTGACTCCATCGGAAAAAAAATACAATCAACACCAAAATTATGAAACCAGTTCAAAGAATTGCTCGGTGTCTAAACGTACGCGCGAACACGCGGGTATTGTGTAATTATTGAACACGCGGCGATCCTCCTGACTCATACCATCTTCGAGCGACCGAAAATCGATGACTGTGGGAGTGGGTTATTAGCATTATTAGCGCATAAGGAAGTACAGGTAAACAGGAGATTGGTTAATCGATTGCGTGGCCCTGCAGTCGCTGTCGATGGGACGGGGGTCAATTTTGCGAGCACTGGCCGCAGAGGTGAGAGAAGGTGTTTCATTAGAGTCGGTTTTCGGGTATTCGTTGTAGACGGGTCTGAAACGAGCAGGTATGTGAGGGAAATTATGTGCCACCCCTTCGCTGTGTGGTGCGACGATGGGTAGGTAGTAATCACGACGAGTAAGTAGCGTGTAATTTGAACGATTCAAAGGAGGAACATTTTGTTGCATGAAGAAAAAAACGGGTGTTTGATTGCTGTGGGTTATGTCAATATCCGGAGAATTATCGCATTTACAGTCGAGATATTTGTAGCTGGGTTTTGACTATAGTGCTTCATCCAGGGTAATTTCGAGAGTCGAGGTGACTTTTGTCACTTGGTGACGGGAGAAAAGTCACGTGATGTGGCCCTTCATTAGATTAATACAGAATTATCATCGCACTATTATACAAATATTTCATGGGAATGGGAGGGACCATCAAGGCACCCGATTGAAGCACTCTGGATGGGGAGAGTGGGAATGCCAACTCCCCATTGCTAACAGTTTGTGCATACCACAGTTTTTCCCATACCTTTTACACGTACTGTAACAAATCTTGACCTTCCTTCCACCCTTTAATCCAGTGGTGCTCATCCTGAGGCCCGCGGGCCGCATGCGGCCTGCCGAGGCGACAAATGCGGCCCGTGATAGCATTTGAGAAATATGAGAACTTCATTGAATATGTAGCTATTTGCTGTTCGATTTGAGTTGCATTTCTTACTGTGCAATAATTGTGATTCTCATAGTTTTATGTGAACAATTTTTACCGTGCTTGTTACACAGCTGATGAATGACCAAAAAGGCGGGATAGAAAGAAAGAGAGAATGCAGTCATATTTTCGTTCCCGCAACCACAGGTTCATTCACTTTCACCATTCAGTGTCTGTTGTCAATTGGTTCCGTTCTGTAGTCGCCTGCGTAGTTCTGAGAAGTTTCGAGCAATTATTCAGTGAAAATGGAAGCCAGCACTAGCAAAAACGGAAAGTGGCTGATGAAGGACGTGTTTTCCAGGAGAAGTGTTCTGAAATGTTTTTCTTTACGTGCATTAATCAAAACCGGTGTGGATGATTTGCAACGAAGCTGTTGCAGTTATGAAGGAATTTAATGTGAAGCGTCACTACGAGTCGAAACATGCGTCAAAAATGGATAAATATGTCGGTGTGGCGCGGGCTGAAAAATGTGCTGAGTTCAGAGGAAATTTGAGTAGCCAGCAAAACTTTTTTGTGAGAAGAAAGCAAGAAAACGAGTTGTGCACAAAGGCAAGTTTCATTATCGCAGAAAAACTCGCTTCCCATTCGAAGCCATTTTCTGATGGCGAGTTTGTTAAGGAATGTATGGAAGCTGTGGTTCAAATAATTTGTCCCGAAAAAAGTCGCATCTTTGCGCAAGTGAGTTTGTCGCGGGCGACCATCACCAGGCGGGTTGAAGACATTACTGAAAATCTTGTGTTGAGTTTGAAGGAAAAAGTTGCCAGCTTTGAATTTTATTCAGTGGCGCTGGATGAGAGCACGGATATATTCTGACACAGCTCAATTGGCAGTTTTTATCCGCGGCATATCTAAGAAATTTGAGGTGACTGAGGAATTGGCAAGCCTTTTCCCCATGAAAGGACCGACGAAGGGCATTGATATCTTTAATGCTCTTTGCGCTGTTCTAGAAAAGTTTGATCTACCGCTGAAGAAAATGTCCGGAGTTGTTACCGATGGAGCTCCCGCTATGTGTGGTATGTATTTTGTTTTCCATCTTATTTAAATTATTCAAGCTTATACCGCAGTGTAAAGACGTGCAAGCTCCTTAAAATTCTTGCCTAAAATGTTGTGCTATTTTGAACGTCGCCTTTTGACAGTACTGGCATTATCACATTTATTATGGACATTTGATGTATTTGGCGCTGGCATCAGGCCGTAAGTTTATTTACTTCTTACTTGAAGGGTTGCATACAAATTGATGCAAAATATTCAGCTTTATCAGATTTACGGCCTTGGAAAATTTAGTACCAAGGATGGTGTTAAATTTTAGGTATTTTTCTTCATACATTTATGTATGTTTAAATTTATTTATTTATTTATGAATTATGTTTGAGCTTGTTTGTTTGTTCTCTGTGCTTAATCATTTTATTACTGAAAAAAAAAATGTTTATTCATAGGAAAACAAGAAGGTGCAATTGCCCATCTTCGAAAATTACCAGAAGTGTCAGAGCAATTCTCCCAGTACCATTGCATCGTGCACCAGGAGAACCTCTGCGCCAAAAGCGTGATTCAAAGATGTCATGAAAGATGTCATCAAAATAGTTAATTTCATCCGATCGCACGCATTGAACCATCGAGAATTTCAGGCTCTTCTAGTAGACACGGATGCAGAATATGGTGACGTACCATATTATACTGAGGTACGTTGGCTGAGCAGGGGAAGGTGCTGCGACGCGTATTTGATCTTCGGAAAGAAATCGTCGAATTCGATGGAGAGCATAAGGTAAGTCAGTGAAGTTTTTCGATAATGCGGAGTGGGTGACAGATCTGGCTTTCTGACTGACATTACAACGCACCTGAACGATTTGAATGTAAGTCTCCAGGGTAAAGGCAAATTGGTGCACAGTATGTTTAATCAAATCAGTACATTTGAAAACAAACTCGTGTTGTGGGAGAAACAGATGAAAATTCTAAATTTTGCCCATTTCCCTACTCTCGGAAAATGCAATGTGACGTTGACTAAAAATACGTTGACGCACCCAAACAATGAAAAATGATTTTTCTCGTAGATTTGGAGATTTCAAAGCGCATGACAAAATTCTAAAACTTTTTTCTGCTCCATTCAGTGTTGATGCTGAACAAGCCCCAGATAATATCCAAATGGAATCTAATTGAGTTACAGTGCGACACGGAACTGCGAGAAAAATTTGATCGACATGATTTGTTGGAGTTCTATGCCAAATTTGTTCCGGAAGAGCGCTTCCCAGAGCTGCGAAATCATGCTCTTTTCGTAGCTTCTTTGTTTGGATCCACATACATTTGTGAACAACTGTTTTCCGTGATGAAGCAAGTAAAGTCAAAAGCAAGAAATAAGATAAGTGATGAACATTTGGACAATTCATTGCGTATTTCGACCTCTAGCATGAAGGCTGATCTCGATAAGCTTGCTCAAGAAAAGTATAAGTGAATTATGTATTAAAATGCGAAAAGTTTTTTTATTGATTTTCAAATAAATTGAATGTGATATAAATCTACATTTTGTTGTTTGTAATTTTTTTTATTTTGGAAGAAAGAGCATTGCTTTACATTTCAGGTACATCTAGTAACGTGGTACTAGTAACGTGGCCTCAAAATAAGCTGTTTTTTATTAATTATTTTAAGCCATTAAAAATAACTCATTGCGGCCCGTGGCATTGGCGCAAAATTTCATTTTGGCCCGCTGCAAGCATCTACCTGAGCACCACTGCTTTAATCCAAGAGCTGGAAAGCGATAGCTCCATTGCAGATCCAGCAACCCATTTCAGAAGATCTGGAGAGTCACGCCCATTTCAACTTTACTTTCAAGCATACAATAAGCCCCGCATGTAAACATTACCGTTGTCATTCTGATAAGGGTTATAAAATTTCCAGTCAGGCATGTAGTTGGTATTATTCGCAGATTTGTCGACGTCCATTCGTAATCAATTTCATGCACTCGTAATAAAATAAATGCAAAAATTAAGATTGCTACACTGAAAGTTAATTTTAGTTTATATTACAAAATCGAAGGTAATACTCACAAATCCATTCGTTGTTTTCTGCAACGAATCTGATTTGTTCTTTTCATGAAGGTACATTCGTAATTAATGGCACGCGCAACTGTCAAAAGCACGAAGCTTTTGTTGACAAAGAATGAACATTCGTACATTGTACGGAAACAATGCAAAGAACTACGAATATTTTGTCACAAATTAAAAAGAAACGTCTCTCTGGTGGTTGCATGAAGGACTGACAGATCTACTTTATCGACTCAAAATGTAATTGACAAAAAAACCGCAACCACGTGGAGTTGTCCAGCGTTTTTTAATGGGGTTCGAACCTGAATATTTGGAAAATTCTGATTTTGAATCCGTGGTTGATCTCACTAGGCCACGCTGACTCGTGATATCATGTTTGATTAATGAGCATGAAGTTTTAGCTCTCGACAGCGCTTTAATTTTTATTGTGGGTTAGATAAATTATTCCCGCCAATACCAGCAGGAACACCATCAAGCATGAGTACGGTATAAAAGGAAACAGCGATTGGCTGGTCATCACGAAGTTCATTTCGTGCATTTTACAAAAAGGTGTAATGATAGTATTTCACCAGATAAAAAGCATTATGAATGTTTCATACAATATACGAGACATTTGTTCTATGTACAAAATCCATGTTTACGAAAGGCGCGAAAGCTACTTTACGAAAATAAATTTTCAGTGTAAACACCCGATCGAAATGCAACCAGCATTACAAAACTCTGCCTATCACGTGGTTAGTGCATTTGAAATTATGTCACCGACAAACCGACATGAATGACAATAGAAAATGTCTCAATTACTGACATCTATCTTCGTGTTCGCTGAAAACGTTTCTTGAAGCCACGAACTCTCTTGGGAACTTGATAAGAAGGTTCATGTCTGAGCTATTCTGGACACATTTATTTGATCTAGATAACTCGATTCTTTATGTTTTGACAGATGGGATCGCTGCAAATTTGAATTGGTCGTTATGAATTTTTGACCAATATTGAAGATTGAGCTTCATGTCGGTTTGTCGGTGTGAGAACTTCATAAAAGATTATCTCAAATAAATTGTGAATAATTGTTGGGCACATACACAAACTGGCTTTTAAACAATTAGCTGTCACTATCGTTTTAGCAGGGGCTGGATATTCAAGAACAAAATGGAAATAGTTTATGGCTCAGGAAGTACCAGCACATATGTCCTGAGCTCGATCCCAAGCTCAATGAATCGCCCCTAAAAGTTTATCTCACTTAAAAAAACCTTGCATATGTTCTGTCAAATTAACAAAGCGAATCAAAACAAAAACAAAGATTCTTGAACAGAAAAGCGGAAGAATCTATATATATATATATATATATATATATATATATATATATATATATATATATATATATATATATATATATATATATATATATATATATGTATATATATATATATATATATATATATATATATATATATATATATATATATATATATATATATATATATATATATATATATATATATATATATATTTTTTTTTTTTTTTTTTTTTTTTTCAATTTCAACTAAGCTTCATACCGTATCTACAATACTATTCAGATCCTTGTACGTTTTAAATCCGAACTTCAAAGAATACCTTTATTTGAAATTTAAAACTCTGCCTATCACCTGGTTAGTGCCTTTGAAATTATGTTCTATACGCCGCGCCTTGGCTTCTTTCGTTGCTTTTTACCAGTGGCCGTTTTCTTCATCTCACTGGTTTTCTTTTTAAGATAAACATTTTTTTTTTTCATTCCAAACTCCGCCTATTATCTAAGTCCCCCGCTCTGCGGCAACTCTATATCAAACTTAAAATCTGCTAATAATAATTAATTCACTCGCGCAAAAGCGTGAAAACGCTCTTCTTTTCTTTTGTAATACGGAAGATCCTTCGAGAGCCCTCACGGGAATGGACAGATTTTGCCTAATCAGTGAGCAAACCCTGTTCCAAATTCTACGTGACTTTGTAGTGTGACAATTTTCATATGCTGTCAGAACATAAGTAAACTCGTCTCTTTTGAACTTCAAGAAGTAACAATACTCCCAGAACAATCGTAGTAGACAAAACCAGCCTCGTTGAAAAAAAAATAATTAAGGTTTGTTCATAACTTAGTAACATCCGGCAAATAATAAAAAGGATCTTGATCGATTCACTCACATTTATGTATTCTAATAATTTTCTTGCCATAATAATACACAAACAGTGCCTATGGATATGCAACTAGCATTGCTTTGAGTTCAATTGTGACAATGTAATAGGTGACGCCGAATATACCGTTAAGTGGCTAACTTCCAACCGCAGAGGCTGAGCCGAGAACAATTTGGGGAAAAAATTGGCATGGTCATTAACCATGTACGTGATTAAATTGTAATGAATTTCTTCATTCAGAGAATTGCTAAAAATTATCAAATCTTGAAAGCTTATTGTACCCCCTAATTAGTCTTAAAACTATCCAACATCTAGCATGGCATGTAAAAACAAGTCTACTCATACTTTAGAAATTCTGAAGATTTTTGCACTCGAAATGCACTCCGACGAAGTTGATACGCTCTATTTGACCAGTGTTAGGTGTATTCACGCTCAAGCGTCTTGTGGCAACTCTAATAATCAATTGGTTACAAATCGCTTTCACTAAATACCTTAACGATTATTATTCTACATAACTCAATTTTTCATGATTGGCCGCTAGTGGCTAAACAAAATACATCAATTGACTTCTATATAAGAATCCCGTTTTGGCAAAACAGTTACCTTAGAAACTAGGTTAAGAGGATAAGTAGTACAAACTATTCATCCGAATAAATTTTATTTAGGCGAAACAACTGGTAATCAGAGTTGGTTCGTAATTCAATCTAAAATTTAAGGCAACCCTTTCAGCGGGCATTACTTAGTGTTCACAAATGTGATAGAACGATAATCGTTCGTCCTTTGAATGTTGAACGACTGGATGATACGCGAAATGAATTGACCTCCCGTTCGAATTCGAATGTGTGTTCGAAAAACATCATCATCCCAAAATGGAATTGGAAAAGTCCTTTCATGAAAGTCATTTGAAATGAGGATAATATATATTCTATTTTTCATCATTCGGTGAAAACGTGTCAATCGCTATCAGAACTGGTACCAGCAGGAATAAACTCTTAAAGATGATGAAGGAACGATTAACCCGAAGGGTATAAGTTACTCTCTTTTGAAGAAGAAGAAGTAAAGCTAAGGTTGTGAGACCCAATTGAAAGAAAGTTACAATAATCAATATTGATTTTAGGCTAACAATAATTCTAGCGTTTTATCCGTTAGGTTAATCTACAATTGAGAAATTCTCTCCGGGCTCGTTCTCTTTCATTCAATACAGCGCCATTATTAAACTTACGAGGCATTCTTTAGTACAGATCGAAACATAACAGTGCTGGCTAGCATACTCTACAAATAGTAGAATAAAAAACGTACAGGTGATTGGGTTATGAATGAAAGAGAGCGGGCCCGGAGAGAATCTCTCAATTCTAGGGTTTTTTTTCATTAGGGGGTATCTACAATTAAGCGATTCTCTCCGGACTCGCTCTCTTTCATTCATTACAGCGCCATTATACAACTTTCGAGGTATTATTTAGTACAGATCGAAACACAACAGCGCTGGCTAGCATACTCTACAAATAGTAGAATGAAAAACGTAAAGGTGTGAATGGTATGAATGAAAGAGAGCGAGCCCGGAGAGAATCACTCAATTGTAGATTCGCCCTAATGAAAAAAAACCCTAGAATTGTAGATTCGCCTTAATGAAAAAAAAAACCCTAGAAATGTGTATGATTATTATCCGAAAAATTCTAGGGTTTTTTTCATTAGGACGAATCTGCAATTGAGAGACTCTCTTTGATTACTTTCTCTTTCATTCATGTTTCATTCAGCTTCACGTTTTTCATTCTACTATTGGTAGAGTATGATAGCCAGCACTGTTGTGTTTCTATCTGTACTAAAGAATCCCTCAAAAGATTTATAATGGCGCTGTAAAAAATGAAAGAGAGCGAGAGAGGAGAGAGCCTCTCATTGTTAGATTCGCCCTTTTGAAAAAAAATCCTAGGAATGAATAATCGTCATTAAATCTAATCACAGTCTATCACCCGATTTTCGAGCGCATGTCGTTAATGGGAACAATCGATCTACTTTCACACTATCTTTTGGGATGATGTTAGGGTTCAGTGTACGCAGTAATTAATGCCTGGGACAGACATACAACCATAGACTAACTCTAAGACCAGTAGGTCCCATACAAAAACGATTTTTTTCTTGGCTCAGTCAGTACTAGAACATCGTCCCAAGCTCAATAATGCACCCCTTATAATGAACTCACATGAACACACTCTCAAATACTCTGTCAAAATAATACAGCAAATCAAAACAAAGGCGCAAATATGTATAACAAGGTGCTGGCTTCAAGGTGTAATTCGGACCAAGGGGTTCTACAACAGTGAACCAATTTCAAATCGCTAGTTACATATTGATTGTTGATACAACGCTGACCGTTGTACGAACCGTACTTTAATCCAGCACCGAAAAACATGTACTAGACTAAAGGAGTACACTAAGGTTATTTATTGCACGGGGGATACGTTCCACTTTTAGTATGGAACCGTGTAAAAAAAGACTAAATAGAGTCGATAAATTTATATGCTTAAACATTTTATGTTGCTTCGATTTTGTTTGTTTGCGTTACCTTTTCATGCAATGATCAGAATAGTTTTTAAAATTTTGAGTATTTACACCAAAAATTGTGATTTTTTTGAAAACTGCCATCTAATTGTCTTTGGCCCAAAACGTGAAATGTGATTTGAATTAGGCCGATAAGTTGTTCCGTTCTGGAGTTATCGTCGAAAACAACCCGTGTAAAAAAACCGTGCAAAAAAAAACCTTAGTGTACAACGCTGTACGTTGTATGTCTGTCTCAGGCATTAGGTGCATTCACGCCCGAGTGTCTTGTCTTGATTGATGGTCGCTCAAGAGTTCAAATCATTTGGTCAAAAATCGCTATTACAAAATACCTAACGAACTTATAGAAATCTGCCGTATCAATTTTTGATCATTAGTTTTCAAACTACTATCAAGGTTTTGCCATTTTTTTCGACATTGACTTTTAAAGTCAATGAATTTAGGAGCTTATTTAATCTGATCTAAACTGTAAGGTATAGATATTTAGATAGGAAGAAACTCTAATAGTTCTGCGTATTCTAGTTCACACGCAAGGAATTCCTTGGCGTCAACAATAGGAGTATTATTTTTATTGGGCTGAAAATGTCTCAGGGCTGGTAGCGGGTCACTTTTTAGTGCCTTGGTCCCTATTTTGAGTCTAGTCACTAAAATGTCACTGTTTGCATCCAAAAGTCACTATTTTCGCACCGTCGATTGTAAAAAAGATTTTAAAAAATCACTTGTTGCTATTTACAATAGTCAACAAAATTAAGTGATCTGGCCATACTACATAATAGTCGAGAAGTCATATGACTATATGCCCTGGCGAACGCTGTCCCACCTCTACCTCAATCGAACTTGTCAAATGCAGAGCGCTGGTCGGTCACAGCACTCTAGATTTAGCTTGAATGCGACCCACGTGGTCTCATAGTATAACATCTTTCATTGTGTTTACAATGTTCCTGCTATTTCATAATAATTTTTCATATTTCTATACAAATAAACCCAGTGAAGTCCATGACGAATCGAACGGGATAGGAGTGAAAACTTAAAACGTTTATCCAATCTGCAAACAAAATTGTCCAATTGAGAAACTTCATAAAATAATCAAGTCATTTTTCATTTATACTCACTTTGTTTCAAAAATATTTTGTTAGATTCAGTTTTTGCAAAACCGGACTACTCTTTTGGTATCCAAATAGTCGAGAAGAGTGGGAATGAATTGTAAATCAGATAAAGGGCTTTTTTTGAAAAGTTGTAAAACTTTTTAAGTATAATTTGATCTAAAAATTTGTGATAAAGTTTACAAGCTATTGATAAGCAAACTAATATATTTCAATGATATTTTCTAAGGTTTCTTCTAGAGGGAAGAACCACTCATACATCTAATGTACGCTGTTCTAGAAAGGTTGGTGTGAACCATCGTTGTTAGAGTTTGTAAGCCCAATGTGTGGCATGCCAATACATCACTTACAGAGGACATTTTAAACAATACTGAGAACTTTCTACCTGTCCTTTCAGGCGTAACTTATACAGGTATACCTTGATAGTACGTACATCAACTTGCTGTCTTCAAATCGCAATTGCAAAAAAACTACAGATTGATCTGAAATCGAATACAACCAAAAGAAAGGGCAGAAGGTGGCTCTTTCTTTTGCTTATATTAGATTTCAGATAGAACCAGTAGTTTTTATGAAATTGCGATTTGAAGTGAGAAAGTTGATGTACGTACTATCGAGGTCTATGTAGAGCTAGTGTTCCTCAGGGTAGCATTCTTGAGCCAATACTATATAACATTTTCACTTCAGATCTCCCTGATTTACCTCAGGGGTGTCAAAAATCTTGCTTTGCTGATGACACAGGCATTTCCGCTAAAGGAAAAAGTCTTCGTGTTATATCCAGGAGGCTACAAAAAAGCTTGGACATTTTTGCAGATTACTTTCAAAAATGGAAAATTTCTCCTAATGCTTCCAAAACTCAACTTATAATATTCCCACACAAGCCTAAAGCTGCATTTTTGAAACCAAGTAATAGTCATATGGTCACTATGAACGGAGTTCCAATTTCTTGGTCAAGTCAAGTAAAATATCTTGGACTGACTAAAACAAAACTGAAACAATACTTCAATCTAATTAGATAATCTTAATATTGAAAATGTAAACCTGATAGGTAAGTTTTATTACATAGTAAACACAAAATGTAACTATCGTTGTAACAAAACGGTCCACTTCTGATTGAAGACAAATAAACAAACATGCAAATAGTATACCCTCACAAATGAATCAAGCATTTACATACTTCAGTTTGTGTTTGTGTAATTTTGATTGTGTAATAATCCATAAAATTAAATTCGCATGACCTAATGTTCTACTCTTGCTGTATTACCAACAATCAATATGCAACTAGCGATTTGAAATTGGATCACTATTGTAGAACCCCTTGGTCCGAAGTACACCTTGAAGCCAGCACCTTGCTGTACATATTTGCGCCTTTGTTTTGATTTGCTGTTACTTTGACAGAATATTTGAGAGTGTGTTCATGTGAGTTCATTATTAGGGGCGCATTATTGAGCTTGGGACCGAGCTTGGGACCGATGTGCTACTACTGACTGAGCCAAGAAAAATATCGTATTTGTATGGGACCTGCTGGTCTTAGAGTTAGTCTATGGTATTATTGCATCACAAGACATTACTACCGTTTGATATCAATATGAGGTCTGTCAAATACACCACAAATGTTGAAGGTTGTACCAACAATCAATATAAAACAAGCGATTTGAAATTGGTTCACTTTTGTAGAACCCCTAGGTCCGAAGTACACCTTGCAGTTTGTACCTTCCAATACACTCTTGCGCTTTTATGTACCTTTATTTTTGTTTTGATTCGCTGTTCTATTTTGACACAATAGATCATTGCACGATGGCGTCATCAATACAGTTTTGATAGTTCAGGGAGCTTGTTTTCGTTGACTTAGAATATATCCGGTAAAATCGGTTTGAGATTGTGAGCTCGATTGAAGTAAAATAGCCGGAAAACAGACACCAGTGCTTATTTTTACATCATGAACTGAATCTAATCGTACAGAAAAAATCGAAGTAGGCATTAGCAATGGGTGGACGTGTTTTATGTTTTCGCTGCCATTATTTTTCGTTAGTTTTTGGAAAAAATAGTGAAATTGATATGCGTTTGAACCTGAATAAAAGTGGCGGTGTGTCGTTGAAAAGAGGACTATGCTTTTAAGGCGTTACACCACCCGGCATTCGAGTTAGAAGACAATCCAGCAGCCAGCATTTCTTCTCAGCCGAGTATTATATACTGGCAACGTAATCCAACATCCAGCCCAATGTGTCGGTCTCGTCGGAATTAGATGAGTAATAATCGGTATCGAAGGTAGTAAGGCTTGCTTCATTTAGAATTGGAACAAACTTTTGCTCATATTGTGGCGCTCCTGGTGGACGGATTTGGAAGTTCTTGGCGCCCACGTGTCGGGAATTTTGTCAGCTTCACGTATGTACTTTTGACATTCCGCAAATCGACTGTACTTTGTAAACAATCGACATGGAAGCCGAAAGAAGGGAAAAAATTGTGCACAGTTATTTGGAAAATCCATTGTGGTCTGCATCTAGGCTAGCTAAACAGCTGAAATTGCCAAGAAATACCGTATGGCGCGTTATCAAACGGTATAAGGAAACATTGACGACGATTCGAAAGCCTCAAGCCAATCGTCGGAGTGGAACTGTCGACCGGAAACTGCGTGGTAAGATTTTGAAGACGATTAAGAGGAATCCCAATCTGTCGGACCGTGATTTGGCCAGAAAATTCGGTGCTGCCCATAGTACCGTGAGGGAAGGAATCAAGTCGTATAGAGCTAGCAAACAGCCAAATCGGACCATAAAACAGAATAGTGTGGCCAAAATCCGTGCTCGGAAGCTATACGACCAGATGCTGACCAAGTTCGACGGGTGTCATCTGATGGACGATGAAACCTATGTCAAGGCTGACTTCGGGCAAATCCCAGGTCAAAAATTTTACTTGGCAACGGCTCGGTGGGATGTTCCAGCCAAATTTAAATTTGTTTTTGCCGAGAAATTTGCACGAAAATTCATGATTTAGCAGGGCATTTGCAGCTGTGGCAAAAAAACGAAAGTTTTCGTTACAAATAAGACAATGACGTCGGAACTATACCAAAAAGAGTGTCTCCAAAAACGAATTTTGCCGTTCATTCGATCCCACGACCATCTCGTAATGTTTTGGCCAGATTTGGCAAGCTGTCATTACAGCAAAGTCTCTCAAGAATGGTATGCAGAGAAAGGGGTCCAGGTTGTTCCGAAAAACCTTAACCCACCCAACTGCCCCCCAGTTCCGGCCTATTGAAAAATACTGGGCAATCATGAAGAGGAGACTCAAGGCAAAGGGAAAGGTTGTCAAAGACATCAATCAGATGAAGACCTGGTGGAATAAGATAGCTAAAACGATGGACGAAGAAGGTGTGTGCCGCCTAATTAGCCGTGTTACAGGAAAAATTCGAGAATTCCTTCGAAACCGTGACGAATAATTTTATCCGTATTTTTTCTTAAAAGTATGAAGAAAACGCTACATTTGAATAAAAAAAGATCTTGAATTCAATAATAAATAACTGAAATACAGGCAATTGTTTTTGTTCCAATTCTATCTGAAGCAAGCTTTAAACCGCATTTAAGTTTCATTGCGAGTAAGTCTGTAACGGTGCTAGAAAACTGAAAAAGAGCAGATCTACGCAAGAACTCGTATCGCGTATGTGTATGATCAGATCGTGAAAAGACATTGCATCGCTCGTGGCAGATTGCAACGTTCACACTAGAGCAGCTTTGGATAATAATTGGGTGATACCCTACCGTTACAAGCTAGGTATTAACATATTTTTCAAGTATTTTGCATTGGTAAGTAATACTTTCATTCATTCAATTTTAACCAAATTTAATCAAAGGTAAACTCTCACTAAATACGCGTCAATCAAGCATTGCACATACGCTTGATTGAAAGTTTCAGTATGTCACTACTGGAGCGGGGCTTATTGTCTACGAAGATAGCTTCGGAATGCTTGCGTTCTTGAAATGGGCTATTGGAGTCGCGGTAGAGCTGTCACCTTTTAATCTCCGGAAGATTCTATCCATAATACCGCTGCCAGACAGTGGGAATTAGATTGTAAACACACACAACACACACACATGAACTGAATCTAATCGTACAGTATCCGGAAAAAGACCATTTTTTTTTATTCGAGCGGTTCGAATCCTAACACCTTGTGAACAAGCTCACTGAAGTGTCAAGAAAGTGAGGTTAACACATTCCGTGCAATGATCTTTATTTTAGGGTGTTTTGGTGTGAGTAACGTTATTAGGGGCGAATCATTAAGCTTGGGACCGTGCGTGGGACCGTTGTGCTAGGACTTCCTGAGCCAAAAAATATATTCTTTTTCTTCATGACTAAATTTTAGGGCATCTTTAGCGGCGGTCTATTTTTAGATCAACTTTATACCTGATATGCATCAGCGAAACTTGAATTGAACTAGCTAAAATAGACTAAATTTGCGTTTCCCGCACCGGTGTTGTATTTCTTGTTGTTAAACCCGTCAACAACTGTCATCCTGTCGATCATTCAACATCAAAGATCAGAAGTTTTTTTTTCAGAGATCGCAGATTTTTCACAAACATATTGCTATTGATTGATTTGACCAAATAATTTTGATTACCAGTAATGCGTCGTTAGCTGACGACAAGGAAAACTTGTTCTTTCGTTTGACTGAAAGTGAGTGTGTGAATGCATGCATTTTATTAAAACGATATTAGATAATGCTGATTTGTAGTCTGGCAGCGGATAAACAAAAGTCGAAACGGAGAGGGTCACATCCAATATGACGCCCCAACGTCGACCGTGATATCCATTCCGGTCATCAAAAGCTGTTCTAGGACTTCTTTAGCGACACGCAAACCTGATGCCGCAAATAAGCTGGGTATCGTCTACTACCGTGCATCGAGCCAAAAATGAGCCGGACTATCGACTTACAAGAAGGTAGTGACTCCAAATCGCGATGATAAACAAAATACGACAGCCAGAGCGCGATCCTGGAGGCTGTCACGACGATGCTGACGAAGTTTGACTGCGTGGTAATGGACGACGAAACCTACGTCAAGCCGACTACAAGCAGCTTCGGGACAGGAGTTTTATACGGCAAAAGGAAGGGGAAGGTAGCAGATATTTTCAAGCACAGAAACTGTCAAAGTTCGCAAAGAATATCTGGTTTGAAAGCCATCTGTACCTGTGGCTTGAAAAGCAGCATTTTCATAGCTTCAGGACTGTCAACCAAGAAATTTACGTGAAAAAGTGTTTGAATAAACGTCTGCTACCTTTCCTGAAGAAACACGGTTGTTCCGTACTGTTTGGCCGGATCGGCATCTTGCCATTACGGTAAAAGGCCATGGAGTGGTACGCCTCCAACAACGTGCAGATGGTTCCCAAGGACAAGAACCCTCCCAACACGCTAGAGCTCCGCCCAATTGAGAAATACTGGACTATTGTCAAGCGGAACCTAAAGAAGACCAAAAAAACTGCTAAGGACGAGCAGCAGTTCAAGGCAAACTGGCTTTCTGCGGCGAAGAAGGTGGACAAGGTGGCTGTACAAAATCTGATGGCAGGGGTCATGCGTAAGGCCCGGCAATTCGGATTTGGAAAAGCGGAAGCCTAACTGAATATTTTTCCTGAATTTTATACTAATTGAACTTGAAAAAGAAATTTAATTTGATTTTTTAAATAAACGATTTCACCGATTTACACGCGTTTTCCCTTGACCAAATTTTGACCGTATCACCGTTTACTCAATACAATTGAGTTATTGTTTAGTAAAAGGATGAAATTTTACTCATTAATTGGTATTATCAAGTAGCGTGCAGTGTTTTGGAACGGTATTTTTCTTGATCCAAATTGCTGCAAGAATAGATCAAAAGATATACCAATTTTAAAATGATGCAAAATAAATCCAGTATATAACAAAATTTACAACACCGGCGCTGAAAGTCTCTATAATAAAGTAACAAAAAAAACCGGTGCAGCGATGTTTTTGCGTTTGGTTTAAAACAATAAGTCCAATCCACGATTTGGATTGCTGATGAAGATGCCCTTACAGAAATTTCATGGTAATTTTGAAAATAGGCATAGTCGGGTAAAATGGTAGTTTTTACTGCAAGTTTTTTTTCCTGTGCACGAACTCCTATGTCATGAAATTTAAATATTTTACCAATTACAGCTCATGTAATTTTCATTATTTCTAAGCCTGTACTTTTCGATACACTACTTACACTCCCGCTCCATTCTACTCAGTGACTGAGTAGGATTGTATTTCTTTCTCTTTTTCTGACACGGAAACGTTACTCAATTTTCGTTGAAAAGAGGATCAACTCAATTTTTGTGTCGATTCATACGAAAATTGAGTAACATTTCCATAAAGGGTGTCCACGATGAAATTGCCACACTATGAAATTGCTCTAACTTTTTAACCGTTGGGTAGAATGAAAATTTGGGTGGATTTAGTTCATAGTGCATTATTTACATCC
The DNA here is from genome assembly GCA_034211315.2 of Aedes japonicus. Lineage (NCBI taxonomy): Eukaryota > Metazoa > Arthropoda > Insecta > Diptera > Culicidae > Aedes > Aedes japonicus. Next base: position 376,809 of record JASCZW010000187.1, on the reverse strand, counting down.
TGCAAGTTTTAAAGTCCTGTGATCAAAACTCGCGGAAATGGAGTCGAAAGAACAGCTCGTGCGTGATAAAATCTTGTGCATTCATCACGAGAACAAGGATCTCTCGCATCGTTCCATCGCTAAAACGTTGGGAATCGCGAATTCCACGGTGTCGCGAGTGATTAAGCGGTTCGAGGAACGGTTGACCATCGATCGGAAGCCCAGAAGTGAAGAAAAAAGTATTCCGTACAACACCAAAAATCACAACCGCGTAGTTGGGGCCTTCAACCGAAATCCGAACGCCTCCGTTCGGGATGTGGCTAAGAAGCTGCACCTAAGCCGAAGTTTTGTCCTGAAGGCCAAAATTAAGGCTGGGCTTCGAACGTTCAAGGTATAAAAGGCCCCTAATCGCGACGAGAAGCAGAACAAGTCCACCAAAACCCGTGCCAGGAAGTTGTTCCTCAACATGCTGACGAAAGTTGAATGCTGCATCATGGACGACGAAACATATGTGAAGGCCGACTTCAAACAGATCCCCGGCAACCTGTTTTTCACGGCCAAGGATAAGTTCAGCGTTCCGGAGCATGTCCGCACTCAGAAGATTTCCAAATTTGCGAAGAAATTCCTGGTTTGGCAAGCCATCTGCACGTGCGGGAAGCGGAGTGCACCTTTCGTGAACAGGTGTACATAAAAGAGTGCCTCCAGAAGCGGCTGCTTCCTCTCCTGAAGTCCCACAACGTCCCAACAATCTTCTGGACGGATTTGGCCTCATGCCACTACTCCAAGGACGTGCTGAAGTGGTATGCGGACAATAAGGTCAATTTCGTGCCGAAAATGTTCAACCCTCCCAACACTTCGGAGCTCCGCCCCATCGAGAAGTACTGGGCGATTATGAAGCAGCACCTTCTTAAACGACCTAAGGTAGTGAAGACAGTCGAGGAACTGAAGAATGTATGGGTTTACATGCAAAAAACGGTTGATTCACAGGTTGTGCAGAATCTTATGGCTGGGGTTAAGGCCAAGGTGCGGGCATTTGCGTATGGACTGTAAATAAAATACGAGTAAAATGGTAAAATGAAGTTTAATAGTTATTTCTCAATCCCTGGAAATTTGATGGCAATCGGATGATAACTCGAATTTTGCGAATCAATTTTGTGTGTGGCAATTTCATCGTGGACACCCTTTATGAGAAAAAGAAAAAGAAATGCAATTATACTAAGTCCCTGAGTAGAATGGAAGGGGAGTGTATAAACTCAGCTCAGTTTGAGGGCTTACTCTCTGTATGAAAATTACCCTTTTAATTTTCATTTTTCATGAACGCCCTTAAAGGCAATCATGATTTCGCTGGATCAAAAGGATCCAAAGCAGACTGATAATTTACTGCTGTACACAATTTTCCACCCAAAACATTGATCGCTTTTAAATTTAATAAACACATTTTAATAGTACTATTTTGAAGGCGTTTCTTGAATCATTAAAATATCCGAAGATGACAAGGGCTAGCCACCCTTGCAACGCCAGTGCAGAAAATAGCGCTCAGAAGGCCACAGCAATATGATTGAGACAAATAATCTTTCACAGTTCGGGCTTTCCAACTCAAGCGACACAGTTTGCTATTTTCCAAAGCGATACACGCACTGCAAGTGGAGTCCATCAAATAATTAGCCACGGTTCGGGTAATTAGTAGAAACTTAAACACTTTGTCAAATCATCGGCACTGTTAAATTGCTTTTGCCCTACGGACAATCCGGCTGTGCACGGTGCCAGCTACAAAACAGACACAAGGTAGACGTGCGTCGCTCATTTATGACGCATAACGAAGTCCAGAAATCCGAGGAACGATTACACGGATGCACGCAGCTCAGACCGAGACAGTAGATTGTAGAGGGTTCCCCCCGTAATTAACCTAGAAGTCCAGGCTCGACCCCGCGCGTACACAGCTAGGTACACACAAAGGCATTGTTTCTCGCAATCTCAGTGGAATTTGTCGTTGATGTTGATCTGCAACTCAGTAAGTTATGGTTTTGCCAGAACACTCGTGACCTTTCACGTGGTAGCAATCTGTCGTTCTCGCCCTCACTCCCTCCATCGTGCAACGTCTCAAACCCGAACACAACTTGAGACCCGACGTCAGACGTCTTGGAAAATTGCAAAACAGCTATCTCTCATACAACATCTCATAGGTCGGGGGTAGACGATGCTGTTATGGTTGATATTGTTACATATGCAAATCGTGAGTGCGCGCTGATGCTATCATCGCCCACCCGAGGTTCGTATCTTACGCGCGAAAGGAAATGGTTTTTGAGAAAGTTTTTGTTTTCATTTTCGCTACATCGCATCAACGGTTGACGACGCGACGCGTCGAATGCAGTACTTCTTTGGCAATCACCAAGATGAGTCAATTAACTGCCTAGTTCACCGGACTGTGATTGGCTATCGATTTCCAATAGCACCATTTATACACGATTTCAGATTCTCATCTTTTATTCAGCTCATTGTGACACACGCTCGGCAGCTCTCGATAGCCGATGGACAACTTTCCACTTTTTTCCCACCGCAATTAAATAATAATGCCAATCAATCGATAGGTCAAGCACAGATATTACACACAAAAAAAAACAAACACTCACACACACCTTTTGTTCGCTTTGGAACACACAACCGGCTTCTCCCATAAAGTGACCTTTCCGGCGCGACTCCCGCGTATTTCCGTGTTTCGCCCACAGCACGAACCGAATGGATAAAATACTACAATGTATCACTTTTCTTCTGGAAAATTCAAAAACTCAACTCGCGCGCGCTTTCGACCACGATCGGTGTGTAATAACCGTACACGTTCGTTCATACGTTGTATCCCGCACAAAAGCTCCCTATCGACTGACGATGGCTGGTAGGTGGGTTTTCTGTTTTCCAAAGCTCTCTCTCTCTTTCCACCACCGCCATCGTCATCGGTTCAGCTGAATGGCAGCAGGCTACGGAGCCACCTCACTCTACCACCCAGCGTGCGCGCGCGATCGAAGACGACGGTGACGGACCGTTCGATCGCTTTTGCATTTCTGTCGATCACACTCACTTACCACCGTCAGCGCAGGGGTCTCAAGATGCAAGCTGACCATGGGACGATACCCTTCTTTATTATTGACACTGCATCACATTGGTGATGCAGTCGTGCAGTTTTCTATTGATTTACGGTCGGTCGGGCGTCGATGCTCGATATCAGAAGACGTTGGAGATGAAGTCGAAGGGTGGGGAGATGTTATTTGGTCGTTCGTTCGTTTGAGTTGGGTACATGGCGAGGCCCTTAAAACTGAATAGTTGTTTCCAGAGGTAGGATTCTTCAGCTTAAATATGACTTTAGCGTACGTATATTGTTCAATCCGTAACCCTATGTGTTTAAATTATTCTTCAGTATTTGAACCATTCAAAAGTTTAGTTTAGTTATTTTTACTGCAAAATGGAAGGTAATAATATTCTGTTTTTACAAATTAACCTTAATTTTCTTTTAACCATACATATGTTCGGCACACACAAAAAATAAGATATTTCATCGTATTCGGAGGCACGTGAAATTATGCAACTATGTATATTGTTGATAGGCTTGTACGGTAGGTTTACATACTTCAGGTATGAAACGTGTCTAGAAATACATGTTTTATCATCACATGAACGTTATAGGTTTGACAGAAATCCAAACAAATCTTTTTCTCAACATTTATTTTTCTCAAGTTTGTTGCTTTACACTTTTAAATAATAGAAATAAGTTTCACCCTCACACTTTCAAACTTTCCGGAACTTTTGACTTGACCCCTGCCGCCAAGTTGGAAAACTCAGACAGCTTCCTGGTTTATAAGCTTTTGTCCACACGGAAAAAATCCGTGCCCAGATTACAAACTGCAGTCATGAATTCGAGAACAAGCAAAAATACGCAATGAACTGAATCACGTTATCATGACCTTAATAAAACTACACTGAAAATTTATTTTCGTAAAGCAGCTATCACGCCTTTCGTAAACATGGATTTTGTACATAGAACAAATGCCTCATACATTATGGAAACATTCATAATGCTTTTATCTGGTGAAATGCTGCCATTACACATTGTTGAAAAAGTACTGAAATGAACTTCGTGATGACCGTAATCGCTGTTTCTCTTTTATACCGTACTGATGCATGATGGTGTTTCTGCTGGTATGGGCGGGAATAATTTATTTAACCCAAAATGAAAACTAAAGCGCTGTCGAGAGCTATAACTTCATACTCATTAATCAAACATGTTCTCACAAGTCAGTATGGCCTAGTGAGATCAACCATGGATTCAGAACCAGCACTGTCCAAATATGCAGGTTCGAACCCCATGTCAGAAACATAAAAAAAAAACGCTTTACAACTACACGTGGTTTCGCTTTTTCGTCAATTACATTTTGTTGATCTGTCATTAAAGTAGATCTGCCAGCCCTTCATGCAACCAACAATCAATATGCAAGTAGCGATTTGATATTGGTTCACTGTTGTAGAATCCCTTGATCCGAAGTTCACCTTGAAGCCAGCACCTTGCTGTACATTTTTGCGCCTTTGTTTTGATTTGCTGTGTTATATTGACAGAATATTTGAGATTGTGTTCGTGTGAGTTCATTATTAGGGGCGAATCATTAAGCTTGGGACCGATGTTCTAGTACTGACTGAGCCAAGAAAAAAATCGTATTTATTCGGGACCTACTGGTCTTAAAGTTAGTCTATGATGCAACCATAGGCGTCGCCAGAGGGGGGCAGAGGGGGGCCGTTGCTCCCTCCCCCTAACTTTTGAATCAATGTTTAGAATTCTAATGTTTGCTTCGATTTTTTATTATTTAGTGTTAATGTTTCATAGATTGCCTCAATGAAAAAGCGCAAAGTTGCCTCGATTTTGTGAAAAGATCTAGCAAACTAAGTGCAAAAAGTGGACATCCATGAGAATGTTTTTTTTTAAATAGTCAAGACTAAACATTTTATAACACTCTTGTTGCGAATATTGCCGGATCTGGCCGGCTCGACGACGAAGATGATGACGATTGATGCAAAGATGGCTCGGAAAGGTTCGGATCGCGAGAAGAATACGCCTTTTGACTTTGGTAGTTGGTAGGTAACTAACTTTAATTCTGTTTCGTTGATTCAGTTCTAGTATTTTGGTGTTAGGTGAGTATGTGTATGTGTGTGTAGCATTCATGTTGACATTTCAGCGTTTGTGTACCACTAAGGCAAACAATCATTTTCGTGTACCAAGGTGTATTTAAGGTAAGTACAATGCAAGGTGAGTGTAACATAAGGTAGGTATTAAATTCTTAATATTCTAGTTTTAATGTCAGCATCCGCAACAACTCTTTTCTCTTTAATCGAGAACCCAGCCTAGCTAACCTTACGTATCGAAACAAATATCTCTAACCTGCAATGTAAACTATTTGACCAGCATTGATTTCTTTTCTCCTCACTAGCAGAAAGCTATCAATTCAATTTTCAGTTCTTGGCAATAAAAAATCTGAATATCCAATGTTATAGCGTTCGAATCTGAATCACATCAAAGCAAGTGAGGGGGAAACAAAACAGTGGGAAAACAACCAATTACTTTTTGTAAGTGGTGCCAGAAATAGATTTATCTTTCAGAAGGTGGTGAGTGTGTTTGAAGTGTGTCGGAGTGTGTTTTTGAGGGTGGTACATGGTGGCCAAGTGACTTACCCCCTGGCCAAACCGGTCAATGTTACCCGGTTAATCAATGTTTTCCTGTTTTACGGTACTGTAGTTTCGTATTATTGAGAATATATATTACTCATATCTTACAGTTTAATTCAGTATTTAAAAATATTGTTCCCGTATTCAAGAGATTTTAATAGAGAAAATTCTCTGATATTCTACGGGCGTGACAAAACGACTCCTATACGAATTTCAGAGACAAAAAAGCATGCTAATCAAGATAAGATCAAGCAAGATAAAAGTTGCAATTGTTTTATCCTATTTAAACATTCTATTCGTTGCTATGAGCATGAGTAAGATAATAAACATGATTGACCTCTGGAGGATACTCCGTAGCTGCCAGATCAGCTGTTATTACACAGAGAACCAACAGATGGGGACTAGCATATATCCTCAATGTGAAAAAAATTGGTGATCTCAAACTAAAGCAATAACCTGTTTCTATCCGTGTGCCTCGCCCGAATGCAGGTCAAATAATGAAAGGAAATTTCATAAAAAGGAATACACCAACGCAATCCAACGTTATATTTGCGATTATATCCTAGATATAACCTACCTCTGTTTTTCTAAATATAAATAACTATTTCTGATTTGAATCTATTTATACAAACAGTGCTATTTGAGCCAGTCACAAAATGGTGGTTTACTTGCTCCAGAATATGGTGGTACGGCGAGCATGGAAAACCAATATTATGGATCGCAATTAATTGTGATCCCCACCACCGTACCACCAGCCCGGTGAACCCCCACAATCATTTTTTTCTGTTTCTATGGAAGAAAAACGGTGTTTTTACGGTGTTCCTTTGTCAATATATACACTGAAGATTTATTTTCGTAAGTTAGCTTTCACTCGTTTCGTAAACATGGATTTTGTTCATAGAACAAATTTCTTGTAAGTTGTATAAAACATTCTTAATGCTTCTCATCTGGTGAAATGCTATGATTACACCTCTTTGTACAATGCACCAAATGAATTTAATGAAGATCAACAAATTGCTGCTTCTCTTCAATCGTACTCATAGATGTTGGTATTGCTGCTCGGGTGGGTTGATTTATTTTAATTTTTTCAATTACATACTGAGTCGATATAGAAGATCTGTCAGTCAATCATGCAAACACCAGAGAAACGTTTCTTTTTTTACTGATAACAACATATTCGTATCAGTTTATATTGTTTTCGTACAATGCACCTTCGATTTCGTAGTAAAAACGATATTTAATTTTCAGTGTGGGTGAGAGGGCCGAGGAGGAAAGGTATATTTTCAGTACAAACTGTGAAAAAACTCGGTGGTTATCCTATACAAAAATCCAACACGACTGTAAAGTTAATATTTCGACACCTGACAGTACCCGCTAGATTTTAGCATGGTTGCAATTTAATGCGGTTCGATTTTGAAACATGTGTAAAACCTAAGGTTTTTAAAATCCCTTCTGTTTTTTTAAATTCCAGGACAAGCCTAGAATTGTTGACTTTTGTTGCCAAAATTTGACGGGTATTGTAGAGTACTTTGGGTAAGCGTCGTTCAGGTGGATTGTCACAAAGTGAGGGCTCGATTCCTGCTCCAGCTGGTGGAACTTGAAAATGTCCCTACTCTACTGGTTCACCGAGCGTTGTGTTGTCCGTTGTATAATATTATGTGTTCAGTGTGTGCAATCGCTGGTTGAAGACGGTGTAACTCTCTTTCTCATTCTCTCTATCTCTCTGTCTCTCTCTCTAAAATAAAAAAAATATCTTGCCCCACCCTATTTTAAATCCTGGCTACGCCTATGGATGCAACCACCAGAGAGACGTTTCTTTTTAATTTGTGACCAAATATTTGTAGCTCTTTGTAATGTATTCGTACAATGTACGAATGTTCTTTCTGTGTCAACAAAAGCTTCGTGCTTTTGACAGAAGCGCGTGTGCCATTAATTACGAATGTATCTTCATAAAAAGAACAAATCAGTTTCGTTGCAGAAAACAACGAATGAAAATAACTTTCAGTGTTGAGATTTCAATTTTTTCATGTGGTTTCAGCATTAAAATAAGTATTGCAAAAATAAGGCGTAGTTTTGTAAAAAAAGTTTAGTTCCATATTACCAGCTTCATCAAAATTATATCACTTTTATTATAAACGCTTTTTCTTCTTCTTTCAGTTGAATTTCACCATGAATGATGATATCGATTTTTAATCTTAAGATGATTTAGTTGAGTCAAAACAAGAAGAGAAGGCACTCAAAAATGCTGGTGATGAATCTTTGGGCCCTACCGGAATCGGTAGAGTATCCGGATGTGACCGAATTAATTGGTAGGTGTTTTCGGGTATCAGTTTGCAAAAACATGAAACGTTACAAATACTTGGAGTTCCAAAAGTGTCCCCTTTGGGTCCTCCCAGCACCAGATCCAGATTATTCGGTTGCCCAAATGTCCTGGTTTGATGTTCTTGAATATCAGTATTCAAAACCATGAATTTTGAGCCGTCGAACGGTACAAATATTCGAGGCTCCAAAATTGTCCTCTTTGGGCCCAACCGGAACCGGTTCCAGAATATCCGGATGTGGCCAAATTCAATGATAGGTCTAGGGCACGATATTTCCGGGTATCGGTATTCAAAACCATGAATTTTGAGCCGTTGGACGGTACACATACTTGGGGCTAAAAAACTGTCCGCTTTGGGTACCACTGGAACCGGTCCCAGAGTATCCGGTTGTGGCCAAATGTCCTGATATGATGTTCTTGGATAACAATATTCAAAACCATGAATTTTGAACCGCCGAACATGACAAATACTTGGAGTTCCAAAATTGTCATCTTTGGACCCTACCGGAACCGGTTCCAGGGTATTCGGATGCGGCCAAATCCTATGACATGATGTTTTTGAAGGTCAGTATTTCGAAATCGTGAATTTTGAGCCGTCGAACGGTACACATATATGAAGTTCCAAAATTGTTCTCTTCGGATGCATATCGGAATCGGTTCTGGGTAACTATGAGCCCGAAATGGCCAGTTTATTAAAAACAGACCAACACACCAGTAGTGGCAAGATGCGGTTTTATAGCATATCATGCTTCAAATCATATGCGCATTTAATTTTATGGTGAGTATTGGCACGGTAAAAGCTGAAAATTAATGCGTCTCGGAAATTATGCGAGTTTACATCACCAAAAACAAAATTGAAACATATATTCGATAAATTAATCATGAATTTCCTGTAAATTGATGGAATTCAATCAGATTATCTAAAAGAATGCCAAAATTGGTCTCCAATTTACGGTTCATTTGCATTACATTTAATATTTGGTGTATTTATTTTTCCACATTTCAATGATTCCTTATATTTCAATATGACGATTGAAAGAAACCGCATTTTTTCAGGAAGCCAATTTATCTTCGAATTGACTAGTATAAAACTATTTGGTCATTTGGTGACTTCCCTCAATGCCAATTTGCCGTTTAATGCATTTACTGGAAACAAAATGGTTTTAAAATGCTTTTTCAACTGATCATAATAAGATAATTCGAATGAGTCCTAAAACGGCATTTCAAAACACCATTTCACGAGTTCATAAAGTAAAAATAAAACCTTTGATAGGAGTAAAAGGAATTTTAGAAGACAAGGTTCAAAGATCGTTGTAAAGAAGCTGTGTAGGTTCTCATAAACCTGAGTAATATATAAAACCTATCCAGTATTTTACGAATACTCATGGCCGTATCAGTTGAGCTCGGTTTCTGGCAGGGAGCAAGCCATTCGACGTTTGGCTTAGGTCGTTTGACACGAGTTTGACAGCTAATCGATAAGATTTGATCGATTCTCTGTCGAACGGCCTAAGCAAAACGTCAAATAGCTTGGTCCTAAAACCGCTCAATCGAACGACCATAAAACTCGTAAAATGCTGACTCGATAATAACAGAATTGATTTTCAGTGGCGTTCATAAAACTTTAATGAAACCTCATAAAGCTGGATGGTTTGGAATATTACGGGTTACCGTAAAAAATTCTCATAAATTTACAATTAAATTATTGCAACCATACGATAGAATCAATCGTAAGTAAATGACTATATTGTTCATGACGATAAGATGACAATAAAGTTATTGTTTCACAATAGAATCTAATGTAAATTGCGACATTGACAATAGAATCAGGGGTTGTTATGTATCTTTACTATAAAACATCTTTTCCGAACAAATTTAGTCAATTACCATGGATTTTATTGTTTCACATTTGTTGAAATTCTAGCATATAAAGTGAATAGTGATCTATTGTAATGACAATATCCATTTTTCATTCATCTGATACATGAACAACAGATTCATTCACAATAGATTCATACGTTACTTTATATTATTTTGTTGTTATTGTGCTTATTTTTATCCGGTAGCTACAACCACTTTTTGAAACATCTCCGACGACATGTTGAGCTTACTCTTGTACACTTTCACCACTTGTTTCTCAGTTTGTTGTGTGTGTTCACCATTCCGACTACTTGGTGGGCTTCCTCTGAACTGTCTTGGTTTGTAAAAACTCACTGAGGATATTCGACGCCGTTTGTTACGTCATTCCAACCGATTTCGCGATTGTTTTCTGTGAACGATTAGGATTTCCTAACCACTTGTCCAAAATAGGATTCCGCAGCTCCGGTTGTCAAGGCGCCATTTTCAAAACTTCAATTTTAAAGTATACCATATGCACTTCACCGCGAATGTAAAAGGATCTACTGACAGCTAAACCATACAGTTAAACAAATATATACGTTGACTCAGACTACTGACGCGACAAAGTTGCAAACAATATTTCCGGACTCGCTTTAATGTTTACTAGGCGATTGGGAGTAAAGGAGATTTTCCACTAAAGTTGAAGGTTTATCATAATTTTCAAACAAAATTATATATTACTCTGTAACGGTTTCCATGAAACGTGCATTATCAGCAAAAATGTACAAAAACTATGAACTCACCAGCAGTTCTTGATGATGATGATGAAATACTACCATCTATTGTAACAAGGTGACTTCTCCTAGCAGGGAAATTATCTGAAAAACGATTTGATCAGGATTCTATTGTTGTTTGTGATCATCAAGTTCCTGTATGAAGGGCCCAAAACGTTTGGGTGGGCCCGTAAACAAAGACACTTACGTGAAAACCGCGAGTATAGGGAAGCGAATCTCCTTCCAAAAGCAAGTTCACACCCACATCACTAGAATCGAGCCCTCGATTGGCAAGAATAAACCCAAAAGATGGGGTTGAAGAGCTCGCCCTGGTTCCACGGAGTGTAAACAAGAGGGATGAGGCAGTCATATGGTGCCCTGATGGTCTCTCTGTTTCCCTGTTATATGTATATTTAGCATATTTTGTAGTGATCATTTGATTGCTTACCTTGTGTTAGAAAATTTGGCTGAAACTAAAATGGGTTAGGGCCTATGCTGGTCTATGGCCTATGCACGATGTCATGGTATTGCTCGCGGTCATGGGATAGGGAAGAGAACAGGAGAATGAAGAGAAAGCATTAGTATTTGGTAGCATGCTATGCGCATGTGAGATATTCATGGTCATATTCTCAGAACGGCCGTTCAGAATGGTTAGACGGATGCATATGAGAGATCATTCCCGATGAGTTTCCACTCGTTTACTCAATTCCATCATGTTTGGTTATAGAAGACAAGAAATCAGGGGATTCAGTGTAACAGAACGAGAATAAAATCGGTTGTCGCTGGTCGAACATATTCGGTTTTCAACTGAAATTATAATAGTTTTAGGAATATGTCAAATGGTAGAAGGCCAAATAACAGTGTGCTTAATAAGCGGTTACCCAGGTAACCAATAAGCATTAGCATATACAGTAAATCCAAGCTAAATCTGCATTTGAGATGCTATAAGCATTATGTTAGCATTATATCAGCATCTTGAATGCTATCTGTTGCAAAGTTGGATTTCAAATGCTATTTAAATGCTTGTAGCCTGTAATAAGTATTTCGAATGCAAAATAGCATTAATGAAGCATTATCATAGCATTGCAGTAAAGCAGCCGTATATTGAGCCAAAAGCGGCATTTATGTGGCATTTAAGGTGACTTTAATGCTTGATAGGGTGCCGTTAAGACGCTTTGGAACTGCTTATTGGTTACCAGAATAAGGAAGTTACCACAAAAATTGCAATTTTCACGAACATTTTCCTTTGCTGTAATCTATGCCAAAAAGTTAGTATATAATTCAGACCGAGTGCAGGCAATACAAAACCATTCAATCATCAATGTTGTAGAACCCTTTGGTTCGAAGTACACCTTGCAATAATTCTTGCGCTTTTCGGTACCTTCCAGTAGTAGTATCTTGGTTGTTGTTTTGATTCGCCATGTTATTTTGACACAACATTTGAGGATGTGTTGATGTGAGCTACGTTGTTAGGGGCGAATCATTGAGCTTGGGACCGAGCTTGGGAGCACATCAGTACTGACTGAGCCAAGAAAAAAATCGTATTTGTTCGGGACCTACTGGTCTTAGAGTTAGTCTATGATTAGTGACCAAATGGCATACATGACCATATGTGTTAAAGTAGTGGTTATGTGGTGGAAACGAGATTGAACAATTTGATAACAATAACATAGAATGTACTATATCTCACATTCGAAACTACTATAAATCAAATTATTTTTCGTTATGCGGGTACACTTACAGATTAATTTTTTGTAGCTTCCCGTTTTTTTAATGTGCCATATCACTAGGTATCTCGGGCGCTTTTAATTTTAAACCGGACACTAGACTATTTAAAACTAGACACTAGACACTAGACACTAAAACCAAATTCCCTTCCGCCAAACAGAACCGTTGTAGATTGAATGGCGATCAAAAATGTTCAGCCAAAACAAAGTAACAGCACAACACTCCAAGATTGAGTTAAAACTACCTACCAGTGAGAACAAAATTATATCCATAATAGTATCCTATCAGAGTACTTAGTTTTAAGCACTGTCACACTTGATTTTGAATAGTTCAGTTTCTCCGTGTAGGAAACCAGCGATTTAAACTTATAGCAACTAGATTTCTAGTCTGGCGGATACAACGACGGGAGCCAATTTGAACTGTCACTTGGCGGAGCCAATTGAGCATGTCTCAAGTGATTCATGTTAAGGGCCTAAAAGCCATTTGTAAACAATGACTTCAAATATCGATTTCTCGTGAATATTAAATCATTCTCGTGAAATGAAAGCAGCATTTGGTTGAAGAATGTTAGTTCTACCATATGGAGTAGCAGGATATAGTGGGATTCTTGTAATTCGTGAGAAATCAACGTTTAAAGTTATTGTTTACAAATGGCGTTTAGGCCCTTAACATAAATTACTCGAGATATGCTCGATTGACTCCGCCAACTGACAGTTGAAATTGGCTCCCGTCGTTGTATCCGCCAGACTATGAATCTAGTGATTATATTTAAATTTTGCTCACTGCGTTAAAAGTCATGGCTGGCCCACAATTGATTTGATACGTTCCCGCATAAACAATAACCATAAGAAGTGCCTAACCACCAATTCGGGGTATCATTCCAACTGTAAGTGATATGGTCTTACCATCTATAATATCGTTCATGTATGGTACATGTTTATTAGGGTTGCGGATGCGTTGACATTAATTTGACAGAAAATCTTTGGGAAAACTGTCAAATTCACGCAAACGCATCCGCAACGTATCAATTGTGGGCCAGCCATTAGAACTCAATTGGTCCCAATTAAAGTTCACCTTGAACCTTGCACCAACCTTGCAATACATTCTTTCGCTTTTCGGTACTAGAATCTTTGTTTTTGATTTGATTCGCTGTCTTTTGACAGAATATTTGAGGGGTTGTACTGGAGTTCTGGCACTTCCTATAGGCCAAATCTAGACAAAATAGTCAAGGTCGAAAGTAACTTGTAAAAATGACTTAAACGTAAATTTCCTGAAAGTGCAGGCTGCTAACATCTATATCCACTACCAACGGAAGGTATAACTCCCGCATCTGTTTCTGGTGCTTTTTGTTTGTGAGCAAGCACTCCAGAAAATACGCAAGAGGTCATTGTTTACAAATGTTACTTGACCTTTTGACTTTGTCAGAAATATATCCATTTCCTTCAGGATTATCCAGCCCCTGCTGTCAGAAAAATATTTATTTTCTTCTTGACCATTCAGCTCCTGGTTGTAACCTTTGACCATTAAATCGACTGCCCAAATGACTGGGCAGATGAATTATCATCTGGTGCTCAAACTTGTATAACAAGATTTGCCATTAGTGATATTTATTTAAAATAAGCTCGATAAAAGCAGCTCAGCAACGGCCATTGACCGGGACCACCGTTTCCCGCCTCGATCGTTATGATCGATCGGTTTGTCTCGCACTTTCCTCCAACATACCGGTCTTGAGGATGTGAAGAAAAAAAACGATACGGCACGTAACGCAATGAGAAGCGGAAAATGTAGGTTGCGGCTGCAGCAGAAACCATGCAGTTTGATCGAATAACACCGACAAAACCGGTAGGAAGTGCAAAAGCGTAAGGTTCCTTTCTTCATCTCCGCTTTTTTTTCCGCCGATGTCGACGCACAAGATTATTGAAACTGCAAAAGCAAATCGAAATCCGGTTAATTACGGACAGGTGGTACGTAAACTCACTTTCGTTTTATGCATCTTTGGCATGGAACCACAACAAGCGGGGCCGTGAAGATACGAGCATATAGCAGTACCGATTAACCTTGCCCCCATCTCAGCTGATTCTCGGCGGCGTGAAGCGTTATTAAAGACCAGCCACTTGTCGAACGAAACCTTCACTCGTCGGAATGAAAATTGATTCACAATGACGACATTGAAGCTTTTCCAATCGATTGTCATTGATGCAGCCAGTGATGCATGAAATTAGGAACTGATCGAAATGTAAACCAAACTCCGTCACGTCACTTGATTGTCCAAAACCTGTCATTACTCATTCGAGCGGCGACAATGTGCACAAGTTTACTTGCATGTCTAATGATTATGCTTGGACGCGTCGTCGGTCGATTTGAACGTAAGTAAAGAGACGACACTCCCTGCAGAGTAATGGTTTATTAAATTAGCCAATTTCAATGGATAAGCTGCGAATACCCCGGCTCATCGTTCTCTCGCTCTCGCTATCGCCTTTTTATGGGCGTTGAGTCGAAAGTCGCTACTGGAACTAAATGGCTGCCAGAGCGCGGTTTTCGCCAATTTGTTTTGCCTCGTTTCTACGGCGATAAGATAGCCACGATAGTAAATATTGTATAATCAGCACTTTTACGGAAGCAATTACGAGTTTTCTAGCAGCCATAACTTTGCGGTTGGAAAAGTGCCTAACTTTAAGATGTTGTAGAAACACTAAGTTTCTACCATTTTCATTGTTCTTGGTTCTGAATTAAGCAAGCACAAAAAATGAGAAGCCAATCCATTAGGCGAAATATGCGCTCTAATGATCTTGAATCGCATTAGATACGAAGTTCTTTACTAATTTCCTCTGAGGCATGAATTGGCAAAAATTAATTAGAACTAATCAAAAAACGACTGGAAAAGTCATTGTAGCTCTTGAGGGGGGGAAGTTCTGGTTGAATTTTAAATCAACAACGTTTGCCCGATTCCATCCAAGGCAGTTTCATGTATTTCGTGCGCCACTCGATCAAACAATGCACAGTGGGGATTAGGCAACAAAAAACAGTCGGGATTGTTTGCCAATTTACCAGGTACACGTTTTGAAAGAAATATCAACAATGAATATGAAACTAGCGATTTGAAATTGGATCACTGTTGTAGAACCCCTAGTTCTGAAGTACACCTTGTGATCTGCACCTTGCAATACACTCTTGCGCTTTTCGATACCTTTCGGTACTAGTATCTTTGTTTTTGTTTTGATTCGCTATGTTATTTTGACAGAATATTTGTTGTGTAGTTACGTTATTAGGGGCGAATCATTAACCTTTGGACCAAGCTTGGGACCGGTATGCTAGTACTTCCTGAGCCAAAACATGTTAACAGCCGCTGGAAACATGTTATTTTGTGCACACTCTAATGCCTGGTACAGACATACTACGCTGACCGTTGTACGAACTGTCAAATACTTTAATCCAGTACCAAAAAACACGTACTAGACTAAAGGAGTACAATGTTGGTACAACCATAGACTAACCATAGACTAACTCTAAGACCAGTAGGTCCCATACAAAAACGATTTTTTTCTTGGCTCAGTCAGTACTAGAACATCGTCCCAAGCTCGGTCCCAAGCTCAATAATGCACCCCTTATAATGAACTCACATGAACACACTCTCAAATACTCTGTCAAAATAACACAGCAAATCAAAACAAAGGCGCAAATATGTATAACAAGGTGCTGGCTTCAAGGTGTAATTCGGACCAAGGGGTTCTACAACAGTGAACCAATTTCAAATCGCTAGTTGCATATTGATTATTGGACTAACTCTAAGACCAGTAGGTCCCATACAAAAACGATTTTTTCTTGGCTCAGTCAGTACTAGAACATCGGTCCCAAGCTCGGTCCCAAGCTAAATAATGCGCCCCTAATAATGAACTCACATGAACACACTCTCAAATATTCTGTCAAAATAGCACAGCAAATCAAAACAAAGGCGCAAATATGTATAACAAGGTGCTGGCTTCAAGGTGTACTTCGGACCAAGGGGTTCTACAACAGTGAACCAATTTCAAATCGCTAGTTGCATATTGATTGTTGGTACAACGCTGTACGTTGTATGTCTGTACCAGGCTTAATGCACAGACACGAATTGGTAAAACGTTACGATCCATACAAAAGAAATTGAAGGTCCATACATAAACGTGACAAGAGGGGGGGGGGGGGGTGGGGCTGTATGAAAAGTCATTTTTTGCGTGACGTAATTAATGGACGTTCTCTAATAAGCATTTCGAATGCAAAATTGCAATTATGCAGCGTTATCATAGCATTGCAGTAAAGCAGCCCAATACACATTGGGCCGAAAGCGGCATTATGTGGGATTTAAGGTGACTTAAATGCTTAATAGGCTGCCGTAAAGACGCTTTGACGAACCCCCTTCTGTGAGTCGGGTGAAAGCTTCCTTCCTAAGCAAAACCATTCACTCTCCAGAGTTCCAGACAGCTCAAGCAGAGGATGCCTAACATGTGGCGGGGATTCAACAGTGGGTTCTGTTGGATCCCTATAAAAAACACATATCTGTAAGCAACTCCGTACAAGCGACCTGGTACCGCTTCCAACGTGCCTTAGCCCAACACCCGGAGTGCCAAATGGCACAATAGGATCGATGCCAGTAACACCCTGATTATGGCATACTGGCCAACGCAAACGACAACGGACTACGGAATACGAACCGGATGGCGACGATGGGCTGACATTTGTGCTATTCTGCTCCCTGAGTAAAGAAGGGTGACACCAACTTGAAATGGCGAGTGGGCTAATGGAACGTTTGCCTCCGCCCCGGTAAAACTTTGGCAGGCCTCCGGATACGTTCATCATCTGTCCATCAAATCGATGGGTACTAGGCTCGGATGTAACATTCCCAACTTACGCTGATCTGGCTCTGGACACGAGCCCCATGAAGGAACGTGTTCAACCCTCGCTTTGCCTCCCTGTTTCATAGATAACCATGAGATCACGAAAGTGACTAGGTGTACAACGGATGGTGATAGCGGTGCGAAGGGGGGACCTAATAAAATGGAGACACCAATCAATAACGACGTTGTTGGAGAGAACGTAGACGCGTTCTGAAGAAGTGGAATGATGCAGTAATCACCAGCTACACCGCTGAAAACCGCTGCGAGAACGAATACGATACGGACCGAGCCCCAAGGAAGCCACCGACATCGAACAGCAACAATGCGCAAGAGTCAGACGTAGTCGAGGTGAGACGAAAAGTGAACGAACTATACGAGTTTGTCCAAGACAAACACAACGTGCACCTGAAAATTCAGCAACTAGTGACGAACATCAAGTCTGCCGTTTCAGTTGCGGATCGTGAGCATAAGGCACTCAAGCTGAGAGCGGAAACAGCCGAGAAGTCTCTGGCTGAAGCCACGGAAAGAGGTACGGTTGAACATCTAGAAACACCGAAGGGCCACCGAAATACTCGCTCAAAGAAAAGGGGCAGGGACACGCCAGGCGAAGAAGAAGACGGGAAAGGAGAAGGAAGAAAGGAAGAAGGAATAGAAGAAGAAAGAACGCCGTCGTCCCGCAAGATAGATGAAAAAGGGCGATGCGTTGATCGTCGAAGCGAACGACAAGACATCGTACGCTGCTCTTCTTGGGAGAGTGAGGAGGACCCGTCATCGTGCAGACCAGACGCACCCAAAAAGGAGAGATACTGTTCGAGTTTAAGAAGGATCTTTCGGTTAAGAGCTCAGAGTACAGGAAAATCCTTGAGGAATCGTTCGGCAGCGAGGCAACCGTGAGAGCTCTTTCACAGGAAGCAGTGGTCGAGGTCAAGGATCTGGACGAAATTACGACTGATGAAGAGCTGAGGGATGCATTGACCGAGCAGTGCAACCTGGAAGTACTGGTTACAATTCGAATAAGAAAAGCGTTTGAAGGCACCCAGACGGTGGCAATCCGACTGCCTGTAGAGACTGCCAACAAGCTGGCGGAAACAGGCAAGATCAAAGTCGGATGGTCGGTGTGCACGCTGCGACTGGCTCCCCGAGTCACCAAGTAAATGGAGAGGTGTTTCCGGTGCATGGAGATTGGTCACCAGTCCAGAAACTGGGGTCCAGACAGGTCAAAATGGTGCTGGAAATGCGGCGAAAACTGGCACGTTGCTCGAGACTGCACGAAGCAACCCAGGTGCTTGCTGTGCAAGCTGGAGAACGAAAACGACCATACGAAGGGAGGCTATAAATGCCCGACCTACAAGAACGCGACACCGTAAGGCAAATCCTTCAGAAATGCCGTGAATACCAGGTCCCAACGCATCACCTGTTGTCGACTTCAACGGCATACGACAGTATCGACCGCACAGAGATATGGAAAATTATGGACGATAACGGCTTTCCTGGGAAGCTGACCAGACTCATCAAAGCAACGATGGACGGTGTGCAAAACTGCGTAAGGGTTTCGGGTGAACTATTCAGTTCATTCGAATCTCGTCGGGGACTCATGCCCACTATTCAACATCGCTTTGGAAGGTGTAATACGACGAGCCAGGCTCAACAGCCGGGGTACGATTTTCACGAAATCTGTTCAATTTGTGTGCTTTGCGGACGATATGGACATTATCCCAAGAACATTTGAAACGGTGGCAGAGCTGTACACCCACCTGAAACAAGAAGCAGCAAAGGTCGGACTGGTGATGAATGCGTCGAAAACAATGTACATGCTGGTAGGCGAAACCGAACACGACCGGATCCGCCGAGGAAGTAATGCCACGATAGACAGGGATACCTTCGAGGCGATGGAAGAATTTGCCTACTTCGGATCCTTACTAATAGCTGACAACAATACGAGTCGTGAAATTCGAAGGCACATCATCAGTGGAAGTCGTGTCTACTACGGGCTCCAGAAGAAACTGCGGTCTAAAAAGATTCACCCCCGCACCAAATGCACCATGTACAAAACGCTAACAAGACCGATGGTCCTCTACGGAAACGAGACATGGACCATGCTCGAGGAGGACCTGCAAGCACTCGGAGAGCGACGCGTGCTAAGGATGATCTTCGGTGGTGTGCAGGAGAACGCCGTGTGGCGGCGAAGGATTATCCACGAGCTCGCTGCACTCTACGGCGAACCCAGCATCCAGAAGGTGGCCAAAGCCGCAAGGATACGGTGGGCAGGGCATGTTTCAAGAATGCCGCACAACAACCCTGCAAAGCTGGTGTTTGCTACTGATCCGGTGGGCACAAGAAGGAGTGGAGCGCAGAGAGCACGATGAGCGGACCAGATGGAGCGTGATCTGGCGAGCATTGGGCGTGACCGAGGTTGGAGCGCGGCAGCCGCAAACCGAGTATTGTGGCGTACTATTCTTGATTATGTCTTATCCTAAATGTGGTGTTGGACAAATAAATGTATATACAAGAAGGCAAAGACAGGACAAGAATGATGCAGATAACGCAAATTAATCTGAGTCATTGCGACACCGCACAGCAACTGCTGTGGCAGTCGACAACAGAGACGAAGTGTGATTTTGCGATCATTGCAAAGCCGTATCGAGTTCCCCCCGAAAACGGCAATTGGTTGGTGGACAGAGCCCAAATAGCGGCAATACAGGTCATCAAGAAGGTGTCGAAAACTCATATGACGGTTTCGTGGTAGCCAACATCAATGGAATCTTCGTGTGCAGCTGTTATGCACCTCCAAGGTGGACGGACGAAGAGTACAACGAGATGCTGGATGTAGTCACTGACACGCTGGTCGGACGAAAGCCAGTAGTTATCGGAGGTGATTTCAACGCTTGGGCCGTGGAGAGGGGTAGCAGACTTACCAATTCGAGAGGATACAGCTTACTGGAAGCTCTTGCGAAGCTGGATGTAAGGCTTTTCAATGAAGGCACGGTCAGCACATTCCGCAGAGACGGTCGTAATCGATAATCGATGTCACGTTCTGCAGTCCTTCGCTTATGGAGGACATGAACAGAAGAGTCGATGAGAAGTACTCCCACAGCGTTCACCAAGCGATAACCTACAGCGTCAGCTGGCGAGCCTATATGGTAACGAGGCAAACGAGGCCCCGCGAGCGGAAGTGGAAGATACAGGACTTCGACAAGAAGGTCTTAATCGAGGCGCTTCGAACACACAGCGGTGCGAATCTCGACGCAGAGGAGTTGACAGAAGTGACGGCTTGTGACGCATCAGTGCCAAGGAAATTGGAGCCCAGGTGCCGACGTCGCCTAGCTTACTGATGGAACGGAACACTCAGTACCCTCCATGCTACATGCCTCCGAGCGGGAAGAAGTGTGCAGAGGGCAAGAACTGATGCCGAGAGGGAAGAACGGAGATCCGTTTTTCGCGAAGCTCGTGCGGCTCTCAAAAGGGAGATCAGGCTGAGCAAGTCGAATTGCGTCATCGTTTGCCGAGAAGCTGATGCCAACCCATGGGGTAACGCCTACCGAATCGTGGTGTAGGGCCCGGCGACTCCCGTTGAAATGTATCCAGACAAGTTGAAGGCGATCGTGGAAGGTCTTTTTACGCACCTTGACTCTACGTTGTGGCCGCCTACGCCATATGAAGACGAAAATGCTGAATCCAATGGCTCACGGATCTCCAACGAAGAGCACGTAATAGTTACGAAGGGTCTGAAGGTGAAGAAAGCGCGCTCCCTGAAATGTTCATGATGGTGCTACAGAAATGTTTAGATGAAAGCTATTTCCCAGACAGATGGAAGGTCCAGAAGCTGGTTTTGCTGGGGACCCGGCATCGTATAGACCCATATGTTTGTTGGATACCCTCGAAAAGCTACTGGAAAGGATAATCCTTAACAGGCTCACACAGTGCACGGGGGGCGAGAGTGGTCTATCGAGGAGGCAATTCGGAATCCGAAAGGGTGTCTCAACGGCGGATTCAATCAGGACAGTCGTGTATAATGCAGAAAAGGCATCGTCACAGAAGAGGAATGGAAATCAAATATCGATTACCTGTTATAGAATTATTTGATCAAACAGCTGGACTCGGCTTCAAGCAAGCCATCAATTCAAAAGACCCCGCCTTTATGAAAATCACAATTGGCGCTCGTTTGCTGATCGGGAGCTTCTAGCTTCCAGCTGACAGGCAGCACAGAGAGATTGGTTCCATTCCCTCCCATTATTTATGGAAAACGACTTCCAACAAGCCTCGTAACTCGTCAATGCATTCGCCAAGACCGGCCGCGTCAAACGAGACTGTGCCCGGTAATCACGGCACTGGCCATACACGCCTTGTCTACGTACATTGATTGTGCCATTCCGATCGACGATGGAAGCGGATGAATATTCCAAACATGGAGTCTAACCATCATCAGACAACGTGCGCCCCTACCGAGTGAGTGATAGTCGAAGATGAGGTGCTTTTTTGCAATGCTCGCTGTTTGAAAATCGTGAACAGAATTAATTACAGTGATCGATGGTGGAGCTACCATGGTTGTGGCCATCAGAACAAACGAGGTTGACTTGCTAGTCAGTTTTCACTTTCTTCCATGGTGCTACAGAGATGCTATTTATATGTTTACAGTTCTTTGGCATTCACAATTAATATGCTCCGAATAATTGTGTTAGTAACGCACTATCTGCAAATAGTCTTCCGCTGCTTCCTCAGTATAATAACACAAGCATTTGAAGAATTGGTCCATTGGATAGCGGTTCCTACGTCTATTTATTTACACCGCCAAGTGTAAATCATCCACGCGAGTTGAGACGCGCTAACTGGTGCACATCGCGTCCGCGCATCAGCCCCCAAGACCTCACCGATATCCGATTGTTCAACATATCAGACACCACCATCCGTCCATCCACCACCCTTGTTTGAAGAAGAAGAAAATAGTTGAACTTACTTTCACTGATCTTGGGCGGCCCATTAGCGCTTCGTTGAATCATTCCCGCCTTCTTCACGTCGATCACGTCGTCCCGGTCGGTCCCGTACCATGCCGTGCCGTGTCCAACAAAACAAGAAAAGCGATCGACCGATGCTTCGCGATGTCGTGAGATATTGAAATACGCTGGTATGGTGTAATAGAAAATGTAAAACACAAGCGAAAACCAGTTCGATTTGCGAAAGAGTTGTTGGCGACTTTTCAGACGGATCATGGTCTGTTGGCATGCTAAATGTTTGAATAAAGTTTTTATTTTGTATATATACACATCAACATTAGGGTGAGTCGAAAAGGGATTTTCACCAGCGAACTAACATCTTTCACAAAAATGGCGGGCGATTGAAATGACTGTGGCAATAATACTAAGTCCAAATAAACCGTAACAATTTCAAAATTGAACCACTGTTAGAATTGATAAACCTTGACGTTGGTTTGAATAAACTTTTTCACATTCTGTTTAGGCCTTGTTCAAATTACAGAGTTGTAACATGATACAAGATTATTTTGATTATATTTTTCTTGTGAATACTTTTTATAACACACTAACTCTTAGACCAGTAGGTTCCATATAAAAACGATTTTTTTCTTGGCTCAGTCAGTACTAGCACATCGGTCCCAAGCTCGGTCCCAAGTCTTTATTTATTCCAAATTTTATATTATTTTACATTCATATATTAAAGACTGTATTCGATGAAATTTGGACACACAAAATAGGTCACCAGAATTTTTCCTTAAGCCCGATTCTTTTCAAACTTTCTGGAAATAAAGTACTACTAAATGGTTAAGTTTTGACATCATTGGTTTATTGAACCTCTTCTCCCAACCCAAATGCCCGCACCTTTACCTTGACCCCTTTCATCAAATTTTGATGATGGCAATTATAGGACCGACTTGCTTACTTACTTTTAACCACACTTTCCTTAGTTAAAGTTCATTTTCTATCAGTTTTGGAGTTTTAACAAGCTTTGCCTTCATGATTGCCCAATTTTTTTTCAATTGGGCGAAGTTCCGGAGTGTTTTGAGGGTTGACGTCTTCTGGTACAAAAACTACATTATTATCTTTGCACCAGTCTAAGACGGGCCGGGCATAGTGGCAAGATGCCAAATCCGGCCAAAACAGTGTCGGGCCATCGTGAGATCTCAAGAAGGGCAGAAGTCGTTTTTGGAGGCATTCGTCCTTGTGGATTTGTCCGTTGACGGTCCCAGAGGTGATGAAGGGCTGACTCATTTTGCCACATCCGCAGATCGCTTGCCAGACAAGGAATTTTTTGGCGAATTTCGACCGTTTCTTCTTCCGTACACTCTCCGGAACGGCCAACTTAGAGGTGGCGACGTAGTGTTCCTATCCTGGAATTTGTTTGGTGTCGGCTTTAATGTAGGTCTCATCGTCCATCACAATACAGAACGGTTTTGTGAGCCACTTCCTGTACAGTTTTCTTGCACGAGTTTTTGCCACCGAGTTCTGTTTATCGCTCCGGTTCGGTGCCTTCTGGAACTTGTACACATGTAATCGAGAACGTTTCATTGTTTTCTGCACAAAACAAACTGAAACTTTCACCTTTTTCGCAACATCCCTGATCCGAAATGTTGGGATAACGCTTAAATTGATTCAATGCCATCCTGGCCTTCTCCGGATTTGATGTGCCACGTTTTTTGCCACTACCATTTTTCCGCTTGGTTGTCTTACGGTCCTTGAACGTTTTGATCACATGAGATACAGTTGAATGTGCGATTCCGAGCTGTTTTCCGATCCATCGATGAGAAGCGTTTGGGTTTTCACTCACTTCAGTGCCCAAAATTTGTTGGCGCACTATTTTTTCATACGAAGCCATCACTGAAATCACTCGCCCGATTTTCACGAAACTCATTACACAATTGACACAACACAATGAAATACATTCAGTTAAAATTTCAATAATTTTTACCCACACGCTAAAAAGTTACGAACAATTGCGTGTGTCCAAATTTCATCGAATACAGTCTTTAAATGTTTGTCAAATGGGAGCAAGTCAACTATCAAATATCATCTCAATCACGTATAAATGAAAATACTCAATGATTGTCATCATAAACTTACTATTGAGTTGGTACCATGCATTCGATCTATCGATGTTTTAAAAAACGAATAGAGAAACACAAACAACACACTCAAATGACTGTATATTGTTATTTTTGGGGAAACTAAAGCCCTTCAACGTTATTTCCGGACAATTTTATTTCAGTATAGATTTTGAATTATTGACTTATATGACAGCTAAAACTCTCCACTTTATTTCGTAGTACACCATGTTTACGTTCTTATTACATTCAGTAAAATGGCATCAAATCAAGTGGACACGCATTTTGTACGAAATGCGGCAAAAAAAAAATCCGAATTTATCAATACGCGATCTTGCCAAGAAACTAAAAGCACAGAGAACAGACGTCCAGGCTCAAACGACCACTTGTGATCATGAACGAAACTGTCGATTTAAATTATTATGGAATGTCTAATGGGATGGCGCTTGTGTTTCAATTTTGACATAGGGACATTGACAGAGTTGTTCTGTTACGTCATCAATGTTGGTAAACAAAATTATGATGAAAGGTTGAAATGGGACGAAAATGTAATTACTATTGGTGCACAAATCAGCACGGGAATACTTCGGGAAAAACATTCTTTAGGTTTCCCAAAACAATGATTTGTAAATTCTTTACGCAGCATTTGAGAAAAGTGCAATTAACCCTCTTTGTATAATTTAGATGCAGTAGGTGGGTGGCATGTTGCAGATCAACAGTGGCAGCAGAAATATTCGAACTTTATGGTGCCAAAGGCTTTGAACAAAAAAGAAACTGTGTTCCGAACACTTTCCATCAGAGAGTTACCGGGATATGCGCAGGAAAGAACTCGAGTGCGGAAAAAAATCATCACAATATCGTCAGTCATAATAACATAGACCAACTCTAAGACCAGTAGGTCCCATACAAATACGATATTTTTCTTGGCTCAGTCAGTACTAGCAAATCGGTCCCAAGCTCAATAATGCGCCCCTCATAATGAACTCACACGAACACACTCTCAAATATTCTATCAAAATAACACAGCAAATCAAAACAAAGGCGCAAATATGTACAGTAAGGTGTTGGCTTCAAGGTGTACTTCGGACCAAGGGGTTCTACAACAGTGAACCAATTTCAAATCACTAGTTGCATATTGATTGTTGATAATAACGCTATACTTTATAGGCACAACCTAATGCTGTTCCACGCGTTGATTCGCTTTGTGGTTCCGACAAAGGTTCCGGTGAGGATTCCGATAAGTAATCAAATGCTGGCTTGGTTGGGAAAGAGCATAGCAAGAATTTGCCTGCAGATAACACAATGGGATGCGAATATCTCGAAAATGATTTTGACTTCCAAAAGTGGATGGAAATAACTTCACATGCAGAGACACCACACTTAGTTGATGTTCAAACGGATGAAAAAGATCTGTTTTCTACATGGGTGGCGGATGGCAGATCGAAAATTTATCTGCTCGGTGAACTCTTCTTATCCAAGGGAAGAGTAATATGTTTGCCACTTTTTTCCTTGGCCATCTTTCTTTATACGTGGAAAACAAACGCAAAAAAACTTAAATTTGTAGAAAGTGAGGTTTGTATACAACTTAACAACTTTTTTTTCAAAGTAACGGTTGATTCATTTCTCCTAGCTTTTTCATGAAATAGAAACGGCATGGAGAAAAATAACATTTTTCATGGGTGGATTGCTTTTACCGTGATAGCAGTAATTAGTATGGAATGTCGCAGCACTACGGCGCCACTATATTAGCATGCACAAGATTTTTTGTTATATTCGTATGAGCCAATTCGTCTGTTCTCTGTGCTAAAAGTACCATGTTTTGTGTTAGTAAATCATTTGACCTGCGCTTGACTGTGGATCGGAAGGTTTAAGTGGAACAAATCGAAAAGTATATTCGTCTTCCGGGAATTAAACCCAGCCACCTCCAGCATGGTGTTGCTTTGTAGCTGCGCCTTTACCTAAGGGAGGACCTAAAAAATCGATAAGTATGCTCCCAAAAATGAACAAGAAGGTGGTAACCATTACTGAGAAAAATCTCAATCTTTCTGTGCAAAATGTGGCCGGGAAGTCAAAATCATACGTACACAAAGTAAATCAGGGGCAAGGACTGAAGCCGTACAAAGTGTAAAAGGTGCTACCGTTTATCAGAAGCCACGGCTCTCCAGTCTACACTCAGAAAATTTTACTGATAGCTTCTATGTTTCCACACATAGATTATTGCAATCTGCTTTGTACAATGAAATCTATGTGCAGGACACATAGTTTTTTGATTCCATCTAAAATCCATGTGTGGCCGCACATATTATTCATTTGAAACATAATTTTCATGTGGCCTTCTAAGGGGATTATGTTTATGTGTGGCAAATTAAATCTATTGAAATTACTTATTGATTTTTACCATTAATTTGTTTTCGTGTATTTTGGCCTGATTTGGCCGCTTGTCGCTATGCGAGATCCGGCCTGCAATGGTATACGGTACAAGAGGTCAAATAAGTGGCAAAAACCGCCAATTAACCAAACTGTCCAGAACTTCACCCAGTAAAGAAGTACTGGGCACTAGTTAAGCGGTAGTGTGAGCGGGATGCTATGCTCCATTCTTTAATTTGCTGCCATATTATACTGATTTGATGTATTGCTCCAATTTTTTAAAAGTTCAGGGCTCGAAAACTTTGTGCAGTGCACCACACATTAGTAAACAACCTCCATCACGGAATCGCAGTAGTTCTGGAGTCGTTTCATTAAATACGGTGGCCAAATAAGGACTCTTTCTGAATAAATGACACAAAAAATGAAAATCGCTTCAAGAGTGTCGACCTGGATAAATTGTACTCAATATGTGGTACTTTTGCCACTGTGTATAGTTATCACCTATATATTTTCGTAGTACGTTTTGAATTGTGAGCACAAATCAACAGGCTATGTAGTGGAAGTGTACAAACCAGCACATTTTTTATGAATCAGATTGGTTTACAATTGCAATAAAGCTTACTTTGGCAAAACAAATACAAATACTTCATTCAAGCCATGAGGGCTCGAGCTTACTTGGCTCAGAAATGGATTCCGAAAATGATCGGAGTGGCACGAAGATAATACGCAAGGTCTTAAAAATTGATTCAATCCTTCTTCAACCATTTAAATTAAAAATATCGGTGTGCAACTTGAAACATTAGAATTATTTAGAGTAAATGGAAAGCATGGTTTGCACTAAAATAACAGTTTTTAAATCGATTGTCAATTTCAACACTATATTCAGTAAACAGTAAATGAGTAAATTTGAGCGTCCGTCTTCAGAACGTGAGGCCGAGACAAAGCTTCGACGCTCGTATCTTGAACCAATCGTCACATTTATTGGTATGTTATTTGCTCGAGCCCAGAAGTGAATCTCTGAGCAAACTTCTTGAATCTTCACAACCTCTCAACTTATTGTTGGACAATAAAACATAGTATATACGCATAGTTCCATGAAAAGTACTATATTGTTATCACAATACATACAAGGACAATGAAGTCTATTCACAGCAAAAAAAAAAGTAATATACATCAACGTAATTGATGCTAACGTATTAAAAACTGATGTAATCGAGAAAATACGATGCACAATAACATCCACTTGATGGAATATTACATAGCTCTTCAAATTACATCATAATAAAATTATTAGTGGCACGAATGTAATAACCACATATCAAAACCATAAATATTACACGAAAACGAATGCACATAAAGGACTCCGCAAAAAATGTTAAATATTACACGATTTTGATGCTTTATTGCATTTAGCTGTTATGTAAAATTAAATCTTGCAACAATGCCAGACTTTTTCCCCCACTTTTGTGGCACAGACCTGTTGTTCCATATTAATTACTGCCAGACTTGTTCTTGTCCTTTTTTCATCTTCGGAAACTTTTTTTTTGTCAAAACAAAATCAACCGCCACGGTCATGGACAGATACGTCCGATCTTGTTTGTCACTACCGAAGATCAAAATTCAAAGTAAACACCCAAAGCATCCACATAATATTTAAAAAAAATCATATGTCTAACTTGTTCCTTTCCCTTATTTCCAGGAAATGCGACGCCGCCGCAATGAAGTGACGGTTGAACTACGCAAGAACAAACGCAAAGAAAGCATCCTCAAGCGTCGTAACGTCCCGCAGACAACAGCCGAATCGACAGACGAAGACGACTACACTTCACCGTCCAATTTGCGCAAACTGGTAGAGAAGGCCGAAAACAGCGCCGACAAAGACGGCAGCGGTACAGGTGGCACGTCGTTTGCTATCCTCGGATTGAAATCCTCCGATCGATTCCTTGATACAGAGTGGAATTCTTTTGATCCTGGTTGGTTGCCTCGCGTGACGATAATCAGTTGCTCCAGTTCGAAGCGGCTTGGGCGTTGACAAACATTGCATCGGGAACATCGGCACAGATTAATCAGGTTGTACCGGCTGTAGCAGTTGCACTGTTCTTGTGCGAGCAAGCTGTCTGGGCCCTGGGCAACATCATAGGCGATGGCCCCTGCCTACGTGACTACGTCATCATCCTCTGCTGTCGTTCATAAAACCGGAAATTCCAATACCTTTTCTGCGCAATGTCACATGGGTTATCGTGAACCTGTGTCGTAACAAGGACCCACCGCCACCGGTTGATACGATTCTGGAAATCCTGCCAGCGTTGAACATGCTGATCCATCATACCGATATTAACATCCAAGTAGTCACCGTGTGGGCCCAGAGCTATCTCACCGACGCACTATGGTCCGAATGGACATATTTCACGACAAAAATCGTTAACTCGAAAACCATTAACTTTAGACAAATAGTGTCTTCGGGACATTTGATTTGCAAAATAAGATCTATCTTTTGGTTTGAGTTGTGACTAGGGTGGTCCTTTTATGTTCATAATAAAAATTTCAACTTTTTATTCTTATAGTTTAGATGATTTTTTGCTTCAACAAAATTGTAGATATTTTAATTTAATGAAACTTTGGTGAAGAAACTTTAATTCTATCTCATCTACGTATCATTTTATCACAGTTTTTCTAACTTTCCTTAGGGTGGGACTTGAAAAAACAGTTTTTTTGCTGTAACTTTTTTATTTCAATTTGAATTTGAAAACTTTGTAGAGATGACTTTTAGGGTATAAAATGACGCATATTTTGAAGATACAAGATAGTTGCTAGTTATTGTATTAAAAAGTAGTAGGGGTTGAAGTGCAAAAAAATATACGTTTTTGCAAGATATCTTATTCCTTTATTTGCAAATATTTGCAAACACAGAGTCCGTGAACTGAACGTACAAACTTCCATCTACAAGATCTATGCAAAATTGTTTGTCCCCTTTTGTCCCCTTTAGGGAAAAAATCTTTTAAATGTGGTGGTTTTGCATTTTTTCAACATAATTTTCGATCAGCAGCATCAAAAATTATCACCAAAGACCGTAACAACTCGAGTTTTTTTTATGAAAATGTTCATATTTTTATATTAATCCATCCCCGTAATTTATTATCATTCTTATCACAGACAAACAGACATAACACATCGAACATTTTTCACTACAAATCATGGTCACTAACACACCTGCGCCATCTGTTGAGCACACTGTGATGGATGACTAAGCTGAACAGATGGCAGTAGTGTGTTCGTCTTCGTGTTCGCTGAGAACGTTTATTGAAGCCACGAACACGCTTGGGAAATTGATACGAAGGTTCATGTCTGAGGAATTCTGGATACATTTATTTGATCTAGATAAAATGATTCTATAAGTTTTGACAGATGCGATCGCTGCACATTTGAATCGGTCGTTATGGATTCTTGATCAATACTAAAGATTGAGTTTCATGTCGGTTTGTCGGTGGTACGTATAGCTGATTTTCGTTTGACGTTACCACACTACTGCCATCTGTGCAGCTTAGTCATCCATCACAGTGTGCTCAACAAATGGCGCAGGTGTGTTAGTGACTATGATTTGTAGTGAAAAATGTTCGATGTGTTATGTCTGTTTGTCTGTGATATGAATGTTAATAAATTACGGGGATGGATTAATATAAAAATATAAACATTTTCATAAAAAACTCGAGTTGTAACGGTCTTTGGTGATAATTTGTTATGCTGCTGATCGAAAATTATGTTGAAAAAATGCAAAACTACAACATTTAAAAAGATTTTTTCCCTAAAGGGGACAAAAGGGGACAAACAATTTTGCATAGATCTTGTAGATGGAAGTTTGTACGTTCAGTTCACGGACTCTGTGTTTGCAAATATTTGCAAATAAAGGAATAAGATATCTTGCAAAAACGTATATTTTTTTGCACTTCAACCCCTACTACTTTTTTAATACAATAACTAGCAACTATCTTGTATCTTCAAAATATGCGTCATTTTATACCCTAAAAGTCATCTCTACAAAGTTTTCAAATTCAAATTGAAATAAAAAGTTACAGCAAAAAACTGTTTTTTTCAAGTCCCACCCTAAGGAAAGTTAGAAAACTGTGATAAAACGATACGTAGATGAGATAGAATTAAAGTTTCTTCACCAAAGTTTCATTAAATTAAAATATCTACAATTTTGTTGAAGCAAAAATCATCTAAACTATAAGAATAAAAAGTTGAAATTTTATTATGAACATAAAAGGACCACCCTAGTCACAACTCAAACCAAAAGATAGATCTTATTTTGCAAATCAAATGTCCCGAAGACACTATTTGTCTAAAGTTAATGGTTTTCGAGTTATCGTTTTTTGTCGTGAAATATGTCCATTCGGACCATAGTGCGACGGAGGCAACGAACAGATTCAGCTGGTGATCGACAGTGGCGTGGTACCGAAATTGATTCCCCTGCTATCACACGTCGAGGTTAAAGTGCGGGAAGTTGGTAATATTGTCACCGGTTCAGATGATCAGACACAAGTTGTCCTGAGCTGCGATGCCCTGTCTCACTTCCCCGCGCTGCTGAGCCATCGAAAGGATAAAATCCGCAAGGTAACTGTGTGGTTCCTGACAAATATTACCACTGGCAATCAGACACAGGTGCAAGCCGTCATCGACCCTGGACTGTTGCCCAAGATAATCGAAAACTTAAGCAAAGGCGAATTCCAGACGCAAAAGGAAGCTGCCTGGGCAATCAGCAACCTCACCATCAGTGGCAACCGGGAGCAGGTGACGCGACTCATCCGAGACGGTGACATCCCTCCGTTCTGAGATCTGCTGACCTGCAAGGATACGCAAGTCATCAATGTGAGTTTGTTGATTGATATTGTGGCTGAATGGTTAGGATTTATTAATTTTTTGTTTTATCGCAAATAGGTCATGTTGGACGGCATCAACAATATGTTGAAGCTGGCCGGTCCCCACACCGAGGAGATTGCCAACATGATTGAGGAGTGCGAGGGAGTGTCGAAGATCGAAGTCCTGCAGAATCACGAAAACATTGTGATCTACAAACTGGCGTACGATATTATTGAGCAGTTCTTCTCGGATGATGTGAGTATTGAGTGCTTTATTTCCAGTATTTATTGCGTTACAACATTAGTTTCGCGGTATGAAATGTTAAGGATTCAGATGCTATAACAATCAACCAACAGTAGGGAAATTATTATATACCTTAACATCATTTTAGTTATCGGAATGTTTCTCAACACTGTTTATTTAAGAATAGGCTTTTCGTTATCTAGTAAGCTCATTCATCTCGAGGGTTTTAAAACAATTACTCTTTTCTATCTACTTCACAGGCCGACGAAGTAGTATTGGACGAGCTTAGACCTTTGGCGGACGAGAACTCGTTCCAGTTTAATCAGAACGTGAACGTACCTAGAGATGGATTCAACTTCTAAAGGCAAATAAGTAAGCACACTCACACAGCAGAGAATTTGTAAACAAGAAGGATATCAACCTATATCTTCCTGAAAACAAAACAAGAAAACTTTTCAGTTGGTAAAACTACACACAACACGCCAGTCACCGACAAGTTTTAGCCGAACTTTCAAAAGTCTCACACCTTTTCATAGAAGATCAGTTGTTTCCTCCTAAGCCTAGGCAAGTAGAAAGTGGGATTTAATCAGAAGCAAGCAAACAGCGTTACCACTGAACTCCCGCTTTCGTTCAATATGAAGGTCGAAAAGGATGAAAGTTGATGTCAAATTTCCCATTTTTATAAATGCCTGCATGCCTTCTTTTAGGATTTTTTTTATTTCCGTTTTTTTTAATTTCCAATCTAAATTTTAATAATAAAACGATTCTTGTGTTTTAATTGCCGCTGTACACATTTTTTACATCGAATAATATCTGAAAATTAAATTTTTACTAAATTTTACATTGCTTCCTTTACGTCGCGATGATTCACGTTGTCTCGATGAGTTACGTTGCCTCGTTTGCATCGACCAAATTACATCGATAAGCTGTGCATCATTTTATTGTGTACATCGAGACAACCTAACATTACACAATCGATGGAATGACCTATGTGCATCTGATTCTGTGTAATATTCAACAACTCTTTTTGCTGTGTTGTTAACAATAAAATGAATGGTTTTGGTTGTTCAATATTTTAAATTGTTGAGATACATAACAACCCTCCTTTTCTATTTTAAAAACGCCATCTAAAGGCCCAGCTACAATGGGGAGCACAACGGCGCGGTGCGGCAGCTTTTGACAGTTAATCCATACATTTTATGTCAAAACTGCCGCAACGCGCCGTTGCGCTCCCCAGTGTAGCTCGGCTTTAATATAGATTCTATGGTGGATAGCAAAGTTATTTATTGTTAACTTATCGTTGTTAACAATAGAACCTACAATATAAACCATTAATTTCACAGTAGTTCTACAATAGATTCTATCTTATTTTCAATTTGATTTTTATTAGGGCTGCAGCCGAATTCCCGTGTTCAAAGAAAAATATCAAAAATGTCTTCAAGAAAAGAAATTCGCCTAATCTCTTTCTCTTCAACCAATTTTCTTCTCTTTCAATTGAATTCCGAAACATTAAAGAGAAAGAGAAAATAATTATTTCGCTTGAAGAAAAAAATGTGCTTTTCGTTATGACCGCTAGATGGCATTAAGACGTTTTTCTCAAATGATAGTTCAAAACGTCCTGTTGCTCATTAGATTTGCTGCGATCTTTTTAATTGTTTTGATATTATGCACCGAATAGGCTTTCTCATCAAATTTTAACGAAATATTAGTCTATTCTTAATAATATAGTTCAGACTACGCAAGTAAAACCACTCCAAGTGACTCAAACGGGTACGTTTAAACATTTAATTGATCTATCATCAAATGACAAAATCATAATTTTCAAAACTTATTCTAGAAAAGTCCGTGTTTGTAAACAAAAGGTGATGCTTTTCTGCAGCAGTGAAATTTAATTTCAAAAAGTGCAAATCGGTACAAAACATATTGAGAATGGCATCTACCACAGCGTAAGTAAGAATTTGTTCAAAATATCTTCAATTAATTAATTAATCGATTAATTGGCATTAGGCTCAAAAAGTACATCACGATGGATTAAAAACAAAATACTTGGTGGACTACATGACCTAGAATTTATTTAATAATATATGACAGTATAAAACAGGTTAACTCCCATATAAATGATGACATCACATCAATTTAATCAAACAGTTACCTGATCCAAGGTACCTCATCGTTGTAAGAACCTGTAAATGTACCGGTATTGTAGTGGTTCTTTCATCTTTTAAAGGAATCTCATTTAGAGGTCGATCCATCAAATCGATGAGCTTCTCAGCGAAACATTTTGGCATTCGAAACAGATTTTCAAAATTTCCATCCGATATTTCGAATGGATTGCTTATGCCTCTCAAATACCGACGATGTCGAATCAATTTTAACTTTTCCTGTCGCTTGTACCACTTTTTTCTTGCGATATAATAAGAAATAATTAATGCGTCCATGTTTAAGAACGATGTCCGATGTTACTTATATGACTTGATAAAATTTAAGAGCAGGAGCAATTTTCTTTATGTGTTTCTTCCGCATAAATCTCGAAGAGAAAATTAATTTCTTTTTCTTTTCTAAACGTCAAAAAATTTCTTTCCACAAGCATTCGGAATTCCACATAAAGAAAGTCAAAATCTTTCGAAATTTTCTTTCTTTTCAAGAAATTTCGTGCTTTCCTGGAATTCGGCTGCTGGTGAATAAAAAATAGGTCTTGAATACAATTAAAAGCTACAAAAAACGTTTCGGAGACTTAATTTCGTAAAAAATAAAGAGCAGTCAGATTTTCAACACAATTTCTTACCTTTGCACTACAAATTCGTCGTATTAATCTCCGTACTAGGAAATATACTCCAGCCAGACTCAAAGTTTTTCTCACACATTTTCGTTGCGTAACCATACAAATCACACTTCACTTATTACACTAGCCACACGAGAATCTACGAATACGTGGTAAAACACTAAAAAACTATGGTATTAATTTTCACAATAATTTAAATAGGCTTGTACCTATTCTGAACCGTGTTTACAATCGACGTAATCGGTTGATGTTGCCAAACTATTTTATTATGACTCTTATTTGAATGGAATGGAGTAGATATGTTGTATGAGAATAATAACATATTTCTCTAATTGTAGATTTTTTCAATATTTACCGAGAAATAAAATCACATATTAAAAAACATTTTTCCATTTCTGTTGAATAATAAGAAAAATCCAAAACTGCGCAATAGGGGCATTATATTAATTTTATTTTTATTTTGCTGAAAATGTCTTTATTGTGAAGTTTTGGATTTTTGTTACATCATACAACAAACCGCTTTTAATTAGAATTTTATTTGAATTTTCTAGAAGTATTTTAAAAATTTCGTCCTATACTTTAACATGGAAGTTGTAAGATTTATCACCACTCGGTGCCTTCTTCTTTTTTCAAGTTGTATTCCTCAATTTCACTTCCGTTGTCGGGCGTTCGTTCATAGCAAAGGAACATCTGTCGCGTTGTCGTCAGGTGCATAAGTCGTTACTCGCTTTCTCCACATTCTCTCACTCTCTTATCATGCTCTCTCTTACCAATAACGATCGCGATTGGTGATCGTTTACATAAAGACTATGTATGACTCCAAGTAGCTCCCGTAGGAAAAACTGTAGAATTATTATTGATGTATAAATCCAAGCAGAATCGTTTCAACCTTCAAGCAGTGATAGCCTCCAATTGATTTACGAGATATCACAGTACCTGGAACATGTCATGGCTACCTGTGACTGTGCGGACCAGTATTTTAAACAGTGTTTGAAGTGTTTGAAGTTTTGAACTGAGAATCGATCAAAAACAGTTGAGTGTCGTTGAAATAGCTCACGAGCAGAAGATAACTGTATAAAATGACGACAGTTTTGACAGTGACCCTTGCGCTGAACTAGCCGGCTTGACGTGCCGCAAGGGCTCAGTAGGGATTGTCTGTCAAGAACCGAAGCTACGAGTCAGTTCCTTTGTGGTTATATCACACTAATTATTTCTTCTACTGTAGTTTTCTACACATTTTTACAGCATTTCAGCTTGGAGAAGCTGGTTGGCGTAGCATGGGTAACGTTGTCAACTTGACAATCGGAAAGTGAGTGGCTGTGACTGAAGATCGTGTTCAAGTAGGGTGTATTTTATATTCTCATTTAATTAAGCAGCATAGCAATAATATTCTATTTTTGAACTACAACTTCTATTCCATAAAAGATTGGCATGTGATAGTAGCAGTACATGATTGCTTTTAAATATATTAAGGGATATTACAATAAGAAATTATATTTATTTCAGAAAACATCGAATCGGGCTCTTCGATCACTAAAACTGCTTTCTTCGACCTATAGAATAGTGTGTTGATTATCAAAATAATAAAAGAAACCAAATATCTTTTCATTGAAAATTTATTTTTGTTGAAAGGACTGATTTACTTTGCTTTTCAGCTTTTTCAGGGCTATTCATATATTAATACATATCCAAATTTTATTTTGCAGTAACAATCCAGTGACTGTAAATACATATATTATATTCTATTACGTACATTGTATACATATATGCCAAAGGGTAAGGGGGAAATCCAGGGTGCCAGACGAGGTGTAGGCTGGATGGGGGATTCGTGGTTATCTGGCCTAATTATGCCTTCCTTGATGGAAATCATCAGATCGAGATCAGCGAAGGTCTAATTATCTTCCGACAGTCTACAGTGAGTTTGCTAACCCAATTTTTATCAAACCACCAGACGGAAATCCTAATGTGTATTGCATACTGTTCAATTCCTGTAATAAGAGCGTTTCGTTGGAAGGAGATTCTCTATCCTGTCCGTGGGTTTCGTGTAAGTGCTTCTGCTTACGGGTCCACACCCCCGTATTTGGCCCTTCATACAACGGAATAGTGAGGATTACAGGAATGTACAGTTTGATCTTGCCATTAGGAGGAACTGTACGCCATAGCAAGTCCTGCACTGGTGGTGGCTTCCTATCACATCACATCATCACATCACTCAGATTTTTGATAGTGACTCTTAGTGAAAAGTTCGAATGGGCAAATCAAGCTCAAAGTCTGCAGTGACGCATAATGCAGATCCACAAATGCGGATTATTAATACGATAGAACATCATAGTGAGCAACACAAACACCACGAGTTTATAATTTACGTGATTTTGGGCGTCGCAGTACTACAGCTGTTAATTACGCTGTACACGCTACAGATGAAAAGAGAACGGAAGCTCGCGCTCAAGTTAGCGAAGAGTTTGGAAAATTTGGCTGATGTATAGAAAAGCCAACACATTGAACAGTGAATCGAACATGGATAATAAGTGTTTCATTTCAACAAATTCTATAATGGTACATGACTGTGAACAAGACACACATCTCAATCACCAATTCGGTACGTCAAGGGAATATGAACGAGACACCTGAGACATGCAGTTTGATGCCAGCTTGACGAGGTCAGCGTACAACGGACGGTAGCGGTACAAATTGAGCAGCCGTGCCTTCTTCCATTCGCACTTGAACTCGATGCCAAACGATGAACTCATTGCGATAGG
The DNA here is from genome assembly GCA_034211315.2 of Aedes japonicus. NCBI lineage: Eukaryota > Metazoa > Arthropoda > Insecta > Diptera > Culicidae > Aedes > Aedes japonicus. Next base: position 339,540 of record JASCZW010000187.1, on the reverse strand, counting down.
AAAGTCGCTAAAGGTGAACAAAGCGCCAGGACCGCATGGTATTCCGAACCTTGCCAACAATACGGCTATCTTGCTGGATCCCGAAATGGTCAGGGTGGTGATGCAAAGGTGTCGAGGAGTACGCTACTGTGCTGTGGTCATCCTTGACGTGAAAATGCGTTCAATAGCACCAGTTGGGTGACTATTGCCGACTCGCTCCAACGCCTTCAGGTTACTGGGTACCTGTACAAGATTCTTGGAAGCTACTTCCAGAATTGCGTACTGGTATACAATACAGAAGCAGGCCAGAAACGTGTCCAATCACCGCAGGTGTCCCACAAGGTTAGATCCTGTGACCGATGATACGGAACACGATGTACGACTAGGTACAGCGGCGTGATTTCCTGAACGGGGTGAAGATAGTAGGGTTCGCAGATGACATCACCCTGGAGATATGTGGTGAATCCATCGAAAAGGTCGAGTTAACGACTTAAACTCCATTGACATTGTAGAAAGATGGATGAGTTCCAGGAAACTGGAGCTATGTAGCTCACCATAATACTGAAGTCACGGTGGTGAATAATTGAAAATCGGAGCAACACGATCAGTGCAGGTAACTGCACAATCGAATTGAGGACGTCTTTGAGGTATCTTGGGGTCATGATCGATGATAAGCTGTCCTTCATCAGTCACGTCGATTACGCCTGCAAGAAAGCCTCTATGGCTATATCGGCATTATACCGCATGATGTCGAATAGCTTGGCGGTGCAAGGGAGTAAGCGTAAGTTCCTGGCCAGGAGTGTCGCCCTGTTCATTCATAGGTACGGCGGGCCGGCATGGATCACCGTCTTGAGTACCAAGAGGTACACTAGTAAGCTAGAGAGTACACACAGGTTTATGTGCCTAAGAGTGGTAAGTACATAGTGGTCTGCGTTCTAGCGTGGATGATGTCAGTTACTGTAGGCGTCGTCATAAAAGGGGATGTAGAGTACTTCGAACAACGTGGAACAAGAGGTATTTGGAAGACCACTAGAGGTGCATCTATGGTTAAGTAGCAGCGGGTAAGGAACAACTCCACCAAAAGGTTAATCCTAGGATTAACCGGGTGGGTTGGTAGGTGACACGTTGAAGTGAACTTTCACTAAACGCAGATATTGTCAGGCCACGGCTGTTTTAGACAATATCTCCTTATATATGCATGCACCATCCTCCGCATGCACCGATAGCGCGAGAGTTGAGGAAACCGCGAAACATGTGTTCTTCGCATGTCCTCGCCTCGACGGCACGAGATCCTGCATGATTGCCGTACGCGATCACGACAAGACTCCGGGTAATTTAGTCCAGACGATGCACCAAGACCGGGACATCTGGGACGCGGTATGCATAGCAGCCACCCAGATTGCTCTTGATCTCCAACAAAAATGCCGAAACGACCAACTGCAGGTTGCAGGGACCACCGAACTACTAAAGCCCTAAGTAGTTAGACATAGTGGGTGCTTAACAAGCACAATAGCACCCTCCCTGAAGTAATACCGAGAGGTGGTCCCGAGAGGGTCCAGGGCTTAAGGCACGTATGGGTTTTTAGTGGGTCGAAGAGTTGGCACCCTCATCCCCACTCCCGGAGTTCTTCAGGTGTCTGGTTGCAGATTTTCCCTCCCGTCTAAAAAAAAAACAGAAGCTTTTAGGGCTCTATGTGATAATGATATACATTCAAACATATTAACTGAACCTTTCGGAAGGTCAACAGTCATTATATGATAATTGTTTTATGATCTAGGTAATCAAAACTGTTTTTGAGTTCAGAACATTAGATCTAAAGTGGTAACTACAGTAGTAACTTTATTTAGTGAACATTTTCAAACGTAAACATTAACATTACGAGACAAACTGAGATGATCGGGGTCATCCAAACTGTCTTAGAGTTCAGCACTTAAGATCTACAGTTGTAACAGTAGGTTTTTGGAGTATTCAAAGAAACATTATGTATTTAACAATATTCACTGAATAGTATTGAAGGTCAATAAACAAAACTCAATGATCTTGGGATATTTGAGGTCATCCAAACTGTCCTAAAATTAAAAACTGTAGATCTTATGTTAGTAGCTTTTTGGGTTATATAAGGTAACTATATGTATTCAAACCTGTACCAAGAAACTTTTGAAAGATCAACAGTTAATACTTTATAACATTCTGATCCTCTAGGTCATCCAGACTGTCTTGGCGTTCAAAAATTAAGATTTACAGTAGTTACACTAATTTCTAGGCAAAATAAAGATACAATAAATGTTCAAACATATTCACTTAATATTCTTAAAGGTCAACAAACATTATAAAGCAATATGACATGTTCTGGGTCATCCTAAATATTCTTGAGATCAGAACATAGAACCTGCAGTTGCAACACAAGCTTTCAAGGCTATGCGAAGCTGTGTATTGAAATATATTCATTGAATATCTTGGAAAACCAACGGACATTATGAGATAATCTTCTAGGTTATCCCAACTATGCTGGAGTTCTAAACTGAAAATCAACAGCTGTAACTGTAGCTTTCTGTACCAAACAAAGTAACAATATATATTTGACCAATTTAAATGAGTCTTCTGAAAGGTAAACAGATATAATAAGATATATTGGGATGTTCTAAAGACTGTATTCGATGAAATTGGGACACACAAAATAGGTCACCAAAAGTTTTCCTTGAGCCTGATTCTTTTCAAACTTTCTGGAAATAAAGAACTACTAAATGGTTAAGTTATGACATCATTGGTTTATTGAACATTTTCTCCCAACCCAAATGCCCGCACCTTTGCCTTAACCCCTTTCATCAAATTTTGGACAATGATAGGACCGACTTGCTTACCTACTTTTAACCACACTTTCTTTAGTTCAAGTTCATTTTCTATCAGTTTTGGAGTTTTAACGAGCTTTGCCTTCATGATTGCCCAAAATTTTTCAATTGGGCAAAGTTCCGGAGTGTTTGGAGGGTTGACGTCTTTTGGTACAAAAACTACATTATTATCTTTGTACCAGTCTAAGACGGGCCGGGCATAGTGGCAAGATGCCAAATCCGGCCAAAACAGTGTCGGGCATCGTGAGATCTCAAGAAGGGCAGAAGTCGTTTTTGGAGGCATTCGTCCTTGTAGATTTGTCCGTTGACGGTCCCAGAGGTGATGAAGGGCTGACTCATTTTGCCACATCCGCAGATCGCTTGCCAGACAAGGAAGTTTTTAGCGAATTTCGACAGTTTCTTCTTTCGTACACTCTCCGGAACGGCCAACTTAGAGGTGGCGACGTAGTGTTCTTGTCCTGGCATTTGTTTGGTGTTGGCTTTAATGTAGGTCTCATCGTCCATCACAATGCAGAACGGTTTGCACGAGTTTTGGCCACCGAGTTCTGTTTATCGCTCCGGTTTGGTGCCTTCTGGACCTTGTACACATGTAATCCAGAACGTTTCATTGTTTTCTGCACAAAACAAACTGAAACTTTCGCCTTTTTCGCAACATCCCTGATCGAAATGTTGGGATAACGCTTAAATTGGTTCAATATCATCCTGGCCTTCTCCGGATTTGATGTGCCACGTTTTTTGCCACTACCATTTTTCTGCTTGGTTGTCTTACGGTCCTTGAACGTTTTGATCACATGAGATACGGTTGAATATGCGATTCCGAGCTGTTTTCCGATCCATCGATGAGAAGCGTTTGGGTTTTCGAAGTGAGTGCCCAAAATTTGTTGGCGCACTATTTCTTCATTCGAAGCCATCACTGAAATCACTCGACCGATTTACACGAAACTCATTACACAATTGACACAACACAATGAAATACATTCAGTTAAAATTTCAATAATGTTTACCCACACGCTAAAAAGTTACGAACAATTGCGTGTGTCCAAATTTCATCGAATACAGTCTTTAGGTCACAAAATCTGTCCTTCAGCTCAGAAGTTAGGATCTACAGTCGTAAAATTTGCTTTATAACCTATGAAAAGTTACGATATGCATTCAAACACATTCAGTGAATCTTCTGTTTGATCATCAGGCATTATCAGATTATCTTGGGATGTTCAAGTTCATAAAAAACTGACTTGAGTTCAGAAGTTAGGATGAAATTTAGTAAACTTAGCCTCTTGGGCTATAGAAAACTTTGATAACTATTCAAGCATATTCAATGAATATTCTGAAACATCCACAGACATCATAGAATAATTGTAAGTTTCAGGTCAATCAGAACATGCAGTCTACAATTGTAGCAGTAGCTTTACGGGCTATACAAAGTAAGGTTAGTTTGTTTGGCATGAATATCTCAAGATTATCTCACAATGTCTGTTGGTTCGTTCACAATATGTTTGAGTATATATCATAACATTGTTAAGTGACTAAAGCTCCTGTTTTACCTGTAGATCTCAAGTTCTGAACTCCAGGACAGTTTGGACGACCTAGCACACCTAAAAAAAATTATTGAGCACCGATTTGATAAGAACACACCCGAAGCCCGAAAGCCTTCATTCAATGAATATTGCATTGTACAGGGTGCGGCAGACAATAATGCGAAAATGTTCAAACGAATTAACCCATCGTGTAGCTAGTGACTAATTTCTGTCGAAAGTGTATATGTTTATGTTTACTTTCAAGTGCTGCATCCAAACATTCTACTTGTTTAATTGCACATTCGTCAAAATGTTTGCGAGAGTAGTGATGTTTGTTGCTCGCCCAGAAGAAGCCAAAAGAGATTGCCAAGGTGGTAGGGTGCCATTTGGCAATAGTTTACCGCATAAAAAAGTCCCTGGAGGATGGTTCTAAGCAGCGGAAGCCGGGAAGTGGACGTCCGCAACCCGGTGCGTTTCATAGGAAAACTTGCAAAGGAAGCCAATATTTCGGAGAAATCCATGCGGAGAGTCATCAAAGAAGACCTGCATGCATCTTCCAGAGCCAGAGTGAAACGCCACTTGATTACGGACCGGGTCAAGGAACTACGAGTGACTCGTTCCAAGAGATTGCTTTCCTTGTTGAAGAAGGCAAAAATGATAAGCCTGTTCTCCGACGAAAAGCTTTTCAGCATCGATGCTGTGGCCAACAGCCGCACGGACCGGCACATTTCACCGCAGAGAATGGAGAACGTTCCGGAAAAACTAAAATTCAAATTTCAAACCAAACATCCGGCTGGTGTCATGATGTTTGGCTTGTTGGCGTCCAACGGTTTGAAAATGCCGCCTGTTTTCATTGATGCTGGAGTTAAAATCAATACCGAAGTGTATATCGGTATTTTAAGGACCAAGTGCTTCCCTGGGTGAAGGCCAACTTCTCCTAGGACCAAAACGTTGTCCTACAGCAGGATGGAGCGCCGTGTCACACGTCCAATCGAACCCAACAAAAGTTGAACGATAACATGAAGTTTTGGTCGAAGGATTTGTGGCCCCCTAGCAGTCCAGATCTTAATCCGTTGGATTATTCGATTTGGGCATATGTTGAAGCACGCGCCTGCAAAACATCACACCCTAGTGTGAAAACCCTGAAGTCAACCTCGGACTACGTCCGAAAGGCATGCTCTGGCTTCCGGCGTCGGCTCGAGAATGTTATTTAAAAAAAATGGACGACACATTGAATACATTTGTTTGAAAGGACTTTATAAAGATAACTGCACTCGAAAATGTTGATATTATTGCTTGAATGAGTTGAAAATGGGATTTGAAAGAAATAGAACAAATTTTCGCATTATTTTCTGCCGCACCCTGTACAATCTGAAAGGCTAACATTTAGTGGCGTAGTCCTACACTCCTGCTTCATTTTACTCAATTTTTGAGTACAATTGTATGTTTCTCTTTTTCTCTCACGGAAATGTTACTCAACCCAAGTAACCATTAAGCACTAAACGTGGCATTATATTAGCATTATATCTGCATATAAAGCAGCACTTAAATAACTGTCAGTTTTTATAGCCCGTTTGTGGCACTGCTAATGCTTTTATTCTGCATTTATCTGCTGTCTGTTTCCGATTTATTTTAAGAACTATTTCTTCTCTTGCTTCTTCTTATTGATAGTATTAGCATAAAAGAAGGAAAAATGCATGCAATATTGAGCTATAAGCAAGCCGCATATTTTTAGAATTGGGTGTATTAGCATAGACTAACTCTAAGACCAGTAGATCCCATACAAATACGATTTTTTTCTTGGCTCAGTCAGTACTAGCACATCAGTCCCAGCTCGGTCTCAAGCTCAATAATGCGCCCCTAATAATGAACTCATAAGAACACACTCTCAAATATTTTGTCAAAATAGTAAAGCAAATCAAAACAAAGGCGCAAATATGTATAACAAGGTGCTGGCTTCAAGGTGTACTTCGGACCAAGGAGTTTTACAACAGTGAACCAATTTCAAATCGCTAGTTGCATATTGATTGTTGGTATTAGTATGAGTAATGTAATATTTTGTAAATTTAACACTTTGCGAAAATTTCCTGTACAGCTAAGCCGCTGCCAAGGTATAATCATGCATGATTGGCGCGCTGCCTTTGCTGCCTGTGCCTTGCCATAAGCTGTTCCAGAATTGTTAGAACTTTCATCTTCGGATTCTACGAACGAATTTTAAAGTGTAGAACTAACTGGCTGGTGGAGATTTAGCAGATTCTGGAACCAAATCTTCAATATGATAAGGTTTGTTAAGTTCAGAAGTATCGTAGTTTCTTTGAAATTTCACTTTACGTCTATGATTTCCACTGTTTAATGTTTTCTTCCACTTATTTTCGGCCATACTGTTTTTTGTTGACTCCAAATTATTTTTCAATGCTTCTGTAAACAAATTCTAAGCATTATATGATAGCCTTATATAAGCACTAAATGCAGATATATAGCATGTGTGCTGTGAACATGATAAATACTTTTATGCATTATAACAGCCTTATATGCGCATATAGTGCTAGCAATAATGCTAAATTTTGGGTGGAGCTTGAGTGCATTTATGATGCTATGCATGCATAACATATGCTAATATAGAACTTTTAAGCAACATTAATGCTGATTTAGTGCTATTATCGGGCTATAGCTTAATTCTTATGGTTACTTGGGAATTTTCGTTAAAAAGTGGATCAACTCAATTATTGAGTAGATCCACTTTTTACGGAAATTGAGTAACATTTCCGTGAGAGAAAAAGAGATAGCATACAATTGTACTCAAAAATTGAGTAAAATAAAGCGGGAATGTATGTCATCATTCCGAACAACCCCATGGTGCAGTACTATATAGTTTTTTAAAGAAGTCGAAAGAATAATTCGGTGGGCAATTAATTTTAGGTTGGTAATAAAATGATCGAGAATTCGTTGGATCAAATCTGGGTCAATATGATCCGAATGCATTATGCGTAACTATTTTTAGAATGCACGAGGAAGGTAAAGCCAACTGTGCGGCTTGGGTGATAACGCCTATTTTAAATCGTTTCAAACAATACTAAGTAAACGATCTGTTGAATAACCCTGACTCCGTCCGCCGCTCCAAAGATTGCTTGAATGAAGCAAAATTTCTTCAGAAGCTAGTCCAATCAGCATCAACCATTCGCTACACTAAATAAGCCCTAACAGCAGCAGCAGCAGCTCATCCGCAGGAGACCGCACACCGAGTTACACAACCTTCCCATTCACGATTCATTCATCCCCCCATAATCGCATTCATCTCGAAACCCAAGCATAATTGTACGATGGCCCTGGCGAAGACGAACCGAGTTCGCGCGCATAATTAGCTGCGAGTCTTTCGGTTTGTCCGTCCGTCAAGCGTTGAAGGAACGCACGGTTTCCAGGGAAACGAATTAGATACCATGACGGTGACGGCTTCCTTGGCCGTGGCGCACTCTTATACTCTCCGACGACGAGTGCCGACGAAGAAGCCGTAAACATAGCGCTAGTCTTAGGCTTGAGAGGAGGTGGAACTTTCCGGGAAGACACGAGCACACCGATCAAAACAAAGGAAACTCGTAATCAAGAAGTTGTTGCTTTGCAAGACGAATCAACTGGGGAAAAGGGGAAACAGGGAAGCCCTCGAAGAGTGCATGTAATGTGTAGCGGAGAGCTCTAAATACAACAAAACAACATGCGGCAGCAACACGAAGCACTACATGACTCTTCGATAAAAGCTACTTTTGGCTGCTTGGCCGTCGTCATGCCAGCGCGAGTCGTGGTGGGTGGTGGGTGGTAGATGGGTTGCCACGCAGTAAGCCAGGGAAAAAAAACCCCTAGAGCTCCGAGAGGCGAATGGGATAGCCCCCGTAGCTATCGTGACAGCTTGTTCATGAAGTGAGCACGTACAACGCGGCAATTGGCAACAAAACGAGGAATTAGAGAAAGAGCGAGCGAGCGAGGGCAGGACGAGGAATCAGTCTAGTTTCATTCGTTTGGAAATAGCTTTTAATTAAATGCCATACTCTCGAAATAGCCTCGTTTTTCGAGTACGTACCTACTTTCGAAGTGGCGGCGTTTTTGCCATTTGCATGCTTGAATGCTATTTTTCTGCGTTCCATTCGGGCTTCTTGGTGCTTGGAGACTGCTTGGTGGTCTCTTGATTGGATTCATGCGAGAAGGACTTTCAATCCCAAATTGAAGTCGTTCTTTTTTTCAAGAGGGTTCACTCGAATCGATTAGAAATTATGGGGCTTTTCCGTTTTACAACCATCACGAAGGTCATTCAAAGTCAAACTGACATTAGCATTCCTTCGGAAGAATTCAACCGTAAACCACCATGATCTTTCCTAATTTATTCATTCTGTTGAAAAGCAACGCAGCATGAATAAAAAGTCAAACCTAATGTCCACTATCCGCTTCGACAGCGAATTCAACGATAAAAAAAAAATCATTTCACGTCCACTAGATAAAGATCCTACGACAGAATAGAAAGGGGACCACCATGCGGTGCCGTACATGTCAGCAGTGAGCCGGGACTAAATTAAATTACTTTCAGTCCCCATTGCGGCACGGACGAAGATTATCGTTACTACCGCGTTTGACAGCGAACGACGACGACGACGATGTTGTGAAGGTTTTCGTCAGCGGTTGTTCCTACACAATAACTCTTTGTGTGACCGAGTATCAGCAGCGGGAATCAAGTTTCCTTCACGAATTCAATGGGATAGTGGAAGATTCCTTGAATGTGAATTTTATGTGTGACAATAAATTTACTAGGTAATGGCCATCTTCCTCGTTGTCAATTGAAAGAAAATAAATGTTTTCAAGTACGGTGATGAACTGAAACACGAACATTTGGTACGTGATTCGGAATACTTCAATATGTTGATTCTGAAGGACAACTTGTATTATGATCCCATAATGTCGTCCATTTTCATCTACTTAGGTCAAGTGCTCGAAGTTGATTGGTCAGCTTTCAGCCGGGTGTATAATACGGTCAACCTTTTTGGACCAGCAAAGATGATAGCAGCCAATGAACACCTTTTCCATTTGACACAAGTTGATATGATTGCTATCGAGCAACCAACTTACAACATTCTTGGGCCTATATTGCTTTTAGCATTTTAACAACTGAACTCCCTTATTAATCACAGGGTTACCATGAATCGTGTTTCACCGATGACAGATGCATTTTGTCTAAACGGTTTCGAATGAAGTTTTCGGGTTATTTCAAGAATGTTGCAAAATATTCGTCATCTATCTATATCTATATAATAAAAATGAGTTGGGGTTTCCTTTGTCACGATTTAACTCGCGAGCGGAAGGACCGATCGGCGTGAAATTTTGTATACAGAGATTTTTGGGGCCGGAGAATAATCTTATGATGGTTTGAGACCCTCCCTTCACTGGAAAGGGGGCTCCATACAAATGAAACACAAATTTCTACACAACTCGAGAACTAATCAAGCAAAAGAAACCAAATTTAGCATGTGTGAGTTTTTGAAGGCAAAAATGGTTTTATGGTAGCTTGAGAACCCTCCCTGTCATAAAAGGGGGGCTTCCATACAAATAAAACACAATATTCTGCATAACTCGGGAACTAATCAAGCAAACGGAACGAAATTTAGCATGTGGTGGTTTTTGAAGACAAAAATGTTTCTATGTTAGTTTGAGACCCCTTCCCATCCTAAAGGGAGGGGAGGGGCGGAGTCCAATACAAATGAAATACACTATTCTGCATGAATCGAGAACTAATCAAGCAAATGGAACCAAATTTAGTATGTGGTGGTTTTTGAAGACAAAAATTATTCTATGTTGATTTGAGACCCTCCCTTTCTGAAAAGGGGGGAAACCTATTCAAATGAAACGCAAATCCTTGCATAACTCGAGAACTAATAAGAGAAATGGAACCAAATTTCTGCATGTGGAAGTTTTTGAAGGAGGGAAATGTTTCTATGGTGATTTGAGACTCTTCCGTCATATGAGGAGGAAGGGGGAGGAAGTGATCTCAAACAAATGGAACCCTAATTTCTGCATAACTCGAGAAATAATCAAGCAAATGGAACAAATTTGGAATGGACGAGATTTTAAGGCATGATATGTTTTTATGGTGGTTCAAAGCTCCTCCTCCTCTAAAAGGGGGCTTTCATACAAATGAAACAAATTTCAACCAAACATGAGAACTATACCTCACTGCTTTGCAAATTTGTATTCAGTGGTTTTGGGTCCGGGAAAGCATCTTATAGTTCGAGAGCCCTCCCGCTTCTAGAAAGGGTGGTATCCCATGCAAATGAAAAACAAATTCCTGCATAACTCGAGAACTAATCAAGCAAATGGAACCAACATTGGTATGGGTGAGTTTTTGAAGGCAAGAAATGTTTTTGTGGTAATTTAAGACCTCTCCTCACTCGAAAAGGGATACATACATACGAAACAAAAATTTAAACCAAACATGAGAACTATCCCTACCGCTATGCAAATTTGTATGCAGGGGTTTTTCGGCCCGGGAAAGGATCTTATTATAGTTCAACACCCCTCTCGCTTTTAGAAAGGGGGGCTCTCATGCAAATGAAAAACTATTTTTTGCATAACTCAAGAACTAATCAAACAAATGGAACCAAATATGGCATGTGGAGGTTTTGTAGGCAAGAAATGCTTCTACGATGGTTTGAGACCCGAAGCAAAAGAAACCAAATTTAGCATTTGTGAGGTTTTAAAGGCAAGAAAGGTTTCTATGATGGTTTCAGATTCCTCTTCTGCCCTGAAAGGGGGCTCCTATACAAATGAAATACAATATTCTGTATAACTCGAGAACTAATCAAGCAAATTGAACCAAATATGATATGTGGAGGTTATTGTAGATGAATACTGTTTCAATGTTAATTTGAGACCTCTCCCTTTTCTGAAGGGGGGGGCTCATATACAAATGAAACACAAATTTATGCATAACTCGAGAACTAATCAAGAAAATGGAACCAAATTTGGCATATGGAAGTTTTTGAAGGAGAGAAATGTTTTTATGGCCATTGAGACTCTTCCGCCTACTGAAGGGGGGGGGGGGAGCTCTCATACAAATAAAACACAAATTTCTGCATAACTCGAGAACTAATAAAGCAAATGGAATCAAATTTGGCATGTTGAATTTTTTAAAGGAGAGACATATTCCTATGGTGGTTCAAGACCACTCTGCCCTCTTAATGAGGGGGGTCCCATAGAAATGATACGCAATTTTCTGCATAACTCGAGAACTATTCAAGTAAATGATACCACATTTGGCATGTGGGGTTATTGGAAACAGGATTTTTATTTATATAAAATGGATTTCTGTCTGACTGTCTGTCTGACCGATCGGAGTATAAATATGTATGCAGGTAGTTTTGGGGCTGGGGAAGGTTCTTATGATTGTTTGAGACCGCTTCCCCTTCCGGCTTGCATACAAATGAAACACAAATTTCTGCATAGCTTGAGAACTAATCAAGCAAATGGAATCAAAAATGGTATGCAGGGTTTTTTGAATGCAAGAAATGTTTCTATGGTTAATTCAAACACAAATTTCTACCAATCCTGAGAATTATCCAGGTAACTTAGCCACAAACTGTGTATTGCCTAGGTAAGAAGAATGTTCTGATAGAAGTTTGAACTCCTTATTACTCAAAAAAAGCTCATTAAAAAAAATCATTTAGTTGCAGGCGTAGCAACGCTCGCACCGGGATCAGCTAGTCTATCTATATAATCTATATATAATAAAAATGAGTTGGGGTTTCCTTTGTCACGATTTAACTCGCGAGCGGAAGGACCGATCGGTGTGAAATTTTGTATGCAGGGATTTTTGGGGCCGGAGAATAATCTTATGATGATTTGAGACCCCTCCCTTTACTGGCAAGGGGGGCTCCCATACAAATGAAACAAAAGCTGCTACATAACTCGAGAACTAATCAAGCAAAAGAAAGCAAATTTAGCATGTGTGAGTTTTTAAAAGCAAAGAAGGTTTTTATGGTAGCTTGAGACCCCTCCCCTCTCTAGAAAGGGAGGCTCCCATACAAATGAAACAGAAGTTTATGCATATATCAAGAACTAACCAAGCAAATGGAACCAAACTTGTCATGTGGGGTTTTCTGGTAGCGAAAATTTTTTCTATGGTAGTTTGAGACCCCTCCCCTCTCCTAAAAGGGGTGCTGTCATACAAATGGAACTGAAATTTCTTCATGACTCTAGATCTAATAAAGCAAATGGAACCAAATTTGACTGGCGGGGATTTTAAAGGCAATAAATGTTTCTACGGTAGTTCGAGACCCCTCCTCCCTCTCTGGTAGGGGGAGGGCGGGGCTCCCATACAAATGAAACACAAGTTTCTGCATAACTCTAGAACTAATCAAGTAAATGGAACCATATTTGGCATGTGGGGTTTTCTGGAGGAGAAAAATGTTTTACGGTGGTTTGAGACCCCTCCCCTCTCCTAGAAGGAGTGCTGTCATACAAATGAAACTGTAATTTCTTCATAACTCTAGATCTAAGCAAATGGAACCAAATGGAACCAAATTTGGCATGCGGGGATTTTAAAGGCAATAAATGTTTCTACGATAGTTCAAAACCCTCCTCTGTCCTGGTCTCTCTCTTTGTTAGGTTGGGGGGGGGGGGGAGGGCGGTGCTCCCATATAAATGAAACAAAAGCTTCTACATAACTCGAGAGCTAATCAATTAAATGGAGCCAAAATTGACAGGTAGAGGTTTTTGAAAGCAAGAAATGTTTCTAAGGTAAATCGAGACCCCTCCGCCCTCTGTAAGAGGGGGGTTTCCATACAAATGAAACACAAATTTCTGAAAACTTGAGAACTTATCAGGTTAATGGAACCAAATTTGGCATGTGGAGGTTTTCGAAGGCAAGAAATATTTCTAAGTTGACTTTGAGCCCTCCCTCTCTGAAAGGAGGGCTCATATAGAGATGAAACACAAATTTCTGAATAACTCGAGAACTTATTAGGTTAATGGAACCAAATTTGGCATGTGGAGGTTTTTGAAGGCAAGAAATGTTTCTATTGTGGTTTGAAACTCCTCCGCTCACTGAAAGAGGGGTCTCTTATACAAATAAAACACGAATTTCAGCATAACTCGAGAACAAATCAAGCAAATAGAACCAAATTTGGTATGTGAAGGTTTTTGGAGGTTAGATTTCTATATACATAAAAATGAATTTCTGTCTGTCTGCCTGCCAGATCCTTATAGACTCGGAAATTACTGAACCGACCAACGTGAAAATTTATATGAAGGGGTTTTTGGGGCTGGGGAAGGTTCTTATGATTGTTTGAGACCCATACTCTCTCAGGAAGGTGGGCTCTGATACATATGAGACACAAATTTCTTCATAACTCGAGAACTAATCAAGCAAATCGAATCAAATTTGGCATGTGGGGGGTTTTGAAGGCAAGAATGTTTCTATGGTGGTTCAAGACCCCTCCCCTTTTTGAAAGAGCGGGGGGTTCAAACAAATGAAACTCAAATTTTTATTATAATCGAAGAGCCCCGTGTGATGGTTCGAGAACTAATCAAGCAAACTTGGCATGTGGGGGGTTGTGAAGGCAATTTGAGAAACCAGGGGGGGGGGTGGAAGGGTGGGCTCCCATACAAATGAAACACAAATTTCTACCAAAAATGAGAATTACCCAGGATACTTAAACACAACACGTGTATTTCTCGGGTAAGAAGCATGTTTTGATAGAAGTTTGAACCCCTGCTTGTTCAAGAAAAAAAAACTCATTCCAAAAAAAACCATAAAAGTGCCAGTTACATTAAATTTTCTTTCATTTTGTTGCAAGCGTAGCAGCGCACGCACCGGGTTCAGCTAGTCTATATAATAAAAATGAGTTGGGGTTTCCTTTGTCACGATTTAACTCGCAACCGGAAGGACCGATCGGCGTGAAATTTTGTATGCAAAGATTTTTGGGGCCGGAGAATAATCCTATGATGGTTTGAAACCCCTCCCTCCTCTGAAAGGGGGGGCTCCCATACAAATGAAACACAAATTTCTACACAACTCGAGAACTAATCAAGCAAAAGAAACCAAATTTAGCATGTGTGAGTTTTTGAAGGCAAAAAAGGTTTTTATGGTAGCTTGAGAACCCTCCCCGTCATAAAAGGGGGGGGGGGCTCCCATACAAATAAAACACAATATTCTGCATAACTCGGGAACTAATCAAGCAAACGGAACGAAATTTAGCATGTGGTGGTTTTTTAAGACAAAAAATGTTTCTATGTTGGTTTGAGACCCCTTCCCATCCTAAAAGGGGGGCTCCGATACAAATGAAATACACTATTCTGCATGACTCGAGAACTAATCAAGCAAATGGAACCAAATTTAGTATGTGGTGGTTTTTGAAGACAAAAATTTGTTCTATGTTGGTTTGAGACCCTCTCCGCTTTCTGAAAGGGGGGAATCTATTCAAATGAAACGCAAATCCTTGCATAACTCGAGAACTAATAAGAGAAATGGAACCAAATTTCGCATGTGGAAGTTTTTGAAGGAGGGAAATGTTTCTATGGTGATTTGAGACTCTTCCGTCATATGAGGAGGAAGGGGAGGGGTGCTCTCAAACAAATGGAACCCAAATTTCGGCATAACTCGAGAAATAATCAAGCAAATGGAACCAAATTTGGAATGGACGAGTTTTTAAGGCATGAAATGTTTTTATGGTGGTTCAAAGCCCCTCCTCCTCTAAAAAGGGGGCTCTATACAAATGAAACAAATTTCAACCAAACATGAGAACTATACCATACTGCTATGCAAATTTATATTCAGTGGTTTTTGGGTCCGGGAAAGCATCTTATGATAGTTCGAGAGCCCTCCCGCTTCTAGAAAGGGTGGGATCCCATGCAAATAAAAAACTATTTTCTGCATAACTCAAGAACTAATCATACAAATGGAACCAAATATGGCATGTGGAGGTTTTGTACGCAAGAAATGTTTCTACGGTGGTTTGAGACCCCAAGCAAAAGAAACCAAATTAAGCATGTGTGAGGTTTTAAAGGCAAGAAAGGTTTCTATGATGATTTCAGATTCCTTTGCCCTGAAAGGGGGGGCTCTTATACAAATGAAATACAATATTCTGTATAACTCGAGAACTAATCAAGCAAATTGAACCAAATCTGGCATGTGGAGGTTTTTGTAGATGAATACTGTTTCAATGCTAATTTGAGAAGGGGAGGGGGCTCCCATACAAATGAAACACAAATTTATGTATAACTCGAGAACTATTCAAGAAAATGGAACCGAATTTGGCATATGGAGGTTTTTGAAGAAGAGAAATGTTTCTATGATGATTTGAGACCCCTCCGCCTTCTAAAAGTGGAGGGAGTGGATCTCCTATATGAATGGTCATTGAGACCTCTTCCGCCTTCTGAAGGGGGTGGAGGGGGGGGGCTCTCAAACAAATGAAACACAAATTTCTGCATAACTCGAGAACTAATAAAGCAAATGGAATCAAATTTAGTATGTGGATTTTTTTGAAGGTCAGACATATTTCTATGGCAGTTTGAGACCCCTTTGCCCTCTGAAAGGTGGGTGGGGTCTCTCATACAAATTAAACGCAATTTTCTGCATAACTCGAGAACTATTCAAGAAATGAAACCACATTTGGCATGTGGGGGTTATTGGAAACAGGATTTTTATTTATATTAAAATGGATTTCTGTCTGACTGTCTGTCTGACCGATCGGAGTGAAAATATGTATGCAGGTATTTTTGGGGCTGGGGAAGGTTCTTATGATTGTTTGACACCGCTTCCCCCTAACGGCTCGCATACAAATGAAACACACATTTCTGCATAGCTTGAGAACTAATCAAGCAAATGGAATCAAAAATGGTATTCGGGTTTTCTGAATGCAAGAAATTTTTCTATGGTGAATTCATACACAAATTTCAACCAATCCTGAGAATTATACAGCTAATTAAGCCACAAACTGTGTATTGTCTGGGTAGGAAGAATATTCTGATAGAAGTTTGAACTCCTTATTACTCAAAAAAAACTCATTAAAAAAAAGCGTCAGTTCTATGTTATGTTCATTCATTTAGTTGCAGGCGTAGCAACGCTCGCACCGGGATCAGCTAGTAAATAAATAAAAATGAGTTGGGGTTTCCTTTGTCACGGTTTAATTCGCGAGCGGAAGGACCGTTTGGCAAGATTTTTGCTTTGTTGGATTCGTCTTGGACACCGGAAGGTTCTTATTATGGTTTGAAACCCCTCCCTTCTCTGGAAAGGGGGGCTCCCATACAAGTGAAGCACACGTTTCTGCATAACTCGAGAACTAATCAAGCAAAGGAACCCAAATTTAGCATGCGGAAGTGTTTGGAGGCAAGCAAAATATACGATAATAGGGTTCTCAATTGGGAAAATTAGCATTTATGCTAGTTTTAATGGTATATTCGCTACTTCATAGAACACACGTTCACCCTTGGGGATAATCATGGATACACATGAAACCAACATAATATGCTATAATACATCCTACACTTGCATCCCCGCCAGCTAAAGGGCTAGGAAAAACGTATATTTTTCGCAATAAAACTACTATAACTTCTCCCATAAAGGTTTTAGACTTAAGGAGAGTACAGAGAAAATTTATATTTTGATTATTTGTACAACTTTGTAGAACATTATTTTGACCTAAAACTGCACATTTATTAAATAATCACAAAAAACTAGTTTCCATGGCCCGCACTTTTAAAAAACACGTACCTCAGCACAGTGACCAGATAGAAGGTTGATGTTCTTAGCAATGTTGTTTGTATTAAAATTATCTACAACTTTGCCGAAGACACTAACTCTCTATCTCATCATTTAAAAAAAATCAAGTTTGCAGCGGCGCCTGTGGCGAAGCTGCGAACTAAGATTTGTCACCTTTAAATGCGTTACATTTTCTGAAAATTTTCATCTGAAGACACCAAAATGTTACGAACACGTTTTTACGAGTTATTGTAAAAAGTTCATGTTTTTGGCGTTTCGTCCCACAGTGCAATGTTTCTATGGTAGTCAGAGACCCCTCCCCTTTCTAGAAAGGGAGGCTCTCGTACAAATGAAACAGAAATTTCTGCATATCTCAAGAACTAATCAAGCAAATGGAACCCAATTTGGCATATGGGGTTTTCTGGAGGAGAAAAATGTTTTTTTTTTTGTGGTTTAAGACCCCTCCCCTCTCCTAGAAGGGGTACTGTCATACAAATAAAACTGTAATTTCTTCAGAACTCTAGATCTAATAAAGCAAATGGAACCAAATATGGCATGCGGGGATTTTAAAGGCAATAAATGTTTCAACGATAGTTGGAGACCCCTCCTCTCTCTCTGTTTGGATGTAGCCCCTCCTGGCTACATCCCCGTTTTTGCGATGCACAATTGTGACCTACTTTGCAGAAACACTATACGGAGCAGAATATAGGTCACCGATCAGGCTGATGGAGAGCGCTTGAATCGTGCGTTGCTGTTTGTTTCATCGGCATCGACGAGGCTGCTGATGTCCAGCGAGAGTGAGAACTGTGGCGATCGCGAGTGGTCACTCATGGACCTGATCGGAAACATCGCACAGGCGACAGCAGTCAGCTGATGACCAGAGTGGATTTTCGAAGGCAGATATCAACAGACCACCGATCGTGTGTGGAGGCTGCGCGCGGGTAGAAAATTTATAATTCGATTATGTGTTAGCCGTTAAGTGTTAGGATTTTTACGTTAGAATAAATGTTTTATGTGTTGTTAATTAAGGAATAAATGTTGTATTATTTGTGAAATAAACTGTTAGTCGTGTTTATACGTGAGTGTTAGTTGGAAGGAAAAGAAAGAACCCTAAAATGTGTGTAAACTTGCCGGGTCGAGCAGTAACCCACAGCTGTTTTGTGGTTTGTTTACGTCAACCACCGGCGAGTGTTGAGGAGCACCATCAATCGAAGGCGGAGGTAAATTTGTTCCCCAACACTCTCTGTTAGGTTGGGGGGTATACAAATGAAACAAAAGCTTCTACATAACTCGAGAGCTAATCAAGTAAATGGAGCCAAATATGGCAGGTAGAGGTTTTTGAAGGCAAGAAATTTTTCTATTGTGGTTTGAAACTCCTCCGCTCACTGAAAGAAGGGTCTCTTATACAAATAAAACACGAATTTCAGCATATTTCGAGAACAAATCAAGCAAATGGAACCAAATTTGGCATGTGGAGGTTTTTGGAGGGTAGATTTCTATATACATAAAAATGAATTTCTGTCTGTCTGTTTGCCTGGCAGACCCTTATAGACTCGGACATTTCTGAACCAACCAACGTGAAAATTTATATGAAGGGGTTTTTGGGGCTGGGGATGGTTCTTATGATTGTTTGAGACCCCAACTATCTCAAGAAGGGGGGCTCAGATACATATGAGACACAAATTTCTTCATAACTCGAGAACTATTCAAGCAAATCGAATCAAATTTCGCATGTGGGGGGTTTTGAAGGCAAGAATGTTTCAATGGTGGTTCAAGACCCCTCCCCTTTTTGAAAGGGTGGGGGTTCAAAAATTCAATTTTTTATTATAATCGAAGAGCCCCGTGTGATGGTTCGAGAACTAGTCAAGCAAATGGAACCAAATTTGACATGTAGAGGGTTCTGAAGGCAATCATTGTATGGTGGTTTGAGAAATCACCCCCTCTGGAAGGGAGGGCTCCCATACAAATGAAACACAAATTTCTACCAAAAATGAGAATTATCCAGGATACTTAAACACAAAATGTGTATTTCTTGGGTAAGAAGCATGTTTTGATAGAAGTTTGAACCCCTGCTTATTCAAGAAAAAAAAAACTCATTCCAAAAAAAAAACCTTAAAAGTGCCAGTTACATTAAATTTTACTTCATTTAGTTGCAAGCGTAGCAGCGCACGCACCGGGTTCAGCTAGTTGTAAATGATTATTTTTTTATAACAAAAGAAGATGTGTCCAAAGATCATCTAACAATAAAGGGTGTCTACAGTTAAATTGCACCACTTTAAACTCGTCCTTAAAAAACCAGTCTCTCAACCGATTGTCATGAAATATTCGGAACCTAAAATACAATTTATAATCTTGGTTTAGTTATTTCTATTTCACTGTATATTAGCCCGAAATTTCTTCTTAATACCACGCATAAGATTTTGTACGACGCTTGAACCGACATTTTTTTTCGCTTCAACCGTGACTTCAACATTTCCTGTTCTGTAGTGACAACTTTAGGATGCTTACGAAGTTCTTGCTTCATTATAGCCCAAAATTTGTCAATTGGCGGCAACTCTAAGATCCTTCGGCACGAAATTGACACCATTTGTCTTGTACCACTCCAAAACATCCTCGACAAGAGGCTAGGTCCGGCCAAAAAATTGTAGGAACGTTGTGTGTTTCTATTGAACAAAATGGTTCATACAGGTATGCCTCGATAGTTCGTACAGCAAATTTCTCACTTGAAATCGAAAGTGCATACAAACGTTTTATTGTATCGGAAATCTTATACATTCAAATAAAAATATACATAAAGATTTCAGATACAACCAAGAATCTCTATGCAATTTCGATTTGAAGCAAGAAAATACGTACTATTGAGGAAAAGGGTGTCCACGATGAAATTGCCACACACAACATTGATTCGCAAAATTCGAGTTTTCATCCGATTGCCATCAAATTTTCAGGGATTGAGAAATAACTATTAAACTTCATTTTACCATTTTACTCGTATTTTATTTACAGTTCATACGCAAATGCCCGCACCTTGGCCTTAACCCCGGCCATAAGATTCTGCACAACCTGTGAATCAACCGTTTTTTGCATGTAAACCCATACTTTCTTCAGTTCCTCGACTGTCTTCACTACCTTAGGTCGTTTAAGAAGGTGCTGCTTCATAATCGCCCAGTACTTCTCGATGGGGTGGAGCTCCGGAGTGTTGGGAGGGTTGAACATTTTCGGCACGAAATTGACCTTATTGTCCGCATACCACTTCAGCTCGTCCTTGGAGTAGTGGCATGAGGCCAAATCCGGCCAGAAGATTGTTGGGACGTTGTGGGCCTTCAGGAGAGGAAGCAGCCGCTTCTGGAGGCACTCTTTTATGTACACCTGTCCGTTCATCGTGTCCTGGGTCACGAAAGGTGCACTCCGCTTCCCGCACGTGCAGATGGCTTGCCAAACCAGGAATTTCTTCGCAAATTTGGACATCTTCTGAGTGCGGACATGCTCCGAAACGCTGAACTTATCCTTGGCCGTGAAAAACAGGTTGCCGGGGATCTGTTTGAAGTCGGCCTTTCACATATGCTTTCTGTCGTACATGATGCAGCATTCAACTTTCGTCAGCATGTTGAGGTTACAACTTCCTGGCACGGGTTTTGGCGGACTTGTTCTGCTTCTCGTCGCGATTAGGGGCCTTTTGTACCTTGAACGTTCGAAGCCCAGCCTTAGTTTTGGCCTTCTGGACAAAACTTCGGCTTAGGTGCAGCTTCTTAGCCACATCGGAACGGAGGCGTTCGGATTTCGGTTGAAGGCCCCAACTACGCGGTTGTGATTTTTGGTGTTGTACGGAATACTTTTTCCTTCACTTCTGGGCTTCCTATCGGTGGTCAACCGTTCCTTGAACCGCTTAATCACTCGCGACACCGTGGAATTCGCGATTCCCAACGTTTTAGCGATGGAACGATGCGAGAGATCCTTGTTCTCGTGATGAATGCGCAAGATTTTATCATGCACGAGCTGTTCTTTCGACTCCATTTCCGCGAGTTTTGATCACAGGACTTTAAAACTTGCAGGATGTAAATAATGCACTATGAACTAAATCCACCCAAATTTTCATTAAATTCTACTCAACGGTTAAAAAGTAAGAGCAATTTCATAGTGTGGCAATTTCATCGTGGACACCCTTTATACCTGTGATTGCATATCGTTTGTTTAAAGATATTATGTTAGTTTGATATTGATTACACCTTTTTGATCCTCTTAAAGGTTTTGCTGATTAATATTTGTATATTTTGTATTTTATTCAGTAGAATTAATGTTTTCAAAGTCGAGAACCAATTTCAATGTATCTTATCTGTTTTGTCAATGAGAATTTGTCAACAAAGAATATTCAGTGGTAATGTTAAATTTTTCATTTTTCCCTAGTAGATTTGCAGCTTCATCAATACAAAGATCATCAGTACAATAAGTTAACACAAAATCTATATAGTTGCTTAGTTGGTTCATTTGATGAAGTCCAAGGTGGCAAATTTTATCAAAAAGAAAGTTTTATGTTTCGTTTTCACCTAGTTTTTAAGGTGGATGGTCCGGTACAAAAACAACAGTGTTCGCTTTGTGAAACCGATTTAAAAACTGTTCGTATTTTTCATAGTACTGATTCATGTTTGCTTCAAATTTGCTGGAAATCTAATCAGAGTCGCTGGGTAGCCTTTCGAATCTGGAACAATCATAAATTTGGCCACTTCATTAAACTATTATTAGCAACGACGGAAGCTTCCATTGATTGATTGAAAACCATCAACCTGCACAATCCGAGAATACCATACGAATTGCAAAAATTCTCAAACTTCCTGTGGCACACTCTTGTAATAATCGGTACCATTTGCTTTTTCTTAGTTTAGAAGAGTTTCCGCTTAACACGAGCCCAGTATTTCTCTATTGGGTGAAGTTCTGGACAGTTTGGTGGATTGGCTGTTTGACACGTATTTGATCTCTTTTACCTTATAACAGTCCAAGATGGATTTCACATAGAAGCCAAATCAGGCCAAAACAGACCTGGAGGGTCGTGGTTTCTGATAAACGGTAGCAACTGCTTTTTCAGACATTTTTTCCCTTACATATCCTTTTTGACAGTGCCAGTAGAGACGAAATTTATAGATTTTCGACCACAACTACATGTGGCCTGTCATATGATGATGATGGTCCCACCACTTACCCCTACAAAGGTTTGAGCTAGACGATTTATCCATTAGATAATTTATTTAAAAGCAATTCAACCAGTTATGCAATATATCAAAAACTTCTTGGGGAAATTGGACACCTTCTTTGTCCGAAAACGCTCGGCAACGGCGTTTCTTTAAATTGCGGTATAAAAAACCAGACCCAGAATTTGTTTAAAGTCTTCGAGTAGGTTTTTTGCGTCGTCCATTGATACAAGAAAGTAATCACAAAAAAATTGTATAATGCTCTTTAGCACGACTTTTTGCAGTGAAATTTAGCTTGTCATCAGAGTTGGGCACCTTTTTCACTTTATTCGCCTTCAGTCCTTGTCTCTACTTCACTTTTTGTACGTAACGGGTGTTCAATTAATAATGAGAATGATTTCAATACCTTTCTGTAATTAAAGTGAGGAGCGTAATTTTTTTTCTTTTCAAGCGAATTGCTCTCTGGACTCCCAAGAAATGGGTGGCATGTTTCTTTTAGCTCAGCTGCTGTCAGTTCAATCAAAGATGGCGTCGAAACAGCAAGCACTCCGCCAGCATGTTGTAAGGTTTTACGAAACGCATGGTCATCGTGGAAAAAAGTTCACGGTAGACCACTTTCAAGACAAAAACGTGCCCGTGAGTACAGTTTACCGGATCCTGGCATCTCTGAGAATGGAGCGGAAAGCCGGTAGCAGCCGTCCGGCGAAGATAATGACGAAGAAGAAGATGGAAGCGTTGAAAAAGCTGTTCGACAACAAGGACGGAACGAGTTACGTGAGGCCGGCCGAAAATATAACTGCTCTCATACCTTGATTCACCGAACCCTCAAGACGCAGGACATCATCTGTCGGAAGAAGACTCGGTCCCCGGAGTACACAGACGAGCAGATAGCGACCCTGAAATTGCAGTGGATGACGAAGAACTACCGCGGGATGTCGTTCGTGCTGGACGACGAAAGTTACTTTCCGCTCTCGAAGACCCACATTCCAGGAAATTACAGCTACTATTCCAACGACAAGTCGGCCACACTACCTGAAGTAAAATATAAGTTTAAGCATAAATTTGAAAAAAAAAAGCTATGCTGTACATCGCCATATCGGACAGAGAGTTTTGAAAGCCGTGCTTCAAGCCGAGGGTTCTGGCCATCAATCAACAAGTGTACCAGGAGGAGTGTCTTGAGAAAACTCTTTTGCCGCTCTTAAAAGAGTATCATGCGGATGGGAAGTACGTCTTCTGGCCGGACAAGGCGTCTTCACATTACGCCAAGAAGACGCTGGAGTATCTTGAGCAACCGTAGGTGCCGAAAGAAAGGAACCCGAGCAACTTGCCCCAGTACCGTCCCATTAAGGATTTTTCGGCTCCCTCAGTGCCCTAGTGTACAAAAATAATTGGTGGGCCGAGGATACGAAGCAGTTAAGCACGAGGATCCAGAATTGTTGTACGGCTGACCAGGGCCTCTTCTCCAGTCTTCATTGACGTTTGTTTGAAGAGTAAACTGTTTTTAATAAAACATTCTTGATTCGTTGGAAAAAAAAAGTTTACCATATGACTAAAAAAACCTCTCGTATTTTTATTGAACGCCCGTTATTTTTTGACTTTCCAACTTTCCCAGCCACATTTCGCACAGAAAGATTAGGAGTTTTCTCAATAACGGCTACCACCTTCTGGTCCATTAGTCGGGAGCATACTTTTCGATTTGTTCCAATTCCAACCTTCCGATCCACAGTCGAGTGTTGGTCAAATGATTTGCCAATACAAAACAGTTTTAGTGTCTTGAAAAAATCGCGTACCGATAAATTCGGAGGATCGCAGCTAGCCGTGCTCTGAAACTGACGTGTTTTGTTTTTGCTGCGTCGTTTTCTCGAAACAAAATTCAAACAATAATTCGTAGTTTCACTTAAATTAACAGTGAAATAAGTTATTCTCCACGTACTTTGTGAAAGACACAGTGAATACAACTGACTCCCTCCCGAAATGTGTGAGTGTCGGTAGTAATTCCACATATTTTTGGTTTTTTGTGCTTCGCCCCCGCTCCCGGAAGAAAAGTTACATTAGCTTAGTTTTGTTTATTAGTAGTAGTATTGTGACATCCGGATATAAACTATTAAGTTTGAGTAATTGTCAGCTTTGTCGCGAGTGAATCGATGATCATGAGAAGTTTTGAAGTTCAATATAGAGTCGCCTCATAGCGGGGATTTGATTATTGGCAGAGTGTGGAGTGAAAAAAAGAAGACCCGTGCATGTATAAAACGGCCATTTGCTTGTCAGAAGCAGCAAACGTAGGCAATGCGCATGCGCGCGTGAAATGCTGCCACATAATTTCAGATGCATTCACCGCATAGTGAACAGAGTTTTTTTATGCAGCTTACATAGGGTAGAGAACGGCTGTATTCCGAGACCTATTCCAAGCTACGGTAAACGTTAACCTACAATGCTAATTTTTGGCAGTATGGTGCTTCACTAGATGGAGCACCATGCTGTCAAAAATGAGCGTTGTAGGTTAACGTTTACCCCGTGCTTGGAATAGGGTCTCGGAGTGCTTAAGTCGTTTCCCACCCTATATAACGAGCGGCTTAGCAACATTAAATTTGGCGCTTATTTTTTCGCGAGTGTATGAAAATAACTACGAATCAACGTCGAGAATTTTTATTTATACGAATGAGCAAGCGAGTGTCATTAAGGAAGCGGCCATGGTGAGATGTATCTGACTAAGACTATATAACAACAACCATATTTTTAAATATCACCAAATACGTGCCTGGTTTGGAAATTTAACATTTCCAAATCTGGAAGTGAGTTGCAGAGTCCTTATCCAAATGATATCGATAATGTTTATATGCGGGGCTTATTGTATGTGAAAGTAACCTCGGAATGAGCGTAACTCTCCAGACATTCTGAAATGGGTTGCTCGATCTGCAATAGAGATATCACTTTCTAGCTCTCGGATTAAAGCTGCTTCCAATGGTCACTTGAGGGATTGTTGTAAACAGTTTTTTTTTTTTTCCATAATACCATTGCTACCCAATGAGTGTTAGATTGTAGACACACAAAGTCAAGGTCCGGTAAGCAAGGAAATTCTTCATGTTCATTCAGTGAAGTTTTTACGCAACTTGGTTGGTGATGATAGTTTTGGAAAACGCATCGACTACATTGACGAGTTAGTCAAATAATATTCGTCTTCTTAAAAAATACGGGCGAGAAATTTGCAATTATTGCTGAGTAGGGTATGTGTCCCATAACTCAGCCTATTATGAAATGATCGACTACATTTTTTAATATAACTCATAAAGTTTTTAAGCTGTAAGTGATATTCAAGTTGCTATACACTCTCATTGATACGTTTAATAAGATGTTTGGTAGTATGTATCACAAAAAGTTACACAGCTCATTTTATAACGTTCGAAACTTTTGAGGAATATGGATGTAATGTCGGTCTATAAGCACCAAATTGGGTCTATTCATGGATGCAACTTCGTCCCATTCGATGGATTTATTTCTAAATGCAGTCTTTGTACGATTTTTTTTGCTCATTGTTGTTTTAGCTATTTGAACAGTTAGTTTGTAACGTGTAAGTATTTTCTGCACATCCAGACTGCATTACTTGCTCTATCGATTCAATTAAGCCAAATTTCAAAATCACTTGAAAATTCTGTTCAGCTTAACCAGTGAAATCATGATTCAAGAAATCGAAAATTACACGGAAGTGAACAGCTGTAATTTGATAAGTATTGTCTCAATTGCTTCGGATTACATTGGTCATCCTAATAGACAACATAATTTTGTTGATTATCGCTCAATTAATGACACATTTGGTACATAGGCCGAATGAAGGAGCTAGGCTAACATTACATCCGCTTACCGTACGTCAATAATTTTGTGGTTGACGAGCATTTCAAATATTTATAACCAAGTTTTCAAATTTCAAAAATGAATTTTGGATGTAGGGTAGCTGTAGGGTAAGGTAATGTATCATATATGAAAATCACTGAAATGTTTCGAAGTAATTTTAGTTTAGTTTGTCTGAGAAACTATGTGTTGAGTAGAGGGAGTACAGCCTTTAATCAGAAAATCAGGAAAAAACCGTACGAAGACTGCATTTAACAATAAATCTCTCGAATGGGGCGAAGTTGCATCTGTGAGTTAAGAAAAGTTGAGTTTTTGTTTGAAAAAAGAGGACGTCTAAATCTGTTGGTCAATTTGTTTTGGTTACTTTTCGGAGTTAAACTTTAATCAGTCGACTAACATTAATTTAGATTATAATGAAAAGGTAATTAATTCCAATAGTTTAAGTTCTTCGACTAACATAGTGCCACAAATAACCGAGCCTCAAAAACATGAAAGCAAAGAAGTAATAATTTATTGTCTTAATTTTAACAGAATGAAAAGTGCAATTAAAGTGAAAGAAATTTATAATCAAGTTGCGTGAAATTATTCAGTAGTATAGTAGGAACTGAGACGAGTTGGGATGCCGGAGTGTATAACGAAGAAGTTTTTGGCAATCTGTTTAATGTTTTTAGAGATGATCACGATAAACTGTTGTCCCAAAAAAAATGCGATGGAGGCGTTTTAATAGCAGTTAGTATTAACTATGAATCGGAACAAATTTTATCATACAAGTGTAAGGAGTTTGACCATGTATGGGTAAGATTTATCATCGGAGGCCAAATTCACATTTTTGCATCAGTGTATTTCCCCCCAGAACACGCGAGGAAAGAGTCGTATGATTTTTTTTAGTATTGCTGGTGATATTGTTTCGAAATTTGATTCTGAAGCAAATGTTCACATATACGGAGATTTTAACCAAAGAACAGCCAATTTTATTGTTGCTGACGAAAATGAATCTTTCTTGATACCAATTGTAGGGGACAACGAAACGCTTCATACTTTGTTTGATAATAGTGCTGATTTAGGATTACGTCAAGCAAATACCGTGAAAAATAAAAACAACTGCTACTAAGATTTGTTATTTACAATTCTGTCGGATGATTTTTGCGTATCCAAGTCATATTCGCCCCTTTGGAAAAATGAAGCAATTCATTCTTCTATTGAGTACTCCTTATTTATACACGAAAAAAAACCCAACGATGGATAACAGTTTCACCGAGTCATTCTATGATTTTTGCAAAGCAAACTATGCAGTAATCAAACATAAATTAAATTGTGTCGATCATGGCATAGAAGAATCAGTAGATGCATTCTACGAAATAATGTATGATGTTCTAGAACAAACAGTCCCCAAAAAGCGAAGGAAGAAAATCAATAACAAAGCGCCAGTGTCGTTCAATAGACTGGTAATCAATCATAAAAATAAGAAGCAGAAAGCACACAAAGCGTATAAAAGAAATAAAAGTGATAAAAACCACTCAATCTACCTGGCCTTATGTGATCAGTTAAATCTTGAAAAAAAAATCTTATATAAAAAATTACCGTGGGGTTTCTATTCTATCTTGCATCACTAAACAATTATAAATGACAAAAAAAAAATCTCAAGCTTAAACATTGATTACTAACAAGTAACATGGTTTTGTAAAAGGGAGGTCAACATCTACTTACTTGATAAATTTCCTAACATATTCGTTAAACGTAATGGATAAAGGTAACTATGTAGAGGCATTATATACCGATTTAAGTAAAGCTTTTAACAGAGTAGACATACCTTTGCTGATTTTTAAGTTATCAAGGTTAGAATTTAATCCAAGATTACTGAAATGGATCGAGTCATACTTGACAACAAGAACGTAAAGAGTACGACTTGATGGTAATCTCCCTAAAGTAGTAAATGTTACATCTGGAGTGCCACAAGGTTCACATCTTGGTCCCTTATTATTTGTTTTATTTGTTAACGATGGAGAAAAAAATTTGAAAGCCCTTCAAGTCTCAGTATATGTAGACGACATGAAACTATTTATGGAAATAGAAGAACCTCATGATCTTGATATTTTTCAACACGAAATCAATAATTTTTACACCTGGTGTAAAAAATGTTTGTTGGAACTTAACGTTCAAAAATGCACCTCGATATGTTCCACAAGAAAGCATTCCATAACACAAAAAACAGTTCGTCTAGATTAGATATCAATTGAAAGATGTCATCAAAATAGAGA
The DNA here is from genome assembly GCA_034211315.2 of Aedes japonicus. Taxonomy (NCBI): domain Eukaryota; kingdom Metazoa; phylum Arthropoda; class Insecta; order Diptera; family Culicidae; genus Aedes; species Aedes japonicus. Next base: position 311,175 of record JASCZW010000187.1, on the reverse strand, counting down.
CCTAGGAGTTGTACTTGACTCTAAGTTATCCTTTGCTGATCACTATAATAGTATCATCTATAAAGCAAATAACATGCTTGGGTTTATGAAAAGATAAAGTTTGCATTTTAACGACCCCTACACACTAAAAACACTTTATGTGACATATGTGAGGCCCATACTAGAATACTGTAGCGTTGCTTGGGCTCCATATCAAGAAACAAATGTAAATCGTATAGAATCGGTTCAGAGATAATTTGTGTTGTTTGCTCTATGAAAATTAGGTTGGACACGTCTGCCCCATTACCATCATATGACTCACGATGTTTGTTAATTAATTTAGAAGGATTTCAAAGGCGAAAAGAGTTCCCTATGATAGCTTTCATAGCTGATGTTATTGAGCAACGAATAAACAGTCCTGAAATATTAGAAAACTTAAATTTTTATGCTCCTACTCGCTCTCTAAGAAATAGAAATTTATATTTTTATTAACAATCAAAGAACGAACTATGCCAAAAGTGCTCCTTTAAATAGAAAAGATGTCCTGCTTCAACACGTTTAGCGAAACGATTATCACAACGTTATCACAATGAATAAAAATACACTTAGAAAAGCTTTTTTTTGTAAGGCTAACTTGACAATAGTTAATTAGAAACTCTTAGATGTTAAGCAAAAATGTTACAAAGTCTACGAAATGATTGACGACATATAAAATTAAAAATTAAAATTCAAACTGACAAAAACCGGTGATAAACTGTCCGTGAAAAGTTTGACCCGATATCATGCCGAAAAGACTGAGTTTCCAGTGACATGATCGTTCAGTTGAATGAGCTTTTCCATTCATTTCAAGTTATTCTTTTCTTTTTTTGTGATTATCACCTTTGTTTCACGTTAGTTAGGTGGAATATGCAATACTGGTGAATTGAGGATACGAATGTAATAGATCTCATGCTGGAAGCGGCCCTGACATTTTCATAGTCAAATGGCGCTTGGCTTCTATAAATAAATGTGATGGGATTGGGTTAACGCGTGGAGAGGAATGATTTCTCATATACGTCCGTCGAACCATTTTTGAACGGCCGCAATGAGAATATCACCATGTGGCCAATCACTAAAGCCCTCTTTTCTATTTCATGTTCTTTTGCACTGTTCCCTATCCAATAACCGCGAGCAATGCCATATGGGGAAAGCACCAGGATACCTTGGTTGATCCGGTCCATAAACAGCAAAGGTCACACTAACTTTCCTTCCCTATTCCCACCTGATTGCGAAGACGTGGCCGGCGCCGATATTGATTGTTAAAGAAATTGAGTCACTGAAACGTGTACAGTGAGAATGGTCGATTACTCCCAGCCATAGGGCGTGGCCAGAGGGGCAGAGGGGCCGTTGCCCCCCTAACTTTGTATAATTTTTTAATTTTAGAGTTTGCTTCAATTTTTATAATTTAGTGTTAATGTTTGATAGATTGCCCCTTTGCCTCAATGAAAAAGCGCGAAGTTGCCTCGATTTTGTGACAAGATGCAAAAAGCCAAAAGCAAAAAGTGCAAAAAGTAGACATTCATGAGAATTTTTTTAAATATTAAAGACTAAAACGTTTCTACGGGCGAGACGAAATTACTCAATCCCAGTTTCAGAGACAAGACAGCAGTTGTTTTATCCTATTCGAAGATTTTATCCGTTGCTATGAGCATGAGTAAGATAATAAACATGATTGACCACCATAGGCTGCTACCATAGACTAACTCTTAGACGAGTAGGTCCCGAACAAATACGATTTTTTTCTTGGTTCAGTCAGTACTAGCACATCGGTCTCAAGATCGGTCCCAAGCTTAATAATGCGCCCCTAATAATTAACTCCCACTAACACACTCTAAAATATTCTGTCAAAATAACACAGCAAATCAAAACAAAGGCTTGCGCCTATCTACAGCAAGGTGCTGGCTTCAAGGTGTACTTCGGCCCAAGGAGTTCTACAACAGTGAACCAATTTCAAATCGCTAGTTGCATATTAATTGTTGCTGCTACTCCGTTGTTGCCAGAGAGCTGCTTTTATACAGAGAACCACCACATGACGCTTGGGATTAGCATACATTCTCAATGTGAAAAAACTGGTGATCTCAAACTAATGCCTTCGCCCGAATGCAGGTCAAATAAGGGTAGGAAATTTCATAAGAAGGGAAACACCAACGCGATCCTACGTTAAACTTGCGGTTATATACACTGATACAACCCACCTCTGTTTTTTAAATATTGCTATTGTCTGATTTGAACCTATTTATATAAATAGTCCTATTGGAGCCAATCACAAAATGGGGTAGTGGTTTACTTGGTTCAGGATATAGTGGAACGGTGATCATGGCAAACCAATATTATGGATCACAATTAATTGTGATCCCCACCACCGACTACCAGCCCGGCGAACACTCACATCTCACCAGGAAGCATTTGTGTTGATTATTTTTCTGTGCTCACTCGATAACTCACATCGCCAAATTATAGATAACCGAAACAATACGAAACGCGCCATATAACAAAATAGTGCATTAAAAGCATCGACACAACCTTTCACAGCCGATGCTCGAAGCGAACTTTTTTTCATAAACCTTCAATTTATACAACTGTATCAATCCTGTAGAAGCTTCTTAAGAACAATCTATGCGAACATTTTAAATTGCGATTGAGGGATTTGGTAAAAGTAAAAGTGCGTAGATTCATTTCGTGCCTTCTGGAAACATTATGCTTTTATTGATGCCCTAAAGCTGAACCGATGAGCCTAGCTTGGTTCTTTATCCAATGAGATCATTATCTCTAATCCGCTCAATCAATCGCTATGTTTTGTGTTTTATTGGATGGATTAAATTATTTGAGATAAATCAATACAGACATCACTCAGATTTTGCATATTGACAGGCAATTTGTGAAGACTCACCTAATATCTTATAGTAATTAAGTAATCTTAAGATGTTTAGAGGCGGACCGGAAGATTCGATGAGCCACCTCAAAGATTTTTTTTCTGTTTCTATGGGAGAAAAATTGTGTGTTTTGCGATGTTGCTTTGTCAATATATGCACTGTAAATTTGTTTTCGTAAATTTGCTTTCACTCTTTTCGTAAACAATGATTTTGTGCATAGAACAGATGTATCGTAAATTGTATGAAACATTCTTAATGTTTGTCATCTGGTGAAATGCTATCATTACACCTCTTTGTACAATGCACGAAATGAATTTTATGAAGATCAACAAATTGCTGCTTCTCTTCAATCGTACTCATACATGTTGGTATTGCTGCTCGGGTGGGTTGGAATCATTGATTTTTTTTTCAATTGCATACTGAGTTGATAAAGAAGTTCTGTCAGTCAATCATGCAACCACCAGCGAGACGTTATAGAGTCGATATAGAAGTTCTGATACCAGAGTCGATATAGAAGTTCTGTCAGTCATGCAACCACCAGTGAGACGTTTCTTTTTTATTATTAACAAAATATTCGTAGCAGTTTATATTGTTTTCGTATAATGTACGAATGTTTTTTCTGTGTCAATAAATGTTTCGTGTTTTAGACAGTCACGCGTGTGGCATTGAGTACGAAGGTAGCTTCTTGAAATGTACAAATCGACTTACAACGAATACAATGAATTTATTAGTTAGTCCTCCCTTCGATTTCTTATTAAAAACGAAATTTAATTTTCAGTGTAGGTGAGACGGTCGTGAAAGAACTACATTTTCAGTACAAACTGTGAACAAACTCGATGGTTATCCTATACAAAAATCCAACACGACTGTAAAGTGAATATTTCGACACATGACAGTACCCGCTAGATTTTAACATGGCTGCTATTTAATGCCGTTCGATTTTGAAGCATGTGGAAAACCTAAGGTTTCTAAAATCCTTTTTGTTTATTTTTAAATTCCAGACCAAGCCTAGAATTGGTGAATTTGTTGCCAAAATTTGACAGGTATTGTAAAGTACTTTGGGTAAGCATAGAGCAGATAATACACCCGTCGTTCAAGCGGATTGTCACAAAGTAAGGGCTCGATTCCTGCTTCAGGTGGTGGAACTTGAAAATGTCCCTACTCTACTGGTCCACCGAGCGTTTTGTTGTCCGTTGTATAATATTATGGGTTGAGTGTGTGCAACCACTGGTTGAAGACGGTGTCATTCTCTCTCTCATTCTCTCTCTCTCCCCTCTCTCTCTTTTTCTTTCTTTCTCTCTCTCTCTCTCTCTCTCTCTCTCTAAAAAAAATCTTGCCCCACCCTATTTGAAATCCTGGCTACGCCTATGCTCCCAGCCCCATTCAGTTGATTAATTATGCAATTCCACTGATTCTGATCAATCACGGAATAGCAACCATTGATGCGTGTAGTCAGTCAAACTAACGAAGCTAAGCAAATATCGCGTATCGATAAATTCGAATTTTGCTTGAACAAAATTCGTTTGCACACTTCCACTGAAATCGACGCCATTTTACTGAATAAAATGGAGAGTCAAAATCTACACTGAGAGAAGAGTGTCTGAAATTTAAAGTGGACAGGTTTTATCCGAATGATCTTCCTTCTAGGCTAAGTCAAACGACACTTACTTGAGAAATCAGTTATAATAAAGAACAAAACTGAATTTTTTTTGGGTAGAATTTACATACTTATTTTCCATAAAGATATGCATTTTTGCCAAGTTAAATTATTGCAGTTCCGTCATCATTCTGCAATCAATTTCAAGCTACGAATCACGCATCATAACGCTTCCACGGTCGTTGATAAAACCAGCTACCCGCCGGTAGAATGAGGCCTACCATCGCTGCAACTCGATTTAGCTGTGCAAAATCTGTTGCATGTCTTATCGTTAGCAGCAAGCAAGTTTCATTTCAAGAGTAATGCTCCACAATTTAAGCCATAAAGCTCCGTTGGCTGGAAAACCGCACCGAAGCCACATCTAACCGTGTCGACCGTTTTCTATTTAGACCATCCATGAAGATTTAAAGCCCTGGACTTTGGCTTGGGTCCATGGTCGCAGCACACGAACGAACCTTTTTCGCTTTTTCACTACACAGAAAGTAAAAAAAAAACTAAGTAAAACACACCGCATCGCTCGTCTCGGCTTTATTTATGCCTTAATTTTACGTTATTTATCAACACATTGTGTTTTCTCAATGGCGAAGCGGCTGGTGGAGTTCAATTTTTCCGCTGCGGTTGTTTCGCATTTTACGGAGCCAATTTGAAACCCCTCCCCCCCCGGCCCTCGGTAACAACTCACCCTTTGCCACGTCGTCGGCCGAACCGCGAAGGCATTCAGGCATTTTTAATACATTTTTATTATTATTTGCCGGCTTTGTTGATGTACCTACTGGTTCTTTTGGATAATATTGGTTTCACTGGCGATATCAGAAAATATCCACCACTCTTTTTTCAGTGAAAATACCCTACTCACAAACTCCAGGCCGGACGGGGAAAAGGGCCGCGGGTGCAACGCTAAGAAAATAACAGAATGTTGTTCAGAAATAATAACAGTAACTGACATTCGACAGGCACACCGATGTGATTTATTGTGCATAAATTGATTTTTAATGACCTCATTTCGGGGGACCACCGCTTGCCCTCGCCGAGCACCAGACGTGGGTAATAATAATAAACGAGAGGAACTGGCATCGCGTCCGTATCTGGCAAGCGAGGGAAATAAATTAAACATTGATCAATGAACGTGACCACAGACTGGCACAAGATTCGAACCACCGATAACTGTGGCTCTATGTGGTGACTCTCCTCTCCGGGGCAAACAACGACGACCGGCGACGACGGCAATTGCGATTAGAAGGTCGTAAAAAAAACGGCGCAAGTTTCTAATTGGTCGCGCGCTATTACCGCAACGGACAAACTAAATAACTCCCCAGCCAGTCCACCCCCCCTGCCCCATTAACGACCCACTTACTCGCCATAATGAAGACTAAAAGCGGTTTCGTTCGTAATGTACAATTATTCAATTTAGGCGCTCTTGAACCATTTCGATTATTACGGAGACTTTAGTTGAGTGCCCACTCCCCGTCCGCCGGTCCGGTCCCCTGGCCAACGCACCGAAATTCGTTACCGTTGATGGTGGAACTAAATGTAGTCGGAAGTCGAAGTTTCGTGCCACCATAGGGCCAAAAAAAAATCCCTTTCGAACAACCGTCCAAGCTGATTTGACATGATGACTTTCCACAAAACTTGTGCCTTTCGGGTGCGCTACAATGCGTCGACAATTTAGAGCAAGACTTTCGCTCATATGACGCTTTTGACGACGACGACGACGACGACGATGACGAATTCGATTGATGGATCGAACGCGCTTTCGATTAAGTAATTAATGGGTCTCATTCATTACGTATGTCCTCCCGCCTTGGTCGGCCAGGTAGGAGATATAAGTTGCTGCTGCTTGGCACGAACGAGCGATTAAACGTTTTGGACTTTGGGCTTCCATATGTTTTGCTCCCAACTGTCAATTAGGATATTGGTAGGCTTGTGTGTGTGCGGGGGGGGGGGGCTTTGTGGTTCATTGTGGTTCATTTTTTTGTAGCCTCCTTGATCTATCGCCCTCAATTACGCTTAACCGAAACTCTGACGAACTTATTCGTTTTGCTGGGGCCCATTTGTAGTCGGTACGTGATGTATTTAACCGTGGCGATGGGCGACAGACCCATTTATCGGTGTGGCGGTGGTAGGTGATTTTTATAGCTAACAAAAGGTGGCCAAAAATATAACAGAAGAACTGGGCTTTATATGGAAGAAACCTATTGAAATGTTTTAAAATTAAATACATATTTTTGGATTTGAGTCGGTGGAATAACAATATGATGATGTTCGAACGCGTAAATATATCTTCGTTGTACAATAGGCCTGATTTAGGGCGTTATACAACTACAATTTTCATAGATTATCGCTTGACTTCATTCCAGATCTACACACTTAGAAATTATTGATTTTATACGAGACGTCATTCATCTCTGTAAAAACTCGGGGAACGTGAACGAAGATCTCGTGTAAAATGATGTTTCCTAGAACTGACACATACGTAACTCGACGAAATATGTGAATTCTAGGGGTTTTTTTTTCATTAGGGCGAATCTACAATTGAGAGATTCTCTCCGGGCTCGCTCTCTTTCATTCATTACAGCGCCATTATAAAACTTACGAGGCATTCTTTAGTACAGATCGAAACACAACAGTGCTGGCTAGCATACTCTACAAATAGTAGAATAAAAAACGAAAAGGTGATTGGTTTATGAATGAAAGAGAGCGAGCCCGGAGAGAATCTCTCAATTGTAGATTCGCCCTAATGAAAAAAAAAACCCTAGAATTTATTTTCGCATCTCTTTCAACCAGTGAATCCTAACTCACGAATGCATGAATGACAAAGACATTGCACACTGGGTCAGAATGAAATATTAGCAGGAATAAATTATTTTCACCAAGAAGATGCAACTTTAGAACAAAACTGTTTCGGCAAAGTTGCAGCTTATAATTAGGGCTTAAATTTGGTATCAGTTTCAGTGAGGGTGGTCCTTGAATATATTGAAATAAAAATTCTATCTTTTACATTTCTTGACATAGAGCAATACAATGGTCCACAAAGTTGTTTCTTATTAAATTTAAAGCAACTTTGCTGCAGAAACCATAGTTGTAGGTCTTTTGTGTCATTAGTTATGATCATTTTAACGCTTAAGAGTAGGGTGGCCCTGAAAAAATTAGTATTTTTGCCTAACTTTTTCATTTTAAGTTTTATGAAAACGGTGTTTTCAGCAAACTTTTAGAACTTGTTTAAATACACACTTTGATGAAGAAAAAACGTAATTTTAACATTTGTTCAAAAGATATCGTGATTTTAGTCCAAAAATTACGATTTTTTCAAATAACATTATTTTTTAAAGGGGGAAAAACGGGGATGCAAATACAATTGCATATGAATGGCAAGGACAAGAGGTCTCTTTTGTATATAAATACTCAGGTGAATTAGGAAGAATTTGAGGATAAATGGTATCATGAATGTATGTCTTTTTTTTAAATAAAATTCTTGATTTGTTTCAATAAAAACCTTATATTTGCAATGTGTTCATTTTTATAATAAACACACATGCCAAAAACGTACCAAAATTTTAAATTTTCCAAAAGTATACTGCCGTTTTCGGCATAATTGTCCCATTGCATTTTTTTCAGTTTTTACTTTATTTGCCCAATCGTCATGATTTGCCATTAAATTTATGAAAAAAACATTAAAAACAGATTTCACTTCTACAAAACATGATAAAAATAGCAAGTCAGATTGTCCCATCTTATAAATTGCAGCATAACTGTCCCACCGGCGAGTCGATTTGAAATTCATGTTAAAAGTGGTTGAAAATCACTCAGTTTGTTTTTTTTCTTCTATATTTTGCATAAAATTAAAGTATAATCTACAGTATAACCGCAATTTATTTCAAAGAAACCAATAATCATAACCTTACAGGCCTGGGCAAACAATTAATCCTCCATGTTCACCTTTTGTTCCGCGAGATCCTTCCAGAACTGCTTCTTGCTCTCTTCAATGACCGGCAGGATAGTGTCGAGTAAAGCTTTCTTTCGATCCGAATCAATACCACGTGGTGCTTTCAACCGTTTAAGTGTATGGTCGAATTTGAAGTTACTTTCCGAAATCATCTTGAGTTGCTTTTTTGAAAATAGGAGGCAACGTATCAATTCACTCCCTTCCTCAACTGAGCTGCTGTATCCGAACTGGTAGCTGCCCTTGTTTAGAACAACTTTTCGGATATTTTCGATATAAGGCCGTGGATGAAGTTTATTCAGCGTATACTGCGAAGCTGTTACCGTTGTTTGAAAGAAGTCGTCGTGTGTCATATCAAAGACTTCCACATTCTTTTTCGCTTTTTCCACAACTTGCTTGAAGTCAGGATATGTGATTACCGGATCCCCGGTGTTCTTCCGCATTCTTTTTTCAACAGCAGCATGGAAGCTGTCGGCTGACATAAACGTATATCCTGACTCAAAATATTTTAGAACCAATTCCTTCACCTGAACTGAATCTGAGCTCATCACAAGAATCAGATGAAGGAATAGCTAACCGATTCTTCCCAAAGGCATGCAATGACAGGGTGAGTCCGGGTATACTTTCCGACTGGCGCAAATGTCTCGTTGAATACCAGAAGCCTTTGGGAAAACACGACAGTTTTGAGGCCTTCTAGCCGAGGAAGCTGAATGACCTAAAAATAATGAAATAAATATGAATTTGCATTCAGTAATTTTACGAGTTTTTACCTTCTGTAGATCGACTGCTAGCATGACATGGCCAGGCGTAACCTCATCACCATCGTATTGGTAAGCAGCTCAGGATTGCTTAGCTAGGCGCTTATGCTCAAAAAACTTGCTGCACGTTGAACATAATTCCTGTGTAGAGGACTCCTCAAAATCATGGCCAGAATCTTTGCAATGTAGGCTAGACGCTACGCATGTTTCACACTGCTCATGTCCAAGCTTGACAAATGAAATATTCATCGCCTTTATTTGCCGGGAATATACACAGTAGCTGACATTATAATCATGCGTGTCCAGAAAATTCTGGTGCATCGATTTCTCAGTTAGGTCCGACGGGAGATATAAGCGATTAGAGCGTGTTCGCGCCGGTAATACGATATCGTCGAATTATATGATTTAATATGATCCACAGCAGAGTCTCTTTTAACGGTGCTCCTTTCGTATTTTGCCCGTTGTGATAATTTCTTTCCGCCTTCTTCGTCACCAGCCACGCATCTATATATGATATTGCTATAATACAAAAAATCATATTATATTAATACAAAATGTTCTGTGCTATAAAAAAGACAACTTACCCGCAGTCTTCTGAATATCCAAGGGTGTTTAGGAAAAATTTTCGGCAGACAACCACAAACTTACCACTTTCCGATTGAATATTGAATACGTAAGTGTACAGCTTGACTGGAGTATCAAGCACGTAGTGATTCTTTTTGCGGTTCTTAACGGGAATACGCTGAACTCTTTCACGGATAAATGCACTTTGACCAGCAGCGTCTTGTTTCCAGAATCTGGTATGGACCGAAATTCGTTCGTCCTTCGAGATGGTCTTCCAACATTCTTGTCGACAAGTGCATTTGGTCAACTTGATTTGGTGGGACCTGCGTCGTTTTTTCGCACTGATTCTCTTTTTAGTTTCTTTTAATGTTCTCTTCCGGGTTTTGACGCGTGTTGTTGTAGATGTTTCGAAAAAACTCCCGTCTGAATCAACTGAGTTCTCCTCTTCCGCCGAAGAAGATTGTATGGGTTCTGAGTTGTCCGGTACATCAAGGCGCGGCGGAACCGAGGGCGGAACATAATTTTCGAGTTGAAAGCAGTGACTTTTTGGCACGAACTGTTCACCTGTTCCATCGACTAAATCGAATCCAACAAAATCTTCTTCGTCTGTCGTGCTTGATTCACTGTTACAATAGAACTATAACAACTCGAGCGCAGACATATCGGATTCAATGTTTATTACGGCACAAATTAAAATATTATTTATGAAGCACTTCCGAAACACAGCGCCAACGCTTGCTATGATCTGTCAATAAACGACGTCTCTGAAAATACACAAGCAGCAATGGGACTGGTTATGTGCACATTCAGTCGCTCAACGTCATAAATTGCGGCATAACAGTCCCATGCCTTTTTTTCGTCACGTTAAATTAGATTTTTTTGTTTGTTTTTATAATTTAGTTGTTACTTGGTGCATAGTTTATGCTGTGCACACAAACAATTCATTTTGTCGAGAAAATCATTGAAAATTGAGAGAAATCTATGAAAACATTCAAACCCATTTTTCTCGATTTGATGTTTTTGCGAATGGGACAATTATGCCGAAAAGGGCCATTTTATTCACGTCTTGCTAACTTTCAGATTATATCAAGTGAAGTGAAAATTTCTGAATGGTTTTATAATAACGGGTTTTACATTATTCAATAATTTGCTAATACTCTAAGTCTCGAGTGTGTTTATACTTTTACATATTCTCTGTAAGAATGGTAAAAATATCCACTATTTAACATTTAGGAAAAAATACAAAATATTGTCAGCATTATATTCATCAAGTACGAATATGAGCTCCACAGCTTTGAAAATAACAGTAAATGTGAATACGTTCAATTGGTATTTTGTTCTAGGATTCATTCGATTTGACAGAGTTAGTGAGCCACGATTACCGAGGTTCATTGACTTTACTCTGGAGCTGATATTAGCGAAGAAGCTTTCCAAACGTATGCGAAAGAAACGCGCGAGCTTTATAATAACCTAAACAGCTGGTACGCCATGACACCAACAGTGCATAAACTGCTGGTGCATGTTGGTGATGTGAGTGAACATGCCATTTTGCCAATCGGTATACTAAGCGAGGAAGCGCAAGGGACTAGAAACAAATGTACACGAAATTTTCGGGAGCATCATGCAAGACAGTTCAGTCGTGAAGCTAATCTAGAGGATGTATTTAAGCGACTGTTGATCACATCCGATCCAGTCATTTCATGATGTCAAAATAAAATGACAAAACAAGAGAAATCAATTTGCCAGAAAAAGCACATGCACTAAAGAACAGTCTAATGTAATTTATTTTAATGAATTAAATATACCTGATAGGGTATGTATTCCTTAGCTCAGCCCAATATGCAACGATCGATTGCATTTTTTTTAATATAACTCATAAAGTTTTTCAGCTGGAAGCGCTTCGAAACGTTTAATGCGACTAACTGTAGTATGTATCATGAAGAAATATACAACTCAATATAAAATGACAGAAACTTTCGAGGGTTGTAGATGTAATTTTGGTCTATAAGCATCAAATTGGGTCTATTCATGGATGCAACTGCGTCCCATTCGATTGTTTTTTTTATTAAATGTAGTCTTCGTACGGGTTTCTTCCTGATTTTATGATTTAAGGCATCACCAGCATTATTTGCTTTACGCAACAAAAAATTTCACAAAACAAACTAAATTTAATAAGCTTTGAAATACTTAAGAGATTTTTACATATGATTTATTGGCCTTTTGATAATGACAACATAATAATTCACTCTGCATAGGTTTTGTTCCTTTGGATTGTGTTTAGATGAGACATTTGGAGAATATACAATCGCAACTCATATATTTACATTGACAATTTTACCAATAACAACATTTTTACTAAGTTATTCAGACAACAGGCCATAGTTGGGACGAAGGAAAAGGTATGTCCCTAACATTGGGTCCACCGTTTTCTCGTAAAATAATTATTACTGTGTTTGATTGAATTTATTTTCTCATCTATTTCAACTCATTCTTATGTGCTTAAGGACGCTTGCATGTGTCGGTCTCATGGGCAGGGTTGCCACATGCTCAGATTTATCTAGGTTGACAAAGATTTTTTTTATTTTTTTTTCATACAGATATCTTTATGATCTCTAAGCCTCAAATTCAAAATAAGACTACAGTTTAGAACCTAACTTTTTATCAATACAACTTTCAGTGTGCTGTTTAGGCTCTTGCAGCAAAATAACACAATTGACACTGACTCTGCAGTGACAGATGACAATCTGATGGTCAGTTTGTGTGTGTGCTCCATATATTTTTGAGATCATTTATGAGGAAACTTTTATTGAATTTCTCAAAGGTTCTCAGACATTTCTTTGGAAATTCCTTCTGGCGTTTCTATAGGTATTCTCTAGACGTTTTTACCCGAGCAGGAGATAACAACATATAAATACCTCATTTTGATCTTGATAACTGGCCTTCCAGAGCTCCGATTAAGAAGTGAAATATCGAAGCAAAATACCTAAGAATTGCAAACTAAATATCTCTCGAATAACAAAACTATTCTATGCCATCCGAACTGTCCTGAAGTTCAGAACATAACATCTACTGATATAACAGTAGCTTTATCTGCTGTACAAGGTTAATGAATGAATTTTATATATTATACTCAATGATTGTTCAGGAAGAATGACAGAGATTTGAGACTATCATAGGATATTCTATGGCATCCAAAATGTCCTGGAGTTAAAAACTTGAGATCAACTGTTGTAACGACTGTAGATTGCAACTTTTGAACTCAAGGGCAGTTTTGGTGACCTGGAACATCCCAAGATATCTCATTATGTCTGAAGACCTCCAAGAAGACTCACTTAATTTAGTCAATACTTAGGTGATTGAAAGCTGGAATCAGCACTACTATGAACACCTGAATGGCGCAGAGGCGGAGTACCAAGGCAACAGGAGGAATCGGTATGGTGGACGAGGGTGACGTGCCAACTTCCACGATAAGTGAAGTTGAGGATGCTATCAAACAGCTTAAGTATAACGAGGCAGCTGACAAGGATGGCTTCGCAGCGGAACTTATAAAAATGGGCTTGTATAAGTTGGCGACTTGTCTGCCTCGACTGATAGTCTGGATCTGGGATACATAACAGCTTATCTTCCGTCGTCTATCGCCGCTAGCAATCAGATTTTTGGGAAGTTATCAAACCGGTTTTGTGAACGGTCCATCGTCTACTGACCGAATCTTTACGTTGCGGAAGATCCTCCAAAGGTGTTGCAAATATCAAGTCCCTAGACACCACCTATTCATCGACTTCAAGCCCGCTTGCGATACTATTGATCGTGAAGAGCTGTGGAAGATTATGGACGAGAACGTTTTTTCCCGGGAAACTGACCATGGATGGTTTACTGTGTTACGTGAAGATTTCGGGTGCGTAATCGAACCCGTTTGAAACACGCAAAGGCGATGGTCTTTCCTGGCTCCTGTTCATTATTGCGCTAGAAGGTGCTATGAAACGAGCGGACTTTAACGTGCGGGGTACGATTTTCAATAAATCCAGCCAGTTCATCTGCTTCGCTGACGACGTGGATATTGTCGGCAGAACGTGGAAGCTGAGCAGTACACCAAGCTAAAACGTGAAGCGTAAAAGGTTGGATTGAAGGTGAATGCGTCGAAGACTAAGATCTGTTGGCTAGACGATCTGCAGCGTGATAGAAGTGTTCGCGGGACGCAGTTATTGTACCTGGATCATTGATCACGTGGTTACAACGTACTGAGATGGAGTCCGTATTACCAAGATCGTGCCTACTAGGTACTTGTAAGACATCGACTCTCCACCTTACAAAGTGTACCATGTTCAAAACGCTGATAAGACCGGTAGTTCTCTACGGACATGAGACGTGGACAATGCTTGAAGAGGACATGCAAGCACTTGGAATTTGCGGTTGTCTTGTGCTTAGGACTATCTTTGGTGGTGTATGGGAAAACGGGATAAACCACGAGCTGGTGCAGCTCTATCACTATCTCTACCAGAAAGTCAGTAAAGCTGGAAGGGTACAATGGGCGGGACATGTTGTAAGAATGTCGGACAACAACCGCGCAAAAATGGTATTTGCCTCAAATCCGACCGGTACAAGACGCAGAGAAGCACAGCGAGCTAGGTGGTTAAACCAATTGGAGCAAGACCTTGGAAGTGTGGGACATTCGACGAACTGGAGACAAGCAGCCCTCAACCGAGTTTTATGGAGAAATATCGTGACGCAGGTGCGGTCCTTATAAAACGTTGGAGCAGCATTAGTAAGTTAATAAAGTCAAATACATATTATTACTTTGTTTAGTCTAGAACGCTGAAGTTACAGCTGCAGAGTTCAAATTTTGAACGCCAGGATAGTTTTGATAACCTAGAACATCTGAAGGTTATCTCAGAATGTCTGTTGTTATTCCAAGATATTCAATGGATATGTGTCAATACACATCGTACCTTTTCAAAGCCCAGAAAGCTTTTGTTACAACTGTACGTCTTTTGGTTTGGATTACACATGTTCTAATCACTTTTTAATATTTGTTGACCTTTATCAACATCAATTCAATATGTTCGAATATCTATTGTAACTTTGTTTTGCCTAAAAATTTCTGTTGAAACTATAAGTCTTAAATTCTGAACGCCAGTCAGTTTAGATGATCTGAATCATCCCAAGGTTTACTTCCTTTACACTTTTACGTTCAAAAATTATCATTTAATAGGCTTGAATACGTGTCGTCACTTTGTATAGCTCAAAAGGCTAATTGTTACTACCGTAGATTTCAAGTTCTTTGCTCCAAGACAGATTGGATTAACTAGACGATCACAACGTTATAATAGCCGGCACCGGTGATGAGTGGTAAGTGTGACTGCTATTTGGCACCTCCGTGGGTCTGGGTTCAATCCCAGTCGAGGTCGGTTGTTTTTCTAAGGCTAAAAAATCTGGTCACGTCTTCCTTCGGAAGGGAGGTGAAACCGTTGGTCTCGGCTCATCTGTTGATGAGTGCAATATTTAGGGTCCAGGTGGAGGAGTCGTTTTTCCGTTCGATAAAATATTCGCAAATTTGTGAAAGAATAAGAAATTATCATCCGGTTTTAACAATTTCAAGTTCAATAAATAAAACATCAAATGCTATATGGTTTGAAAGAAAAATATATGTGTAACTTCGACTATATAGAAAACGAGGAGATAATGTAAAGAATCTAGTCAATCGAATCTAACATCACGGGAAACGATTATTGTTGCTTTCAACTGGCCTTTGCTCACAAGGAGCAATTGACTTCAGTATTTCTGGATATTAAGGGCACATTTGGTTCAGTTTCCATAGATATACTGGCAGATTGTCTGCACAGTAGTGGTTTACCAAGAATCTTAAAAAATTGTTTGTATAATTTACTGTCAGAAAAACAAATGACCTTCAATCTAGGTCAACTGACAACTTCCAGAATTTACCCCAAGGTGGACATGGATTTACATGTATTTACCCCAAGGCTCATGTTTAAGTCCCTTCCTTTATAATTTTCGTGTTAACGATATTGATAACTGATTGGAAAATAGATGCACGCTAAGACAACTTGCTGACGATGCTTTAATCTCCTTTAAAGTTGTAGAAGAAGATGTTTGCTCATCACCATAAGGCACCAAGGGTGGACAGTATTGCTAGAATAAAAGATATGAAGAAAAAGTGTTGAAAGTTCCGTCAGTGTACGGTAGGTTGGAAATAGAACAGATGTATTGAAAATTGAGCGAAAGGGCATGGGTACAGTAGTTCTTGAACCAAGAACGTCACCCTTTGTCCAACATCCCACTGCGGGGTAGGTCGAGGCACGGACGAATCCGCCACCTCAACAGGCTTCTTTAGAGGTTCACGTGCGAAAATATTGCAAAAGCCATTGCAAAATTTTCCATCTAATCAGAGCCAGAAATTTGGGATTCCAATTTTTGCCGCAAAAAAAAACCGAATTAGTAGTGTTTACTAGAAAGCGATTCTCAGCCAAATTGCATCTCAAGATATTGGGAAGAGACATCAATTAAGATCAATTTCTGGGACATGGTGTAGTGCTCTGCTAGAAGACCTCATTATACGCTATAAAACAACTATTCTCTCAGATCTCGAAGTTGGCTTTTGTTGCTTCCTCTCGGCAAGAAACAGCCACCTCATTAAATTGAAACGCATTCAATATCGTTGTTTGCGTATTGCCATTGGCTGAATGCACTCAATTCATAACATGAGCCTGGAGGTTCTGGCAGGAGTAAAACTCTTACAGAACCGCTTCTGGGCGCTCTTATCTAGAATTCTAAAAAGTGTGGAATCAGTAACAACCTTGTGATTTACAACTTCTAAGAAATGCTCTTATTGAGTATACAGTCTAGATTTTTGCGAATCTATACTAACTATATGTCATCAGAGATGGCACTTTGCACTAATGTTACGCCGGTGCGTGTGATTTGTACCTTCGCAGAGGATACAACCATAACTCACCTCATATAAAGCAAAGTGCTCTTTTATTCGGTGCTAAATAGACAGAGTGAAAGTGTGCGCCTGTGACGGGATTGCTTGGAGTGAGTGAATCACACTCTCTTTTAAACGATTGCTCTCACGTGCTCTCATCTGTCTTCGCCCACGTGCTCTCGCCAGCGATCACTGCCGCGTACACTTGTGCGAGGACGCGCCAGTGCTCTTTCTGTGATTCGCTGGTGCGATTGAAAGTTTAAACATCGTCGAAGTTGGAGAAAATGTCCGAAAAGAGGGAACGGGAAAAAAAACATTATTCTTTGCTATGTAGCGTCAAAGCGAACTTGCAATCACAGCTGTATATTAGCAGAAGAGCCCACGCCAGTGAACTCACTGTGGCGTACGCGTCAGGGAATTTATCTGCATTCACTTCTGTGAATTTGAGAGCTCTTCTTCTCACTCTAGAGCGATCGATTGTAGTGTGAATAAAAATCATTTTTCTCCACTCACATCCACTCCACTCCACTGTGCTACCCGCATGCAAACACGGGGGTGAATATAAACGAAGAGAGAAGAGCTCTCGTTGAGGTAGGAAAGAGTGTGTGGAAAAAAAAATCTCTCTCTACCACACTGAGGATATGGACATCACTGTATGTCATCCGATATTAGTCTTCCATGCTACAACTCTTCTAGTGTACGTTTCACTTATCACAATTCCTCTATTGTTTATGATCTCTGTTTATGATGAAAAAAGTGAAGCACTCATCTTACTTTCTTTCAAGACTAAGGGAGCATATGTTTTCGTTGGTCAAAAGATTGTTTAGGATTACCTTTGCCGGGGTCCCCAAGCATTGCTCAATTCCAGGCAATGAGAAGGCGGACTCTCTAGCAAAGGTGGGCGCACAAGAAGGTGAGATTTGTGAAAGACGAATTTCAGATGACGATTTTTCCCCATTAGTATGTCAGAGTTCTCTTCAAAGTTGGCAAAACGCTTGGACAAGTAATTCTCTGGGTACATTCCATTATTCCAAATGTTTCTAGATTGTGGTTCAAAGTTTTGGATGCACGTCGGGGTTTGATTCGTGTGATGTCAAGACTTTTGTCCAACCACTAATCGGTAGACGCACATTTCTACAGAATTAACCTCGTCGATGGCAATTTATGTAGGTGCGGAACCGGTTATGATGACATCGCTTACGCGGTTTGTTATTACCCGATCGTGATGCGTGATCTCCCTTACATGCAAGCGATTTACGAATTCCATTGTTTGTATGATTTAAGGGCTTATGCTGAATCATTCTTGGCGGCAGTTATTACCTCAACATTTAGAATTGATAAAACTCAGAGTCTGTACTAGATATTGAATATTTAATCACATCAGTTTGTATGCTCAATGGCTGTGAGCATTCTGATAGTGTTCGATTTGATGTTCGTTCACTAACAATCGAGATTTATCAATTTGAAATAGCAAGGTGAGTTTGCGAGAGCGAGATAAAAGATAGGAAAAATACATGGAGCAGTGATTTACTTTAAGAGTGTGATGTCAACACATCGAGCCAGCCACGAGTAATTGGCACCCTACTTTTACTTACATCGAAAAATAAAACATCGATAATAACAGTATTGAACATCGGTTCCGTAAAGTGTTACATTCACCTGAGCCTAACAAATAAACGAACTATTTTTTAAAAATATGTTTGATCCAATTCCAGTTCTATTACTGGTATCTTGAGTTTTACAAGATGCACACATTTATGTCCTGTCCGATCTTATGGAAACTCAAAGCCACAGTGTTTCATGACCTTCGACAGTATGACTCATAAAAAACGCGCAAACAAATAACTGATTTATGGGTAGGTTCAATCATTATGTTGGCGATGATTTAGTTATGAATCACGTGTTTATCATCGACGCTCACGGATCACCATGAACACCGTTCATTCATTTCAGTAGCTTCCAGCTGTCTCACAAATTACCAACAGGAAAAACACGGAAACGTTGAGCTTTACCTTCCAGTAGAAAATCTCAGTAAGGCAAGCCTCAAAATGGAAGCTCCCATCTAGGGCTAGTTCCTCAAACGCAAATGGGAATTCATTCCAAGATGGGAATAACCATAAGCGCTTTCTATGTAAGTTGCGGAAGGCATAGCATCAGTTCAAATCACCAGAAAAGCTAACGTGAACGGGATAACGAGGATAGAAAGAGCTAGGCTAAGAGATTCTGCAAAAGATGATGAAAATAGACTCCGTTGATCAAAAATAAATCCAAAAAACGCCTGATTGAGCAGGTGCCAACAGCACCGAAGGTAAAATTGAGCTCATCTGTCACAATACAAAGTAATGCAGAACGAAAGAAACCAGAATCATGCTTGACCTCGCAAATGCAACCGGCTCTTGTTCCACTACGACCGGGTCCGCACACAAGCTTCTTGAATTCCCTATCTTTTGCAAGGGAAAAAGGTTACGTCATTTGTTGACTACTTGATTCCGAGCCAGCAATCTCGGAGAACCATAAATTGTCGAAGGAAATGCCCAGCCCAGCTATGATTATTTACAGGCTCTCTATTCGGCCCTTACTTGATAACAAAGAGCAGTCAACGACAAACGAATGGAAATATCAGCTTTCGATCCGATGAACCTGTTGTCTCCTCGTATCTATCTGCGCCGGTTTACACTCAGGTACACAACCAGAATCTACTGCAGCAGCACCGAGGCGGAATTTCTACATGTTTGCGGTTTCAGCTATTAAATAACTTGAAATGCAATTTGAACTATATTGCAAATGATTCATGCATACTTCTTACTCATGCACTTTTGTTTGAAGGATTGTCTTCGTAGCCAGTAGGCAATACTGATTCTGGTGGCATTATCATTCCCTGACGATGGTTATTAGTAGAATTTCCAGCATTACTGCCCATTATTCCGCCGCAATCGAAGAGGAAAAATAATCAGCATTTCTCGAGGGAATCGCCCATATCTCGGTTCCATTTCGTCAGTTCCTTTTATGATAGCTCCATCATTCCGTTCTACACTGTTGTGTATGGATGGCATGCCAACATCGTATAAAGCCATAAAAAAAAACCACACGACAAGAACACGAGGAGACGAACTGCCGGGCAGCCAGGCAGGCAGGCAGTATAAGGCGAAAACTTTTGCCTCAAGATGATGTTTCGCTTTTTAAAAGGCAAGAACTAGGTTGTGCGGTTTTGTCCGCATATAGCCGAGACTGGGCGATGAGTATGACGATGATGTGGCAAAGTTGTACCCGAACGAGTGCAACATAAATTTTATCTCCATTCCGTGCGGAGAACAACCCCCCCCCCCCCCCCTTCCCCGTATCCGCCTTTTTCAATGATTACCCGGAATGGCGAGTGTGCCTTTGCCGAAATGAAACTACTACTGCTCTCTTCGCAAGTCCCCCGATTGAGGCCTCCTTTCTTCCAAAACCGCTCGAAGCATTTCTGGTTACACAAAGAGGGAAAAAGTTACTTTTATGTGGTCTGTGGTGATGGAGGGGGGGGGGGTCCATAGAGCGAGAGAGAGAGATGGAATGGAAAAATGTGCACATCTGAAATTTGATTCTAGCTCGCAACCAGCAAGTCGCTTTTGAATGGATGTTGCGGTGACCGCGTGTTTGATATGTACCACATGTATCGTTGTCGTCGTCGTTGTCGCCGGGGATTTTCGTCGACTTGCCATTGTGAAAAAAAAAAATGGACAGCGAGTGTAGGCAGGAAAGGGCACTACAATTTGAATGATTCGGTCACCGATTGTTGGCTTAAAAATCTCAAAAAAAAATAAAATAAAAAAATTCACAAACGAGTTTAAACCAACCGTACAGCTGCAATGTGCATGGATCGCACACCAACACAGGATTTTTCCTATACCTACCGGTGATTCTGTTCAGCAATAATAAAGCAGTTTCCACGTACGCGTTCTTCGATGAAGGATCAGAGTTGACCCTTGTGGATCAAGAGTTGGCCGACGAGTTGGATTTGGAAGGCTTGGTGAGTCCCTTGTGCCTCCGGTGGACCGGTGGCGATCAACGTCACGAGAAAAACTCCAGAGTGGTTAATTTAAGCATTGCTGGGATTCGAAATGCAACGAAGAAATTTCAACTGAACGATGTTCGAACAGTAAAAAAATTGTTACTCCCGTATCAATCATTGGATATGCAAGAGCTCTCTCGAATCTATCCACATTTAGAGGGTATACCTATAGATTCATACAGCGATATTCGGCCTCGGATTCTGATTGGTCTTAAGCATGCGAGAGTCGGCCTTGTACTAAGGAGTCGCGAAGGAAAGCCTGACGATCCAATAGCAACGAAAACAAGATTGAGGTGGGCCGTGTACGGTGGCAACGGCAAAGGAGCTGCTCACAATATGGTGAACTATTCCTTTCATGTTTGCGTTAAAGAAGACAATTCGGATGACAAATTACACTTAGCGATGAAGGAATATTTCGAGTTGGATAGCGTGGGTATCACCAAAAGGGACAGTCTTCTCTCCAAGGACGATACCCGCGCGCTATCGTTACTCAGATCTCTCACCAAATTTGAGAACGGGCGGTATGAGACAGGACTTCTCTGGAAGTATGACGGTGTCCGGCTAAAAGATAATCGAGAAATTGCTTTGCGTCGATATTGCTGCCTAGAAAGACGTATGCAAAACGATCCAGAGTTGGCTGAAACGCTGAATCAGCAAATAGCTAACTACTTAGCCAAGGGTTACCTCCGCCAGCTATCTCCTGAAGAACTGTGCATGTCCTTTCCACGGGTGTGGTACTTACCTATGTTTTCGGTAACAAATCCTAACAAACCTGGCAAAATAAGGTTAGTTTGGGATGCCGCAGCTACGGCGTACGGTGTATCTCTGAATTCAGTGCTCGTCAAGGGCCCAGATCAGTTCAGCTCACTGCTCTCAATACACATCCAATTTCATCAGTATCGAGTGAGACTAACCGGGGATATCCGGGAGATGTTTTGTACAGCCACCTTGTCCACCTTCTTCGCCGCAGAAAGCCAGTTTGCCTTGAACTGCTGCTCGTCCTTAGCAGTTTTTTTGGTCTTCTTTAGGTTCCGCTTGACAATAGCCCAGTATTTCTCAATTGGGCGGAGCTCTGGCGTGTTGGGAGGTTTCTTGTCCTTGGGAACCACCTGCACGTTGTTGGCGGCGTACCACTCCATGGCCTTTTTACCGTAATGGCAAGATGCCAAATCCGGCCAAAACAGTACGGAACAACCGTGTTTCTTCAGGAAAGGCAGCAGACGTTTATTCAAACACTCTTTCACGTAAATTTCTTGGTTGACAGTCCCGGAAG
Source organism: Aedes japonicus (assembly GCA_034211315.2). NCBI lineage: Eukaryota > Metazoa > Arthropoda > Insecta > Diptera > Culicidae > Aedes > Aedes japonicus. The sequence continues at coordinate 289,101 of JASCZW010000187.1, read as the reverse complement.
CTATGAAAATGCTGCTTTTCAAGCCACAGGTACAGATGGCTTGCCAAACCAGATATTTCTTTGCGAACTTTGACAGTTTCGTGTGCTTGAAAATATCTGCTACCTTTCCCCTTCCTTTTGCCGTATAAAACTCCTGTCCCGGAAGCTGCTTGTAGTCGGCTTTGACGTAGGTTTCGTCGTCCATTACCACGCAGTCAAACTTCGTCAGCATCGTCGTGTACATCCTCCGGGATCGCGCTTTGGCCGTCGTATTTTGTTTATTATCGCGATTTGGAGTCACTACCTTCTTGTAAGTCGATAGTCCGGCTCGTTTTTTGGCTCGATGCACGGTTGTAGACAATACACCCAGCTTATTTGCGGCATCTCGGAGAGATAGGTTAGGGTTTTGCTTGAAACTACCGGCAACTCTCTTTGTCGTCTCAGCGGCTTCCGGTTTTCGATTTCCCCCCGATCCAGACTTCCTGGCTGTCGACAAACGTTCCCCAAACACTTTAATTACATTTGTAACGGTTGATTTGGCAACTTTTAGCGATTTTGCCAACTTTGCGTGCGAGTAGCTCGGATTTTCGCGATGCGCGAGCAAAATTTTGATACGCTGCTCTTCTTGCTTGGACGGCATTTTGACAACTGAAGAGTGAATTCCAAAATCAAAATAGGAGCAACATTCTACACACACACACCTTCAAAATGAGGGGTGTTCAGGTTTTTTAAATGCAAAATTGAAAGAAATACGTCAAGTTGATATTGACCAAATTTTGACCGTATCGCCCTTTAGTATGAGCTGGTACCCAGAAAGGGTTGGCCCTATTCTTTGAAGCCAGTTCTCTTAGTAAAGCTATGTCCGTTTAGAATCCGGAATAATAATGTCATCTGGATCTCGGTAACAGATTGACGTACAATTATGTTTAATACATCAAATCAAAGGTAATTTACTGTACTTTAGGAAAAAACATATCAATACAAATCATTTATCTTCGTTTCTAATGAAAATTCGCACTATCTTCTTTATTCCTCCCATCAAACGCTGCACACCTCCGGAGTCATCTTCCTTGGCACATTTGTTCCACATTTCGGTCATCTGAGTCGCATCCCGCGCCGTTTTTCCACTATTCTTAAGCTTCCGCTTCATTATTGCCCTAAATCTCTCGATGGGCCGGAACTGCGGGCAGTTGTGTGGATTTATGTTTTTATCGATGAAATCTACGTTATTATCGCGATATTACTGGATGACTTCCCGGCTGTAGTGGCAACTCGCCAAATCTGGCCAAAACTTCACGGGACTTTTATGGGCTTCAATGAAAAGTAGTATGCGGTTTTTGAGGTATTCTTCCTTATACAACTTCGAGTCCAACGTCTTATTCGTTCACTTTCCGTGCCGCTGCAACACAATAAGTGATTCCGGATGTCAACTGGATAGAACTTCATAATGAGATATGGTGGGATGTTCTACGTTACCATAGCTGCCCTTGAGCTCAGAAGTTAGGAACTACAGTCGTAACTTTAGCTTTATAACCTATGAAAGGTGACTATGTGCATTCAAATACATTCAGTGAATCTTCGGTAAGGTCACCAGTCATTATAAGATTATCTTGAGATGTTCCAGTTCATAAAAACCGACTTGAGTTCAGAACATAGGAGCCATACAATTCAGAACTTCGGAGCCATACAGTTCGGAATCAACCCCACTTGATGAGCTACGGTGTCTAGCTCGTCGTAGATTGACTTACGAAACTACCTTTGAAGGACTTTACGACCGCCTCCCAGAGTCCGCCAAAGTTGAGAGTGCGAGGCGGGATAAATTTGAAGTCAGTTCTAGTGCTGCGTTGACGTGCGTATGTTGTACCTGCTGCTCGTTCAGATGCCAACGTAGTTCTTTGAGTTCCTTGTTTGCTCCAACAAAGTTGGTAGCGTTGTCGCATTTAACCATCTGTGGTTTTCCACGTATTGCCACAAATCGCTTAAAGGCCGCAAGGAAAGCTTGGGTAAAAAGATCTGCGACTACTTCCATGTGCACAGCTTTACTGACCAGACAGACGAAAACACAAACAAAGGACTTGATCGGAACTCCTCGTCGACCTGGATATCGAATGTAGAACGGTTCGCATAAGTCAATCCCGACTTTCAGTAAAACTGTCCCTGGTGTAACTCGCATGGAAGGTAGTTCAGCCATTAAGCCATCGGTGGATCGTCCAGCGTCCGACATTTTGGACACAGCACACCATCAAAAGCCATGGATGCAACTCTTTATTAGCTTCCACTGCATCAATATGTTTAAATGGAAGCTGAAAAGAGCGCGCTAAGGCTGCGCAGGATTAATAAACTTTAAGAGGGCAATCTCTCTTGGCATCTTAGTATACTGAAAGACTTTCGTATAAATTCGTTGTAAGTTATGAACAAAGACTGGATAACAAAAGGTCTAAATCTGGATAAAACGTACAAAGTGGTTGAAACTAACCGTCAGATATGGGAATCAGGAGGGCGAAACATCTCACCAGGATCGATTATTTTCTATACTGATGGCTTAAAAATTAATGATACAACTGGAGCAGGAAATACAGAGCTTAATATCTCAATTCCATTGGAAAAATGGACCACTGTTTTCCTGGCAGAATTAAATGCCATATTAGAATGTGCATCTATATGCTTGAAGCAACATTATAGAAAAACAAGGTTTTGTATACTTTCAGACAGTCAGGCAGCTTTGAATACTCTAAAACCGTTCACATGTCAATTAAAATTGGCTTGGGAATGTATAAAATGGCGGAAACAACTGGCAGACAAAAACCAGTTTAACTAGTACTGGGTACCAGGTCATAGTGGAACAGAAGGAAACGAAAACGCGGATTTACTCGCTAGGCATGGTTCAGGTACTAAATTTATAGGAACCGAACCCTACTGTGATGTATATAATTCTGAAATATAAATGGAATTTTAAAAATAGGAGGAATATATGATTCTGTTGAACTGGTTTGTGAAAGACACACCAAGGCAATCCAATTTGCTCATAACTCCAATCACATGAATCGCAAAAAAATCACAATAGAAAAAAATCCTGCCTGCAAAATTCCTCACATGCCAAATTTGGTTCCATTTGCTTGATTTGTTCTCGAGTTAGGCAGAAATTTGTATGGAAGCCCCTTTTCAGAGAAGGGAGCGGTCTCATATCAACATAAAAACCCTTTCTGATCCCAAAAACCCCCGCTTACAAATTTTCACGCTGATCGGTTCAGTAGTTTCTGAGTCTGGAAAATTCTCATATTCGGTTGAAACTTGTGTTGTTGGAGTTTTTGGAGGAATGATTTTTTTTCTATTGGGATTCAAGACCCCTCTCAACCTGTATCGCTGGTAGATCACCTTTTCGTGGTACGTTACGGGGTATCAGATCTACCACCGAACCCTAGTCCTAATTAATTCAAACTAGGGAACATATTTGTTTCTGTAGTCAAAGGAACGTGTAATAGTCTTGTAATAGTCGTGTAATTATGTCTTGTGAAAAGTGCCAATAGTCGGATTGCGCCACCGAGGATGAGCTTAGAATAAGTAAAACATGGTCAGTCTTCATTTATGTGAATTCTCATTTTCTATTTGATGTTCTATAGTTTGAATTGGTTAGGACTAGGGCTCTGATACATGGTCAGTATCGGAGTTATTGTTTGTTTTGTTGCAATGAATCCGAGTTTGAATGATAAAGGGGCGCGCCTTTGAAGAGTGCTATCGCTCACAAAGGGTTTAAACAGCGGAAACTTTCAATTAAACCTGATTCATTGCCAACAAACAAACAATGACAACTGTAACAACACCGAATACTTCATCATTTCTCAATAATGATGAAGTAACTCGACATGCACTAAACAAAGGATACGGGATATAATACAATGGATCGGTGGTCGCAGTGGTTTATATCCCGAACAGAGGAAAAACAAGACCCCTCTCCCTCTGGAAGGGAGGGCTCCCATACAATTGATGTAGAATTTGTTGATTCGAGACCCCTTCATATTCTGACGGGAAGTGGGGGGCCCTAATACAAATGAAACATAAATTCCATCCAAACATGAGAATTATCCAGACTACAGCTTGGCATTGCCCGGATAATGATGCTTCCAGAGCACGACTATTGGATACCCTAGTGGCCCGAGGTAGACAACCCTTCCGAGAGGTAAGAGATGTATGGGAATGCGTTATCTTCCCTACATGCAAGCGATTTACGAATTCTTTTGGTTGTCTGATCTAAAAGTGTAATGTCATCACCCCCCTTCCTTCCACTCTAGTAAATTCCCTGTCATTGTGCTCCAGTTATATTATCCTTTTGTTTCCGTGCTACTTGTTCCTGCCCAGCAAGCTGTAGTGATCCCTTTGCGGCTTAATTTCTGAAAGGAACTACATGGACCGAGGAATTGGTAGGTGACGCAACCATGAGCAGCAACTAATACCTCAAATAAGGACGTTCCAAACGATAATTGGCACCCCACTTTACTAAAATCGAAAAATAAAACATTGTTAATTACAATATTGAATATGGGCTCCGCAAAGTGTAACACACGCCTGAGCCTAACAAATAAACGAACTGATTAAAAAAAAATATCCAGACTCGGTCCCTACTGCACCAATTTGTGGTCAGAGGTTTTTAGGGCCAGGGAAGCTTCTGATGAAATGTCTGCATAACTCGGTTATAAAAGTCACTTTTTGCATGGCATAATTCATGAACGTTCCCCAAGTTTGGGTTTGGGTTCCTGTTAATGTTATGAATTTTTTCGCGAAATTTTTCCATTCGTACCATAGTGCAGTATTGAAAACAAAGACGTAGTCCTTCGTCTAAATATTGTTTGGAACAGCTACCCTGCGTGTCCCAGATTTAAAATCTATATAAATAAAAATGAGATGGGGTTTCCTTTGTCACGATTTAACTCGCGAGCGGAAGGACCGTTTGGCAAGATGTTTGCTTTGTTGGATTCGTATTGGACACCGAAAAGTTCTTATGATGGTTTGAAACCCCTCTCTTCTCTGGAAAGGGGGGCTCCCATACAAGTGAAGCACAAATTTCTATAACTCGAGAACTGATCAAGCAAAGGAACCCAAATTTAGCATGCGGAAGTTTTGAAGGCAAACAATGTTTCCAGTAGTCAGAGACACTTCTCTCTAGAAAGGAGGTCTCGTACAAATGAAACAGAAGTTCTGCATACTCAAGAACTAATCAAGCAAATGGAACCAAATTTGGCATGTGGGGTTTTCTGGAGGAGAAAAATGTTTTATGGTGGTTTGAGACCCCTCTTCTCCCATAGAAGGGGTGCTGTCATACAAATAAAACCGTAATTTCTTCATAACTCTAGATCTAATAAAGCAAATGGAACCAAATTTGGCATGCGGGGATTTTAAAGGCAATAAATGTTTCTACGATAGTTCGAGACCCCTCCTTTCTCTCTGTTAGGTTGGGGGGCGGTGCTCCCATACAAATGAAACAAAAGCTTCTACATAACTCGATAGCTAATCAAGTAAATAGAGCCAAATTTGGCAGGTAGAGGTTTTTGAAGGCAAGAAATGTTTCTAAGGTAAATCTAGACCCCTCCGCTCTCTGTAAGAGGGAGGCTCTCATACAAATGAAACACAAATTTCTGAATAACTCGAGAACTTATCAGGTTAATGGAACCAAATTTGGCATGCGGAGGTTTTCGAAGGCAAAAAATATTTCTAAGTTGACTCGAGCCCCTTCCTTCTCTGAAAGGAGGGCTCATATACAGATGAAACACAAATTTCTGAAGAACTCGACAACTTATTAAGTTAATAAAACCAAATTTGGCAGGTTTTTGAAGCCAAAAAATGTTTCTATTGTGGTTTGAAACTCCTCCGCTCACTGAAAGAGGGGTCTCTTATACAAATAAAACACGAATTTCAGCATAACTCGAGAACATATCAAGCAAATGGAACCAAATTTGGCATGTGGAGGTTTTTGGAGGGTAGATTTCTAGATACATAAAAATGAATTTCTGTCTGTCTGTCTGCTTGTCAGACCCTTATAGACTCGAAAATTTCTGAACCGACCAACGTGAAAATGTATATGAAGGGGTTTTTGGGGCTGGGGAAGGTTCTTATGATCGTTTGAGAACCTTACTCTCTCAGGAAGGGGGGTTCTGATACATATGAGACACAAATTTCTTCATAACTCGAGAACTAATCAAGCAAATGGAACCAAATTTGGCATGTGGGGCGTTTTGAAGGCAATCATTGTATGGTAGTTTGAGAAACCACCCGTTCTGGAAGGGAGGGCTCCCATACAAAAGAAACACAAATTTCTACCAAAAATGAGAATGATCCAGGATACTTTAACACAAAACGTGTATTTCTCGGGTAAGAAGCATGTTTTGATATAAATTTGAACCCCTGTCCAATCAATTCAGATTAGCTTCCACATTTATAGTTTCAATTCATAAATTGCTACCACCATACCGAATTATATCCCACTAACTTTAGTTTCAAGATAACTGATGTATATCAATATGAAAACTTGGATTTGTAAAGTTGATTCGATTGAGCCTATAGAGTGATTTATATAAAACAAGCTATGACGCTTTCCAACAACACAAGTGGCTGGCTATTGAGGCAAAGGGAGAAAGACAAACCATACAGGAAATACATTGAAGCTCTAATATCATACAAGCTTCTCCTTTTTATGACTTTACACGGAGACATATCCGTTTCTGTTTTTATGAATAAAAAATGATAAAACTAACTCTTATCTTATTTTATGAATTCATGTTTCTTATTCATGCTTTCAGGAATAAGATGACCGATGCGAGTCATGAACTTTGGAAGAATTGTTTTGCCTCTAATCTTAAGTTGTGTAATCATCTTCATAAATCAAGGATATTTTCGAGAATAACAATAGTGTAATGAGTTCATCCACCAGGTCCTATCGTCGGTCTTCACATTCACACTCGGTTCGTATCTTGACGTTGACTATTTTTTTGTTTACATTTTGAGTCGATAAAGTAGATTTGCCAGATTCATGAATAATGTTTTTAGTATCAGGAATTCAGCTAATGGTTTTAACCCGATCAAATCATGATTTCATTGCGGTGGAAAAATAGTTCATGATAACAGAAATATTGTTCATGGTGTATATTCATAACACAAAAACACAACATATGCATGAAATCGTTGCCTGTTTTTCTCATTTGGAAGAACAAATTATTTCTCGTGTATAATTCACTGACAGAAATTCCCACTCACCCTGTATACCAATGTTTTCAATTTGATTTTCACATCTGTAGTTCACAACTGCTACCAACATACTGTCCAGCTGAGGCGCTTCAAGTCTCTTTTGGACTGATTGCTCCGTTGGGAAAGTTTGTCCATTTGCCTGCTCACGCCTCTGCTTCGAAGGAAACAGAAGACAGCAAACCGGGCAGAGCATACAAACATATTACACATATAGCGATTATCGGAGTTCGCATCAGCCGACCCGGCCCAGCCCAACGGCAAGTAGCATCCCGTCCATGGTCGTCAGATGTTTGCATTTGCACAACAGGAGGATGTTAAATTTATACCGAAAAAGGAAACAGTTTCCGGGAGCCAGCAGAGTGGCTCCGAACGGCGCTGGGTTGTAAGAAAGTTGCCAGTATAGTAAGGGACCTATTCGGTTGATTGGAGCAAACAAAGTTGGTTCCTAAATTTTGAATAACTAACGACCGAGCGAACGGGCGATAAAAAGCGCGATTGTATGCAGAGTCGTCATCTGAACGAACGGAGATATGACATGAATTGTGTTTTCCACATTAAATTATGAGTGTTGCTTTCTGGGAACGTGCAGGAGAAGTCTTTCCATATGAGTTCTATAAAAGGGTTTCCTTGGCCGATTGAATCAAGTTGATATCTTTTGTGTTGGAGCCATTAAAGTTGAACTGATGTTACACATTCCTGAAGGCTGCAACGGGTCGGTCGGTCGTGCCATTTTCGTGCCAAACCGAGTGAGTGTTGTTCCGTTGGCTCGTTGGCTCGGCGAACTGTCAGCCTCCGCCGTAAATTGACTTGGCCGAGCGCGCAATTAGTTGAATCTAATCTTGAAATCAATGGCAACATCTAATCGATTACCATTAAAAGGTTCAACGAGTTTCATGCCACAGCGTCGCGTCGGCAACGTTGTCGGGTACGTGAACTGAACTGGCAATAATAGCGAGCGCATGTTAACTATAGTATGTACTACTCATGCCTGCCTACATTCATCGACAAGTCGTTCGCCTATACCCCATTCGATAGAGATCAAGTCCGGTCACATAACTTGCGCTATATTTAAGTATCACGTTTCAGGGTGTCCACTTTTGGTTATCGAGGTTTTTTTTCTTTCTTCTTCTTCTTTTTCTTTTCTTTGAGTGACCAGACCCTCCGTCCTCCGTCCGCATTCGCTTCAAGTGGGTTTCACCAAATTAATCGTTCGTGGTAGCTCTGGTGGGTGCATGTCTTTCTCATTTTCCTATACACCGTCGTGATGGGCTTCTTTGAGCATTTTGTTAACATGTTCGCATGGGAGGGAAATTTAGGGGACATTCTTTTAATGCAATAATAATTCTTCTAAATAGCAATGTTCGAAGTATTAGGATTGAAACTACATCATTTGTTTCAACACGTTCGAAATTACGCATTCCAAAGAAACCTGCCACGACGGTACATTTCAATGCATCCAAACAATAGAGTCCGTCAGTGGTAATCCTTTCACTGTGCCCAATTGGACAGCACTACTTTGGGTTTGGGCAATGGCTTATCGATGCAAAATGGTTTACCGATGAGTCGCTGTTTGGGGCTTGTTGAATCAGTGCTAGGGTCATCAGTCCGGACAGTTTCAATTGTTTTTGAAAGCTTATCGTTTAGGATCTGTAGTGCTATTTCTGAATCTTCAGTCGAGCTCAGTTTACTGCACACAGGCACCACGTAGGAATAACACACTTTTTGTCTTTGGACAGACCTACAATATATTTAGAGGCAATTAGGCATCCAAATAGTTGAGAACAACGCTGCCTGAGGCCTTATGCATAAGGAGTGCTTAAATCAAACCAGTTGTACTACATGGGGCTGGTTTCATCATGCTACATCTCGAAATCATGATTATGAAAGAAGGGTGGTTCTTTGACATAGTTCGTAGTGGTCATCCTAAACTGGAACTATTCCGCTGCGCTAGTTCAGCTCATACACACTTAGAAAACTTACTGTATTCGGTAATTTTGTACCAAACTTTCAACATCTGAACGTTCGGTAATCCGATTTACCGGATTTCAGTGAAATATTACATTATTCCGCTAAAAAAATTACCGGAACTTGTCAAATTTTACCGAAATCTGTTAAATCGGACTACCGAACGTTCAGCTGTTGAAAGTTCGTTAAAAAATTACCGAATACTGTAAAATTTTCTAAGTGTATATATAAATCATTTCACCTTAATAATTTTAAACTTTTTGAAGAGATTATAATTCTGCAAAAGATGTAGGCTATAGTGGTGCTGCAATTTGTCTAGCATATCCAAACAGTTTTTTTTCACTAGTGGAACAAGGGGTATAATGAGCATAGATGTGATTTGAGCGCTCCTTTTTTCTCCTATATTGAATCAAAAATGAGCAGTACAACTATACAGATCACTAACAAATGTTATAATTAGGCTATTTTGAAGGTATAAAAAATCTTTTTATTGAAAAATACCCTTGAAAATGCATTTGGTTTTGCTCTGTTCCTTGACCTCCTTGACCGCCAAAATTCGTGCTATTGCCAAAAAGGTTATAGTGCCTTGTAGTCCGTTCATATTTAGGAATACGCATCAAATTACAGTGTGATACTGCCCTTAGTATTGTTTTGACAGCTGATTGTTGTTGACTTGTTTGGCAATATGTTGAAAGGCAAAACGACGAAGGAAACAAAATAAAATTTGGATAAGCATTATGGGGCAAATACTGCGTCAGATTTCATTGTTAAATATTGGTTTCGAGAGTTTCGTGGTGGCCGCAACTTCACTACCGATCATGTCTGCAGCGGCAGGCCCTCCGATGCGGTTAAAGACTTGCTGATGCGGAATTGGAAGGTATTTTGGCGTGGATTGATAACTGTTGATGAAACCTGGATCCACTATTCCACATCAGCGGACAGAATGAGTGCCCGGCAATGGACTGAAGCCTTCAGCAGTGCTCTGAAGCGGCTTAGGGAGGCTCAATGGATCAAAAGGACTTTAGCGTCGATTCTCTGGGAATGTCATGGCATACTCTTAGTGGACTGGCTCGAAAAGAATAAAACCATCAACAGTGAGTATTACCTGTGCATTGTTGGAGCGATTCAATGCCGAAATCGCTGCAAACCGGCCCACAGTGGGACGAATTTAAAAATGTGGGACATGGGTATTTGCGGCGAAATTATTAGGTGTAGCCCATTTATATCTTCTACAATGTTTCTATATTTTTGAAGTACCTTATTTTTGTGTTAACAAATTTGATTTAAGGGGTGTATACACTTAGAAAAAAAAACTTACTCTTTTATTTCTGGTTCAAATCGATAACCATGTATTGAAACATTGTAGATTAGGTCATTTTATGAAACTTTGTAAAAGATAAAAACTTTCTATCTCTTAACTGGACGAAGTTGTAGGGTGATAAAGATATGAAAAATGTAATACCCCCTTAAAAGTCGTTTTTTTATCTTAACTTTTTTATTTGAATTTTCACACTTTTTAAATGTTCTACAGAATTTAAGGTATTTTAAAAATACACTTTTTGTAAAAGAAATTCTATCATTATCTCTTCGTTTAAAAAAATTACGTCGGTTTTAATGAATTTTGTGAGCTATCTTCGAGGATGTGTAGATTACAGGTTAGCAGGTATTAGCAGCTAAACTTAACAGTAATTTATTCAACAACTGATACCCTTCAAAGTGATCTAAAAATTCATTAGATAATGAAACTTATATGATAACGATAAAAAAGTCCATCGTTCTACTACAAATCTTCCTTTGGTAGATAGGACGACATAGTTCCTTTTGCACCTATTGTATTTGCAGTAGGCCGGTGGCCTTTGTTTCGTTAGCATATTCCAATAAGCTTGATTATCTAATAAATTGACCTTTTTTTTCCTTTTAAACAACAAAAGCACGTCTAAATATTTATTCAAAGAGATGCAAAAAATCACTATATATGCCAAATAATCTAATAAGAAACTAGTTACATTTTTAAAAAATTGTTAAGAGCCCCCTTGAACCCCCTTATAATTTTTAATACACTTTGAAGCGTATCAGTTGTTGAATAAATTACTGTTGAGTTTAGCTGCTAATACCTGCTAACCTATAATCTACACATCCTCGGAGATAGCTCACAAAATTCATTAAAACCGACGTAATTTTTTAAATGAAGAGATAATGATGAAATGTCTTCTACAAAAATGTGTATTTTTAAAGTACCTTAAATTCTGTTGAACACTTAAAAAGTGGAAAAATTCAAATAAAAAAGTTAAGATAAAAAAACGACTTTTAAGGGGGTATTACATTTTTCATATCTTTATCACCCAACAACTTCGTCCAGTTAAGAGATAGAAAGTTTTTCTCTTCTACAAAGTTTAATAAAATGACCTAATCTACAATGTTTCAATACGTGGTTATCGATTTGAACCAGAAATAAAAAAGTATTTTTTTCATCTACGTGTTAACACCCCTTATATAAAATTTGTTAACACAAATATAAAGTACTTCAAAAATTTAGAAACATTGTAGAAGACATAAATGGGCCACACCTAATAGTTTCACCGCAAATACCCACACGAAGAGAAAAATAATTTTGTTTTTGAAAAACAATGCGGTGGCGCACAAGAGCATTGGCTCGGAACTTCGGAACCACGGCTAAAACTAAGATCTTACGGCTCCAATTGCTCCCGCACCCACCGTATTCAAACGATGTTCCCAAACCTGAAAAGGTGACTCATCAATAAAAAAAAACTCAGCCCACGCGAGGAAACCATCGACGCCGTGGAGGAGTATTTTGCAGACTTTCGTACGGGATCAAGAAAATGGAAAATCGTTATAATAAATGTATCGAGTTAAAAAGGCACTACATTGAATAAAATTAAAAAAAATCACGAAAACAAATCCGCTTCTGTTTTCATGAATAAAATTGACTTAAATCAAGAAATGAACTCTCATCTTATTTTATGAAGTCATGACTCTTATTCATGATTTTATTATTGAAATGACAGACTACACGGAAAAAACAAAGTACCCAAAATTAAGTTCCTTTCACCCAACTCTGGAGTTTCATGCGGTTAGCCAAATTTGGGTGTATGTCATAGTACTCAAATTTGAGTAATCGTACCTCAATCGTATGGTGGGTAAATTTACGTTACTTTACGTTAAATTTACAATAAAACTTTTAAAAACCCAAAAATTTCTTCTTTTCTGTACGACACAGTTAATGAAACAGAGATTAGTTCAGAAATCTTCCAACCAAATCCTAGAAAAAAGTACCCTAAATTAAGTTTTTTTCTCCTATTTCACATGTTTTGTGCCAAAACTAGGTAACAGATGATAACTCAGTTTAGGATGATAACAGTTCAAATACCAATTAGGTAAAAATTTACCTAATGTTGGGTTATAACATTTCAAGTACCAATGGGTAAAATTTACCCAATGAATTATCTTATAAATCCGGTTAAATATACCTAACCATGATTATTTTTTCACAGATTAATCAAATACATTGAATCGATCATTTTTATTTGCCCAATAGAAAACATCATAAGACAGGTCACCATTCCTTACAATACCTTGAAAATTACTTTGCTAACGATTCCGCCATTTCATTCATTCTATCCGGCAACCTGAAGTGAACCGTGACGAGCAAATAATGCGTTTGCAATCGACCCAAACCAACCAAAAATTTGACAAACGTCAACAGCACTGACGTGTGCTCTGATTTTCAACCAAAATTAAGTTACACGTACCCAACCGTTCATTTCACGAATAGAACGCGATGGTTGGGTAGATGCAACTTAAAATTATGTTGTTTTGGACTTCAAAAAAAAAAAAAAACGAGTTAGTTGAAGAAATAACAGCTTTCAATAATTAATGTTCCCCTTCAATGTACGCATTGTGCATAACCATGAGGTCCCCAAAGAGTAGACAATTATGTTTGCTAGAATGAAAGATACGAAGAGAAAGTGTGGATAGTTCCGTCAGTGTACGGTAGCTTGAAAATTGAATAGAAGTATTGAAAATTAAGCGAAGGGCTTGGATATAGCGGTACTCGAACCAAGCACGTATTCCTTTGACCTTACATCTCAAATGCGGGGTAGACCAAGGCACGAACGAATCCACCACCTTGACAGGCAAAAAGAACGCATTTGATCGTGCTCATGTACTACCAATAGCTTTTGATATTTTCTAGCGGTTGAGTACTTCAAAGAAACTCTGAATGTTTTATTAAATCACCCAACTAGTTATCTCACTTGACTGAACTCAACGTTGAGTTATTTTTTACTTAATTTTCAGTACTTTTTTCTAAGCGTTCTCAATTAGACTGCACCATCTTGTTCCACTCGCAGATAAAATAAATTTGAAAGCACTAAGTGCATATTCGTATAAACAAGAGACGTGACTTTCACTGCTCTGCGAAAAAAGATAGTTTAAAAGCACTAACTAGTTATTCCGATAAACAAAAACGCGAGTTTTCACTCCTTTTACTGCTTTTGACTACACTGATGCGAACTGACAACCGATATGGCAGACAAATTGTTTTTCACCCAAAATTGAGTAAAAATAGTTCAATGGTTAGTACGTAGCCCAATGTAACAAGTGAAGTGGTTTAAACATAAATTTGAGTATATTGAGTATGGGAAGGTTCATTGATTATGTCACGTGGTAAGGGGGGAGGGGGGGTCTGGGAAAACGTGACGATACAAAAAAAATGTCAAGGTCCATACAAAAAACGTGACAAGGAGGAGGGGGGGGGGGGTTATAAAAAGTCACTTTTTGTGTGACGTTATTAATGGACGTTCCCTATTGGAAAAAATATCTGCCGAACCATCGGCTACATGGGAAATAAGATAAGTTGTCTTATCATTGGGTATATGAAAAGTAAGTTAAAACAGTAAAACAGTTTATGGTACTGTACAGTAACAGTCTGTGAGTTTATACCAATAATAATGTACAGTTTAATATCCAGGAAGTATTACATTTTTTTGGAATGAATCAAGATCATATTTTAAAATGTAATACCATTATTTTTGAGAAATTAAATTCATCGACGCATTTTTTTGCACATGTCCACTTATTATTGAAAAGAATATGCTAGTTCATTTTTACTCGAAAATAAGTTGCCAATGAAGTACTTACCCATTGAGTAATCTTTACCTAGTGAACAGAATCAAATTAACCAATCTCCAGTTCAACAACAATTATTCAATTTTGAGTACTTCGTTTCTTACGTGTAGGAAATCTTGTGTTGCCTCTAATCTAAAGTTCTAAATCTAAAGAAATCAGCTTTATTAGTCAAACTTCTTTTAAAGAATAGTTTTCGCGTAGTAAGTACAACCACCAAGTACTATCACTGCTCTTCACATCCACACTAGGTTCGAATCCTGCCGGCGGATTTATGTTTTTGTTTACATATATAGACGATAAAGTAGATTTTACAGATTCATGAACAAAGTTTTCAGTATCAGGAATTCAGCTCAAGGTTTTGACCCGATTTATTCATGATTTCATTGCGGCGGGAAAATAGTTCATGATATCATGAATATTGTTCAGGATGTATGCTCATTGCACGAAAAATTAATATATTCATGAAATCATGACCTGTTTTCCTTGTTTAGAAGAACACATTATGTCCTGTATGTGAGCAGCAGCGCAACATTTTCAGTTGTAACACAACCGGTAGGATGGCAATGTTTCTCACACAAAAAACTTGACGTTCCTCGAAAAGACAGTTGAAAATGATAACACTGTAGTGTGTTTCCCGCTCCATTGCAGTCATAAGCTGCAACCGTTGGATTTCAGTTTCATGGGCTCGTGTAAAACAAACTATTCTCTGGCTGTGGAGACGTTTTTAAAAAACGACCCAGGGAAGGTTGTTACGTTAAACGAAATTAGCAGCTTGCTGGGAAAGCATTTACGGAAACTCCCTGCTCAAACACCGCTATAAACGGATTTCGGAAGACTGGGATTGTGCCGTTCAACCATTACATATTTACGGATGTGACTGACATCCCCATGGAAGAAGCAATCCCTGATACGGATGAAGCAGATGATGATGAATCGCCTTTCTATGGATTCTACAATGAAGCCGCTGAAAAGGCATTTGAAGAACCGGCGCTCATTATTCCCATCCATCGGTTTGGCAATTTTATTCCACTTGGTTCTCAATTTATTGATGCTTTTGACGATACTGCCATTTACCCTCAGCTTCCTCTTCACAATAGCCCAATATCTCTCTATCGGTCTGAGCTGGGGACAATTTGGTGGGTTGAGTTCTTTCGGTATAAACTGAATCCCGTTGGTTTCATACCACTGTAGCACTGTTTTACTGTAGACAGCTTGTAAGATCTGGTCAAAACATGACAGGTTCATTGTGGGATCTGGTGAATGGCAATATTCGCTTTTAGAGACATTCCGTTCTGTACAGCTCTGAATTAAATGTCTTAATGACCTTGGTCTTCCCACCGCAGCTACTGATGCCTAGCCAAAACAAGTATCATGTAAATTTATCTGCAAGCACAAACTTGAATTTGGCAGGAACATCTCCCGGAGTCGTAGCCAAGTAAATTGTTTGTCCGGTAGCTGTTTAAAATCTTCCTTTAAATAGGATTCATCATCCATGAGAAGACAGCCGTTGATTTTTGTCAATACCCGATCATACAGTTTTCTGGCACGGATTATGGCAACATTGTTCTGCTTTTGATCCCTATTTGGTTGTCTGAAGGCGCGGTATAACTTGAAGCCTTCCCGGAGACGAATCCGTTGCACGGTACTGCGTATGGCGTGAATCTTTTTGGCCAAATCGCGGTCTGAGATGTTGAGGTTTGCCTCAATGTTCTTAATGACTTTGTTCCACAGTTGACGGTTGACAATACCCGCCCGACGCTTGCTTTGAGACTTGCGATTCGTCGACATTTCTCAAAAACACGTTCGAACTGCACCGCGAAAAAAACTTCTGAAGTTGTTTTTGTTTCAGGGAACACATAAGATGTCATAGTTTACAAATCCGACCTCTAGGGTCACAGTAAGAATCAAAAATGTTTGTTCCAATACTAAATAGGCCACACCTTAGATTGCCGTTCATGTCGTCCGTAAATCCTTTTCTGATATGAAATAAGATGCTAATGCTACAATAAACGATGTTTATGTCTTATAGTTTTTAGTATGTATTTAAGGTTGAAAATCACAATCACTTCCCAGTTTCATAGATGTGCTCATTTTTCGCCATTAGGGTACTCAAATTGCTATTTTTCTGGTCCTAATCTACTAATTTTGCACGTTAATAAATCAAATCATTAAGTAAAAGAGTCAGACTGGAGTATGGGAGCGTAACATTTTAAATTTTATTGCATTAAATCACCAAAAATGGATACACTGCTTAATGTGCTCATTATTCCCCTTGTCCCCCTAATTCATTTATTTGGTAGGCTCGATTGCGTTAGTATAACGAAACCGATACTTTATTGATTTTTGAATCTATTTCGTTTATTCAGGTCTTGTGGGTAGCTTCCATGTTGACATTTGGTTCGTGAGAGTTCGTGTACCAAGAAGGTAAGTACAATCATTTTCGTGTTCCAAGGTGCATTTAAGGTAAGTACAATGCAAGGTGAGTGTAACATAAGGTAGGTATTATATTCACTTTATTTTAGGTAACATGTCAGCATCCGCAACACACAGGGCCCGTAGAAGCATAGGTTTCAAAAAGATGTAGTAGGTTCACACTGAGCAGCAGGTAGGTTTTGGTTAGCTTTGATAGGAAGAACGCAGAGCTCGGATGTTGCTCGGCGTTAGATACCCAGCTGCGTACACACATCCACTACACGCACGATGTTGTCGCTTCCAGGAGGGGCCATTGCTTCGAAGGAACGTTGTCTCTCTCCACCTGGACCATGGTACCGACGAGGAACTCACTGTGCCTTCCTCTACTTTGCTGGCAGTTGATGGAGAAGCTCAACGTATTCCTTGGACCATAGCTTCCAAAGATCGGTGATGGAACGTTGTGTGGCCTGGAAATGGTTGAGACGATTAGTCGGTGGGAACGGGCTGGCTCGGGCAAACAATAAATTGAATCTCCAAGTAGAAAGTTGCCTAGAGTCAGGATGGAGAGGTCCTGCGGATCGTTAGAAATGGGCGTCAATAGTCTAGAGTTCATGATGTACTCCGCTAGTCCTACCGCTGTACACATGTCGTCGTAGTGATGGGGAACTGCTCCGATGGTCTTCGGGAAGAACCGCCTGAAGGACTTCACTCCAGCCTCCCATAGACCGCCGAAATGCGCCGCACATGAGGAACCGGAATTCGATTCCTCTCTCAAAATATTCCGTTGTCCAAGCGGTGCGCTTCAGTTGATTGATACAAACTTTTCGCTTCTGCTTAACTTCACGAGCACGTGGTGTTGTTGTCACAGTCTACTATCTGTACGAACACGCCCGACACGACTCACGAAGCGCCTCAACGAGTTGGCGCACGACAAACCAGCGACAAAGTCGAGAACTACGGACTTTTTGGCGAAACAGACCTACACTGCCACCCAGACTTTTACCGACGTGCCTCTGCCCGGCCAATGGAATAACGAAAAATAGCCCACAGTAATCCAGCCCCGTTGTTTCGAATACTTTCACTGCTGAAGTACGTTTTGTAGGAAGTGGAGCCACGAATTGGTTGTTTGCTGCGATACGAAAGCAAAAACATGTCACAAATTGGTGAACAGTCCTTTGAGATAGGTCTCTGCCATACTTGTTCTTCATGCAGTAAGTGCTGTTCCTGCTGAGAGCTTGTGCCTTGGGCAACTCGGATGAGAGATTTCATGCTGCGATAGTTTTCCTCTAGAGTAACTGATCCAACGCTACGAGCGTGGCCTGGCAGCTGGCAATTCCTTATAAATCGTAGACAGTACGGAGCCACCTTTAGAAGATGTGAAAGCATCGAAAAATCATGCATGTGACTCACATCAGGGCTACCTTTTCCGGCTGTTCATTCGTCTGCTACTGAATTTCGATAGTCGACCGTGAAATCACCGGATCTGGGCAGGAATGCAATTTCTTCAACAAGTAGTGTGGTCCATGCCACCATAATGTACCGCCTCGAGGTATGAGGTCAGCTGGATTTCGTGGGGTTGAAACGTGCCGCTACTGGGAACTGGCTCTTTGGACTTCGATACTTGTTTGGAGAATATCTTTTACAATGACGTTGAACTTATCCAGTGTAATACGAGTCGGAACAGAATTTAATTTGAGAGTCAAACTGTATGGTGTTGCGGATACTATCTGCCAATTGACTTCCCAGCACGGCTGAGCATAGTTAAAACCGTGGGGTACTGGAGACTTTGAGCAACACGTGACTTTGCTATCAGCAAATTACTGCTACGGGAACTACACGGTACATCGGAAACTACGTAGATGCCAGCTCGATATCCGTTTGAAGATGCGTCGAAAACCAGTGCAACTCAAAGCGTTTTGCGTTGCCTCGAATACCCATCTACAAGCCCTCGGATATTTCGAATAATTCGTATTGAAGCTCGAAATCACAGCCACCATAATCGCAGAGTCTTTGAAGTTCTTCGTCCCAAGTCAACGAAATATTTGCACTGGCTACCAAGGGCTTGAATATAGCTATGACCTTTTCGATTGTACGATACGTTTGGTACACAGAAACAAAAGCGTTCATGAAAATGAAAACGGACCGTGAACTAGTTCACGTTTTTATGATGTTTACCCAAAAACGTGAACTAGTTCCCGGTTACGAGATTCAGTTCACGGTGCAGTTCACGGATCCGGGTACAATTTTTTCCGTGTAACGAGTTGCAGATTAAGAAAATGAATCTTGAATGTTGAATCTAAATTTGTCCACGTTTGCATAACCCATAGCAGAGCCGCTATTGGGAACTGGCTCTTTGGACTTCGATACTTGTTTGGAGAATATCTTTTACAATGACGTTGAACTTATCCAGTGTAATACGAGTCGGAACAGAATTTAATTTGAGAGTCAAACTGTATGGTGTTGCGGATACTATCTACCAATTGACTTCCCAGCACGGCTGAGCATAGTTAAAACCGTGGGGTACTGGAGACTTTGAGCAACACGTGACTTTGCTATCAGCAAATTACTGCTACGGGAACTACACGGTACATCGGAAACTACGTAGATGCCAGCTCGATATCCGTTTGAAGATGCGTCGAAAAACCAGTGCAACTCAAAGCGTTTTGCGTTGCCTCCGAATACCCATCTACAAGCCCTCGGATATTTCGAATAATTCGTATTGAAGCTCGAAATCACAGCCACCATAATCGCAGAGTCTTTGAAGGTTCTTCGTCCCAAGTCAACGAAATATTTGCACTGGCTACCAAGGGATTGAATATAGCTATGACCTTTTCCATTTTTCGATACGTTTGGTACACAGAAACAAAAGCGTTCACGAAAATGAAAACGGACCGTGAACTAGTTCACGTTTTTATGATGTTTACCCAAAAACGTGAACTAGTTCCCGGTTACGAGATTCAGTTCACGGTGCAGTTCACGGATCCGGGTACAATTTTTTCCGTGTAACGAGTTGCAGATTAAGAAAATGAATCTTGAATGTTGAATCTAAATTTGTCCACGTTTGCATAACCCATAGCAGACCGAGGGTCTTAATCAAAGCAGACCGATCGAGTTTTTGTGATGCATGGTCCTCTTTGGGATCATTTGGAAGATGTTCCAGTATCCTCTGATGATTTGCACTCCACATTCGTGGGGTAACGAGATGTAATGTTAGGCTTCCTCCTTCATGTATCAAATATGTCATAAATCCAGCGATAATCGACAAATCCATGTAGGGATCGCATATACAATTTTTTTTCGAAGCAGTTGAGAAGCTGTTCATCAATTTATAGTTGTTCACTTCCATGGTATTTTTGATTTTCTTAACCTTTTTTAAAATCGTGATATCATGAAATCTATCTTATCATTTTCAGCACAACCCAAAGGAATTTATTTCAGGATTGGTAAAATTTCTAACACGTATCTCGAAAGCACTTGGTACAAAATAAGAGTGAATAATGGTGCTAGGTTATTCAACTAACAGGTTGTTTCCTTTATTTCGTTTCTGATTCTGTCCTTGAATCAACAAATTAGGTAGATTTCTATTTTTTTCAGCAAATGAAACCGCTCCTGAAAACATGTTCAATACCAAAACCTCCAAAAACTGAAAACCACCTCTCGAGCCACAGCCGGGTTGCACGAAAACCCGCGTTCATCAACCATTCTGCCGTAGAACCCACGTGACCCCCTCCCTGTGGTCCGGGTCAACCTCTCTTCTTTATATTTCCGAATCGAGCTCTGAAGGCCCATCGTCATAAAAGATGCCACTTCTCCCTCTTTTCCTTTCATATTTTTATTTCGTCTTTTCGTGTGGTCAATCCCCGTTCATTTCCGTCCGTTACCCTCGCCGTCAACCAACCGACCGGGCAGGTATTTAGCAAATGATGCGGGTTCTCCTTGAAGTTTGGCGCATCAAAGTCCGGCGAAGGAGGAAGCCAACCGGCCGCCGAGCCAGGTCAAATTAGAGCTAAAAATACAATTAAAACCTAATTAAACCTTTTAAGTGCATCGTTTGCGCAGGCCAATATAAAATCAGCCTCGCATGGCAAAGGCGACCAACGGAACGCCAAGCGAGGTGACACGAATGACGACGCGATATGCGGGATGACGGCCAGCGAGAGGAGTGGAAAGTCATTTCGTGCTCGTATTATGATGAGGGCCACTCGGCCAGCGGCTGTGGCATCCGGGATGGCGAGTTCCGTTGGGGAAGGGAGGTCCCCTCGATTTTATAATGAATTAATGATGATTGAAATATCGGGGTCATTAAAATTCCTCGAGATATGGGGCCGTCATATTTATGCATTCGTTTCATGTTTATTTTGTTTTCTCGCCTCGCTGAGTCGGCTGGGTTTCGAAGCTTGCCAAAGTAGGATTGCGTACACGGTAGAAATTTGAAAGAAAAAAATCTGATTACCCATCGTCTCTCAACAACAATCTTACTCATTCGATCAATTCTCACTACTTCAAAAAAGTAATTCTTTTGGAGATGCCGGGGATTGAACCCGGGACTTCTCACATGCGAAGCGAGCGCTCTACCACTGAGCTACATCCCCGTTGAAGAGTGGGGTGCTCAGATGGGTACAAAAATTCAAGTACTTTACATCGAAACATCGGGCAGGCAGCGAGCGCTCGATCAGCTGACAAACCGGTTCCCGGCGCGATAGGTTTGGACCGGGCGGTAGCTTCCATCCATTCATGCAGTCCGATACTCACACTGCAATACTGCTAAATAGAGAGAGAGAGAATCGAGAGCGCATGCGCTTCCACTATAGGTATGGGAACCAAAACGACGAAGCGACGTTCATCGCGGAGTCTAAATATAGATTTAAATGGCCACTTCACTCGGTGTGTGCGTTCGTTTGTGTCGGTTAGTCGGGAGAAGCGCGGTGGGAATGACGTAGCTTGCTTGGTAGGCCCGTTCTCTCGAGCGCGGATGTTTAATATCACAGCACGTGGTTCACGAGAGTGAGGTGTTTGTCGGCAACATCATGTTGGTGCCAGTGAGCGAGGGAAAATGGGTAGCAGCTAACTGCATAAAAGGGATGATGATAAATTATGCTTCCTATGAGACGGTAAATCACGACGATGCTTGGCTGCTGATGTCGTTTTATTGAAAATGATGCCGATGCATGGGGGAAAGAGATTCGATTTCGTTGTGGTTTGAAGGGATTTGCGCGCGGGAAGGTATATGTAAATAGTCGATATTTTTTTGCAATTCTTTCAATGGGCTGTTAGAGTTTGGGTAGGTTCTTGTTACACCAAGTTGGGAGGATTCAAAAGAGTGCATTCCGTGAAGATTCGCTCGTTTTGCTATTCGTTGAAAACCTATACTGTCGTGAAACGCATATCAGTCCCATATGACTTTTCGATGGTTTTGGGTTACGATTATAAATGGCTCTAATTATCGTTGTTCTTAACGTTTTAATGAAAAACTTGGGTAGCTTATTCTGACTAAACATGAAAAAAACATTGGGCCAGTTTGTCCCATCTTAAAAATAATCGCATATCAGTCCGTACCACCATACGAAACAAGACCTTATAACGCTCTCTCCTCAACAATCTACTCGCGGTATCATCAAAACCATGGTATAGTCTATGGATTTTGGATATAGTTACTGTATGGTAATGTTTGGCGTTACAACATAAAATAATGTGGCAGTTTAGGAAGACGTTTGTTTTTTCATTCTTTGTATAATCAACTTAAAATGAAAATGGAACAAAACAGTCTCAGAAATAATAATTCACTCAAGTCTATTTTTAAACGTTATTTTTTACACTTTTTTTACACGGTTTGTTTTACAACGATTTTTGAAATAACGCGTTTTTTGCGACGATTTTTTAAATAACGCGGTTAAAGAGCCAAACAAAGCCTAAGTGTTTTCTGAGCATGTAAATGAAATGAAAAAGTCAAAAAACGCGAAAAACATTCTTGGTGTGTCATTGAGAAGATAAGTTTTCTCGGTGTTCAGTTAACCTACGCCTTCAATTGTGTGCTGTGGAGGGACTGTTCACATATTATGCAACGTCCGACACCATTTGGAAAAGCAAGATATTGACTTCCGGTTTGTGAAAAGCTGCCGAATATCCTATAATATGGATATTCTCGGAACGAAAACGACGTGTAGAGGCCGGAAACCGATGTCTAATGCCATTTTGGAATCCAAGATGGTGACTTCCGGTGTATGGAAAATTATCAAATAATCTACAATATGGCTATTCTCGGAACAAAGACGGCGTAGAAGAGGCCGGACACCAAGAAGACGACGTCCGGTTTGTGAAAAGCTGCCAAACATTTTACAATATGAGTATTTGCGAAGGGCCGCCGTGTAAAGGTAGGAAGTCGATGTCTGACGCCAATTCGGAAACCGTCGGATGTCAAACATAAGTGCGACACTGAAGAGATGTGCACATTGTAGACGAAATACTTATCTGTCAAGGTAACAAAAAAGTAGTTGTAATTCAACGGAAGATACTAATCTCCACCTTTGAATCATCGTTACATTTATTCCACTAAAAAGGACGCACTCAATATCATAATCTTGCTTTCTTATTTTGGATGCACACGTAAATAAAATATTATCCAAAATTTAATTTTGAATATCGCTGAGTAAAAGCGATTGAAACCGGGAACCTCCTCCATATGGCTTCTTCTTGGAAGGTTTTTTTTTATCATGAGTGCTCTCAGTTCTTAAAATTGGTTCAATAGTTAGGCAGTTTTTACAAAACCATTAATTGAATTCTCATTAGAATGAATCCACAGTTTTGATCTGAACATGGACCGGAATGGTGTCCCTGAGGAAGATTCGGAACAACTATGTAAGTGATCAACTGATTTAAGCGTTTTGAGGTTTTCTAGGTCAATGAATGAAACTGATTCTACAGTTCTGAAGATTTTCCGCAGCTTCTTATAAATTAGTCACTTATAAATTCAAAATTTAAAGCTAAGCTACTAGTTATACAGTCCCTCCACAATAATGAGTTGTCTAGAGAACTTATTTTTTATCATATTTTTCTCAACTCGGTATTAATTATTTCTAGGTGTGTGTGAAAAGGAGACTTAGTCACATAGAAAAAAATTCTGCAACACGAATTATCAGCAATAAACAAAAATTAAATGCTTTAAGATTGACATACCCTACTGAAAATTGTTTTACCGATTTTTTTTTTCAACTCGGCTAAACGAATGTACAGGGCTTAAAAATGTTGTTTAAATGTTTACATCCGCCGTTATCGGTTTATGTTTTCGATATTGTTTCAAGAAAAATAATTATAGCGCTCGGCTATTGACATAGTCTCTGGTATATATGAGAGTCTCTTTATCTCGATATTCTCTATATCTCGGTGATCATGTAGGTCAAATTATCTGCCATATGTCGATGAAAAAACTGCGAAAATTCAAGTTTACCAGTGTTTGGAGCAAGCGATCGAGATTTGCTTTCGATACAGGATACACAAAACCACTTTTGCAACACTTATTGCTTCTAGGATCGTTCTAGCAGGCTAGTCAATTTCTGTTCTAAATGTCGATCCCTCCCTATCTCGATGGTCCCTTCCATATCGAGATATGGAAAGCTGACTCTAAATACACAAATTCTGATAAAAACAGATAATTTGCATCCTGTGTTATCTATAAATTAATGATAACTTTGAATTTTGTCGTTTAACAATGCAATATGTACTGAAACAATGCATATGTACCTTAAGGAGGAGGTGGAATGGCAGAAACATATCCCTACTGGAATTTTTCGCCGGCCCTCTTTGTGTTTTAGATGTACTTAATAGAGAGCATGTGAAATTTATGCCAGCAACAATACAAAATCGTGTTTGATTACGGCTTCACTGAGCAACAGCAAGCAGCAGCCCTCGTACTACCATTGAAAATGTTACAAATATCACAAAGTAGTATCAATCTAATCTTAAAGGGCGATACGGTCAAAATTTGGTCAATATCAACTTGACGTATTTCTTTCAATTTTGCATTTAAGAAACCTGAACAACCCTCATTTTGAAGGTGTGTGTGTGTAGAATGTTGCTCCTATTTTGATTTTGGAATTCACTCTTCAGTTGTCAAAATGCCGTCCAAGCAAGAAGAGCAGCGTATCAAAATTTTGCTCGCGCATCGCGAAAATCCGAGCTACTCGCACGCAAAGTTGGCAAAATCGCTAAAAGTTGCCAAATCAACCGTTACAAATGTAATTAAAGTGTTTGGGGAACGTTTGTCGACAGCCAGGAAGTCTGGATCGGGGGGAAATCGAAAACCGGAAGCCGCTGAGACGACAAAGAGAGTTGCCGGTAGTTTCAAGCGAAACCCTAACCTATCTCTCCGAGATGCCGCAAATAAGCTGGGTGTATCGTCTACAACCGTGCATCGAGCCAAAAACGAGCCGGACTATCGACTTACAAGAAGGTAGTGACTCCAAATCGCGATGATAAACAAAATACGACGGCCAAAGCGCGATCCCGGAGGCTGTACACGACGATGCTGACGAAGTTTGACTGCGTGGTAATGGACGACGAAACCTACGTCAAAGCCGACTACAAGCAGCTTCCGGGACAGGAGTTTTATACGGCAAAAGGAAGGGGAAAGGTAGCAGATATTTTCAAGCACACGAAACTGTCAAAGTTCGCAAAGAAATATCTGGTTTGGCAAGCCATCTGTACCTGTGGCTTGAAAAGCAGCATTTTCATAGCTTCCGGGACTGTCAACCAAGAAATTTACGTGAAAGAGTGTTTGAATAAACGTCTGCTGCCTTTCCTGAAGAAACACGGTTGTTCCGTACTGTTTTGGCCGGATTTGGCATCTTGCCATTACGGTAAAAAGGCCATGGAGTGGTACGCCGCCAACAACGTGCAGGTGGTTCCCAAGGACAAGAACTCTCCCAACACGCCAGAGCTCCGCCCAATTGAGAAATACTGGGCTATTGTCAAGCGGAACCTAAAGAAGACCAAAAAAACTGCTAAGGACGAGCAGCAGTTCAAGGCAAACTGGCTTTCTGCGGCGAAGAAGGTGGAAAAGGTGGCTGTACAAAATCTGATGACAGGGGTCAAGCGTAAGGCCCGGCAATTCGGATTTGGAAAAGCGGAAGCCTAACTGAATATTTTTCCTGAATTTAATACTAATTGAACTTGAAAAAGAAATTTAATTTGATTTTTTAAATAAACGATTTCACCGATTTACACGCGTTTTCCCTTGACCAAATTTTGACCGTATCACCCTTTATCTTGATGATTTACGGCAGTATAGTCAAAAGAAGTTTTCATTATTGTGAATAACATGCATTTAGAGATTTAGTGTGAAATTTTGTTTATTTGTTTACATCCCAACAGTCGTGCTTAGCATTGCACTGCTCAATATACACCATGATGTAATTTGTCCTCATACAATTATGTGAGATGATGTGAATAAAAATTTCACGCGAATACAGTGGTAGACATTTGTTTAGCCGACCCCATTTTTTTCTGTATATTTAAGAAATAACACACAACCCAATTATCTTTTTTTAGATTTGTAGGATACTTTTCCTACTTTTTACAAATTAGGCATTACAATTTTACATTAGTTCACGTTTATAACTCAATAGAAATAACATTGAAAAATGGGTAGATATTCGTTAAGCCAATTCGTATAATTTTACTTTCAAAATGACTTATATAATCGAATTTCAACGACAATCAATAGATTATCTGCCGCAATGGCCGCAATAATTTCGGATTAGTTAAAAAATACGGTTTGACATCGAATAAGGGATGTGCATTTTGGTCCAATACTCTTGAATTGCTGTCTTATGATTGTAGAAACTATCAAAATGACGTCCGTTTGCATTGCAGCCAAGATTCCCCAAAAGTTTTCAATAGGATTCCGATTTGGACTGCAAGCTGACCAGTCCAGTAACGGAATGTTTAAAACATTCATTAAACAATTCGCCATTCAGCCTTGCAATCCATGTACTTCCGGGCAAATTTGAGTCAGTTTTGCTTATTAGTAAGGTTAAGCTTTGGCTTTCTCCCTGCAGTTTCTTCAATTTGATGTTCGGCGATTTATTTAAAATCCGAATAATTTGTTGAGCCATTAGAAGCAGGACAGTGAATTCTGTAAGGCTGATGTCTCATTTGGCCTTTAAGTCTAAAAAAAACTGTGTTGCCATGTTTAATGCCATAGTTCAAACCATTTTTGATAAAATTCCGCACCACTTTCTCGCTTCAACCAAATTTTCTTGCCATTGAAACATAAGAGTGACCTTCCTCCTTGAACAACCTTACAATGCGCCGTTCTTCCTCGATCAGACGAGTACCTTTCGCCATTCCAATGACTATTATCATCAATAAACAAAAACTAAATGCTTTAAGATTGACATACCCTACTTTAAATTGTTTTACCGATTTTTTTGTGCAACTCGGCTCAACGAACGCTCTGGGCTTTAAAATGTTTTTTACATACTTTAATTGTTATGTTATGTATTCTCCGTGCGTGGAGTAACGATTATGACGTAGAAGGAGAAGTTCACCCATCACCATGAGGCATCAAGAGTGCACATTAGCCTGGGACACGAACATATGGAAGAAACAATATTCGCTCCCGATTAGTTTTTGAAAGTCTTCCTGGTCTTATAAAAACTGTGCAAAATTTCAGCTCGATCAGTGAAACTATATTTTTGCGCTTGAGGTTTTAATTTTACATAGGATTTTATGTGGGAAAACTTACTTTTACATAGAATAATCTGGCGAGGTGACCCGTTGTGAAATAAGTGAACCCAATTTTCCTCTTGGAAATTTACGAAGGCCTTCGAAGACCGCAAAGCGATCCAACGATTGTGGAAAATGTTATTCAGCTAAAACTGATTACAATCCAAACGAACGGCTCATTGAACTGTTTTTCCTAACAACACTGCCACCTGCAGCATGCCTGGCGCGAAGCAACCACGTTGTTGTGGGCTGTTCACTCAGCATGGAGAGAAATGTAAAGGGTATTTCGATCAAAATTAGGTCAAACAGTTATGCGTGTGTGTGTTTATATATATATATTTTAGCTGTACGTGATTTGGAGTACATGAAACTCATTTATGTGTTTTTGACTAACATTAGCCTTCGAGTGTAGTTAGTTTAACCTGTATGTTTACTTTAAGTTTTTTTTATATGTGTATGTGTGTGTTTTTTTATTTTTCAAAAAATGTTGAAGTCAAAGTAAAACCATACATTGTATAGTTATAAGTGTGTAGATAATTTAGAATTTAAATTTAATGTGTTATGTAAACCATACTTTGAATTCCCACCCTCTTTCCCATCCGTAATTTGTAATTCCTATTAACCTCGAGACGGCCGCGAGTAATCGGCTCTATCCTCCTAACTTTAGATTTATGATAAATGATGTATAAAAGTATGAAAATTTGGCTCTGTAAAGCTAATTCGATTGAGCCTGTACAAATAAATGATTAATAAAAAAAAAGTTATGTGTGTGAGTCGACCAAAATTTTTATCAATAAGTCAAATTCTTTTTCTTTTTCAATTTCAATTAATACAGAATACAGGAGAAATATTCAGCTAAGTTTTCTTCTTTTCCGAATGCGAATGGCTGGGTCTTTCGTTTAACACCTGCCATAAGATGTTGTACAGCCTCCTTGTCTACTTTATTCTCCGCAGAACGCCAGTTTGCCTTGAACTGTTTCTCGATCACAAAAGTTGAATCTTCTTAAGGTTTTTGAGTCTTCTTAAGGTTTCGCTTGACGATGGCCGTTCGATGGGCGGAGCTCTGGCGTGTTGGGAGGATTCTTGTTCTTGGGCACCACTTGGACGTTGTTGGCAGCATATCACTCCATGGCCTTTTTCCTCTAATGGCAGGATGCCAAATCTGGCCAAAATAGAACGGAACATTTGTGTCGCTTCAGGAAAGGCAGTAGACGTTTTTGTAGGCATTCGCTCAGATAAATTTCCTGGTTGACGGTTCCAGTCGCAATGTAAACGTTGCTCTTCAAGCCACCGGTACAGATGGCCTGCCACACCAGATATTTCTTCGCGAACTTTGAAAGTTTAATGTGGTTGAAAATATCTGCCACCTTTCTCCGTCCGGTTGCTGTATAAAATCCCTGTCCATGATACTGTTTAAAGTCTGCCTTGACGTAAGTTTCATCGTCCTGTACCACGCAATCAAACTTCGTCAGCATCGTCGTGTACAACTTTCGCGATGGTGTTTTGGCCGACGTGTTTTGTTTATCGTCGCGATTTGGAGTCATCACTTTCTTGTAAGTCGACAGTCCAGCTCGTTTTTTAGCTCTATTCATGGTTGAAGGCGCCACTTCCAGCTTCTTTGCGACATCTTGGACGGAAAATCCGCTTGAAACATCGGGCAACTTTTTTTGTCGTCGCTGTGGCCTCCGGTTTTCGATTTGCTTCCGATCCAGCTTTCCTGGCTGTCGACAAACGATCACCGAACACTTTTAATATGTTGGTAACAGTTGATTTAGCCACATTCAACAATTTCGCCAACTTGGCTTGAGAGTATTTGGATTTTCGCCATGCACGTGCAGAATTTTGATAACTGAAATGCTTATCTCAAAATCAAAATAGAAGCATGATGTTACACGCACACATCTTCAAAATTAGGGGTGGGAAATTTTTTTTAATGCACGATGAAAGGAAATGCGTCAAATTTAAGTCGACCAAACTTTGATCAAAACACGTTATACACCCATATGTCATGAGTACGTATTTAATTGTATATGATGAAAAGTTTTATGTTTATTTGTACCTGATTTAATTACGTTATTGCTAAATTACTATTCCAGAATTGCTTTCATCTGCTAATTATTGAGCTGTAGAGATTGGTACCTCTTCGCATATGCTGCATATTATTGTCGTATGCTTATCATTAAAAATGATTTCATTATATTATTTTATTTATAACCAATGTGGAGCATATTATATTGAACATATATTTTAATTTCACATGTACTATTTTGATACTCGCCAATTTTTTATCTCTTGAACGTCTATGAAGGTTGTTTGGGTTTCCAGCACTTTCAGCAATAGATGTCAAGACAATTATTAATTTTTCAAACAGTTGTAAGAGAAGCGGGTCTACGACACTTAACATTGTTGGCGAAATGTTGAAAGGATGTTGATAGACTTATCTCGGTGACTCTCTTCACGCTTTGTGCAAATGTTCTATACTTTGCTATGCCATGCTAGGAGGCATGAAATGCATTAAGGGACTCTAATTTCACCAAATCCTTCAAACGTAATTCAAGGTATAGATTGCTCTTTAAGAAGTTCAAATTGCTTGTTGCAGATATTAGCTCTACTGGTTAAATAGTTTTTTTTTCAAATTTAGTGGTACATATTGAAAGTTTACGAACAATAAACAGCCTGCGTCGGGCATCGGCTTTGAACGGATATGTCGATGCTTTCTTGCTCACTATTTTGTTATCGAGTTTATCGCGTTTGCTACTGTATCGGTTACCTATTGATCGATGGCGTGAATGATCGAGTGAGCACAGAAAAAAGCTGCTTCTCGGTGAGATGTGGTGGTTCGTTTAGTGTGGTGGGCCGGTTAAGGGGATGACAATTAATTGTGGTCCATAATACTGGTTCGCCATACTCTGTGGGCTACTATATGTTGGAACAAGTAAACCACTATTCCATTTTGTGAGTGGCTCTAACAGCATCCGTTATATTGGTTTAAATCAATCCAAATTCTCTTACAAGCGTTAATATAAATAACCTCGTTTTGACGTAGGACAATTTCTTTGTTTTTTATACTAGGGTACAATTCAAAAAAAATTGCCTTGCCACCGTAACGAAAAGTGGTTAGATTTTGTGCATTCACATTTAAATTGTTTCCCAAGAAATGTTCAAAAATTTTGCACCAATCGATCGGAAATTTTTCTACGCATCAATTTTAATAGGGAACATTGTTGATGTTGAGCTTGATACTATTAGAGAACTCATAAACGTTAAGCCTTGCCTTTAAAAGTATATTACCCCTTTAGGCTTTCCTGGAATAAAAAGGAATATGCTTGTATTAAATCACAGCCTGAAAAAAGTAAACAATGTCTTGCGCAAATTTGTTCTTCATCAATTTTTCTATCTGATAAATATATAAAACATATGAGTATAAGGCAAAAATGACGACCTAGAACTTCTTGAATATGAAAAAGTTAAAGCAGAAAAAATAAATGCCTTATCAATAGTGTAACACTCTGTCTTAGATTATGGTACAGAAGCATACGTATTATTAAACTTTCGTTGATAAACGTTAAAAAGTTTTGTATCTTTCTGAGATGTATTTGGTTATCCAAAATGTACTTGAGTTCAGATCTACAGTTGTAACAGTAGCTTTTAGGACTAAATAAGGTTGCGATATGTATTGAAACATATTAAATGAAACTTTTGGAAAGTCAACAGTTATTATTTGATAATTTTGTGGTGTTCTAAGTCATCTAAACTGTCCTTGATTTCATAACTTAAAATCTACAGTTGTAACTATATCTCTTCGGCCTATATATAGTTACGCTGCGTATGTAACCATACTCAGTGAAAATATTCGAACAAAAATAAACATTATTAGATAAACTGAGATGATCTACGTTATCCAAACTGTCCAGAACATAAGATAAACAGTTTTAACATTAAGTTTTTGGAGTATGCAAAGGTACAATATATATTTAACAATATTGATTGAATAGTGTGGAAGGTCAACAGACTAAACGTGACAATCTCTGGATATTCTAAGTTATCCAACCTGTCCTTAAGTTCAAAACATAAGATCTACAGTTGTAACAGTAGTTTTTTGGGCTACATAAAGTTACTAAATGTATTCAATCATACTGAATAAATTATTTGGAAAGTCAACAATCATTTTTCAAAGAAAAATAGCACCATCACACCCAATAGCATCCTTTTAAATTAGTTGAAATAGGTAATCGGTACTAATATTTAAATATTTAACTAGACAGCTTATTGTTTACCAAAGTGAACCCTGCTGCCATTCAATCTTTTTAACGAATATTTCAGTGATTTCTTTTGGAAGTGCAAAGCTGTTCTCGGCTTCCAATGGAGTGAGGATCACCTAACCACATTCTATCTTTTCCTAATTTGACCTGCATTTTGGTGAGGTTGGCACTGGTATAGTCTTAGTTTGTGATAACCAGCTTTTAAATATATATTGAAGATATATGTTAGTCCCAAGCATCATCTGTTGGTTCTTTGCATGATAGCAGCTGATTTAGCCATCTCGGGCGGTCAACCAAGCTCATTCTCGTCAATGTTTATTTCTAGCATAATCCATAACATTCATCCCGTTACGTAGACAGACAGTTGAATTGATTGAACTGCCCGGTCTCTGCATTAATTGAATTTCCCTCCCAGCATACCGATTGCTTCGGACCGTCCCAGACAGGCAATGAATGCAAAATATTTATTTCTATCTCGGAAACTAATCACCGCTGCTAATTATTTCGTTCCCAGGAACATCAAACACACCGAATCTAATTTGCTGATTGAATGCAGTACGGTATAGGTACCTTAATGCATGCTTGCCAATCGCCAGCCAACCGGGAGACCCCTCCTCGAACTCTCTAACGAATATTGCTACGTAGCAGCACGGCATGAACCGTATTCACTCTTATCCTATTTAATTTCATTATTCTAAATCTGAATCCCTATTCCTCCTTTTTTTTTTTTT
Source organism: Aedes japonicus (assembly GCA_034211315.2). Taxonomy (NCBI): domain Eukaryota; kingdom Metazoa; phylum Arthropoda; class Insecta; order Diptera; family Culicidae; genus Aedes; species Aedes japonicus. Next base: position 256,646 of record JASCZW010000187.1, on the reverse strand, counting down.
GTTATTATCAAGGCGCTCTCGATTTCAAATTCCCCAGGAGCCGGCAGACGTGCGACTAGATACCACCATGCGACGTCAACGAACCTACGACTCCGCACCAGGAACGTGCTCTTTCGCCTCGTATTTGATAGAAATATGACTCTCCCAGGAATGAATAATAGCAAAATCAAGCACAAAAGCACGAAATCAGTGCCATAGAATCTTTTGCTATTTGCTGAAGAATCAGGGAGGTTTAGAGCTTACTCTACCCGCCTGCCCACCTGCCCGCCTGTCTGCCTGCCTGCCTGCCTACTTCGATGGCAGGCAGTCGGGCTGAATAGAAAGCACCGGAGACAGCAGGGCGTAAAACGATAATAATAGAGATCCGTCCGTGTGATAAATTAGAGAGAATTAACCAGGATGCCCGAACCGAAGCACATGGAAGGTGATGAAGAAAAACTCCTCCGATTGAATTGAGGCATGAACCGATAGAGAAAACCCGATGAATTAATGATAAACTTTCAATAGCCGTAAAATCTCTCAGGCAACAGCAGCAAGCACCAGCTTCGATGACAAGGTGAATCGAATTTTAGATCTCGATTTGCTTTGTTGTCGTTGTCGCTGTTTCACGATGTTCTATTTGGGGAAGAACCTCGTCCTTCAACTTCGGTCAACAACGTATTAACTACCATGCAGTGCCACGCAAGTCGAACAAAAAAAAACGTACATCATCAGTCTCATAATCTCATCGTAACAAATTTAATCAACGTTTCCATTCATTTCCACGTCTGTTAGCTAATTTCATGATAACAAAAAAAAAAGAGCGGGAAGCGGGAGAAACTTTTACTGCGCTTCGAGTGACAGCGAAAGAATAAAGGTAGGTTGGTTCCTCGTATAGCAGAAGTGAAGCAACTCTCCTGATGACGATGACGAATGGCAGCGCGGGTAAAATCCGTTCATTCAATTTCCTTTCCACGGCTATGTGCACATTAAATTATTCACGACATGAATGGCATTGGGGAGGGCGCCTTTACGTGCATCATCATCATCATCATCATCATCATCATCGTCACAGCAATGGCAGCAGCGACGTGTCAGTTAATAGACACAACTCACGCTTCTGAGCTGGTGTAAATACTTACAGAGGCCTTCCTACGCACAGACAGAGGGCAGACTCGAGGCTGCAATCGATCTTATTTAACAGTCGCTGGTTTTGATACATGAAGTGATGCTTTTCTGAATTTAAAAATGCCAACAAAGCGATTGTTGCTAGCTTCAAGCACCTTCAGGAATCGATCCTGATCGACAATTTTTTTCCTTTCTTCAAGAGATGACACCTTACCATACTCTTATTATGGATCACGACTACGTTTCCAAAAGGACTTCTTTGAAGAAATTATTGATGCTTAAAGATAATTGTAGGTTATGCTTTTTCAAAAACTCCATTTTTTTATATTTTTAACTAATGCTACTGTTACAGTTTAAAGCTATGTCCATTTAGAATCCGTAATAATAAAATCATCTGTATCTGGGTAACGTATTGACGTACAAATAAGTTTAATACATCAAAACAAAGGTAATTCACTCTTCTTAAAGGAAAAAATATCAATACAAATCATTTCTCTTCGTTTTTGATGAAAATTTGCACTTTCTTCTGTATTCGTCCCATCAAACGCTGCACACCTCCGTAGTCAACTCCTTGGCATATTTGTTCCACATTTTGGTCATATGAATCCACTTTTCTTAAACTTCCACTTCATTACTGCCCAAAATCTCTCGATGGGCCGGCACTGCGGGCAGTTGGGTGGATTTATGTTTTTATCGATGAAATCTACGTTATTATCGCGGTACCACTGGATGACTTCCCGGCAGTAGTGGCAACTCGCCAAATCTGGCCAAAACTTCACGGGACCTTTATGGGCTTTAATGTAAGGTAGTACGCGGATTTTGAGGCATTCTTCCTTGTACAGCTTCGTGTCCATCGTCTTATTCGTCACGAACACTTTGGTCTTTGCTCCGCAACTGCATATCCCTTGCCAAATCATCAGTTTTTTTTTTGGCAAATTTGTCCATAAAAGCAAACTTAAACTTCCCAGGAACATCTCCCCGTGCCGTTGCCATATAGAATTTTTGGACAGGTAGCTGCCCGAAATCCATTTTAACGTAGGTTTCATCGTCGACCAGCAGGCATCCTTGCTACTTTGTCAAAACCTGCTGGTACAATTCCCGAGCTCGAGTTTTGGTGACGAAACTTTGCTTCACCGTTCTGTTTGGTTGCTTAAAGGGCGAACACGAAATTATTGCGACACATTCAACAGGGCATAACTTTTTTACCATTGGGTAAAATTCAACCAAATTTTGCACACTCTCTCATCGATGTGTATTGTTTACATGCTGTCAAACTCGAAGTCGTGTTTGTCGATTCCACGAAAATGGAGGTGAACCAACGCGAGTCGAGAGAACAAATTCTTTCCAAACACCTGGAATTGCCTGACCTGTCGCACACGGCAGTTGGGAAAAATGTTGAACATTGACCATTCAACCGTCTCCGAGAGGTTGAAGCAGTTCCAGGAGCGGTTGACGTTGGACCACGGCAAAGGAGCTGGAAGAAAACCGGACCGGAGAACAAAAGACGGAGGAAAGGTGAAGCGGATGATTAAAGCAAATCCCAACGTCTCAAGCCGTGATTTGGCTAAAAGATCGGCATGTCGCAGAGCTACGTCCAGAATGCTAAGAAGAGAGCTGGACTACATACAAACAAGGTACAGAACTTCCCAAACCACGATAGAGCGGCAACAATCGACGGCTAAAACTCGGGCACGGAAGCTTCTACGAGAAGATGCTGACACAAAATATGGCTGCTGTGTGATGGACGACTGAAACGTATATAAAAGCCGATTTTAAGCAAATTCGGTTGGAGTTTTTCACCGGCAAGAGCAAGTTTCTATGTGGACGACAAATTTAAGAAGAAGAAAATGTCGAAGTTCACCTCCAAATATCTCATTTGGCAGGCCATCTGCTCTTGCGGACTGAGGAGTGAGCCTTTCATGACAAGGGCACAGTAAATGGCGAGAACTACAAATCTGAGTGCCTCGAGAAGCGCCTTTGCCGTTCTTGCAGCAGCACGACGAAGCTCCGCTATTTTGGACAGATTTGGCATCATGCCACTATTCTAAAAGTGTCCTGGAGTGGTATGAGGCCAATTCTGTCCATTTTGTTCCAAAGGACAGAAAACCGCCAAACTGTCCGGAGCTGCGCCCGGTGGAGCAGTACTCTGCAATGATGAAGCGGCAACTTCGGAAGAGCAAGAAGACAGTCAAAGACGAGAAGGACATGTTAAGAAAATGGAAAAAAACTGAGAAACTGGTACCGGATGACACTGTAAAGACTTTGATGGAGGGCATCAAGCGAAAATGCGTTCAATGTTATATCTCAAGGCTCCATCGATTAACTTTTCTTTTGATTTTTGAAGTAAATCTATATAATAAAAATGAGTTGGGGTTTCCTTTGTCACGATTTAACTCACGAGCGGAAGGACCGATCTTCGTGAAATTTTGTATGCAGAGATTTTTAGGGCCGGAGAATAATCTTATGATATGATCTTATGAATAATCTTATGAGACCCTCCCTTTACTGGAAAGGGGTTCCCATACAAAATGAAACACTAATTTTCATAACTCAGAAATAATCAAGAAGAAACGAATTTAGTATCTTCCATTTAATTCCAACTAGCCTTTGCTGGTAGCTTCGACAGATACGCTATCTTCGTCTACAATGTGCAGACTTTTAGTGTCTCGTACAAATAACACGACTAATATTCTGCACAACTCGAGAACTAATCAAGCAAAATGGAACCAAATTTAGCATGTGGTGAGTTTCTGAAGGCATAAAAGTGATTTCTATGGTAGTTTGGGAACCCTCCCCGTCATAAAAGGGGGGGAGGCGCCTGATACAAATGAAAACACAATATTCTGAATGACTCGAGAACTAATCAAGCAAACGGAACGAAATTTAGAATGTGGTGGTTTTTGAAGACAACAAATAGTTTCTATGTTGATTTGAGACCCCTCCCCTTTCTGCAAAGGGGGAACCTATTCAAATGAAACGCAAATCCTGTATAGCTCAGAGAACTAATAAGAGAAATGGAACCAAATTTCTGCATGTGGAAGTTTTTGAAGGAGGGAAATGTTTCTATGGTGATTTGAGACTCTTCCGTCATATGAGGAGGAAGGGGAGGGGGGTGCTCTCAAACAAATGGAATCCAAATTTCTGCATAACTCGAGAAATAATCAAGCAAATGGAATCAAATTTGGAATTGATCGAGTTTTTAAAGGCATGAAATGTTTTTATGGTAGTTCAAAGCCCCTCCTCCCTCTAAAAGGGGGCTCTCAAACAAATGAAACAAATTTCAACCAAACGTTGAGAACTATACCTCATTGCTTTGCAAATGTGTATTCAGTGGTTTTTGGGTCCGGGAAAGCAATCTTATGATAGTTCGAGAGCCCTCCCGCTTCTACAAAAGGTAGGATCCCATGCAAAAGAAAAACAAATTCCTGCATAACTCGAGAACTATGCAAGCAAATGCAAATGGACTTCATAGAAAATGGCCAAAAGTTTGACACATAATAATACTTTACCGGGCTTCGGTAATTCAGAGTTCGTTTTTCGTTTTGATCGGTAATGTGCTTACCGTATTCAGTGATTGTTTGCTTACCGTATGAATTGTATTTTTTTCACCGATACGGTAAATAAAATACAACATAAAAGATTGTTCGGTAAAGTGTTAAAAATTACTGTCAAATTATTTATGTTTATCTGAGAAATCGGTAATACTCATGTTTACCGAAATATTTCGTAAATTCTTTACCGAACAGCAAAATCGAGTTTAAGTGTGTACGAACCACAAATTTAAACCAAACATGAGAACTATCCCTACCGCTATGCAAATTTGTATGCAGGAGTTTCTGGGTCTGGGAAAGGATCTTATTATAGTTCGACACCCTTCCCTGCCCTTTAGAAGCCTATGCAAGTTTCATGCAGTTATGAAAAACTATTTTCTGCATAACTCAAGAACTGATCAAACAAATGGAACCAAATATGGCATGTGGAGGTTTGGTAGGCAAGAAATGTTTCTACGGTGGTTTGAGACCCCAAGCAAAAGAAACCAAATTTAGCATGTGTGAGGTTTTAAAGGCAAGAAAGGTTTCTATAATGGTTTCAGATTCCTCTTCGCCCTGAAAGGAGGGACTCCTATACAAAATGAAATACAATATTCTGTATAACTCGAAGAACTGATCAAGCAAATTGAACCAAATCTGGCATGTGGACGTTTTTGTAGATGAAATACTGTTTGCAATGCTTATACTGAGACTCCTCCCTTTTCTGAAGGTGGAGGGGGGGGGGGTTCTCATACAAATGAAACACAAATTTCTGCATAGCTTGAGCACTAATAAAGCAAATGGAATCAAAAATGGTATGCGGGGTTTTTTGAATGCAAGAAATGTTTCTATGGTGAATTCAAACACAAATTTCAACCAATCCTGAGATAATCCAGGTAACTTAGCCACAAACTGTGTATTGTCTGGGTAAGAAGAATGTTATGATAGAAGTTTGAACTCCTTATTACTCAAAAAAAAAAACTCATTAAAAAAAGCGTCAGTTCTATGTAATGTTCATTCATTTAGTTGCAGGCGTAGCAACGCTTTCACCGGGATCAGCTAGTATATGTATAAAACTTTCCTAAAATTTTGGTTTGATTCTAAACATTATAAGAAAATTGGCATGACATTTTCGGTGTCGCAATAATTTCGTGTTCGCCCTTTATAAGAATTCAAATATGATCGATACCCTGTTTTCAAACGAATTCTTCGAACGGTACTGCAAGCAGCAGCTTATTTTTGTGCGATTTCATTATCTGATAGTCCAGGGGTTGCTCTGACGGTTCTCAACAACTTCTGGTTCAGCTTGCGGTCATATGATCCACAACGACGCTTACCTTGAGGCACTCGATCCACGCTTTTTCGGTCCCTGAAACGTTTGAGCACATCATACACGATTGATTTGGTGATTTTCAACGTTTTTGCGATTTTTATTGTGGACTACGTTGGATTATCAACGTGGGTGTGCAGAAGTATTTCTCTCCTCTCGGGTTCCATCTGGAATAACTTTTGACTCACTGCACGAAACACCGTGAAATTTTTACCACAGAAAGTAGGCGCCTAGGTTAACAAACCGCTGTTAAAGAATTATTGCAGCGATCACTTTTCGTGCCGCTGCTACACAATAAGTGATTCCGGATTCTAACTGGACAGAACTTTAGGATTGAGATGAAGGCCTGGGAATGCTTGAAAGCGGTAGCTAACTAGTACAACACTTTCATAGCTAGGGAATCAAAGCGGTTCATAACTTCAAACATTTCAATGACTCGCAAATTACTTAATTTCACCAAAAATGATCGAACTATATACACAGAAAAAAATAATAATAATAACACATGATTTAATCTAAAACTTATATGAAAATATATCGGTATAATTAATGGTTGCATGCAATTTTCAATTTGATACATCGTAAACAGTGAGAAATACTAATCTTCATGCAAAGTTATATAATATTCAATTCAATCTTTTAACTTGAATTCATATTTGCAACCTATAACATATCAGTATACGACACGCTCTTATTTTTGCGTCTTGAACGCTTCAAATTTACACGATATCAACACAATACAGGACCGCCGCTCAGTTGGGCAAGTCAGAATAAAAAAGTTGTCCCCGCCATATTGTATGCATGCACGTAAGGTAGTGAAGCATAAACAATTGGGAAGAACATTTTCAAAGAGTTCGAATAAATTGTGTGTCGTAGGATTTTTCGAATTAACCGAAGCCGGATGATTTTAAGTGCCCAGTCGATAAATGTAAACCTAACTGAGAATCTCAAACCTGCTAAAAAAACATACAACTGATGCACATAAATTGAATCAACTTGAAAACTGTTTAAGAAGGCCAATAAAAAGAAGATTTTTGAAATAAACAACTTTTTATATTTAGTTTTGAATGAAGGAAATGAAATAAATATACTATATTTCTAACCTCAAAAACATCTGAACCATCGATTACAGCAGTTTTTGAATTTACAGCTCTTAAATTGATTGCACGAGTATATTTACAGTTAACTTTTTTGAGTGCTGTCAATTTAAGATCACGCGTAAATTTCTATTTAATATAACAGTGGTAAATTTGTTACATTCAAGTACTCATAATTTTACAGGTTTTGTTCGAACTGTGATGTATACACAAAGATTTTGTGACATGGATAAAGAAGATTCATTGCTGCCCAAAAAAAAAAAAAGATATTAAAATTATTGTAGGTTAATAGCGTTGGAGTTCTTTTCCACATCTGGAAATGAATTGAAGAACGTTTTTTAAGTTAAGATTTCTATCATTTGACTCATCAATAAGAGGATGACCGAAAATACAAAAACGTAGTTGAGCAATCGCAGGACAACTACATATTAAGTGGAAGGAAGTTCCATAATCAGCTTCACAAAGCTCACATGCAAACGATTGTGCACGTTGCATGTTTTTTAAGTGATAGTTCAGGTTACAGTGACCCGTTAGAGCCCTTACTAGGATACTACAGTTGTTTTTTGAGAGATTTAATAGATAGCTGCTGACTTTGGGTGACAACGATGACAAATACAATTTTGTCTGACGACAAGTATTTAGATCTTCCCAGAGCCTATTATGCTCAGAAAAGGCCCAAGAAGCAATTTTCCTCTTGATCCAACATGCTGAAATAGGCACAGCAGGTTCAGGACCTATGAAATTATTTGAGGCACCATTTCGGGCGAGTTCATCTGCCCATTCATTACCAGCAATACTTGAATGCCCAGGGACCCATAAAAGATGTACAGCATTTAGTGAGCTGAGTTCCTCTAACTGAGTCCGACAAACTATGACCAGTTTAGAATTTTAGAATTTTTTGTGCCAATTGCTTTGATAGCAGCTTGACTATCGGAACAAAAATAAATTATTTTACCCATTGCTTTTTGTTGAAGGGCCGCCTGCACTCCACAAATATTAGCAAAGATTTCTGCTTGAAAGACTGTGCAAAAGGCACCCAATGTAAAAGATTGTTGTAATCGCAATTCACGAGAGAAATCTCCAGCTCCAGCTTTACCATCAAGGAGAGATCCATCAGTGAAAATAATAACGTTACCGGCGATCGTCCTCTTTGTATACTCCGAGATCCAATCACTACGAAATGGAAAAGAGATAAATAAATCAGCATTCGGAAAGCTGATAGGAAGTATTATATCTCTTGGAGCTAGAACATGCCAATCCCAAGTTATTAAGTGTGCCCATAACCGTGTATGACACTTTTATTGTTTATATCATGGTGCCAAAACCCATTTGCCTGTAAACGGTATGCGCAAGAATAGACTACCTGTTTCAAGAAAAATTGCATTGGTTTGATATTGAAAAGTGCTTCTAGAGCAACAGTGGGCGTAGTGAAAAATGCACCAGATAATGCCATTAGACACATGCGCTGAAGATGATTCAGCTTTATCTGGATAGTTCTCAACTCGCCTTTCAGCCACCATACGAGACACCCATAAGCTTATATTGGTCTAACTATTGCAGTATAGAACCAGAGAATATATTTACTACAGTTCGTCTATATTGTCCAAAAGCCATACATGCCATTTTGATTCTATATGAGTAGACCAATTTAGCTTAGAGTCTAATATAATTCCAAGATACTTAACTTGATCTGTTATACAAACTTCAGAACCAAAGAGACGAAGTGGACGAACAATAGTTGTTTTGTTGGGATTTACTGAGAGCCCAACACCACTACACCACTTCTCAGTCTCCATTAAAGCCTGTTGCATCAGGTCAAAAACAGTACTAATACACAATCCAATAATCATTACAAGATAGTCATCAGCAAAACCATAAGAAGGAAATCCCAAGTTGTTAAGTTTTCGTAATAGACCGTCTGCTACGAGATTCCATAGCAGAGGTGATAGGAACGCTTCCTGTGGACAACCTTGAATACGTTGTCCTCTTATATAGGCTCGTCTTAGTGATGAGTTCAGGTAACGATTTTTAAGTATCTCGTGTATCCATGTTACGATAACAGAGGGTACACCATGAAAAAGTGCCGCTTCAATGATGGCATCGAACGAAACATTGTCAAAGGCACCCTCTATATCTAAGAAGACTCCTAGCAAGATTGCTTCTGCGAAAAAGCCTTCTCTACATCATGGACAACGTGGTGCAAAAGAGTTGTTGTACACAGATAAAAAGACACATTTAATTTTCTGCGTTATCTAATGCACATAAAGGGAATGCTAGACTTGACAGAACATAAAGGGATATTTCATGAAAATTTAAGCCAGATAACGCCTGAATCGAGCCTGTTGTATGAAAGATTGTAACACACGTTGTCATTTGTTTACGCTTCTTTAACGGAATTACACGAGGAAATTTTACGCTTGTTAAAATTAATTATTTTTTTCTGTGTAGACTTGCCACTTTGATTTGCATGTTGCATTTCATGGAGAGGTTCTCTAGAAAAAATTTCATTGCGAATGTTATGATCAATAATTCTTTCCAAACATTTAAGCATGAAAGAGCTCAAACTGATTGGCCTGAAGCTTTTTGCCTCATCATACGTTGCCCACCCGCCTTTTGGAATAAATTTAACAATTATTTCTCTCCAGGATTTTGGAATATAATCTGTAGCTAGGCTGCAAATGAAAATTTGTTTTAAAATATTTTTAAAGTGATCAAAACCTCGCTGAAGCCCGTAACGCTGGTAGATCACATTTTCGTGGTGCGTTACGGGGTATCAGATCTACCACCGAACCCTAGTCCGAATTAATTCAAACTAGGGAACATATTTGTTCTGGTAGTCAAAGGAACGTATAATTGACCTTATTACATTTTATGTCTTGTGAAAAGTGACAATACTCGGGTTGCGCCACCGAGGATGAGCTTGAAATGAAGAAAACTTGGTTAATTTGGAAAAAAATAATTAATTGAAAAAGCGTGTAAAATATCCCCTCGTATAAAGCCAAGCTAAAGGAGGCGTAAACAACGAAATTTTTTACAACTTTTCATGTGCCATACAACAATATTGGCAATCTTTCATACAACAGGCTGGATTCAGGCGTTATCTGGCTTAAATTTACATGAAATATCCCATTATATTCTGGCAAATCTAGCATTCCCTTTATATGCATTAGATAACGCAGAAATTTCAATGTTTCTTTTTATCTGTGCAACGAAATTAGGATTAATTAAGTTTCCAACATAGAATCTTCCATGGCTAGAGTATGGTTCTTGGACCAGCGCTATGTTGGCAGTACCTGTTTGAACTATTCGGCAAAGATTTATGGCTGCTGTTCGTTTGTGCTGGATATTAACTTGTGCTACCTTAATAGTCGACATAAATGATCAAGGTAAAACAATGCTTTCATCCCACAACTAAACAACGGCCAAAAGATCAATTGCAAAGCGGTTTTCGATAAAACGTAATATAGAAATTGTTTTAGTATAATTTTTTGTTCATTTTCAAACAAATTGATCATTGCAGGGGTTTTAAAATTATTCCCTGAAGAACGAACAGAAAGACTTTAAAATCCCAACTGGAAGTGAATTACAGGAGTTACTAAGAAATACATGTCCGTTTGTGTTACTGTGATGTTTAAATTAATGACTTTTAATTGATTTATCCATACCTTGAACGAGTATATCGCTTCCGCTATGTCGCAGACATATCTATCATTCTAGCAAAAACATTAATGTGCACTCTTGGTGCCTCATGGTGATGAGCGAACATCTCCTTCTACATCATACTCGTTACTCCACGCACGGAGAATATAAAACATAACAATTAAAGAATGTATTTTCATTTCCACTTTCAAAACATGTTGACTACTTTAGTAGTTCAATGTTGTTTTCCGTTCAATTACATTATGAGTTGAAATTGAAAAGGTAATCGACCGCTTCATATAAGGCTGGATCAAGTGTCTTATACCCTGCACTTCATCCAAAATCTCTTACACTGAAACAATAATGAATTTAAACATTCGCGTAAAATTTCAGCTCGTTTAATTTCAAGCCAAAGGAGGCGTAAACAACGAATTTATTTGCAATCTTTCATGCGCCGTACAACAATGTTTGCAATCTTCCATACAACAGGATATATTCAAGCGTTGTCTGGCTTATATTTACATGAAATATCCTATTAATTTTTGCCAAATCCAGCATTTCCATTATGTACATTAGATAACGCAGAAAATATCCTGGTTCTTTCAAACTGTGTATTTATTGTAAATAAAATCCAGTGGTTTATTCTATTACATGATACAACATTTATATCTATGTTTATTAGTTTTAATTTCATTTGGGAGTTGTTGAGCCACGTTGATATATATATTTTTTATGAATAACAGCTTCATAAATTTTCTTGATTTCTATGATTCTTGAGTCGTTTTCATCCGCGTGTCTTTGACGAATTTTAATATTCTCCTCTGGTCAAACTAATGGGCCAACGCTGCCCATCACTTTACGCATGCCATCTCGATGTGCAAGTTTTACATTGTTTTGCATCCAGAACAGTCCAACACTATCCAACAGTAGTAGATTGCTGGGGTTACCAACTAGAATATAGAAGAGCTAAAAATCCACATATTTCCTAAACTCCCCGGTAAAATTGTTATCGCTCAATCCGCGATGATGCCACTACGGTGCTGCCATCTGGAAAAGCTGACACTTCGTGAAGATTTGCATAAAAAAAACCAAAGAAAAGTAGTTTGTTTTCAAAGCACACGATGACATCTACAAATCCGGTTTCACATTCTACTGAGTGCATTTCTACTGCCGTAATCGCCAATCCCATCCAGAACACAACCCTAACTCATACCCGACTCGAGAGGGATTCCACGAGCGAAGTAGACGAACTGCAAAATATTTGGCGAATGGCAATTCATTTCCCCGTTTGCCCGTTTCCAAACTATAAACGCGGCCAGGTTGTAGAAAATATTTTCGCGCAAAAAAAAAGAAGAGAAACAGAACGTTTCAAAATAACATTCAACTCGGCTGAAACTTGTTTATCACGTTCTCTGCTTGCTTGCTTCTAATTACGAAAACATCTGATCTGTATTTTTTCCCTTCCCTTTCCCAACCGCTGCCTGCTTGGATGGTTGTTTTTCTTTCATTTCTCCTTTCCACCATCCTTCTTCTATACCAACCATGCTCGAATTTGTTTCGATATTTCGCTTATGCTGGCTGCTGCGATGCGAACGACGAGGACGGCGGCGACCAAAACAACAGGCGCGAGTTTGGCAAAGGCATTTCGAGTATTTTTGGTTGCTTCTTTTTCGCAGGCTTCGTGCCGTTCTTCCTTCACCCCATTTAATTTGTATTGTTATTGCTTATTTTTAACGAGTTGATGTTTTTTCCCGGGAGTTTTTTTTTTCTTAATATGTTTTGGCTTCCTCTTTCTCGCGTATCGCGCGTAGCAGAATAGCAGTTTTCGGTCGAACGAGAGGGACCGGGGGTTATTTTTTGTGTGTGTGTTATCAATGCGACCGAGTTTTGCTATATGAATCAAGTAGCCGACAAATGTCGCGGCGTCCGGTTTCGGTGGCCAGACGGAAACCGATTATGACGAATAAAAATAAAAATATGCGCGGAATGTGGTCTCCTTCTTCGCTGATAGGGAAAACTAATATCACTTTCGATTATTCGGGTTTTTGCTTTGCATAGACGGGGCTGAATGATTTCCGTGGTTGATGATAACTTTATCTATTTTTTTTTTCTAGGAGTCGTTCGTAATTTCTCATATTTCATTGTTGGATTTCAGTAAATAATATTACAAACTTCAACTATTTTGATTACTTCGTTTACTCACACAGTTGAAAAAAACATGTAATTTTCTGCCTTATTGCACGAAAAGGAAATGCTAGATTTAGCATTAATGAATGGGATCTTTCATGTGAATTGTGCCTTGTAAACAAACCGGAGGGAATTTTACATGTCTGTTAAAATTCATTATTGTTTTCTGTGTCGTTTATCTTAGTACTTCTAAGAGCAGTTTACATGTAGTTTTCTTCGATATATAATGCACATATATCAAATGCAAGAGTTACTATAAATTCTAGGGATATTTTATGAACAGTAAACACAAATATCGTATAAATCAAGTCAGTTGCATGAAGAATTGCTAACAATTTTCTTATTTGGAGCTTGGGCTTGCAATTGATCAAGATGAAATCCAATTGAATGAGAGGAAGGGTCGAAATATTCCTTCGTATGAACCGGGAATCAAACCTTCGCATTGGTAAACCGTGACTAAGTTATCTTAGGCCCCTCAGATTATTTCTTTTCAATTTTTATTCTTTCAACTAACTTTTTTCATTTTTTTTTGCTTTGGTTTGATCAGTTATCTAATCTTATACAACCTCACAATAACGCAGCGAATTCTTGGCAGTATCCTGCGAAAAATCGACTTAATGAATACACCATTTTTCTTGTCACCGGGCGGGCCAACTGCATAGCATGTGCTGCAGAGAAGACTCCAAGAAATAGACACTGAAAATTAGTTTCACTAAATAGTTTTCACTCGTTTCGTAAACATCGATTTGGTACAAGGGACAAATGTCTCGTATACCTAACGAAACATTCATATTGCTTTGCTTCTGGTCAAATGCTATCATAACACCTTTTTTGCATAATGCACGAAATGAATTTCGTCAAGACCAACCAATCACTGTTTCTCTTTTATCGTTCTCATGCAAGATGATTTTACTGCCGGGATGGACGGGAATTATTTATTTATCCCAAAATAAATATTAATACGCTTTCGAGAGTTCATACTTCATACACATAAATCAAGAATCTTCTCACGAGTCATCATGGCCTTGTGAGATCAACCACGGATTCAGAAACAGTTCTTCCCAAAGATACAGTATCGAATCCCATTTGAGAAACATTAAAACACGCTGGACCTTTTCCACGAGGATGCGCTTTTTCGACGTAGGATGATGTCATTCTTTTCTATACAAGAGTTCAATTTAAAAAAAAAAATCAACATTGCAACCGTGACGCAAAGTGTTCTGGTTTTGTGCGTTAATGAATCAGTCTTTTCTCAAGAGAATTTCAAAAATTTATCACAAATCATACGGAAATTTTTCTACGCATCAATTTCAAAAGAAAATTTTGTTGATTTCGGGCTAGATACTATTGAAAAATTCCTAAATGTTAAGCCTTGTCTTAAAGAGTATATTAACCCTTTCAGGCCTAAGGGATCATATATGTATGTATGTATGTATGTATGGTAGCCACCATCCCCTCTAGCCCCTGGCTTGGATGCAGCTCCACTTAACAGCAAGATCAAATTGGGCCACCGATCTGAATTCGCACTATCGCTGTATGAAGGGCCAAAAACGGAGGGGTGGACCCGTAAGCAGAGACACTTACACGAAATCCACGGGAAATTGAGAATCTCCTTCCAACGATATGATCCAACAAATCGAATAACACAATTCGCAATACTCATTAAGCTTTCTACAGGATGGCTTGTTAAGAAGGGCGCGTCACTCTCCCTGAAACTGTTGGAGTAGAACTCGCAGCACCACACTCGAATCGGTAGGATAAGAAATGATACTGTTTGTTCCCTTCTAGACTCAGGCAGTCAATCAAACCATCGTCCAGTTTCAGCTTGAATGATACCCTGGTGCTCCTTCCAACCCAGTATTTATTATATTTATATAAATATAGATGTAATGTAATAATAATATGTTATATATGATTATATAGTAGAGCAAAAATTATATAAGGATATTTAGTTAAATTATGTAATAGTTGGAGTTCACGAGCCTATGATAACCATGTTAAACTAAATTAATTAACCTGCTGAAATAATAATATTAAGGCAGTAATAATAATATGCAGCTTCGTACCACTTTGTATCACTGATGGGTGACTGTATCTCTGGAATGTGAAGGTCATCTTGTTATTCATTGAGGTATAAATATCAATAAAGCATTCAATTGTATATAAAACCATAATATTATATTATTACGTATTTAATCATGACATATAGATATATAACCTTCTGGAATGAAGAGCATTTATTAATTTTGATTATTATTTGATATAATGTAATAAAATAATTATACCGGCCGGATCACCAAACTGAAGCAATTAAAATTTTATTAATTATATTCAGGCCTAAGGGATCATATATGAACCCAAAAAAATTGCTGTATGAAATCACATACTGAATGAAAGTGTACACTGTCTTCGACAAATTTATATCACGACCATTTTTCGATGTGGAAAATATATATAACATCTGAGCTTAGGGCATTATTGACAACCTTAAACCTCCTCTATATGAAGGAGCTCAATTAGAAAAAAAAATAAACGCCTTATAAATAGTATAATAGTATGAAGTGTTTCAGCATATGGTACATGCTCTTCAAAAATGACAACATGGCATGGAAGAAAAAAGTACGTGCATATATGAAACTTACAGAACTCTGTATAGAAGAAAATTATGTTGCTTTCAGAAACGAACATTATAAACAACTAAAAGGTGCTATGGGTAAACCCCTTTCCCCTTTTCTGAGCGAAATTTCCATGGCAAATTTCAAAAAACAATTACAAGATACAAATCAACTACCTACCGTTTGGTGTAGATAAGTTGATGATGTGTTTTGCATTTTAAAGAAAGATCCTCTATTACCTATCACCACATTAATGTTTTTAGATTAAACAACGCACATAAAAACATTGAATTCACTTATGAAATTGAAAATGACAATAAATTACCATTCTTGGATAAACAGTATAAACTCACATTTGAGAGAAAACCAACAAATACACAACGTACAATACCACATACATCTAACCACTCATACAAACAAAAAAGCATCATTTAACCACACGATACACAGAATACAGACATTACCAATAAGTGCAAACGGCATAACTAAAGAACTCGACTACGTTTTTGACACAGCACACTTGAATGGTTACTCCCGAAAACTAAAAAAAATCAACAAAAAAACACAAAAACAATACAAACAATCACTCACCACATCAACAGAAACACATCCGCAACTTAAAAGAATAGCAATTTGATACAAACTAAACGTAATCTCAATATTTGTTTCAAAAAGCACTTTGCAGAAGTCACTAAAGCAAATAAAGACACTGTTAAGGGGATCATACTCCATTTCAAATCAGAAGTAGCTGAATATATATTCAACGAAGAACATTTTTTAAACTTGCATAACATACACATTTTGTGATGTTCCTGGTCCAAGATCAGATGTTTTACAAATTTCTATGAAACGTTGCATGTCATCTGCGTATTTATATTAAAACATTCAGGAAGTTTGAAATATATAGAAATATATCGTTAATAAAACACAGTATTGGTCCAATATGGAATCCTTGTGGCACACCAGATGTCACATCCACAACTGATTACAATTGGTCGGGGTTCTGCCAGATTGCACTAAGCGGCTCTTGCATCATTCTGCGTAGCTGAACCCCTAAAATTCTCACAAAATATTTTTTCGGTGCATTATGGGGATGGAACACTGGAATTGGTTATTTAGTTATACACTTTTAGCTGGTTATAAACCACTAATGTGAATCATCTTGGAATTGAAAAGATCTGTTTGAATGTGTCAGAACTACCGGTCTAATTAATGTCTCGTAAATGGTCAACTTTGTGGTTCGGCGAACTTTGTTCGATCTTAGCGTCCTTCGGAGTCCAAAGTAGGCACGATTGCCAGCCATAATGCGCCTATTTATTTCTCTGCTGGTGTTGTTATCGGCGGTCACCAATGAGCCCAGATACACGAATTCGTCTACTACTTCGATTTCATCACCGTCGATCTGAACTTGTGCTAGGAGGCTAACATTGTCTTCTCGTGAGCCTCTTCCCTTCATGTATTTTGTTTTCGATGCATTAATCAAAAGCTCAATCCTACCAGCTCCAGAATTAAGTCTGATGTACGTTTCCACCACCGTCTCAAAGTTACGTGCTACGATATCAACGTCAGCGGCAAAGCCAAATAGTTGAACAGACTTCCTGAAGATCCCAGCTCTTCGAATCACACCCTCCAGTGCAATGTTAAACAACAAACACAACAATCCATCACCTTGCCGTAACCCTCTCCGAGATTCGAAGGGACTCGGGAGCGTCCCTGATACTCGGACGACACACATCACTCGATCCATCGTTGCTTTGATCAACCGCGTCAGTTTTTCCGGATTACCCAGTCCAGCGCTCTGGCCAGTGCTTCACCACCGTATTTCAAAAGCTCGCTTGGGAGTTGGTCAACACCAGCGGCTTTGTTGTTTTTCAACCAACCAATTTCCTCTTCAACTTCCTGAAGGGTTGGCGTCGGGGTCCTGTCATCTTCTGCGCGTGTTTCTAGATTTATTACCGAGCCACTTTCGTTCGCTGTACCATTACCGGTCAGGTGCTCGTCGAAGTACTGCTTCCACCTTTCAATCACCTCACACTCTCATGTGAGAAGGTTGCCATCCAGGTCTCTGCACGTATCAGCTTGTGGTACGTAGCCTTTGCGCGAGCTGTTCAACTTCTCATAAAATTTGCACGGTACAGTGCTTCCATTTCTTTGCAGTCTTGATCTTCCCCCTGGCGCTTTTTCCTTCGAAGAACAGAATTTTGTCTATTCCGTGCCAGCCTATACCGTTCCACATCTGCTCTCGTACGGTGTTGCAGCATTCTCGCCCGTGCTGCATTCTTCTCCTCTACTAACTGCTTCATTCGCCATCAAACCAGTCACTTTTCCGATTCGGTGAGGAAGTACCTAGTTTCACTAATGCAGTGCTACCAATGGAGGTTCGAATATTTCTCCAGCCATCCTCAAGAGTAGCAGCGCCAAGCTGCTCTTCCGGTGGTAGCTGTTGCTTCTATATAGCTGTTGCGCGTATTCCTGAGCAACTCCGGTTACCCGTAGAAGCTCAATGTTAGGTCGTGGCGTCCGAATCCGACGCGTTTTGTACATCGTCGAGAGTTTTGAGCGCATACATACTGCAACTAGGTAGTGGTCCGAGTCTGGGACTGCGGAAGGTGCGAACGTTGATGATATCGGAGAAGAATTTCCCGTCAATTAGAACATGGTCGATTTGGTTCTCTGTTCGTTGGTCAGGTGATCTCCAAGTGGCTTTGTGGATGTCTTTACGGGGGAAGAAGGTACTTCGAACTACTAAACTACGGGAGGCCGCAAAGTTCATGCATCGTTGGCCATTATCGTTCGATACGGCATGCAGGCTGTTAGGCCTTATTACCGGTCTGTACATTGCCTCCCGTCCTACCTGAGACTTCATGTCACCAATGACGACTTTTACGTCCCGCTGCGGGCAGCCATGCTACACTTGTTCTAGCTGCGCGTAGAACGCTTCTTTTTCGTCATCGGGTCTCCCGTCGTGTGGACAGTGTACGTTGATGATGCTGTAGTTGAAGAATCGACCCTTGATCCTCTGCTTGCACATTCTAGCGTTGATCGGAAGCCATCCAATCACGCGTTGACGCATTTTGCCCAGCACTACAAAGCCGGTGCCCAGCTCGTTTGTGGTACCACAGCTCTGGTAGAAAGTAGCCGCTCGATGCCCGCTTTTCCATACCTTCTGTCCTATCCAGCAAACCTCATGCAGTGCTACGACTTCGAAATTACGTGGTTGAAGTTCGTCGTAGATTATCCTATCGCAGCCAGGGAAGCAGAGCGATTTGCAGTTCCATGTTCCGAGTTTCCAATCGTAGTCCTTAATTCGTCGCCTAGGTCTTTGCCGATTGTTCCGGTCCGTATTAACTTCTGTATTATTTGTAACATTGATTTTTTAAGGGCGGCTTGTTGGGCCTTCCCCAACCCCCTGTCTCGCAGGGGGACCATCGTGCACAGCACTGTTTAGAGTCCCACGCTGGCACAAGGACGATGATCAGCCGCTCCTAACATGGAAAACAGACGCCAGATAGACTGCACCCTTTGAAGAGGGCAGCCCCCCCTTCCCTGTCAGCATATGACCAAGGTACCACCGGGGTTGGTTACCCGATCTTTACTCATACCCCAGTTAGCACCACGGAGAGGTAGGGATAGGAGTGACTGGACAAGAGGCTAAGGATCGCAGTAGGATCTCTTTTATACCTGCAGGTACGTGAAGTACCAATGGTACGCATTGTCCAGCCAATTACCATCCAATTTACCAATTTACCAACAGAGAAGTACTGGGCTTTAGTTAAGCGGAAATTCTAAGAAACTAATATGAAAGGAAATGAATCCGATGATTCCACGAGAAGATGGAGAATCGTCACGACGGGCGTATCTGAGGATACCATCGAGCCATCGGCCACTCGAGACCCCATGAGAACCTGTCTCCGTACCGGAACACAACCCCGGTCGCCTGGATTTACGGGAACCAGATGCATTCAAATGGTCATTGCTGATAATATCCTTAAAGCGAATTAGTTTTGGAACCTAACGATGCCAAACGAATTAAAATCTGTCAATAAAAGCCAGAATTATAATCATTTGAATTTGAGGGGTACCCGGGTACCCTGTCGATCACTTAAAGGGTTAAAAATATCGAAGTCCCCCCCTTCGGCCCCCCATGCTACTATACGAAATGTGTTTATGCAAAAAGTTATTAAGATGTCACTGAATTTCAGCTTACTGGTTTAAAATAAACTATGAAAATACGTAATGTAAAACATGAAAAGGTACCCGGGTACCCTGTCGATCACTTAAATGTTAATACATACAGTATTGGACAAAACATATGCAACCACTCAATCCCAATCATGAAACGCTACATTGAAGGTTTATAAAAAGTCAATTGTGAGAAAAATGTTTTTAGTTTGTAGAAACAGCACTTTTCATTTTTATTATAACAAATAAAAACATTATTCATACATAACAATTCATGAAAAAATAGAAAAATTAAAATTCAATGTTTTCCTTCTGGACAAAACAATTGCAACTTCACGTGTTGTTTACCAAATTCAATTTAGCTTTCAATATTTTGTAGTGAATCTTTTATTTTCAATTACGGCCTTGCATCTGCGAGGCATCGACTCGATCAGGTGGTCAATGAAGTTTTGTGGAATTGCTGCCCAAGCCTTTTGGATATGTGCAAACATCTGATCCTTATTACGAACACCTTCACGATCAATTCGCTGATTCACGATCTTCCACAGGCTCTCGATAGGGTTCAGATCCGGAGATTAGAACGGCCAGTCCTTCACCATTATTTGGTTATCCTTAAACCACTGTTTGACAACTTTGGCGGTGTGCTTGGGGTCGTTATCTTGTTGGAATATCCATTTTACTGGCATTTTTCATTCAGCATAAGGCAGCATAACATCTTTCAGGATGTTATTGTACATGAAACGGTCCATGATTCCATCGATTCGGTGATTTGGACCATGGCCGTTCGCTGAAAAACATCCCCAGATCATCACATTGCCTCCGCCATGCTACACCGCCTTCTTGCAGTACCGTAAATCTAGGCGTTTTCCAGTCGGCCGTCGTACACGGCAAATCCCGTCGCTTCCGAAGATGTTCAACTTCGACACATCACTGAACAGAACCGTTCGCTATTTCTGCACATCCCAGCCAATATAAGATTGAGCAAACAGGAGTCTTTTCTTCTGGTTCCTAAGTAAAATCAGAGGTTTCTTCGCGGGGGCTTCGAGAGAATAATCCGGCTTCAACGGCACGTCGTCTGATTGTCCGGTCCGATACAGATAACTGTAAATCCGTTTGCATATTGAAGGAAGATTTGGAAGGATCCTTCTTAATGTATCTGACGATCATAGAGTCCTTTCCTGACGTGGTGGACCGTGGTCTTCCACCTCTATTGTCCACGGAAATCTTCCCGGTTGAACGAAATTTTGAGGACAGTCTTGAAACGGTCAATTTTTTCACCTGGTATTTGTCACAAATCGTTTTTTGTGACATTCCGCTCTTGTAATCATCGATTATTTTCTTTCGTAGTTCCAATCCAAGGCTGTCAGGAGCCATTTTGGTGTCTAATTACATAAATATAAGGAAAACATGAGTATTGATCTTCCTCAATGTTTATCATGTAATATTTACCTTGTTATGGTACAATAACGCGAGTAAGAACACTTGTGTCAACAAGCGAAACCTTTTCCACCTTTTTTAAACACTTCTAGAGAAATAAGTCCAAGAATGCGAGAAGTTGCACTTGTTTTAACCAGCGCAAAATGGCTCTTGTCAACAAAACACTGCCGGTGAACTGTCAGTTGACAGCTGATTGCTGCAATAATCATGTAGCAAACATCTAGACTCCTGAACCGTCAACTGCAGTAACTTGCTCGATTTTGATTTCGAAACATTTAAGTTTACTGATGCTTTTTTTATGATTGCTCGATTTGAGTTGCACATGTTTTCTCCAATACTGTATGTAAAATTTCCCTGCTAATTTGATTTTCATCCTATAAATACATGAGATTTTATAGTAAATTAACTGTGTTAATTTTGTATTCGCTCTTTAGAACATTGGTGAATACGATCTTACTAAGGTCTATCTGTGAGTGGTATATTCAATTTAGACTGTTCCTTATATGGTATACAAAAAGTAGACCACCAGTGAAGTTGCGCTGACGATTGATTTGTTAACCATAAGATAAACACTTTACAAACATTGCTGATGCCAACTTCAGCCCTTAGTCAATCTAATGAAGGGTCATTGTTCCCAAAGATGCAGGCAGGAAGATATCTCCATATTGGTATGTAAGTCCCAAACATTTCTGTGCTATTGATTATCTCAACATTGTATAAGCAAGATCCTTTCCCGAACCAGTATATTTATCAGTTGTCGATTTTTCAAGTTTACATATTTTTTCCCCGGGCCCGAGGCACGTCTCTCGCTCGGTCGGTCGCCGGATACGAGATGATAAATTTCCCAGATAGCGAGAATCCATCGGCTCCGGTTGCCTTGCATGATCCAAAACACACACTCAGCATAAGGAATACATTAGCATCGTTGAACAAAGCGGGCTCCCTTCCCCCACTCCTCCCTCCTCCTTCGGAACGGCCTGGGCAGACGATTGCATGAATAATACGGAAACTCTACCCACAAAAAGTGAAAAAGAATCGTAAATTTATTTTCATTCTACCGATTCCTTCCTAATCACAGATCTCTCTTGATGTAAAACATGCGCTCGAGTTCTTCTCTTCGTTGCAACATTTGGTCTTTTACTTGCGCTGTGTAGTCCTTCCCTCGAATCTCCGTCGTCGTCATGCCGTCGAAGCCGGGTAAGGACCATCAACCTTTCACTCTGACCGGTTCGTGTGCATCCCGCAGTTTTAGTTTCTGTTTCTCATTTTCACGCTATTTATTATTCTTTCATTCAATTTAATCTCTCGCCGGTGTGCTCCGAGAGTGCTCTTTAAAGAACCAACCAAAAAAAAAAAAAAGCTTAATAATAGTGTTGCTCCTCGGGATAAGAGGGAACAAATCCCAATTTCGAGAAAATCTCTGCTGCTGGTGCGAAGAGAATAGGAAAATTATACTGCTATAAGCCAATTCGTGCTACGAGAAAGCCAGACCCCCGGTACCTAACAATGGTATTTATAACGAAAGAAGAAAGAAAAAAAAAACCCGAAATGGGTGAGTAATGGAAACCTGCTTCGGTAATGGCAATGAAGCCAGCAGGAAGACGGATGCCTCACAATAGCGCAAAAATAGTGGACCTACCCATTTCCCAACCGAAAACGAGAAGGATTTACGACGGCGCACACTGGGAGGAATCTGAATAGAGACGGTCAAAAGTGTTTTCACATTGTTCCTGATATTTTAGCGCTTTGGTGTCTCTGGAAAAGTTGTTGGAAATAATATTTTATATGTTTTGAAATAATTATCAAACGTTTTACTTAAGTGATACTTTACATAAAATAAACTAACTTTGTGCGGGTACAAGATAGAAGGTAAGTGTATTTAGCAAAATTTTAGAACTATATGTTTAACGAAACTTCTGATATATTATTGATTTAGTATATAGACTAACTTTTAACTTGTGTTTTGACTTTTTTGTGGCTCAAAACTTACCAGATCGATCAAAAATGTTCAACAAAGTTATCAATTTTATCAAAACGTACAACTTTGCTGAAGACGTCACCGCACGTGACGCACACCGACGTCCGTGAAAAAACAAACCAACTGTTTGTCGAAGGACAAAAGCACGCGTATCAACAAAGACATGTCCAGGTTGTGCTCGGATTAAACATTCGCTGGAATAAGACAGGAAGAACGCAGACATGTTTTCGAAGTAAAGCTTGCTTCAGATAGAATTGGAACAAAAACAATTGCCTGTATTTCAGTTATTTATTATTGAATTCAAGATTTTTTTATACAAATGTAGCGTTTTCTTCATACTTTTAAGAAAAACTACGGATAAAACTATTCGTCACGGTTTCGAAGGAATTCTCGAATTTTTCCTGTAACACGGCTCATTAGGCGGCGCACACCTTCTTCGTCCATCGTTTTAGCTATCTTATTCCACCAGGTCTTCATCTGATTGATGTCTTTGACAACCTTTCCCTTTGCCTTGAGTCTCCTCTTCATGATTGCCCAGTATTTCTCAATAGGGCGGAACTGGGGGCAGTTGGGTGGGTTAAGATTTTTCGGATCAACCTGGACCCCTTTCTCTGCATACCATTCTTGAACGACTTTGCTGTAATGACAGCTTGCCAAATCTGGCCAAAACATTACGGGATGGTCGTGGGATCGAATGAATGGCAAAATTCGTTTTTGGAGACACTCTTTTTGGTACAGTTCCGACGTCATTGTCTTATTTGTAACGAAAACTTTCGTTTTTTTTTTGCCACAGCTGCAAATGCCCTGCCAAATCATGATTTTTCGTGCAAATTTGTCGGCGAAAACAAATTTAAATTTTGCTGGAACATCCCCCCGAGCCGTTACCAAGTAAAATTTTTGACCTGGGATTTGCCCGAAGTCAGCCTTGACATAGGTTTCATCGTCCATCAGAAGACACCCGTCGAACTTGGTCAGCACCTGGTCGTATAGCTTCCGAGCATGGATTTTGGCCACACTATTCTGTTTTATGGTCCGATTTGGCTGTTTGCTAGCTCGATACGACTTGATTCCTTCCCGGAGTCGAGTTCTCCTCACGGTACTATGAGCAGCACCGAATTTTCTGGCCAAATCACGGTCCGACAGATTGGGATTTCTCTTAATCGTCTTCAAAATCTTACCACGCAGTTTCCGGTCGACAGTTCCACCCCGACGATTGGCTTGAGGCTTCCAAATCGTCGTCAATGTTTCCTTATACCGTTTGATAACGCGCCATACGGTATTTCTAGGCAATTTCAGCTGTTTAGCTAGCCTAGATGCAGACCACAATGGATTTTCCAAATAACTGTGCACAATTTTTTCCCTTTTCTTTCGGCTTCCATGTTGATTGTTTACAAAGTACAGTCGATTTGCGGAATGTCAAAAATACATACGTGAAGCTGATAAAATTCCCGACACGTGGGCGCCAACTTTCAAAACCGTCCACCAGGAGCGCCACAATATGAACAAAAGTTTGTTCCAATTCCAAATGAGGCAAGCCTTAGTTCAAAACTGAAGTATTGAAGCGCAGGTATTTGACTATGCTTTTCGAAGCACTGAGTACTGTGGATTCTAAGAGAGCATTTTCAGTGTCTGACAATGAAGATAATACTTTGAACATGCTGTACATTCTGAAGCCCTACTTCTGCAATCAATGACTGTGTAATGAGTAAGGATAGACGCGTTAATAAAGAAATAAGTGGTTTTTATGTTTCTACAAATTGTAGTTATTATTCTTGTTCAATGAAGGAAGAAAAAAAAATCTAGAAAAAACCTTGGAAGCCGGTTCATGTGCCGTAATAACCGGTATTAACACTCCCAGCCCGTTGTACCGGTTCCTAAAACAAGAAGTCGGTATTATCGTACTTTCAACCCTACACAGTAAAAAAAATATGAATTTTAACAAGCGCGTAAAGTTTCCCCTCGTGCAATTCCAAGCCAAAGGAGGCGTAAACATCGAAATTGTTTGCAATCTTTCATGCGCCATACAACAACATTTGCAATCTTTCATACAACAGGATAGATTCAGGCATTATCGGGCTTAGATCTACACGAAATATCCTATTATTTTCTGTCAAATCTAGCATTCCTTCATGATCATAAAGAAATGCTACACTGATAAAAAAGCAATGATAATATATATGTGTCCCATCTATGATTTTTTGCAATATAATCAACAAATGATATCTATTTGTAACCACACATACTTCCTATGTGTACACATAACCACTATGTGTGGTCACACATACTTTTCATTTGTCACATAAACTTCATTTGTCTGCCTCAGAGGGTTCTGTTTATGTGTATACACATCAGTAATATGTGGATTTTTCTATGCATTTTTGCCAATAAATATGTGTGGATTATTTCACGTGTAGGTTTACGCATAAAATTCAATGTTTCTCTATATCTGTTTCTATATATCTGTGTGTGTGTGTGTGTGTGTGTGTGTGTGTGTGTGTGTGTGTGTGTGTGTGTGTGTGTGTGTGTGTGTGTGTGTGTGTGTGTGTGTGTGTGTGTGTGTGTGTGTGTGTGTGTGTGTGTGTGTGTGTGTGTGTGTGTGTGTGTGTGTGTGTGTGGTGTATCGTTATCAGGTAGGTAATCAGGACTGTTGTATACCATATTGCAACTAATTTCGATATTTACACTTATTTTTGCTTGAAATTTAACGACGGGAAATTGTTTTCTCTTAAAGCAGTAGGCTAGGAATCTTTGGTTGCAATAAAACCGTGCATCTACATATTAATCAGCTAAAAGTTTGATAATATCTTTCTCGGTAATAATATGTTTTGAAAACTACTGAATGAGAAAATATCCATGTTTGGGGATATGCAAAGAAAAAGTCGACTAAAACAATCTATCAACAGTACACACTTAAGAAATAAATCAAAAGTTTGCCTTGATAAGGCGTGGCCCATTTAGTATTGGAACAAACATTTTTGATTCTTACAGCGACCCTAGTGGTCGGATTTGTAAACTATGACATCTAATATGCTCCCTATAACAATAACAACATCAGAAGTTTGTTTTCGCGGTGCAGTTCGACCCTGTTTCAGGATCGCAAGTCTCAAAGCAAGCGTCATGCGGGTATTGTCAACCGTTAACTGAGGAACAAATTCGTCTAGAACATCAAGGTAAATCCCAACATCTCAGACCACAACTTGGCCTAAAAGTTTCGCGCCGTACGCAGTACCGTTTTGATTCCGGGAAGGCTTCAAGGCATACCGTGCCTGTAGACAACCAAATAGGGATCAAAAGCAAAACAATGTGGCCAGAATCCGTCCCCGAAAACTGTATGATCAGGTGTTGACAAAATTCAATGGCTGTCTCCTCATGGATGATGAAACCTATGTAAAGGCCGATTTCAAACAGCTACCGGGACAAAAAACTTACTTGGCTACGGCTCGGGGAGATGTTGCTGCCAAATTCAAGTTTGTAGTTGCAGATAAATTTGCACGTAAATACATGATTTGGCGCGGCATCTGCAGCTGATAAGACATTTAATTCAGAACTGTACAGTACGGAATGTCTCCAAAAGCGAATATTGCCATTCACCAGATCCCACAATGAACCTGTCATTTTTTGGCCAGATCTTACAGTAAAACAGTGCTACAGTGGTATGAAACCAACTGGATTCTGCTAATACCGAAAGAACTCGACCCACCAAACTGTCCCCAGCTCAGACCGATAGAGAGATTTTGGGTTATTATGAAGAGGAAACTGAAGGCAGTGTCGTCGAAATCATCAATGAATTTAGAACCAAGTGGAATAAAATTGCCCAAATAATGGATGAGAATAATGTGCGCTGGTTGATGAAACGTATTCCGGCAAATTTATTCGAAATCGAGATGATTTGTTTTTTTTTTGTATTTTCCCTCTAAAGTTCACATAGAGTCGAACATTTTTTTTTCAAACAGAATAATATTTCGTTAATGTATATCCGAAATATGCGCAAAAGTTTATGTTCAAATTCGAACTGGGCCACACCTCATAACGTCCGTTGAGCAAACTATAGACACTGTACCGTGTTTGTAGTAAGAAACTCCGAAAATATAGCGCGTTGCACGGAAATGTCTCCCGTCACTTATGTCAAAACGCTCACATAAAACAATAATATGGATTTTAACAAACGTGTAATGTTCCTGGTCTTTCAATTATCAGCAAAAGTAAGCGTAAACAAATTTTCGTTTGCCACCTTTCATTCAGGAGGCATTGTATAAGTGATATATCTTTTGAATTTACATGAATTTATGCCAAACGTGTATTTATGCCAAATCTAGTGTTCCAAATGTGATTGTAATGAATGATTGAACATTTTTACGGTTTTCCTTTCACTAAAATCCTGGATCAGTACACATCCACAACTGATTACAGTTTTAGTGATATATTCCTCTCTTTTGAATACCTACAATTTTGCTATGCAGTGACCCAACCACCAAAAATAGCAAAGGCCTGAACCCATAATTTGATTCATTGAAAATTTATCGCTTTCAATTCAAAATAATTAAATCACCTGCGCAACGTCATAATTTAATCATACACACTAGCGAAAACTGCCATCAGCGAACATAGGAAAAGGCAGGTACGAACAATAAAAGGAGACTTGAAAAACTGGCTTCGGAAACAAGATGTTCAAAAAACTGGCGCTGATCGATAATTATATAGCTGCGGTTGCGAATGAATATAAAGACATTACCAAGTTATTGCCGTTGAGAATGTGTAAACTACTAGCTTGTAAGTGAGTAAAGATACACCTTTAAACCGAAGTTTTCTTTGTGTAGCACTACTCACTCAGGCTAAGCTACGAATATAATCTGCTTTCTTCTGTATTGTAAGGCGACGAAAATTGACAAGGAAACCCGAAGGCAATTTATTTTGATGGGATGGTTTTTGACATGAAAATTACCACCCTATTGGCTCTCCATCAAATAAATCATCGAATAAAACGATACATTTCGTTGCATTTACCCGTCAAATTTGAAAAAAAAATCGTTTGCGCGGGAACTCGCTGAACCACTAATCCACCATGTCTGATGCCGTTATATACGGCTTAACACGACGGAGGCTACCAAATTAAATTATCTATCGAATTTTACTTATCTCAACATACCTAATAGCGGCCATAAAAACGAACTAAATCAGCTAATTTGTCCCTCAAAGAAGCAGTCTATAAGCATATCTGATGATAGGAAACATATTCCGCACGACAACACAACTGTTCTGGGATTAATTCGACACGCTGTCGCAGCCGTTGATACTGTTACAAAGTGAGCAAACAAACCCAGGAATGAACACCCTGCACCACGCCGGTCACGTGACTACTGCGCTGCTCGGTAAAACTATTTATGACACGCGGCATGTACTTAATTTTCCACTTCTTAATGCAAATATTTATATCAATTTGGTTCACTTTTTATCTCTTCAAAAGTATAGCTTATTTATTTGCAATAAAATATACCTCACTCCCACAATCGTAATATCAACAACAAGAGGGATATTGGGTTTCTCTGTAAGCTTATCACATTATGATTGCATGGTAAACTTATAATAGTGTTAAGGTCGAGAGGATTAGGGAACGGTGGTTAGTTTAAAAATTTCACCCCTTGGCAGTTGCACATTTCCCCTGGTATGTGGGAAATTATTATTTTATTGGAATGATTTCTACGTGCCATGCTTGTTTTCTCGTCGTGATCAAAGGGAAACTTGTATTCCAGATGCGAATCAATGGAGCTTACAGTTATGAAGCTTCCAGTTCTGAAAGTTGAAAGGTTGAAGAAACTACAAGGTGACATGATTGATAAAAAAAAACTGATAGAAATATCAATTGTGTTATTCGTTGAATAACTTTCACTGTGTGATGCTGAATGTTGAAGATTATTGGATGATATGTTTAAAATCCTTTAGTTTATTTAATAGTATCAGTTGGGCTTCTGTTTGCTGAGTCAGTGAAGAGAAAGTTACAAAGCTAGACAATACTGGATGTGACTGAGTTTGTTTCACGGTTCCGACGAATGTTTTTTTCTTATCGATTTCTCAGGCTATTATATAATTATATATACCTGGAAAGTTGTCACATGAAATATTGACAACGTAGAATCTCAACTAAATAATAACTTTGAAACTTCGGCCTCTAAAGAGCTATTATGCATTAACAGTATACCCTTAGAAATAATAAAAATGACAGGAGCTAACAATAATAAAAATTAGGAGCTTCTCTAAAATGATGCATGAATAATACAATTCTCCGGTTTACCATTTAGGGCATAAAATTCAAGTCAAATAATCAATTAGTAGTACAATAGCAAATGCTGGCTTTAGTATTACTCATTAAGTTTATGTGTTGTGATTGAAATTTACGTCACGGCATGTTCAAATTAACCGTTATTAATGTTCGTAATGTTTTTAGAAAGACAAATATCAATTTCATTGTTTTTTACCACAGTAAACACTGCAACCAGGATACAATTCTGTAGCATTAAAAGGAAAAAATATTTTCCGAGTAGATACAAGCAGCCTTCGGAATCCTTAGGAAGCAACATTCGCCTCACGCTAATACAATCCGATACCAGCGGAAATTTCATCATTACCGTCGGCATTGATGCAGAAATGCTGCCTTTATATAGCACACACGTACGCATCGAAGATTGATGATGAGAACATCCGGAGAATAAAAATTAATAAAGAGCGTCAGTCTTCACTAATCGAAAATTGAACTGTTGTAACACTTCGCCAAATCGACATCACCTACGAAAATATCGCTTAGAAAATGATAAAATGGGAAAGAAGGTAGAGCATAAACATGTGGTAATAGGTTAACTTCGTCAGCTTAGAATGATTTTACTATATAGTATGGAGTAATCACTTATGTGCGCTTGGAGAAGTTCGCGACAATTCACGCAGTTTCATAAGGGATCGGTAGACATAGTAATATTTGGTGAACTTTTCAAGCACTGATCCCGTGTCCTGCTCCCTCGCAAAATATCCAAGAAAACATTTCATGGAGCAATTCTTAAATTCCCATAAATTTAAGAAGGCCAACAACAAAAACGTGTAGAATTTGATTATTTACCTAACCCAAAACTATTATTTGGGTAGGGATAATGTGATTTCGAGTATTGAAATTTATTTAGAGATTTTTTTATGAGTTTAAAAAAAGTTGTTCGTAAAGATTGTACTCGAAAAAAATGCAATAGAAAACAAAATATCATTTTATGTCAGATATTTTTGAAACTCTCAGGGAATAAACATTTTAGCTATGTTTTTCAAAATTGTTTTATTCAACTTCCTCTCCTAAGCTTAATGTCCGCACCTCGGACTAAACGGTACCTATCAAATCAAGTGCAAGACTTGCCCCATTTTTTTACAAACTTTAACCCACTCTTTCTTCAAATTCTTTGTCGTTTTTGAAGAGCTTCCCTGTTTTCCGGAGCTTGCCCTTCATAAACGCCCAGAATTTTCCTATTGGGTGAAGTTCTGGCGAGTTTGGCAGATTTGCCTCCTTCAACATTGTTGCTCCGTACCAATCCATCACCGGTTTAGCATAATGGCACGATGCCAGATTCGGCCAAAACAAAGTGTCACCTTCATGGGACCGGAGGAATGGCAGCAGGTGCTTCTGGAGGCATTCTTCTTTATATATTTGGCCGTTGCTGGTGCTGGTAAATAAAGCGATTATTTCCAGATGCATGGTACGGAAAACGATATTTCAACAAACCCAATTTTATTTTATTCATTAGGAAATTAAAATCTTAACAATTTTTTTCTATTCCCTGCCATGGCCTTGTGGCAAACAGCCAGAACTTTGGCCACAGATGAAAAAAAAGAAGCTTTTAGGCATATTCTTCATATCCTTGATCGCCTTTTTGATCAAATCACCCGTCGTTTTGGCCACGAAAATACTTAAGTATACTCACCTTTACAAACTGATGAAATTTGTCAGAAGCAGATAACTTCTCATCTACATGAGAGGTTCTAGGAGCGGACAGAGTGTATAAATTGGCTCATAACATCTCTATTGGGCGGAGCTGGGGCACGTTGCGAGGGTTGGCATGCTTCCGCACGTTCAGCTTTGCCGGGAGGATTTTTTGACCAGAATCTTCAGCCGTTGTTTCTGGGTTTCCGCATGTGAATATCAATTTTGACCGTTTGGCTGGTCGCATCGTCCTCCCGGCTCAACGCACGAAAAGAAGTTGAACCCTCCGGCCACTTAAAACGGTCGGCTGGCCGAAACCAGGCTTCCGCTCGATGGATTCTCCCATCTCAAGAAGAGCCAGAATCCTGTAGATGTTTCCGCGATCCTATCTGGCCAACACAAACTTTCTTACTGTTCTTTCCATAGCTGCCGTAAACAAACTGATGGAGCTGTCAAATTTCTACATAGGCAACTAGTATATACTGACTTCTCATCGGTTTTAGGGTATTCGCATGAAAAATCAGAACATTTAGTCGGTTTTTTTAATGAACGCATTACGGCTTGCTGAACTTGCCGCACCCTCAGATCGTCTGCCACACCAAGTACTTTTTGGCAAATTTATCGACCTCTTTCTTCCGGAACTTCTGCGGAACTTCCAGGCGGGACTTGCCGGTGAAAAACTCCAGGCCGGGAATCTGCTTGGCGGCCGCTTTAATGTACGTTTTGTCGTCCATTACGATGCATTTTGGCTGCACCTACCACGCGATACAACTGCTTGGAGCGGGATTTGGCCACCGTATTCTGTTAATCGTTTTGATTAGGCACCTTCCTTACCTAAAAAAATACACGAAGTCCGGCCCGCTTCATTGTTTACTGGTCGAACCACGCCACATCCTGAATCGAATCGAAACATGAACACACTCTCAAATATTCTGTCAAAATAACACAGCAAATCAAAACAAAGGCGCAAATATGCATAACAAGGTGCTGGCTTCAAGGTGTAATTCGGACCAAAGGGTTCTACAACAGTGAACCAATTTCAAATCGCTAGTTGCATATTCATTGTTGGTAATCCCTCACCTTCCTTGCGTTGATTGGGTCGGTCGTTTTTGTTTTTTTCCGCTGCCAGCTCACCGCTGGGTCATCTGGGTCTCTTAGAACGATTTAACCATACGAGTCACGGTCGAATTTTCGATTTCCAACCCAGCTGTTTCGCGATCCACCTGTGGGACTGGCCTGGATTTTCCCCTACCACGCCCATATTTTTTTGCTGAGCCACTTCTGGCTTGGAAGCTAAATAAGTGGCTTGACAGATTGTGACGAAATGTTTAACGATATGTAATGTGAAACATTACAATTTAAACTAGTTCTATTCAAATTTTCATCAATTTTTACCCATGGAATAAAAAGTTATATACAAAAGAAAGTGTTGCATTTTTGTCGAGTATAATCTGTAAGTGAGAATT
The DNA here is from genome assembly GCA_034211315.2 of Aedes japonicus. Classification (NCBI taxonomy): domain Eukaryota; kingdom Metazoa; phylum Arthropoda; class Insecta; order Diptera; family Culicidae; genus Aedes; species Aedes japonicus. The sequence continues at coordinate 224,130 of JASCZW010000187.1, read as the reverse complement.
TGAATGATGATCTCAACAGACAGGTATGAGTAATAATATATAATAGTCGTAAAACAAAGTGACATCAATTGAAGTCCGTTTCAGTTTGTATTTGGCCGTTTCCTTTTATTTACTGTTGCGCCTCAGTTTTTATAGCGAGAAACTAATGACAGCGTTTTTGATTCAGAAGGATTTTATTGTTTATTCCGTTGTTCAGAAATTTCATCAAAGTTTATACTCATTTTCATACTCAAAGTTATCGAACATGGAACGCAGAGGACGTGAGAGAATTTTGCACACTCACGTTGAAACCCCAACGTGGTCAGGAGGAATGATCGTAAATGTTCTCAAATGTCCAAAATCGACTAATACCTAATACTATGCTTAAACGTTACCGGGAAAAATTAACGTTGTATCGAGCACACGACCGGGACCTACGAGGGAAGATAATCAAGGCAGTCCAAAAGAATCCTGGGACTCCGCGTGTGATTTGCTGAAAAAGTTCACTGCGTCGCATAGTACAGTTCGGCGAATCTGTATGCGAGAAGGACTACGGTCTTACCATGCCAGCAAACATCCCAACAGGACGCAGAAACTAAATCTGGTTTTACATACATTAATTGTTATGTTATGTATTCTCCGTGCGAGGAGTAAAATTACAATTCTGTAAATCTGGTTGCTAAAACCCATGCAGAGAAGTTGTACGAGCAAGTCCTTACCAAGTACAACGGACGTGTTTTGATGGACGATAACATTTACGTGAAAATGAACTTTGGGCTAGTCCATGGTAAAAATACCTAACCTGTTGAACGTAAGAGGGATGCACCAAGAAAGTTCAAATATGTTTATATTCTGCAATTATGGAAGAAAAACAAAAGCTTTCATCACTGCAGCGATTGTTAACGGTCAAGTTTACGAAAAGAAATGTCTTCAGAAACGAATTTAGCCATTCATTAAATTGCACGAAGGTCCCGTGAAGTACTGCTCCGACTATAGGGTCTCCCAGAAAGCATAAGCACGATGTCTACACGAAACTGCACGAAACCGGATGACGTCAGATTGCTGATTTTCACTGTGTGTCTTTGTTTCCATTCTGAAAACCAAGCTTGTGTGTCGGAATTGGATTTTTGCAACGAAGTCATCAAAATGTGAGGCATTTCTTTCGAAAAGCGTAAACATATTGTGCCCAAATAGTGCTCTCTTCCCAATATTTCACAGTCAAACAGCGGAGTGGATCAACATGCCATCCAGAAGCTTGGTGAGGATTGTAGCTTTGTGAACGCACCGTACTGTAGTCGAAAACCAGGACCAATTGGCCGAAAGATGGATTTGTTCGAATAAAAATAGCTGTCCTGTTTGAGGTGTTGCCAAAAACCTGGGTATTTCTCAGAGTCACGTCCAACGTGCCAACGCAAGATCCCATCTCAAAACCATCGAGAAGCAGAAGGTGCTAAAATTGAGTGAAAAGCAGGCCGCGAAAAAAACCGCCTGTTCTAAAGCTGTATGACGGTCTACTGTGTGAAAAATCAGCATGTTTTGTAATGGATGATGACAAATATTTAAAATCTCATCCCGAACAAGTCACAGAAATACCCAAAAGGTGTTTAAGTGACTACGTTGGGAGATGAACCAGCCAGATGCTAAAAATCTCGACAACAAGGAAACAAAACACCAAAAATTAAGTTGATGTTCTAAAAAACATTCAGTTGAGCTTAAGTTCGATAATTAAAGTCTCAGAATGTGTTGACACCAGATGCTGGTTCATTGATGTAATAAAAACAGGCTGCATTTGTAAACTGTTGGAAGCAACCTAGCCAAACATCATGTCACCAGCCATTTGGTTTTCAACTTAAAATTCACTTTATCCGAAACTTCCTCAACAGAAGAACAGCACTATGTTTTTTCCTTCTTCAACAAAGAAAGCAATCACTCCAAACGAGTCACTCGTAGTTCCGTTAACCCGCTTCGTAATCAAGTAACGTTTCACTTTAGCTCTGGAAATTGCGTGCAATACTTCTTTCACAATCACACAATCACAATCGTTCTACTAATACGCTCTAAAAGTTTTTTTAAATAGTGTTTTTTTTAAGTGAACGTGAAGTCTTCTTTGATGATTCTTCGCATGGATTTTTCAAAAATTTAGGCACGCTTGGAAAGTTTCCTGATGGAACGTACCGGGTTACGAGCAATCTTTGAATGGACAAATTTTAACACGTTTGACGTACCGGCAAGCCGTAAACCTCCACTTCCGGGATTCCGGTTTCTGCAATTACAAGCATAATTTTTACTTTATTGCACTAAACTAAGAGTAAACTTTTGAGTTGTAAAATTTCCAAACTGATTCGTCTATGACATTTAAGTTTATACACGAACAACAGAAGAAGTTTATAGCCGAATTAAAGGCATATGTCGTTTATGTGAACATGTAGGAATTTATATTTAAAAAAAAAACAAATTTTTTTTTTTTGATCACTTATAATAAATGTGCTATTTTGTTCTAGTGCAAACAATAGAAAATTAGCAGAAACAATACCAACAGCCGGGTTGTCAGTTGTATCACCAAAAAGATAGAGTAAAAGATTATATTATTGAGTTGTATTATCTATCGCAACACACGTTACAACTCTGTAGTCTGAACAAAGCACTACCTAGCACTTTTTTTTGCCATTTGTTCAATCTTGTAAGAAGATTCTTTATGATCCCGTGGATTAGTGATTTTGCCGATTTCCATAGGATTTTAGTCTGTCTTCGTAAATAAGTTCACTAAATTTGCATCATGATCGAATTCTTTCACTCCACGATGATTGGCAAATAGAACCACGAGCAGAACGAAAAGAGACCATCGATACTTTTAAAGTGTTTTGTACACATTTCAGTTATTTTTAATCTAAAATTTGCTCTTTGGTCTACTGAACAATTTTAAGCTTAGTTATGTTGTGTTTATAAAAGAAAAGAATGCACAATAAGCGTTCGGAGATTTGTGTTGAAATTAAGATGTTTAGTCTTGAAAGAAGTTCAATAAGTCTTGTTATCTTATATAACTAAAGAACCTAGAGAAGCCATGTAATGTCGGCAGTAGTCTTTAATACCTACTAAGAATAGCACTACAGATCACCTAACAGGCTGCCTAAGGTGGAAGAGACAGGCTATCTCTAATTCACGTTGTTGAACGAAATCTGGTATACTGTTGAATGAATGAATGGCTAGGGAGGTCAAACAAAATACTTATCCAGAGGATTGGAAACCTTGGCCTGTAAATTGTGCTCATGATCTTGCTCAGATAACAAAGATAAGGATGTTTATTTCTCGTCTCAATTTAATTGTTTTGCTACATGTCCCTAGAAATAAATTGAACTTATGATTTCGGTTCATTCTGACAACATATGCGAATAATTTTCAGGACAGGACTTGTATATTTATCAGCTTATAATATACATTCTTTCCTTAGCAAAAACTGAATCCAATCATGAAACTATTTTCCTGAGCTATAAACAAGCCGTTAGGAAAGTTTCGAGGAGTTTTTGCTAAGTTCTGAGAAAAAAAAAGGCGGCTGCGGATTGGCAAGACTACGAAAACATTCAAAAGAATTTTATGTATGGAAATAGGTTCATGTAGTTTTACCATTTTTTTTTCTTGTGCTTTGAAAAATGAATATTTTTAAAAATTTAAAACTGTTTTTTTTTAAATTTTGACGACGGTAATTTTTTTACCATATCTTTCATTCAGTGTGTTTTTTTACTTTAGGAAGTTATGATTCTTCTCATTCACAATCGTTATTGCTTACTCTCAACTCAGTGTTCTTATGGCTATTCCACACTTATTAATTTAGCTTTCCATGGCTGTACTAGCAATCAATAGGAAACTAGCGATTTAAAATGTGTTCACTGTTGTAGAACCACATGTTTCCAAGTACTCATTTTGGTACTAGAATCTTTGTTTTTGTTTTGATTCGATGCATGACCAGCTATTTTAACACAGTTTTGAGTCCTTTTCGACTCCCTTTTTCACAAGTAGAGTCACTCAGATTTGAGTAATTGTATCTGGGATTGACAATTCGACAAATCGAAAACATCCATCCGATTTCAGTCGATGATGTGTATATAGCGATCGGTTCTGGAATATGATACGGGATCGACGGTAAACATGCTCTCATCGGTGAGCAGAATTGCCGATTTTTTTAGTTTCAGTCATATAATCAGAAAAGACTGCCAGCTGAAACATAGAAACGCTGGTTGGAGTATCCTGGACGATGTTGTCACTTACTAATTAATCTTTGATTTAAAAAATGATTTATCCTGCTTTCAGCTTTTCCAGGACTTGTAGGATAGTAATACATAGCTAATTTTTATTTTTATTTTTCAGTAACAATCCAGTGAATATCTGATATATTTTGTACACACGCCTATTATGTTCTCGTATTGACTTACTGTAGCCGCTCTTTACATGGTCAAGTTATTTTATTTTTATTTTAAAATTCCATGTACACCATTCAAATTTGAAATTGGTATCAATAGCATTTTTGTCTTTAATGGTATCCTATTTTTTTATGTGAGAAAATTAAAACCTTGTAAAAAACGAGCACAGTATATGTATTTCGGGTTTTGATCCACTTCATATTGTACGATACGTGTAACGAACAGTGAAAGATGCGTTGAAAAGTTTAATTCTTTGAACATATGATACAACATACTGGTACACCGATAAAAAAAACATTGAATTTTATACGTTATCTAGTGCACATGAAGGGGATGGTAGACTTTTCAGAAAATAATGGGATATTTCTTGTAAATTTGAGCCGGATAACGCCTAAATCTAGCCTGCTGTATGAAAGACTGCAAACAATTTCGTTGTTTACGCCTCGTTTGGCTTTGAATTAAATTATTTTTTTCTATGTACGCTATTATTAACAATCAATATGAAAGTATCAATTTGAAATTGGTTCCCTGTTGTAAAACCCCTAGGTCCGAAGTATACCTTGCAGTCTGCACCTTGCAATAATTCTTGTGCTTTTTGGTACCTTCCGGTACTAGTATCTTTGTTGTTGTTTTTAATCGCTTTGTTATTTTGATACAATATTTGAGGGTATTTTGGTGTGAGTTACGTTATTAGGGGCAAATCATTAAGCTAGGGACCGGTGTGCTAGTACTTCCTGAGCCAAACAATATTTTCATTTTCTTTATGACTATCCACCCGCTGCTATTATGGTAAGTCAACTATTTTACTAGGAACAGAAGAAATTTGCAATATATCGGTTCATTCATTAGTGCAATTAAAAACTTAAATAAATTTGTAAATTGAATTTAAGTATCAATATAGCCTTGAAATTTCCTACAATCTGTATCTTAGTATTTTTTATAAATCATCATTTATGCTAAAAATTTCCACTGTTCCTATAACAACTATATAACTGGAATTGGAGGGTAGCCTAAGGCAGTCGAAGGATTTGTTGGCTGGACAAGGGTTCGTTGGGTCACCAGTCCCTTGCCATGTGAAGACCCGTGGCCTTCTGACCAGGGTCTTCCGAAAGTCCTCATTGAGATCAACTGGCCCTGCTACAACAAGCTATCACGTAGGCTATTTTCTCGGGGCAACATGCTGACGATAGTCCTGCAGACATAGGTAACCCTTGTATAGATGGTGGGTTCTTATCACATCACATCACATCACATCGATACATATGGCTACCTTCGTGGTTGTCCTTTCTTTTCTCAGTGTAAGACCCTTTCTACGGTCCACCGGGACACTTCCACTGTCTTTCTGCGTATGCACAGGTACGATGTTATTTGTACGATTTGTACGATGTTATTTATACGATGTTGCAAACATTATCACGCATGCCGTAGGTACTACCACCATAGAACGTGTTGTTGAAGTTCTTATATGAATTCAAATATTGCGTGTTACCTTTAATTTAAATATTTTGGATATCCAATCTATCATCATTCACATGTGTAGATCATGCAAATTACTTCAAAATCACATGATATTTTAAATTTATACAACATGAAAATCACATCTTGTAATTTATGTTCGATTGAATTTTATAAAAATTACTTCAGATACTCGTTGATTCCATTCATCCAAATGTGATTGGAGAACTAGTAAAATTTAAACTAACACTTCACTTGATCACTTTAGAAAAATAAAAATAAGAAACTGACACACTTTTTCAAACAATCATTAGCAAACGCCTCAGTCTGGTTCATCACCCGTCGTAGTGGTTATTTTCGTAACTTGTCCAGGTGAGACTCGAACTCTTAACTTTAGTGTGAGAGGTATGGATGTTAATCACACCGGCAGCGCCCCTAAAAAAGGCAGAACAGTTGCTTATTCGAAAAAAAAATCAGGTCAATGATTCAGGTATCTGCATGATTTTTTATTTATAAGTGAATAAATCAATGGAAAACTTTGATATATTTTTATCATTTTTACACCACATGTAAAATTCATTATTTTTTACTGTAGACTCCATGTTCTGAGTTTCCAATCGGTAGTGCGTTTTCATAGCCCGCACAGAAAAAAATAATTAATTTTAACAAGCGCGTAAAATTTCCCCTCGTGTAATTCCAAGCCAAAGGAGCGTAAACAACGATATTGTTTGCAATCTTCCATACAACAGGCTCGATTCAGGCGTTATCTGGCTTAAATTTACATGAAATATCCCATTATGTTCTGCCAAATCTAGCATTCCCTTTATGTGCATTAGATAACGCAGAAAATTCAGTGTTTCTTTTTATCTGTGCGGGTCTGTGCCGATTGAATCGTTCTGTATTATTCCTTTACTTCTTGGTTCTATGACTGGCTTGAAGGACCTGTTCCAACCATTTGTCTCGTCGTAGGACCATCGTGCACAGCACTGTTCAGTTTCATAAGAACTTTAGTTAGCCGCTCCTAACATCGAGAACAGACGCCGTTTTGAGCCCCCAACCCTGATATGGAGAACAGGTGCACAGATACGCTGCACCCTTCGAAGATATCGGCCCCCTTCTCTGTCAGCAAACGACTAAGGTCCCACTGGTATTGGTTACCCGATCTTTCCTATGATTTCTCGTACCCCAGACGATTCCACAAAGCGTTAAGAGCGATGCTGGAAAGAGGCGAAGGACCCCCGTGGGATTTTTACCTGCAGGACTACGAAGTACTCATGGTTTGCATTTCCTGACCATTTCGGCCCACGGCTATCGTGTTCCTTAATCACTATCGGAACCATTTGACGAAGTCTAATATATTTCAATCGTGTTTTATCGTCACAATGCCACAACAGGACCAAAAGTTCAGCCTCTCAGCGAAACACACGTAGTATATAATAAAACAAAAAATAAATATTGAGCTTTAAATGCCTCTAATTAAGCTTTAATGGAAGAAAAATTGGCATATCCTTAAAGACAACATGATAATATATGCTTGGACAAAAAACGCTCTGTCAATATGAAATATTAACAATAACAGAATATGACTATATGAACTGAATATCAATATGAAATAACAGATGTGATGTTTCATATTATCCCGACGGCCCTTCGACCCGGGAGGAACGCTTATACTGTTGATTATACTGCTACAAACAGTACCTTTGCTATGCCTTCAACTCAAATTACAATCAACTCTCTGTGTTAAAACTGAAAGTGCCTAATACATAGCGATAGTATTGACCACCACTCCAAAACAATTTACAATTTCAGTTCCTGTGGTTTCAATTAAAATCATCCATAGAAGATAATAGTCGTTCTATCGCTTTGGCAGCTTATGTTGTCATGATTTTAATTGGATTGTTTGTCACGTACAACATCATTAAAACAGCATAATTTATAACAAGTCAACATTTATTTTCACGCACAAGCACAATGTGAGAGAAATTCATGATTTGATTTATCAGTCTATACGAAGAAAAACCAATTTCTTTGTATGTATGTCTGTATTTATGAACGTATGTATAAGATGAATAACTTCCATAACTTTTAATTTGTATCAATGATTTTATGCGTATGCTTCGTGTACATACAATACGGTGTTCTCTTCGGATGGCACACACAATCTCACAAACCTTTAGCCCACACTTAGTATGACGAGAAGTCAAATCATATACAACACATAAATGGGAGGAAATTAAATCATGAAATTGCTTTCGAGCTTTTAGAAGTTAGTTCTTCACTCTTGTTCATCTACTTGCCAGAGAGCTATCTACAAATACAATTTACAAATACTAAAAACAGCGGCCTGCTCTTAGCCTACTCTTGTGTTAGTAGGGTGAACACAGATAAATCTGTTTGTGTTAGCGGAATACATGAAGTTCGTACTTCCGAAGAAAATTCCCCCCAGCCAACCAAGCAACGCAGAAAAAGTAGACACAAAAACAGCAGCAGCAGCAGTTAGCTTGCTTTCAGCTGGAAAAGCACATGGCATGCAGACAAACAAGTTTGTTACCAGTCCTGTTCGCGTAAGCAAGTAACAGATAGAGCAGGTATGGTAAAGTGAACCTAATCACCACTTTTATTTCTCTGCTCATGAATGGAGAAGCATGTTTGACGTCACATTCGGTGTTATACAGCAGCTTGAAGAGACAGAAAACTAACACTACCAGACCTTTTTTTCTACCCATGGTGTGTAAGCGTCATCGATGATGTTCACAAATACAGCAATTTAGGCAGCATAAAAAGGTAAACTGTGATAATTTGTTCGTATTTTGTTTCGCGTCCAAGCACTGCATGTTAATGAAAAACGTGGCAGAAATTGAGCTGTTGTATTTATGCTCTTTTTTTGAGGGCGTGTCATATTATCACGCCTATACAATCAATTGCTCTTGTAACCATCGGATACATGTATATATATACATAAATTTATATAATTTGAAGTGTGAACCATCAAACAGTTTTGATCAGAAGCATATTCAATAAAAAGATTTTCAATGCACTTGGTATCCTCAGGCTATTAGGGCTGCCTTTCAATGGTTTGCTGTCAATTTTAATCACACAACAATTGACAGCATGGTGCCACTTTCATAGAGACTACCAATAATGGGAAATGTAATAAACAAAGATTTGAGCTTCTAAAAGCATCAATTTCGTAAGAGGCCAGATGAAAAAAAATGTGTAGGAGAATGGATGCTCCTGGATCCAATCAATTAGACATATCGATCAAAATCTGCCGTCCTATTTTTCTTAAATCAATGCATCTCTGATGTATTCAAACTGATAATTTTATGTTGCTGATAAAAATATTATACATAGAATACACACCCTTACGCTAATTCAGTATTTTAACATTTTATAGATCATTTTTTATGAGTTTTCTTACTTGTGTACTAATCTACCATACGCGAAACAAAGCATTAGCAATTTTCGTTTTTGTCTGATACTGGGTCGAAACTGGTTCATCCACCCCAATTTACGATATTGCATTTACTGAGGACCAAACTCTAAGTTCTAGCTCTTTCTCGCAAGAAGTTCGTCATAGTAGTTTAAAAATTATAGTGATTACAGGCTTCAGCAATACATTTTCAGAAATGAATTGTACCAAGCCCATATATTTCAGCATCGGTCGCCTCCTACATGTGACTGCAATCGATTAATTCAGCTTCCATAGCAAACTACTAGTCATTTTAGCAATAAACAATATGTAAACAATCAAAATTATTGTTGCTTGACTTGATCGCCATTAAGATTAATTCAAACTTTAATTTTATCCCGCTCATGTACAAAATGCGAAAAAAATACAGAATACCAACAGTATGTCACTTAGTATCCGAAAATTGAAATACGGCATCATCAAAGGGCCAAAATTTACAATGACATCGCTGAGATGTTGCTATTGCGCAATGATTCTTTTGCAAAAAAAATGTGCAGAAGTTCAAAAAGTCATACAATGCGCTATCTGGTCGTCCGAGAAAAACTTCTCCATGGATCGATAATCGAGTCAAAACTGGGCTTTATCAGTACCTGATTAAGTGAAACAAGTACAAAACGTTATAGATATTCGGCTTATATCGCAAAAAAATCCTAATCGGTTTCATCGACATGGTTTTATGGGCAGAGTTGCAGTCAGGAGTCATGGATGTCTTCGAAGAATATTAAGAAAATGTTAAATACCACTGAATTGCAATAAGGTAGATTGGGATGGATAAACTTATATTCCCCCATACACGACACAATTAGAAAAGTAGAAACAAAAGCTTAAAAAAAAATCTTAACTAAGATTAGATGAGAATAATTTGATAAAATACTGGACTAGTGTAGGAGGTCGATATCCTAAAACGCTTTTTTTGACATTTAAATCTTCAAACGGATGTATAACTTTGGATCAAAGTATTGACCAGTTCACCCGAATCCTGAAAAAGTAGGATTATTCATTAAATTTATCCCTTTTTATATGATTTTATATGACTCTATGAGACTTCTTGTTTAGTATAAGTGTACAGCGGCAGAGCTCGTTATGGGAAGTTTATTTCGACCACATTTATAACATTCATTACAATTAAGTTAAACAGACCGGATAATTTGTAATTAAAATACATTTTTTAATGTGCGGATAACGAATCAACAATCAGCCACAATAGCAAATTTGAAGCTCAGTAATCATAAACATTTCGATTAGAAAATTTAAATTACCTGTATGATACAGTGCAGTAGGTCCTTATGGGTTACCCACAATAGACGATTTGGGGATTTTTTTTTTCATAGGGTTTCTATCACCCTTAACTCAAACTGCTAGTTTATAACAATAAAATAATATATCAGCTTGTGTGAAACTTTTGTGACAGATTTCAAATCTTTTGAAGATCGTCTGATCTTTTTTAAAGGTTGGAACGAAAAATATGCAGCTCTGATCAATTGGGCATCCCTTGGGGAGCTCTGACACCAGAACGGAGAAAAATAGTAATTTTCTTTATAGAAAACCTCACTCGAAAAATAGGAGAAGCAAAAGCTGACTGAATAGTTGTGAAACGCAATTATAACGAGTGTCTGAAAGTAAGTTGTTCGTCTCAAACCATTTATTTAATTTTCGAATACACGAACAGGAGTTGTGATCGTATACGGATTTACCAGGGTTTTGAATGGAATAACTTACCCTTCTCTCCTATCTTCCGGTTCAATGTTGAGTTCCAGAACATGCCTCTCAACGACATCTGAGAGGTTCTTAAGCAAGTTGAACTTGATCATATTAGTCCTTGGAGCCATATTGCTACACGAAAAGAATGCGAGAGAGATAGCTCTATAATTGCAAATGGTTGGCTTATCTCATCTATTGAATGCTTGTTTTCCCGTGAAATCATCCGTGGAGGACAGAATGTTCACAAACTTTTGGCGCGTTAGGATAAATTATTCCAAAAACTCTTGTTTCTTTGGGTTATTTAATCTAAACGCCTAGTTCAAGAGAGTGCCCATCGACGTTTCGCGCGATAGCCCGTCTACGACATGTCAGCAATATCTGGGTTTCTTGGCCGTATGAGGCTATTTGTCCAATAGCGATGTTGATGATTTCCGAAGGGTTGATTTTTTTATGAACATGTGGTCACAACCGAGCTAAGAATAAGGTCTGTTCTACTGCCAATCGACGATAGACCCGCCAGTTATGTTACTTCTCCATTGTTGAGAACTGAAATCATGGAACGGAAGATCAATTTCACCAAAAGCACTTTATAGAAGCAGTAACACTTCTTTATTCCAAAAAGTACTCCTCCTCGTGAATCCTTACGGTCGATTATGTTTTGGTCAATGTCAGTGATGTATTGATACATGGTAAAAGTGGCGATCCATTTAGGATCGATAGAACAAAATATCTTGATGATACTGCTGGTCTCGGCAAAGAAATGCGTTGCTCACAATAGAAAAAAAAAACTTCAGATATACGAAATGAACGAATAAATTAATAAAACAATAATCATAGAAATCCGTCAACTCGTTCCTAAGTAACATACAGACAATGTTTCATTTATACTATCTTTTTTTAATGTCTGGCAATCGTACTGTCTGCAAATGAGTTTTTCACAACTTTTCAATTATTTGTATTGTTGCTGTCTATAAACTTACCCGGGGCCAACACAACAAAACAAAGAAAGAATCATTAGGATTTTTTGTGAAAGGCAAACAAATTAATTGTTTAAAACATCTATACCAAAAAAAGACACTTTATTAAGTAGAAAGGCATTATTAAGAAATAGTAGTTGAAATTCAAACAGTCCCACAATAACAGAAAAAATATGATAAGAAACGTCCAAATGATAAGCAATTTAAGCCATATTCACGTATTTGAATTGTAAATTTAATTGAACAGGAGCTTTATCTAAAAAATATTCAGTTCAAACATGCACTGTAAATAAACCAACTGATTGTTAATGCCATAGCATATGGACTAGATCTGTCATGACAAACGTAACGAAAAGAAATTTTGTGCTGAATGCTGACATCATAAGTGAAGGCGGTGAAATATGGTTCGCAAGTTTGACACCAGGGGTTTATTCACCTGATTTGAGTTGATTTAAGTATTAGGATAAACATAACCATAAAATATGATATCTCAAGACTAAAATAATAATAAAAATAATTTCCAAAGAAAACCCAATTTTAGGCACCTATTTTTTTTAAAGATTCCAACTATGGTTTATATATTCATTACATAATAAATCATTGGTACTGGTACAATTTCGATGAAAGCGTAAGAGTATTAGTTGCCACGATAAGAAAAAAATGCGAAAGTTTTCAATACTTAATTTTGGGTAGCTTCAGACATTATTTTCACTGTTTAAGTGCGTGTATGTAATTCACCAGTTGTTGGGAGAACTTCCCATCGTGCACATCGCAAAAATCGGTCGACTACGATGGGCTGGGCATGTCGTAAGAATGTCGGACGAAAGCCCTGTGACAATGGTTCTCGAAAACGAACTGACAGGTACAAGAAGAAGAGGCGCGCAACGAGCAAGGTGAATCCATCAAGTAGAAGGCGACCTGCGGACCCTCCGCAGACAGCGAGGCTGGCGAGTAACAGCCATGAACCGAATAAAATGGAGACAACTTCTGTGTACAGCACAGGCCACGCCGGCCTTAGTCTAATTGGTAAGATATGGTGTAATCATCTGACTGTATACTCTGAGACGATGTAAACAAAACAGTGGTTCGCGAGTAACAAAGTTGAGAAAAATGAACGCAAAGGAGGATGTGACTAGTTTTCTGCTGGCCCAAAAGCCCGTAAAACAAATTGCACCGTTTGGTGGAAGCCACCTGGTTACCGTTTACCGTAGCCAACGTTCATTTCTTGATGGACCACGTTCGTGGAAGCCGGGAAGCGGTCGTTCACGGTCAGTTCGCACACCGAAGGTCATCAGATCAGTGAGAGACAAAGTGAGGCGAAATCCTATCAGATCGGATCGAAAATTGACTAAGGAAGCCGATATTTTAAAACTTACCATTCAACGGTTGGTCAAAGATGATTTAAAATGCTCGTCCAGGGCAAGAGTAAAGCGCCACCTTGTGACGAACCGAATCAAACAACTACGGCTGGAACGCTCGAAACGTTTGTTGTCAGCATTAAAAACGAAGCATACATCATCGTATTCTCCGATGAGAGATGTTCACCGTCGATCCCGTATCTAACACACGTACAGACAGGTTTATTTTGCCGAAGAAGATTGAGGATGTTCTAGAGAGCGTGAAACACTAGTTTACAATAAAACATCCGGCCGGAGTCATGATTTTCGGGGCAGTTGCGTTCAATGGCTTGAAAATGTCTCCAGTATTTATCAAAGCTGGATAAAAAGTTAATACCGAGATTTACATGAACATTTTGAAGGACCACGTTCTGCCATGGATGAAAGCCAACGTTGGAGCACACCAACACATCATTTTCCAACACGACCTACCTCAAAAAGGACTCAAGCGTGGTTGAAGAAAAACATGGAATTTTGACCAAAGGACATTTGGCCTCCTAGCAGCCCAGACTTGAATCCTTTAGATTACTCAATATGGGCATATGTTCAGGCTAAGGCCTGTGAACGTTCTCACCCAGTGCTGGCGCCCTGAAAGCTTCCATTACCAAGGCATGGAACTCGATGACTGACTCATACATTGAGAAGGTATGCTCTCGATTCCGGCCGCATTTGGAGAAGGTTATCGAGAAAAATGGTGGACATATTAAGTAATGTAACCAAGAAAGGCTTAATAAACGATTCCCAAAATAAAAATATGATATTTTATCATTTTCTATTAAAAAAAAACTTATTTGAAACTCAGGTATAGATTTTCGTATTTTTTATGGGACATACTGTAAGTAACCAAATCTATGTTATAGGAATTCTAATCTTTTGATTATCGAATGTCGATAAATCATATGAGAATAAAATTTCAGTACTTTAAGGTAGTTTTTCCTAATTTGTTCTATAAAATCTGTCCTAAGTAAAGCGAAAATTGTAAAATTTAGAAATTTTAAGCTAACTCTCCACTTGTTCACTTTTTGAAACCGTTAATTTGAAAAATGAAAAACGTTTCTAAATTTTCATTAGTAAACGAGATCAAATTCCTTTAAACTCCACTAGAAAAAGCTCATCTTTTGACAGATAGGTCTATGTTGTCTGCGACTTGCAGACTACTTACTCATTGAGTGTTCCACTTTCAATTTTTTATTTTTAAAAAGTGAACAATTGAAGTGTTAACGCTGGCATTAAAAAAAGAGACAAAGTTTATTGATGTTTGTGCAATTATACTGGTGGTGGTGGGTCCAACTTTGAACGATCAATATATATATATACATATATATATATATATATATATATATATATATATATATATATATATATATATATATATATATATATATATATATATATATATATAGGCAGCCATTGCGAAATTAGTGAAGCAACTATATTCCATGCTTTGTAATTACCGCCGGCTCCACGAGCGAAGAAGTCTGTCATCGTACCGGACATAGCTAAGTGACGATATACAAGATCCTTTCGCTCCTGGAGAAAGGTAAGAGCATCGATTACGTGCCGGGTTTCGGCCGTCGGGCGGTTTTGCGTGACCAGAAGGTACGCAAGACGGAAGACGGAAGACGAGGTGGTGTAATCCTTCCGCACCTTGGGCCAGAAAAAAAAATGAATGGACACCCCAACAAACATCGGTGTTGAATTAGAGCTTGTTCAAACAAATTTGGAGAAGCTAATCAGCTATTCTAGAAGAAACAGCTGAATAGCTTCTCCAAATTTGCTTGAACAAGCTCTAATTCAACACCGATGTTTGTTGGGAGCGGCCAGACTGTCGGTTGCGACCGGCCAGGCTGTCGGGTTGCGACCGGCCAGACTGTCAAAAAATATTTGGCCAGCATGGACATCATCATTCGGAAGCGCAAGCGTCCACTGAAAAGAAGCGGGTGAAGACACTCGTCAAGGAAGCGTAACGCGGTTGTGATCATAGATGACGAGACGTACCTGACGCTCAACGCAGACGCAGTGACTGGCCGCTATTTCACGTCCCCTAGTAAAAAGGTAAGCAGCGACGTTAAGATCATCACCAACACAACGTTCCCGAAGAAAGTCTTCTTGTAGCTGACAATCAGTGAGAAGGAGATGTCAAAGCCGCTCTTCTTTTCTTCAGGACTTTCTGTCAACAAGGCGGTGTACAGCACGAAGTGTTTACCGGAAGTTGTGGTTTTCAAGAAACACCAACCGAAGGACGATGTCTCTGACTGGATCGATGTTCTAGCTGAATCTGACCTCAGCACATTACGCGAGGCAGTCGCTGGAGGAGTTTGAAGATCCCAGTCGTTCACAAGAACGCCAACCCCCCAACGTGCCCTAGCTGCGTCCAATTAAAATTTGTCTGGGCTAACCTAAAGCGTAGAATCTTTTCGAACAATTTCGTGGCGAAAACCTAAAAGTATCTGGTCAATAGGGAGACCAGAGAGTTGAAAAATATGCCCTATCAACTTTATTTACAATGAGTGTATCCATGTATTATACAAACATTTTTTTTCTATTGTTTTTCAACAAATGGTGGCCGGTATAGTGCGTTGAAAAGGTCGCTGTATTGGGCTTGTGCCGGCTCTCCTGGTCACAGTTTTAATTTGAAACCTGCTAACCAAAAAAAAAATGACATTAGTTTAATTAACATTTAGTAGAGGAATTGTAAACAACAGAGTAAAAACAGAAATTGCGCTTTCGGCGTAACTTTTTTGCAAAAATCCACTTTTTTCCGCCATTTTATAACATTTTTCAATGTTTAATAATAAAATATTACAATAATTTTCAATTCATCTAGAAAGTTTTACTACAATAGAGAAATAATATAAGTTTCAACTAGTTTTCGTTATCACATAAACTAAGCATAAACTCCAAAAATGCTGTTTTGAGAAAAACGCGCTGAAAGTTTTGATTATCAAAAAAGCGTCTCTTTATACCTGCTGCGAGCGAAAAAGAAGTCTTCGAAAAACAATGAAAAGAAACACTTGAAGTTTGAATTTCGAAAAAAGGGTTTCAGGATCGTATTTTACGGAAAATTTACTAACTTTTTATGCAATAAATATAAATTGAATGTTTTGGTCATTCTAACTGTACATCCCCCCTTAATGCAAACGTTATTTGAAATCCTTCTTATCTTAGTGGATGTGACGGGATTTTACCCACGAATAGATTGAATATGCGTACCGACATTATATCCATATCCCTCGAATGTTATCGTGTCTTTGCCATATGTTTTGTCCCTTCTTGTTGCGCATTTCATCAAATACCTTTTCAAACATATCCAAACATATCGAAACATAGACTGAAATTTAGATTGAAACAGAATTAATTTAAGAGCTACAAAAACTAATGTAATCAACTACCGTGTACGTGCTGATTAATGGGCCACATACCTTATTTACAAGTCTACATTTTTTTGTGAAACGAATTGCGGTTAGCATATTAGTGCGCTAAATATCCCAAAAATATACATGATTTGTTCGGAAACTTTTCATGTTATCTGAGAGAGTGTCAGACTTTTCATTCATAAAAAGTTTAAATTAACTAGGTGTTTTATTTGTTCTCCTTCCAAGAAAATTGCCTACCAGTGTTTGCTTATATTGGCTCTCAAAATTGTAAATGGTTTCCACCGTTCTAAATTGAGTTTTCGTATGTCCTTTTTTTATGATTGTGTGGTAAGTACAATAATAATCTATTCGCGAATCAAGAAATTAATCCTGTTTGATAAAATCCAAGTTTGATCTGGTAAATCGAATCCAGCCATCATTAGCATCTTTTCCTATTGAGTTAATTCTTTGGTCAAATTACACTAGAAAACTATTAAACTAAATGCTAGATTAAGTGAAAGTCTCAGTTCTTGAATACGCACGAGATAAAATTCTTTTCGAAATCGAGAAACTTTTGCTAAAAAAAATAAATCAATTCACAATTCCCATGAAACTTTTTTTTCTGAAAGTCCGAAAGGTGAGCACTATTAGAAGTTAAATTAATTATAACAAACTGCTGCAGATAAAGGTATTGCCGGATATCAAAATATACCTGCATCTCGAAAAAAAAAAAAGAGAAGAAGGAGAACTAATTGATTTACTCGTAGTGAAGCATTTTTCCTTTTCAAAGCCTGCGAAGAAAGGTACCATGCTGTTGAGGGCTGGTAAAAATCTAGATAATTATAACATTAAGATGTTTTATGATTAACTGTCATGGTTAAGTCATTTATATTATATAAATGATTTCTTTTACGAACCTTTGTAGATTCATCCACTTTGTAAATAAGCATGGATGGAAGAGCCATGAGATACCTAATAAACATCTTCATATCATCTCAGAAAAAGAGGGATATGATAATCACCGGACGCCTGCTGCAATGGTTTGATTCAAACATTATGTTTTGGTATTTTAATCTCATTGATCGTTGCCCATTGAAGCCGACTCTGAAAGATGTGAATTTATGAGTCTGGAATATGCGCAAAGAAAGGTGTAAAAACGAAATAAAAAAAAACTCAACAATAAGAGTCGTCGCGGGATAGAAGATCTGCTGGAAACATTTCCTTTAATCTAATTTTAAGCAGCACCTTTAGGTGGCACCCTACTATGCACGCGGCTATCATTAAAAAAGACATGCCGAACACATTCGTCAAGCGCTAAATGATTAAGAATCAGAAAAAGGGAAAAACCGCGCTTATATTTTTCACTCAATGGTAAAACAACGGTTGAAACTCACCATAGCCAAATGCGAACAGTGACCGGTAATAAAGCAAACCATGCTTGAGGCAGCAGGTTCAGTTCCCTGTCCAGTCATATATGGGCGTGCAATAGGGTTGTTCCATACTATGTTTCAAATATGTGTAGCCATTAAATTTACCATAGCATTATCATTTTCCTTTTATTGGTTAGTTTTTACTAGGTTGCTTTGAATCTTAATACACAAATTCCACTTGCGAATAAAATAGTGTTTGGGTTTGTTTTTTTTCTTTTCTGTTCAAAGCTGGGAAAATACCTTAAACCTGTTTTTCTATATGATATTGTAATAAGGAAACCAAATGTGCTTTATACGATTAATGATAGTTTTATTTATAGTTGCTGAGATGTTTCTAGAGGCTTTTAAAGATGTTAGTTCATCCATTATTTTTATTATTTATAATACGTTAAAATTTTCACTGTGCTAAACAGTATACTTTTGTCCCTAAGTAATAACCAATAGAAATCAACATTCACAAACTTATACATGATGTTGAATAACATTTTCGTTCAATTGTTTGCTGTTACTTATGTTCATGAAGAACAAAAAAAGGATACGGATAAACCGTCTATCCGTGCTTGATATATCGTTACATACAGAACACATTTAATTTTTATTTATATAGATTTACAAATCACCGAGAACGCCAGCTTTATTTAACTTTACTAAGAAGAACATGAGCAAAAAAATTTTCTCTGAAAATTCCAACCAACTGGAATTGATACAATCTTATTACAGTGAGAAGCAACGACGCTTATCACTACACCACCAGCGCCGTCGGAGTATGATCAGAAAAATCGGACGGTTTTTTTTTTTTTTGCATTAACACTTTGTTCACCAATATAAAAGAACGAAACGAGTGGGTGCAAATACCTAGGACTTATGCAATAAATATCAATGACAGCGTTATACAAGTTAGCAACTATGAATAACATCGCAGTTCAATTTTAATTCAAAGTTCTTGACGGTTTTGGATATTTTATTGTCAAACATCAGAAACTTATTATTAGACACAATATCACTTATTTATACTTCAAACATTCGCATAAGTTCTCCCTCTGGAAAAAAAATCACTCATTATACTACAGGTAATTTGTTTCAAGTTGGATAAAGCCATCAAACTGTAAGAGTTGGTCGCTTGTTAACAATAAATATGTAAAATTTGAAAGCAAGACATACAGTTAAACGCTCATCTTCAAGGAATTAAGCTCGCGGACAGCAACTTTTGCCGGTATGGGATACTCATGTTTATAGATATGCGAAAATGTAATTTTTGCTCAAAACAAATTGTCAGTAGTTATCTCTAATCGAGCATAACGAAAATAAAAGGAATTAATGATATAGAAATGCATTTTTATATATATGAAAAATTATAGCGCAGCCAAATCCTTCCTAACTTTTTTACTTTGGTGTACTTCATAGATTCCATTGATTGCTTGAGAAATTAACAATAATGGTAATAAAAATATCAATCGCCTTAGAATTTGTTAATATTGAATATTTTCTAAGAGTTAGTACCTTTACTGTTTCATACATCTTATAGAATTTGTAGATTTTTGTATTGATACTAGAACCAGATGATTATTCATCGTCTCCGCTTTCTGGTCTTTTTTTTCAGTCCTACACTTTCCACTAGGAAGAGATCATTTCCGAAATATCGACAATCTCAACTTATTTCATTAAAAATTTATTTTGATGTCAAGAAAAGCATCAAACTCAGCAAACTTGTACAAATTATCGGGCTACCGACATACGAGTACTAAACATTCTCAACATATCATGAAGTCAAGTTCTCAAAATAAATTAGTAAAAAAGCACAAATAATTTGATGATATGCTGACTTCGAATAGCATTCGTTATTGATCTCAGCATAAAACATGGAACAATTTTTAGGTGCCCAAAAAAATAGTATCAAACATCGATAAGCGTGATTAACTAGATTTTCAAACTAACTGATTGCAATCTTAATCTATCACAGTTCTAAATAAGTAGTGCACACAAGAAGTTCAGCGCAAGCATTTAATTTAAAAATCAATGAAATGGTTGGATATTAAATAGTCCCCAACGATTGCTATATCCCCGTTTATCGATAAAATCACACTATCGCAGTAAAACCATTCATAAATTGGATGATAAATAGCAACCAATAAAAATAATAAACATGTTAAAAATTTATTCTTCCATGGAGTAGGAAATTGGATCTCAGCTGAACTTTAAATTATTGCAAGAAGAGGCACTCTGAATTCTGAAAACCTAAAATGAATTCTCCGACTATTCAATTACAGAACGTGTAAATAAAGACATTTTCTCACTTCCATGTTATGCAGTGTGTGATACGTACGCTTCCATCATGCCGAGCTCGTTCGAGGCGCGTTAAAAGAACTTATAAATGCCAAACGTAACAACTGAATTTTGTGCAATTTCCTTTTAACTCCTTTGCCGATGCCGCTGTTCGGCAGGTAAAGGAGCGCACAGCAGAGAACACAAACTAAAAGCTGAAAGGTTATAATTGAGAATAAAGAAGAAATACGCTTAACCATAACCATGCGGCCAAAGCTATAAACCAAATGAAGAGATAATAAGAAGGAACATACATAAATACGGCACAAAACAGCTCGAGTTGGAAATTGAAAAAAAGGAAAAAAATATAATTTCGACTTAATTGACCTCGGACAGTAATATTATGCTCTTGTATATGGTAAAACTCAATACAAGCTATATTGCGGCGGTGAAACTATTGAAATTTAGCAAAATTGAATAAGATTAAATTATTAATGTAGGCCAACATAAACTTGTGATTAACGAGTCGACCCGCAAATGGATTACTCGATTTCTTAGAGGGCGCTAATGAAAAAAACAAGTTACTACCAAAAGTAAGTAGCAACTTAGGTAGGTGAAGCACTTTTGATCGCCAATAATTTTCGGATTCTCATATAAAGTAAACGTTCAGTGGTTTGGTTATCCATTTTTAACTTTGGCTTTTTGAATGTTCCTCCGCTCTATCCAGCGGTATGATTTTCAAGCTGATCCTTTGGATGGACTTTAAAGTAAATATCGGTTATAATAAAATATCTAACAAAAATACAAACATTAAAAAAAAATACGAAGGCTGCAGTCATTAATAAATGTAGCACATGAGATGAAGTTACATCCACGAATAGATCCAAAATGGTGCATAAAAGTCTACATCCACATGCCTCGAATATTTTCAGAATAAAACACATCTTACCAAGCATACCAAAGCAAGCGTAAGGCCAAATGATTTTTGTTTTATGAGTTACAATTCACTGCCATCGACCGCATCATTTTACGCTGACAAATATTGACAAAAAGAGTAGGAATGCAAACTTTGAAAATATTATTTTCTTTTTCTACTTTAATTTTATTCGCAAGGTGTTACCCAGTTAGATTTGGAACATAGACTATTGCACATATTTCGGATATACATTCACGAAACAGTATTCTGTTTTAACTAAAATGTTCGACTTTATGTGAACATTAGAGGGAAAACACAACAAAAAATAATCATCTCGATTTCGAAGAAATTTGTGGACTGTTCCCGGAATACGTTTCATCAACCGGCGCACATTATTCTTATCCATCGTTTTGGCAATCTTATTCCACTTGGTTCTCAATTCATTGATGCTTTTGACGACACTGCCGATGACACTTTCAGCTTCCTCTTCATAATAGCCCAAATTTTTTCTATCGGTCAGAGCTGGGGACAGTTTGGTGGGTTGAGTTCATTCAGGATAAACTGAATCCCATGGTTTCATACCACTGTAGCACTGTTTTACTGTAATGACAGCATGCAAGATCTGGCCTAAACATGACAGGTTCAATGGGTTCTGATGAATGGCAATAAAGGGTGATACGGTCAAAATTTGGTCAAGGGAAAACGCGTGTAAATCGGTGAAATCATTTATTTAAAAAATCAAATTAAATTTCTTTTTCAAGTTCAATTAGTATAAAATTCAGGAAAAATATTCAGTTAGGCTTCCCCTTTTCCAAATCCGAATTGCCGGGTCTTACGCTTGACCCCTGCCATCAGATTTTGTACAGCCACCTTGTCCACCTTCTTCGCCGCAGAAAGCCAGTTTGCCTTGAACTGCTGCTCGTCCTTAGCAGTTTTTTTTTTTGGTCTTCTTTAGGTTCCGCTTGACAATAGCCCAGTATTTCTCAATTGGGCGGAGCTCTGGCGTGTTGGGAGGGTTCTTGTCCTTGGGAACCACCTGCACGTGGTTGGCGGCGTACCACTCCATGGCCTTTTTACCGTAATGGCAAGATGCCAAATCCGGCCAAAACAGTACGGAACAACCGTGTTTCTTCAGGAAAGGCAGCAGACGTTTATTCAAACACTCATTCACGTAAATTTCTTGGTTGACAGTCCCGGAAGCAATGAAAATGCTGCTTTTCAAGCCACAGGTACAGATGGCTTGCCAAACCAGATATTTCTTTGCGAACTTTGACAGTTTCGTGTGCTTGAAAATATCTGCTATCTTTCCCCTTCCTTTTGCCGTATAAAACTCCTGTCCCGGAAGCTGCTTGTAGTCGGCTTTGACGTAGGTTTCGTCGTCCATTACCACGCAGTCAAACTTCGTCAGCATCGTCGTGTACAGCTTCCGGGATCGCGCTTTGGCCGTCGTATTTTGTTTATCATCGCGATTTGGAGTCACTACCTTCTTGTAAGTCGATAGTCCGGCTCGTTTTTTGGCTCGATGCACGGTTGTAGACGATACACCCAGCTTATTTGCGGCATCTCGGAGAGATAGGTTAGGGTTTCGCTTGAAACTACCGGCAACTCTCTTTGTCGTCTCAGCGGCTTCCGGTTTTCGATTTCCCCCCAATCCAGACTTCCTGGCTGACGACAAACGTTCCCCAAACACTTTAATTACATTTGTAACGGTTGATTTGGCAACTTTTAGCGATTTTGCCAACTTTGCGTGCGAGTAGCTCGGATTTTCACGATGCGCGAGCAAAATTTTGATACGCTGCTCTTCTTGCTTGGACGGCATTTTGACAACTGAAGAGTGAATTCCAAAATCAAAATAGGAGCAACATTCTACACACACACACCTTCAAAATGAGGGGTGTTTAGGTTTAGTTGATATTGACCAAATTTTGACCGTATCGCCCTCTATTCGCTTTTGGAAACATTCCGTTTTGGACAGCTCTGAATTAAATGTCTTATCAATGATCTTCCTACCGCAGCTACAGATGCCGTGCCAAATCGTAAATTTACGTGCAAATTTGTCTGCAAACACAAACTTGAATTTGGCAGGAACATCACTCCGAGCCGTAGCCAAGCAATTTTTGCCCCGTAGCTGTTTAAAATCAGTCTCTCATAGGTTGCATCATCCATGAGGAGACTGTCATTGAGTTTTGTCTACACCTGATCAAACAGTTTTTTGGCACGGATTCTGGCCACATTGTTGTGGCACGGTATGACTTGAAGCCTTCCCGAAGCAGTCTTCTAGCTGCAGCCGAGCGCAGATGTTTGATGAAGTATACACTCTCAAATGAACACTCTCTTGAAGTGCGCACATGCACTCATCAAAATGAACATGAACACGAGCGTAAGCTTCGTGCTCATGTTTTGTGCCATGTTCGCAGCGGCGCTCGCAGCCGCGCTCAAAACATCTATGTTTGCGCATGGATCAGCTTCATATCCGAAAGATTGTTTATATTCCCTTTGGCTCCTTGCGGCGTTCAATACACTCAAACTGTGTTCGGTCGGACAGGGATTTAATCAGAAGCCGCCCGGTTTTCAATTACCCTATAGAGGTTTGATAGCTTTTTGCTTAAGTTGTTTATTCGCGAATATTAGATCTTCTCTACCGGAATATCGATCCAAACGAAAAAAAAATCAATGAAGATAAAGTACTTTTTAGTCTGAAAATCGGTTCTTTATATTTCGTATATTTCCTCTGGTTCCATGAAAACTAGATATACAATCTTGCAGAGCTCGGAAATATTTGGTAGGTTTGTGTCTTATCGAAAATAATAAGACCTATAACATTTTATATCGTCAGTAGGGTGACGATTTCCAGGATGGAGTGGCTCAGAAAATAACGATTTCTAAAAATGTTATTATTTTTTTTTTAAATTTATAACTTTTGGCCCTTTTGACCAATTCTTCTAGGTATGAGAAAAAATATAATAAAGTTACCCAACTGCTTACTTTCTGTGAGAAAAATACGATTTTATTCGTAGCAGAAGAAAACTATGAGAAAGATCTCTAATACGCTCAAAAAAGTTTTTTTTTAAATAGTGTTTAAAAAAAGTGAAAGTGAAGATCTCTTGTTTCATGTCCAAAATAATTAAATCGGGTAAACAATCAAAAGTTATTCCGCTTGCGTACGGTACTTCTCGAGCATATGTACAGACATCGTTCTAGCGCTCGTTTTTTCGTCAACCGAGGAAGTCAAACTGGACGGCGAATAAATGAAGGTGAGATGTTTTATAGTAGCACAAGTAGTAGTTTTGTACCAACCCAAGCACCTGAAAACCATTCCCTTTAGTGTACTCTACAGTATTTCTACATCGATCGGTGTTTCCACTCTAGTAACCGCCCAAACACAATGATAACGGAAGCGAAGCGGCAACGTCAGCGTAAAAGCCCGATCTGAGTAAGCCTGCTTGTCGGAAAGAAAACAGGCTGGATCTAAGGCTGGAAATATCGAAGTCATTTGCAACAACTATTCCGTTATCATTGTGTTTGGGCGGTAAGAGTCAGACGCCGTGTTTTAAATTGTACCCAAGATTTGAAATATGCGAAGAAGAGAAAGCTGAAACTATTCTAGCCACCGCTCGCTGCGACTTAAGGTACCATTGCATGAAAAGAAGAGGTGTGTAACGAAGGCAATGCGGAGCAAATCTCGATAAATCAAACTCTTTAGTTGGGCAAATTTGATTTGGTCGTAGTTGTAGCTTTTGACGGGGGAACATGGTTCGCGATTGAGAAGTTTTCTTCTCGATCTTCTTGGGCAGCATGACGGCCTGGATGTTTGGCAGGACACCACTCTGTGAAATTGTCAAACCGGAGAAAAGGTTATTCAACTCCTCGTCGTTGTGGATGGTGACGTGGGATGATTCTGGTCTTCTTGTTGGCACGAGTGGCGTTTCCTGCCAACTCAAGGACTTCAGCGGCCAGGTATTCCATCACCACAGTGATGTAGAGCTGACATGTATCACTGATAGCTTCCCGCCATGCCGGGCCAATTTTATAGAATGGCGTCGGGTACCATTGCATGAACAGAAGGGGGTATCGACAAGGCAATGCGAAACAAATTTTACAAAAGCGGACGGGCCTCAGTTGTTGCGCTGGCTACCAGCGTGGAAATGGAAGCATTCGTTTTCATTGGCGCGACAGCGGCGCACGCTATATTGTTTCAGAGGTTTAATTTGTATCTTCTCAACACAGATAACAGGAAAACTGCAAAAATCCCTTCCGAAGAGAGCGAGATATGTACACTTACTTCTGGAAGTTGCATCTAGAAAACAAGAAAAGCAATAAAACAATCTCTTTAGCCAAGAAAATTTAATTTAAATGGTCCACATTTGAATAAAAACCTTCTCGGGCTTTCGAAGAAGCAGGTTATTTCATCCCTTAAAACGGGTTCCTAGCCAATGGCTTGCTGAGCCATCACCTAGCCTAGCTTAGCATCAGGCTAGCAACAGTCTGCTGAGCTATCAGCTACCTAACCAATAGGTGCACGCCAGTGCACACTCCAGAGTAATTGCCACCGCTGTCAGCTGTCATTCCAATACTGGCTCCCTACTGCTCCGCACACCTCCAATACCACCGAACGAATGAGAATGTTTGCGAAGGTGTGCCCCTGATATATCGTTTATTGCAGCATATGAGATCTCTCTTGTTCACATTTGAAATCTGTGATAGGAAAGTACTGGGCATTTATTTGCGTTATTTTCAATAGTGTACAATTTTTAAAGAATGATTTATGATGCGTGAGATGATTTCCAGCCGATTGATGTGAAGATTTCGAAAACCTTTTTTTCGTCGGCCTATTTCCTCACATGGTGACAAACACCAATGCCAGGAAGACGACTTCACCTCCTGGATCCTTCCTATCGACTCATGAATATGAGCCGGGACCAACGGCTTTACTTCATCTTTCGATCATTAATTAAGTTATAAGCGTTTCATTTATAACGAAATTTCCAATGAATTGATTATGAATGAATTAATCAGCCACAGGGATTCAGCATAGATGTTCTACCTTTGGCATGAAATACTTATTGTAAAGTTTCTGGTTGCCAGAAAGGTGATATTATTGTTCAAAATCTCCAATCGAGCGTAGCTCCGTCGAGTTCAGAAATTTTAGAACGGGGCCCCTATAATGGAATATCAAAAATATTATCGATGAGGAATTTTATGGAAGCAAAATGTCACTTATTTAATAAACTTTGTGTCGTTTAGTAAACCCTATTTTAATAAAATAATTTTATGGATAATTTAGAGGAAAGTCTGTGAAATCAATGAAAATATCGATGTACACAGGAAACAAATCTCTTTCCTATGATGTATAATTTCCTACATTTATTTCTTTGGGATTGGCATCCTCCCCTAGCTCAGTCGGCAAAGGCGCGGCTACAAAGCGACACTATGCAGGAGGTGGCTGGGTTCCATTTCCGGTCTGGTCTAGGAATGTTTCGTTAAGGAAAATTTCTCGACTCCCTGAGAATAGGGTATGATTGTACATGCCACACAATCATACTAATCCAAAAATGGTACTTGGCATCGAAAGCTTTCAATTAAGAACTGTAGAAGTGCATTTTGAACACTAAGCTGAGAGCAAGCAACAATAAGCTTCAAATGCTAGAGAAAGCTAAAGAAAGAAAGAATCTTTGGGATTGAAACCAACAGTATTGACTCCAAACATTAAGAGAAATGAAATATCTTCAAAACGTGCCCAAATAGATGGCTAAAATAGGATATATGTTAACTTGCTGTTAATTATTCTTACAAAGCAGCAAAACTCGATCGAACCTTTCCGATGGGCAAGTGAACTGGATTATTTCATCGTCATATCGAGACATGTTATTTCCCGAATATTTTCCAAAGAATATCGTCTTAAAACAGCATCGACATTGCGAGGACATCATGACAAACAAATCCATGTATCTGGCAATTTAGAGGGAGTGTCCGATTTATCGTAATACAAAACATCGATAAATGTGTCATACATGATACAAAAATAAACAAAGCGTTGAGTCGAAACGTGTTTTAGTCTCGGACTAATCAATTATTTGTTTACTTTTTATTCTCAACGTCAAATGAGGACACCGTCAAATGTTAAAATAATGATTCGTAAGTGTCAATAACAACGATTTAAATTGTATTAAAAAAATAATTTACGTGCAAACTGTAATGAAGTATGAGCTTATCGAGCTAGTAATATACCAATGTTTGATGACATTTTTAATGCAAATGACGCCACTTTCCTTAAATTTTAAATTAAATAAATGATTAAAATTCAAATATTTTTCAAAAACTTTTTTTTTGAAAAAAAAACCGTTTTTTTTTTGTATGAACTCAACTCCACTTGGTATTAATTTCTCTTTTTTTTTTTCTTTTTTTCAGGTGTTCCTTATTTTATAGCAATTCAAGTTTTCTAGTACACTACATTTGCCGTAAATTATCTCGGGCTTTGTGCACAAATTATGTAACGCATGAAGGGGGTAGAGGGTGATTGAGCAACCGTTACTTATTGTGACATCTGGGGGAGGGGCGGTTTTAAAATCGTTACGTAATAAAATAACCAATTTTAAATATAAATCAAAAGTGATAACCAATTGAAAATCAATAAAATTTCCTGTGGGCCAAGCAAAGTAGCAAGTAGCAAAGGGTTAATTTATACTAGTTAAGAACCATGTTTAATTTTTTTGCGAATACCCCACTGTTTTAAATTTTGGTTCCTTTGATGACCAATCGCATTTATTCCTTATGGGAGTGGCCATAATAGAAACACATGGCCAAATGGTGCAAGAATGTTGAAATTTTAAGGAAAATGGAAGTCTTTCTTTTGATTTCAGACCAAATTCTAAAGCTTCGATAAATGGAGACGTACTATTTAAATGTGATCTTTTAAACGAAAGGTATTTTATTACGATTTGAATCACCAATTGGCGCAATTGTCCATAAACGTTACTTATACATGCCGAGAAATATATTGTTCTGTATAAATTCAACAAATTTTATAGTTGACTCACGGCTGCTCTCCCACAATTTTCATTTATGCAAACAATACCGATTTTATGTTTGAGCAATAAATTTTGTTGTTTCTAAAAGCGCTGTAAAGGAGGGTCCTATTGAAAACAAAAAGCACTTATTATTGAATCAAAAAATAAGATTTTTGGAAACAATACACCTTTGCATTGAGTCGACCAAAGCGGTTAAATTTTAAAAAATATTGTTATTTATATTAGAACCATTCAAATAATAAGAAATTTTGTTAAATTAGTTGTTGATTGTTGAATCTACAAAATTATTTTGTTGAATCAATAATGATTTCTGTTGGAAGTTATAATTAATTAACAATATTGGATTTGATAAGAAATTTTGTTAGTGATAATATATCATTGCATTATACTAAAACAATGTGTGGTTTGATTTAAAACACAGGAAATGTTGATTCTAATCATTGCGTTCAATAACCCAATATACCCCTGCCAACATCAAATGCGCTTGTAACTGCCCCTTTTGTTCTATGTTTTTGCCGTCATGAACTATTATTCGTACACAGCCCTAATTCATGCACTGCACGGATCAACAGGAAAACTCTGATTAGTATATCTAAAAAATAATAATAATTAGATTATAAAAATTGCAACAGGTAAATATAATGCATTGCCTAAAATACTGTTGCAATCTTTAAACTAGATTTAAGTGAATCCTAGAGGGTTTGAGCTGTTTAGTGGAATACCTGTAACTAGAAATTAGAAGAAAAAATAGTATTAGACTTAGTCGAGTTATTAGTACCAGACACTGAAGAAGTCTGCACATTGTAGACGAAATACGCGTATCTGTCAAGATAAGCAAAGGTAGTTGGAATTAAATGGAAAATACTAATTTTTCTTCTAATTTCTAGTTTGATTTAAGTGATATGAACAAAACTTTTTTTGTGATACTTTCAATAATTGAACATACTCAAATAAACTTGTTGAACTAATATTTGAAACAGTTTTAAAAACATCCAGTAACCTGAATAAATGGAATACAATGAGTTCAGTTATTTAAATGACATTAATTGACTGATGTTTGCAATCTTTACTTATTTTAAGTAACCCAAATGAGATTAAAACATTAAAACCACCGCACTTACAGTTTTTGTGATTACTTTAAATCAATTGAGAAGTGGGGGGGGGGTCTGTGTGCGTTACGTAATTAAAGGGGGAGTCTAATCATGCCTTACTTATTATTACATAGGGGGGAGAGGGGGTCCAAAATCCCGTTTTTCTGCGTTACGTAATTTGTGCACAAAGCCTCAACACATGTGCTCCTACCAAAGCGGTTCACCTGATGATTACACTTAATGACCGCTCGAATTAAAAGTATTTGTATTCAGCTTGTGAAAAGTTTACAAGTTAATAGACCAATACTACACAGAAAAAAATAATGAATTTTACCAAGCGCGTAAAATTTCCCCTCATTTAATTCTAAACCAAAGCAAGCGTAAACAACGATATTGTTTGCAATTTTTGGAATTCTTTCATACAATAGACGCGATTTAGGCGATATCGAGCTTTAATTTACACGATATATCCCAATATTTTTTGTCAAATCTAGCACTCCCTTTATGTGCATTAGATAACGCAGAAAATTCAATGTTTCTTTTTATCTGTGTATACCAATACTAATACATGAACTAAATTTATTGGTTTTCTACTTGTAACTCACTGATAGAAATGAATAAATTAAGCCTGATGCGCAACAAAAATGTGTTGTTTTTATAAATATTCTACAAGAAATGCTTTAGCAATAATCTCCAAATGATTTATTGTAACCGAGAAACAGAAAAATAAGACAATAAATTTAACTGATGGAAACTCAGAAATTAGCAGCCAACTGAAATGCAAATTCTTCCTGTAATGTAGTACAATGCCGAAGACATTGAACTATCGTTCCTATGTTGTGATAAAATATGAAAGCGCACGTACATGCTGTTACAAGCATATTTTCTCGCTTAACATCATCATAATGTTTAATTTTCGCAGCAATTCACGTCACTGCACTGGTATGGAACATAAGAAATATTACTTTGTCAGCATGAAGGTGTAATATACTTTATTATACTTTATTACGATTCATGATTGGCTGTACACGGTGTTCAATAAGTTCGAATACAAGTTTTCATCATTGCGTAGGTATGCGCCATGTACATATTCTGCATTGGTATTGGTGTCAGCTTTAGCTTCATTCATACGCTACCGAATGTGCGCGGTGTTGACATTCTGTTAGTTGTTGTTCGTTTGTTACGCGCGATGAAAGAGTATCGGGACTTCGTAATTAAGCGTTTTTTGAACGGTAAGCGACCCGGCGGTATATTCCGGCTGCTGAAATCGCATGGGGTCAAGCGGAACTTTGTCTACACGACCATCAGGCGATACCGGGAGACGTCCTCGACCAATGACCGTGCGAGATCCGGTCGGCCGCGTTCAGCGAGGACGCCACGGGTCATCAAGATCGTGAGGGAGCGAATTCGGCGCAAAAAGAACCGCTCAATCCGGAAAACGGCTGCAGATCTCAACGTTTCCATTGGAACCGCTCACACCATACTCACCAAGGACCTTGGTTTCAGGCCTTACAAAAAAACGTAAGGTCCATGGCGTTTCGGAGGCTACCAGCAAAAAGCGGTTGGATCGAGCTAAGAGGATCCTCTCTCGGCACGCTGGTCAGGAGTTTGTTTTTTCGGACGAGAAACTGTTCGTGCTGCAGCAGCCGCACAATGTGCAAAATGACCGGGTGTGGGCGCCATCGAGGGACAGCATTCCTGAATCCAATATAAACATCCCTCGGTTCCAAAGTGCCGCGTCGGTGATGGTTTGGGGGCAGTATGCAAACGTGGTAAGCTACCCTTGGTGTTTATTGAAAAAAACGTCAAAATCAACGCGGCGTACTACAAAACTGAGGTTTTGGAAAAGGTTGTTGCCCCCAGTCTCCGAAGCCTCTACGGCGATGAGCACTACGTGTTCCAGCAGGACGGTGCACCAGCCCATACGGCAAATGTGGTTCAAGCCTGGTGTCGGGACAATTTAACCGACTTTCTGGACAAAACTTTGTGGCCTCCCAGCTCCCCGGACTTGAATCCTCTCGACTTTTTTGTTTGGTCCATATGATGGCGAAGCTGAACGAATACAAGGTCAGCACTTTGGATCATTTCAAGACGGTAATTCTCAAAATCTGGGACGAAATGCCCATGCAGTCCGTGCGTGCCGCCTGCGACGCGTTCGAGAAACGTTTGAAGCTCGTTAAGGAGTACAAAGGGGGGGTCATTCCAAGAGAAATGTTGTAAACGTTCCTTGTAAACATAGCTTTCAATAACATAAATCCAAAAAATAAAAAAACATGTTTTCATTTTTTTAACAAATTTTGAAAGTGTATCCGAACTTATTGAACACCGTGTATAGCTAGTAGAGACCTCATCAAAGTCTAGCTAGAAAAGGTTTGGATCTCCACGAGAGGAACAACGGGTTCGATTCAGAAAAAAATATAGAATTTTCAAAAACATATTTATTAATTTAGCTGGACCTGCAGAAGTTTTATTTTTGGGATTTTAATATTTTTTCCAATATGCACATAGGAATAATAGGGTAGTAGGTATTGATCATCTACTTTTGAAATGTGGCACCTCGGTATAAAAAATAAGGTAATTTAGAGCGTTTTAGTATGTTGAAAATCGGGGAAATCGATTTTCGGGTTCAAGTTACACAATATTAATTAATTAGACAATGGTGGATTCATTTTTTAGTTATTTCAAAAGCTTATAGAATCTTGAACCTGAATTTATCGAGTTACGATCAGGGGAGTGGAAAGAACTTTAATTTGTGGTTTCAAGTTAAGCGAATTAGGTACCCTAGTAGCACACTTGTTGCCATTCTGTTGAGAAAACATAAATGTGACTTGCTTAGTTATAATTAAGTTGCTGTAGCTAATTATGATCATAGTGTGCTGCTTGGGTACTGATTAGTAAAAGTAAGTGTTAAGATACAGCATATAGGTGTTGAAGCTAGAAGATTAACCATATAGAGGATGATGTCCAAGTGAACAAAAGAAAACCTCTAAACTTGTTGTGTCAGAAGGCTTCAGTATTGTTGAATTTTGACCAAGGATGATTCAATCACACCATACACCGTTGTTAATCAAATTCACACATCTTTATTGTGGGTACCGAAATTGATTATTTATTTCGCATTGTATATACATGTAAGTCGAATCTATTTCTCACGAGCAAGAGCTTTGATAAATTTGATTTCAATCGTATTTTTCCACGCAAATGTTACATGTATGCATGTGCTAATCGGAATCACACATAAATGAACAACCAATGTGGATTACCATTGGTTTCTATAACCAATAAAACGCCGCCTAAACCAGGTCCCATAAAGAATTTCCAATCGAAAATGATTTGAAGACCAAACGTCCAATAAACAAATCAACATTCAAGCAATCATATGCAAATGAAGGTATCAGCAAGATCCTTAATCGAATTTGTTTAGCCATGTTATACGGTTGATTAGGCAAGCATAACAAATGCAATCGGTTTCGGTTTTCCCCTCGGTAAGGATTTTCGCTGCGGTTGACGATTTCTGGTTGGTGGCAAACAGTAAACTTTGCGAGTCATGTTCCACACAAACCGTCCCCGGGATAAAGAAGGGTTTTATTTTTATTTTGATATCCTTTGGGCGGGTTCTACGTACGACTGTGCCATAATGCCAGAACTTCGTGAGGCACGTGTTAATTATTTACATAATCCCACAGAATAATGCATCTCCCATCTGGATTTAGATACATAAGCATACACAATCCGCCATCGGGAATCGAAAGTATTGGTTGGATTTTATTTTGAATACATTATATAGGGTGTACGTCTGTTGTCTCCATCTTATCTGTAACTATCAGTCATGGTTTTAAATCTTTTTGAAAATTATTTGGCCTACACACTCACAATTTATCGCTGACTTAATCATACACTCAGAAAATTATCCGTACGATTGTCATTCGAACTTGTGGGATTTTGGCTTGTCTGTGGTTCCCGAGGTTCATGGTTCGAATCCCGATTGCAACTTTTTTTTCTGTGAGGAAAAATATCATACGATCGTCCTTGAACTTCTTTCCATTAGAGAATCGTATGAAATTTGCAATAATATCTTCTGGCAAATTTCCATCCAATATTCCTTAGAATTCTTGTTGATTTGTTGTCTAAAGTGTACCTAAATCCAAAAAGCAGAGCAGTTTACTGTTCTGTAAAATTTTAATAAGTCGACGATCAATTTTTTGACAGGAATTAAGATGGGGTTTGCTAGAATCTAGGCTGCTATCGTGGCCCAATTGCTTCACCACTTCAAATTTTTTTCGAAGATTTTACATACTAAACTTGAACGACATTTCACTTTTAAAAACGATTGTAATAGGCAAACTATAGAAAAATGTAAACTAACACAAAACTTTAAAAAAATAAAATACAATGAAACCTTTTTGAAAACTATCTCTAGTAAACGCGATGAAATTCGTTTGAAATCTTCTAGAACAGAAAGACCTATTTTGTCTTTGACTTACATACTTCTTCAGAATCGAGTAGTTTGAAAAAGTGTTTTTAAATTTAAGTATAAATTTTCATTGTCTTCCTACTTCAAATACATGTTTGCTTCATTGCTGCATACCAGTATTTTTTTTCAATTTCTTACATTAAACGTTTATTGTTTCTGACATTTTAGATTGTTGTGTGATGCAGTCATGGTAATTGGCCATAAGGTGACTATTTTTTAATGCTAGCTACCATCTAACAAGAGGCAAACATTAAATAGTGTTGTTCATTTATATTTGAAGTAAAAGCAGACAACTGCCTTTTCATTGATTGCATCACTTATCACATTGAATCCTGACTAAAATTCACCCTACCTCTCTAACACAACCATCCTTCACAAAAGTGTGGAAATTAAGATATAATTGGTGGTATTTGGTCTCTATAGGCAACAACTGTCGAACATACAACCTTCTCTTTCCCGAAAACAGTGAGAACATGGCCGGTGCCGCTCTCTAAATTAGTGAACTTATACATTGAAGATTGATACTTATAAATATCAAGCTCCATCAATGCGGCTCTCTATGAATTATTGGTTTTTTATTATATTTTGCGTACCATAAACTGCAATAATGTAGTGAAATCTTTCTGTATCAAGAAATTAATCAACTTATTAATTTTTATACTGTTAATTACTTGTTGAAATAAGTAAACATTTTATCATTAGGTTAGAGTTGACTCGCAAAACTTTTTATTTATTTTTTGCATTTCTGTTATATCCTACATGTTAAACAAAAAAATACAGATTCAGAATAGGAATACTTACTCGTATAATGCATAGACTCACCTCAGGTAGAACATTTAGTGAATTTATGATAGAATTAAACAAAAATACTATTAACTTTCTCATACTAGAAACTCTACTTGACTACCACTGAGAAGGCTGCGAAATATACTAAAAGAAGGAGTTTGCGAACGATCAATAAAGTAAAAGTGAGTGTAAACAAATAATAATGTTTCTCTTGAAACATAAGATTAGTATGAATCTGTGGTGAATATTTCGAAGAAATGGAAAATTTTCATGGATATTATCCGTTGATTATGTGATGTTAGTGAGGAAGTTTTAAACATTCATGTATATTTTTGTTGGTTCTAACTTCTTAGCGATGAAAAAGTCGAACAATCCTGAGAAAAAAAAAATGATCGAATCGAATGTACCGCTTCCAGGCAACAAAGATTGCTCACGTACAAAAATGACAATCTTATACTTATTCCAATTAGATACGCTATTGAAAAAAAAAAAACATCCGAGAATTGTAACGTTGTCTTGGTTGACCAACGTGCGGCAACGAATAGCCTTTAATACCATGCTTTGTAGAGATAATCGTCACATAATGTGAAATACTTTGAACGGGATAATTGAGTAAAATTTGGGGTGTGTGAACAGCACACACTTCCCTTGTGTCCCAGAGGGATAATAACTCTTCACAAGTGTATGAATGGTCGGGATTCTAGTTTATGCTTCTTTATTTCGTTCCATACCCGACAACTTGCCGTTTGTGATGCATGAATGACTAAGGGATGTCGATGATGTTTTGCTTTGTACACGAAGCTTGCCTTCGAAGTGAGCATCGAGTATAAATTTTGAACAGATTTTCTCTATTTAAAGGGGGTAGATGTTCTAGAAATATGTTTCCCCTGTTAATTATGCTGCAGAATGGTACCTACTATTTATCCTTGCATTCTTATCATTTGGTGCTTATCTCGTGTTCATAAATTAATGAACTTTTCAATCTGATCGCAGAACAAGTATGAATTATCAAGATTTAATTATCACTGTTTTAGATAACAATTTGCTTTTGAAGAAAAAAAAATCTATTTGTCATCTAGAATAAAAGAACTTTAACACCTCGTACATCTGCAATTATGAATGCATGAGTGATGTTAATGTGAAAACCTTAAAATACTTATCGCTAGTCGAAATAAAGGGATTTAATTGAAATAATAATGCAGGATTTTCTAGCTAATCAATAAATTATTGTCAAATGATGAATTTGATTTCAAAACAGTCTAAATTATTTGACAATATTTACGCCCTTTATCACAAGAATGTAAAAAAAATACACCTATAATTTCCCAAGTAACACACTTGTTATCTAATGATCAAAATGCCTCTTTAATTCATGATTTCATGTATTTTTCTAGGACACATAACTAACTTTTGGTATCTTATATGACCAAAACAGCGCAATAATTCGATTTATTTGAAACATCTTCAAGGTCACATGCTTTTAGATACAGATGTAATACTAATAATACGTTTCCAAGATACTCTGAATAATATGCTTTCATCGTGCTGATGTCTTATCTACACACTTAGAAAATTTTACAGTATTCGGTAATTTTTTACCGAACTTTCAACAGCTGAACAGTTCGGTAATCCGATTTACCGGATTTCGGTAAAATTTGACAAGTTCCGGTAATTTTTTTACCGGAATACTGTAAAATATCACCGAAATCCGGTAAATCGGATTACCGAACGTTCAGCTGTTGAAAGTTCGGTAAAAAATTACCGAATACTGTAAAATTTTCTAGGTGAGTAGGTAGTTTCTAGCACCATAATAACAAATAGGTTATAATCAAGTAATTTCAAAGTAAAAACAATTGCAGAAACACATGAACATACAATGCTTGTTTGAGAAATGTCAAAAGAACAGAAGTTAACAAAGATTGTTAAGATTGTTATGATTGAGGAAATTATGTTCGTTTATGAGGAGAATATGCACAACTCATAGTAAAAAAATGACAATCGTTTTTGGCCAAATTAATTATTTAATATATATCAGAAATCTAAAGATTGTTAATGCTCAGAACGCTTAACAAAATATCATATGCGAGGCAGCAATTTTTTTGTCAATTTTTGGGTTTCTCTTGCATAAATTAAGCGTCGTCCTAAAGATTTAAAAAACAATAGAAAATCCTCTTATATTTTGCAAGTTTGTAGCATCTCGTTGTAATCATCAAAAACCTTAATGGTGGATTAGAGACATGGTCTACACTACCGATTAAAGTTATTTTAAAAACATAAAAAAAATGTCTAGATTATCGAGCAATTTTTTTCGTAATCAAAGTTTCAACCGGCACTGTAATTTTGTCCATAGCTACGGCGTGAAGTTGATATTGAGGCCAAAATACATCTTGGGAGCAGTCCAATAACATACTCATGATGGTCCATTGCTAATTATTTGCGTTAGTTATTATAACATCATAATAACCATCTTCTTAGTAAAATATCAATTAACTGAGAAATTTTTGAAAAAATGACGTTTCTAGTCATCCGTCACAATGAATCAACTGCTGATGGTGATTCTTATTGAATGCTATAGTATTGAAAAATATGTTTTTTTCTTGTAGTTAGACCAGTGCTGTAACCGTTTCTTAAGAAGATATCTTGCAAATGGGCTAGATCTGCTTTTAAATCGATATAAAAAAATTATAAAAAGTAATGGGAATTCATAAACATATTCATCAAATTCATAACAAACATCACTGTCAAATTAGATCTGGGTTAACATCTGCTAGTTTGACACTTGTTGGATTCAATTGTTGTTCAATTTCTGCATTTAGTTTTACTTTTTAATAACTTGATTATAACCTATTGGTTTTTGTGCTATAAACTACCTAGATAAGACATCGTCATGTCAAAAGCACGTTATGCAGTGCATCTTTAAAACTTCTTATGCGACCTAAGAGATTTTATCATAAGATCGGTTAGTTGCGCTGTTTTGGTCATATTTGAGTCTAAAATTAAGTCATATGTACTAGAAAAATACATGTGTGACTTATGATAGGAGCATGTTTTGCGATAACATCCTCTCAGCTTGTATATGACAAAAGATGTTTTTTATTTCATTCTTAATAATCCTGTATAACATAATTTCAAGATAACTGACCCAAAAGATGTTTTTGGTGTTACTTGGGTATGATCCAAAAAATACATGTCATAAAATTTATGTGCATAGATCAAACGATTATAGTATGTTTTGTTATTATCATTATACGGATAGTTGTTATGTTTTTAACGCATGCCGTATTTAACATTTGAATACAACATACTAATGGCCCTTCTATGTTTCTTATATCAAAGTGTTTTCTGATGTAATCATTTGAATATTTAATACTTCTGGTGAAAAACTATTGCATATTATGAAATAAAAACACATGAGCAAAACATTGGTCCTATGCTTTAGAGAAGAAAAAAAATTGTTTGCCTACTTTTTTAAAAATAAAATATAGACACTGGTACTGTCCAGATCACACTACTATTCGAGATTTTTTTTTTTCGAATAGACGGTTTTTACCAAGAGATTTATTTATAGATCCATAGACTCATAAGAAAAACGAGTCTAATCGAAATACGTGGCTTTTCTATAATTTATTATCAAGGTTAGCAACCGGAACACAGTAAACAGATTTTTTTCAGCACATTAATTTTTTTTCGTAAATTCGATTACACTCGTTTTACAAACAAAGTATTCGTACATAATACACATTTTTATATTTAATTCATAAATTTCATAAATTCTGAGAAACATTCATATTGATTATTATCTCAAAATGCCATTATTACACCTTCGCCAGACAATGTACGAAAGAAATATCGTGGGTACCAGCCAATCACTATTCCTCTTATATTGTATCCGCACAAGATGGTATTGTTGCTGAGGAGGGCTAAAAGCATTTGTTTACCTCAACATGGAAGAAAAAGCATCAAACGCTTCGAGCCGAAAGCTGTGAATACGTGTTGATATTCACGCCACTTCTCACAAGTCAAAATGGCCTAGTGAGATCAACCATGGTTTCAGAAACAGGTTTTTTCAATAGGACTCAAAAGGACAGGATCAAATCTCAAATCAGAAATGTTACGAAAATCTGTACCAATCATTCAAGATCTCGCCATGGTCTTTTTTTTCTAAGTTATTTTTTAGCGATAAAACAGATCTGTCAAATATCCATGCAACGATAAGCAGTAGAATGCATATATTATGTTTTCAACAAAACTGTCGTTGTTCTTTGAATTGTTTTCGTGCAATACACAATGCTTTGATGTTTTGACAACACATGTTGTTACAGAAGTCAGGAAGTACCGCATCACGTTTCTAAAAATTCAATAAATAGCTTTGAGTGTTGCAAGTATACTTGTAGTATCAAGTACCAATTTGATTTATATACACACTTAGATTTTTTTACAGAAATCTGTAAAGTGTTACCGAATTCTCAACAGCTGAACGTTCGGTAATCCGATTTTACGGATTTCGGTGAAATTTTACAGATATCTGTAAAAAAATTACCGGATTTCGGTGAAATTTTACCGAAATCCGTAAAATCGGATTACCGAACGTTCAGCTGTTGAAAATTCGGTAAAACTTTACAGATTTCTGTAAAAAAATCTAAGTGTGTATATATATGTCAAAATATACAACCATGCAACCATGCAAGGATGAACAAATTTATTAACTAGAACGTTTTGAAAACATGTAACGTTTTCCGGAGTATTGTTTTGCGCTCCTATTGAGTGTTACGAATTTCACCCATCAACTTCGTTATAATTTTTTATGATGCAACGAGTTTTCAACATAAACTGTCATAAACATAAAATTAACACAATATCGATATGACCATAATACTCTCTAAGCATGTACCTCAACAAAAGGTGATAAAGGGTTTTCAAATAGATGTTCATAGTTTATTGTAGATTTATTCAAAACCATGAGTAAGGATCCGGATTTGGTTTTATGTTGCTACATAGTTCAGTAGTTCAGGAGTAACACCGAAAGTGTACATTTGTCGGTGTCAACAAAAACTTATCGATCAAATAATATACGATCCTAGAGTTGATTAATTCAAGAAGATTTTTGGGGTTGGAACTTGGGCCTAGACTAACGTTGAGCATGTGACACGCAGAAAAAGAGCAGCAATTACTCTGATTTAATTAACACATGTACACCAATGAGACCTCTTTTTCTACGTGCTGATATGTCATTTCATAACATACTATCACGTAGAAAGATAAAATCGATATACTGAAATTGAACAATTGGCGCTGGCATCAAAAGCTGTTGTTGAAATCTCTACAGATGCGCAGAAAGGCTAAAAATATATCGAAAAAACATAACCTGATGGCGCTAAACGAGGGACAACAAAACTATTTGCCATATTTGCCCCATTTCCAATCCAAAGGTTTGGTCCATACTTGAAGAAATTCTGTATCTTCCTGAACTTTTCCGGATCTGTGGTTATGCCTTTTTTGACGCATCCATCCGTTCGCGAGATTGTCCGGTGCTCCGTGAATGTCTTTATCTCATGAGATATGCTTGAATGATGAATTACGAGCTGCTTTCAGATCCATCTAGATCATTTAGCAATGGGGCACTTCATTTAAGAAATAGCTGCGCTCTAAGTGGTCGGATATGCAAGTTTTTCACAGCGTTTCGTTGTTGCCTAGTTCTGCTAATCCTAGTTTTTCACAGTATAAAACTAACGTGGTTAAAAGATATTCATCATGAAGGAATAGAAAAGAAAAATAATTGTGCTCAGTAACCTGCAAAATCCATCAGAACTAGCAAAACTGCTGGATTGTCATAAAAGTACTGTGGCGCGGGTGATTAAAACAATGGTAACAACTGCCCACAAAGTACAAATAAGCGCCTGTGAGTAGAATCGTTGGTCGTCAACTGTGGGTGAAGGTCATTCGGAAAATCAGGCCTACTCCCTACATTTCGGATTCAGATTTGGCGAAAAAACTATGCGTTGAATCCATCTCCGAGAAGGTTATAAATGTTACAGAGTAAGCAAACAACCCAACCGAAGCCGCAAACAATAAACAGTGTCCAAAAGACTCGCCCGTAAGTTGTACGACTAAGTTCTGACGAAACTCGATAGACGTATTTTGATCGATGATGAGACATACGCTAAAGCAGATTTTAAACAAATCCCGGGGCTCAAGCACTATAAGGCTTCCAGTCGCGGCAAGGTTCCTGGTGCAAGAAAATCAGAGTTTTGTGACGGATTAAACAGTGAACTCACCTGTTTTTCCAAATGGAGTTCCTCAACCAAAGGGTTTACCCTTCGTTAAGTCCCATGATGGTCCAGTTACGTTTTGGCTAGATCTAGTCATGCCATTACAACATGGAAGTGCAACAATGATACAGCGATAATGGGGTCCAGTTCATCCAAAAAGAGCTGAATCCATCAAATTTCCGTCCAATATAGAAGTATTGAGCGATAATTAAGCGTAAACTGAAAATGAAGACATGACATGAACATGCAGTCAACAATGACATTGGTGAGAATAAGATAAATAATTGGTGAAATCAGGTGGCGGGCTGTTGAGATGGCGAATTCGTCCGTGCCTCGACCTACCCCGCAGTGGGATGTTAAGCAAAGGTAGCGTCCTTGATTCGAGTACTACTTTACCGATGCCCTTGCGCTCAATTTTCAATACTTCTATTCCATTTCCAACCTACCGTACACTGATGGAACTTTCAACACTTTCTTTTCATATCTTTCATTCTAGTAAACATTACTGTCCACTCTTGGTGCCTCATGGTGATAAGCGAACATCTCCTTCTACATCATAATCGTTACTCAACGCACGGAGAATACAAAACATAACAATTAGAGTATGGTGAAATCAGCTATACAAAACCGTCGGCTGATTACTATATGATAATAGTAATATACAATGGTAATACGATGAAAATAATACGATGTTGTGATGAGATACTAAATAATATACACATTAACATAGAATGCAGCTGTTTGCCTCTTCTCCTGCGATGTTAGATGATTGAAACTCTGAAATTGCTAAAATTACCAAAGTTAGATGAAAGAAAGTTGATCACTGGATAATCATATGAAATTTTTTTTCGGCTTATTGTTTGCCTAAATTTTCTTTGCTATTCTACTGTCCAGTGATCAACTTTCTTTTATCTAACTTTGGTAATTTTAGCAATTTCAGAGTTTCAATCATCTAACATCGCAGCAGAAGAGGCTAATAGCTGCATTCTATGTACATATGTATATTATTTAGTATCTCATCACAACACCGTATTATTTTCATCGTATAATCATGTATATGGTTATCATATTAAAATAATTATTCAAAAAATAAATTATAATAATTATATTTCCTCTGCTTCAAGGTTACAAGGAAGCTGATTCCAGATAGTAAAGATATTTATTGCATTGTATCTTAAGGTGTTTTTCTATTAATTTGGATTATTGGATATCGTTAAAATTGATAAATGCTCTTCAATTCTGCAGATTATGTATATCCATATATCATGAATACATAAAGGGTGATACGGTCAAAATTTGGTCAAGGGAAAACGCGTGTAAATCGGTGAAATCGTTTATTTAAAAAATCTAATTAAATTTCTTTTTCAAGTTCAATTAGTATAAAATTCAGGAAAAATATTCAGTTAGGCTTCCGCTTTTCCAAATCCGAATTGCCGGGCCTTAAGCTTGACCCCTGCCATCAGATTTTGTACAGCCACCTTGTCCACCTTCTTCGCCGCAGAAAGCCAGTTTGCCTTGAACTGCTGCTCGTCCTTA
Organism: Aedes japonicus; assembly: GCA_034211315.2. Taxonomy (NCBI): domain Eukaryota; kingdom Metazoa; phylum Arthropoda; class Insecta; order Diptera; family Culicidae; genus Aedes; species Aedes japonicus. The sequence goes on along the minus strand of JASCZW010000187.1, from coordinate 181,583 downwards.
GCAGTTTTTTTTGTCTTCTTTAGGTTCCGCTTGACAATAGCCCAGTATTTCTCAATTGGGCGGAGCTCTGACGTGTTGGGAGGGTTCTTGTCCTTGGGAACCACCTGCACGTTGTTGGCGGCGTACCACGCCATGGCCTTTTTACCGTAATGGCAAGATGCCAAATCCGGCTAAAACAGTACGGAACAACCGTGTTTCTTCAGGAAAGGCAGCAGACGTTTATTCAAACACTCTTTCACGTAAATTTCTTGGTTGACAGTCCCGGAAGCTATGAAAATGCTGCTTTTCTAGCCACAGGTACAGATGGCTTGCCAAACCAGATATTTCTTTGCGAACTTTGACAGTTTCGTGTGCTTGAAAATATCTGCTACCTTTCCCCTTCCTTTTGCCGTATAAAACTCCTGTCCAGGAAGCTGTTTGTAGTCGGCTTTGACGTAGGTTTCGTCGTCCATTACCACGCAGTCAAACTTCGTCAGCATCGTCGTGTACAGCTTCCGGGATCGCGCTTTGGCCGTCGTATTTTGTTTATCATCGCGATTTGGAGTCACTACCTTCTTGTAAGTCGATAGTCCGGCTCGTTTTTTGGCTCGATGCACGGTTGTAGACGATACACCCAGCTTATTTGCGGCATCTCGGAGAGATAGGTTAGGGTTTCGCTTGAAACTACCGGCAACTCTCTTTGTCGTCTCAGCGGCTTCCGGTTTTCGATTTCCCCCCGATCCAGACTTCCTGGCTGTCGACAAACGTTCCCCAAACACTTTAATTACATTTGTAACGGTTGATTTGGCAACTTTTAGCGATTTTCCCAACTTTGCGTGCGAGTAGCTCGGATTTTCGCGATGCGCGAGCAAAATTTTGATACGCTGCTCTTCTTGCTTGGACGGCATTTTGACAACTGAAGAGTGGATTCCAAAATCAAAATAGGAGCAACATTCTACACACACACACCTTCAAAATGAGGGGTGTTCAGGTTTTTTAAATGCAAAATTGAAAGAAATACGTCAAGTTGATATTGACCAAATTTTGACCGTATCGCCCTTTATATATTTTTTAGTGTTTCGTGTATAATTACATGTTTTATGTATTATTTAATTACAACATGACCTTTACATTCTAGAGATACATTCACCTGCCACTAATTTAGCCGTTTAGAAGCACCAAGCTGCATTTTATTACCATGTGCCAATTATTACTATTTTAATTATTTTATCATGTATATTACATATGGTTATAAATTTAATCATATTAAATATCCAGATATTGACGAATAGCAACTATAACATATTATTATTACATATGCAAGTATATTTCATTGCTCTATTACATACTATATATATATTGCATATTATGACATATTATTTACATCATATATAATAAATGCTAGGTTGGGAGGAAGCATCAGGGTATCATTCATACTAAAATTGGACGACGGTTTCATTGACTGCCTGAGTCTAGAAGGAATGAACAGCATCATTTCTAGGGGTTTTTTTTCATTAGGGCGAATCTACAATTGAGAGATTCTCTCCGGGCTCGCTCTCTTTCATTCATTACAGCGCCATTATAAAACTTACGAGGCATTCTTTAGTACAGATCGAAACAGAACAGTGCTGGCTAGCATACTCTACAAATAGTAGAATAAAAAACGTAAAGGTGATTGGTTTATGAAAGAAAAAGAGCGAACCCGGAGAGAATCTCTCAATTGTAGATTCGCCCTAATGAAAAAAAAAACCCTAGATTTGCTTTATTCTACCGATTCGATTATGATGCTGTGAATTCTACTCCAACGCTTTTAGTGAGAGTGACGCGCCCTTCTTAACAAGCCACCCTGTAGTAAGCTTAATAAGTATTGCGAATTGGGTTATTTGATTTGTTGGATCGTTTCTCAAATTCCCGTGGATTTTGCGTGAGTGTCTCTGCTTAGGGGACCACCCCTCCGTTTTTGGCCCTTCATACAGCCATATTGGGAATTCAGATCGGTGGTTCAATTTGATCTTGCTATAAAGTGGAGCTGCATTCAAGCCAAGGGCTTGAAGGGATGGTGGCTTCGTTCGATAAATTCCGACTTATTTAGGCAACTTATTGCATAAATAACTAACTATTCATTAATAATAATTTAATTTTGCACCAAGAGACTGCTTTTCTTATCCATATTCTTTAGAATCATATGCTCCTTTAAATTCATAGGGATTTGTATTCGTGGTACTTTTGAAGCATTTATCGCAATGTCATCAATCTGTCCACAGAAATGACTTGAATTTCTCGTATTCATTCATTCAAAATACGAATTGAATGTTACCATGTTTGAAAGTGACTGCAATTTGTCCTTATCACACTTATTACTTAATCAATCACACGTTAAAACGCTATACTCCAGTTACGATGTAGTAGCCATCGAAGAGATTACTTCTGACCAACAATATATTTCCTGTGAAAGTTATCTATAATTGGCTCCTTGCATTTCCCCTGAATATATTAGACACTTTCAGCGTAACAGAATGTAAGTGTTAAAAACATATTGATAACTAACCTCGTTTGAAACTCAATCAACATATTTGAAATGATGACCTCCACTTTAAGTAGGCATCCCTTGAATTAGCTAAGCTGCAATCACATAATGCGCAACACAACAATAACTATACTACACTCAACATAGTCCACTCATTAGGCAATGACCAGTTGCACCTAAAATGTCTTTGGTCCTGATAATGTCTTTGGTTCATTAGAAAACTAGGAAAATTTAAACTAATAGTACGTTCACACTACAGCTTATATTACGTGATATAGAGTATCTTGATATCAGCAACTATACATCTAGTTTTCACTGGAAATAATGTACATGGCATTTGATATCAAGATACTCTATATCACGTAATATAGGTTGTAGTGTGAACGTACTATAACACTTTACTATTAAAAAATAATATAAAAAACTGAAACTATAAACTACAAAACTGTAAGCACTTCTTTGCTTTACGTAATTTGTGTATACTCTTTCGAGAGTGACATCTTGTTAAGATTATCAGCTTTTCACTGTCATACATAATTAGTCAAACAAATCATTGCTTTATTACAGCCATATACCAATGTGCATGTTGTTATTATAATTAGATCGTTAAGTAAAAACAAACAGCTGGATGCTATCTCGGAAAATCCTTATCTATCACTCACAAAAAACCCACTGTTTCTGTCATTCTCTCAAGACGTCCAGAAAGAAATGTTTCTAGTCAATTGAAAACATTTTCGAACATGTCTATCTGCTGTGTAATGTTTAATGTTGTGACGTTTTATTGCGACAGTGCCGATTGAAGAAAACATTGAAATTCAAATCCCTTCAAACCAACCATTCCAATCAGTTCACCTTTATTGTCGCTATGCTATAAATCTCACAGTCAAGCAGCAAGCGCAGTTAACGAAGTGTGTTTTGTTTTGTTTAAAGGTAAGTGATAATTACTTCAATTATTCTGCAGGCAGATAAAACTATGGGGGGTTATCAGTCTGTAATTATTAGCTAATTATAGAGCAGAACACTAGTCGGTAGTAATTATGGCAATAATTTCAAATTCACTTATCGTAATTACAATTTTAGACAACAAATTTGGTTCATTGTTGGCTGTTTTCACCTTTCTTGCAGAGATGCGAGGCCCGGAGGGTCAAGAATAAAATACTTATTTCGACGAGCTCGCTAAAAGTTCATGCGTGTATATTAGCGTGATTCAATTTTTTTATTAATTCGTCCCCAGAAACTCGTAGAGCACTAGTTCTTTAAAAGTTATATGAGAACACTCATTTTTAATAACGCTAGATCATGTCACGGTGTTCCATTGATAATTAATTTAAAAAAATAATTATTCCATTAAAACCGTAAACGGCAGTTCGTTTGTCATAACATCCTACATCACAGGTAGAGTTAAAAGAAAAAAATTGGGATTTTTTTTGAACTGCGGCTTTTTGAAGTCCAAGGGCCGGATTATTTCAAATAAAAAAAAATCCTAAGCTGTATAATGCGATAGAATACCTTTGAAAATAACAATGTAAAAAATTTCATTTTTGTCAGAGAAACGTACCTTTCCAATGATCTAATAGCTGTGGGATAAAAATCAATATTTTTACTATTTTTTTTTATTTTATTTTAGTAATAGGTAGAGACCTCCACCAATAACTCTTACATTTTCTTTGGTGGTTGTTTCGTTCGCTCAATTTGGTTTGTTGGTTGCAGAGAAACACGACTTAGGGGAATTGTTGTTTTCGGAACATGTTCCAGGCATACCTCTGTAACCCTAGGGGTTGGTTTAAAAATTATTTTAAAAATTATTATTTACAAATGTTCAATGGAACTACAGGGCAGGCCCAAATAAGTGACCCATGAAACAAAGACTGTATCTCCCTCGAATAATTTAAATGTCCCTTTGTTATTCTATTTCCTATATTTTATTGTTTATGTGTACATACGTACATTTCGATTTTATCGCTTTGAGGCTTAATTATTGCCCTTAGTCTGTTCGGAAAGGCACGCACCTGATTTCCGGGGATTTCATCCCATATCTTATGTATGGTAGCTTTAAGTGTTTCAATAGCCATTGGTTAGAGATTTCGAAAGTGAGCTTCCATGATTACCCAAATAGATAAATCCTGAGGATTGGTATCTGGCGAAGCAGCTGGCCATAATTCCTTAGGAATGAAGTCAGGCAAATTCTTGGTGCACCATGCGCGGGTAATCTTTGCTCCATAAGACGGCGCAGAATCCTGTTGAAACACCCATCATTGACGTATGCTTCTTCAAATCCTTTTCCAGGACCTCTTTTACCAGGACGTTGATTTTTACACCCTTACCAATAAAGCGGTGGTAGACGACCTTCTGCAGAAATCGCTCCCCAAACCATGACCGAAGTATGATTTTGGAAGGGTTGTATTGCGCGAATCGAAGAAGGGATTTCCTGAATACTCACTGCATAGACCCTGTCTTTTTAAGCTTTAAAACTTTGCTGCAATACGAGTTTTTTCGCATCCGTAAACACAACTATATCCTGAATCAGTTTATATGATGAATCAGTTTATATGAACAACGACAAGGATTTCGGCGAATTCGCTCACGCGCCGCCTTTACAAGCCGTTTAGTACGTACACTGCGAGTACCTGGCTTTTTCTTTGGATCGATGGTTCTTCTCGTCCTCGATCTTCTCAACGTCCGGTCGATTAATGTGCGGCATATTCCTTCCTTTTGGGTCTCGGCCAGTATCTGGTTGGGACGCTTTCCCGCCAAATGCAACTGCAAAATCTATTGTCTTTTAAAATCCATATTTTTCGTAGGCACTTCTTGTCGACGAAATCTAGGGAACACTAGTTAGTTTCCATATTAATCAGTCCTTCTTTAATTTGCTGGCAACCAGATGGCTCTGGCGATGGCTAGAAGAATTCCACACTGAAACAAAATACTGCGTCACTTATTTGGGCCTACCCTGTATGGTACCATTCATTTGGTGATTGTTGCTCGTATTTCATATTTATATACAGCAATTCCACAGAATAAAGATAAACTATCTCTCAGAATTTCATAATAATTACTAGCTTTGTTCCTTATCAGAAAATATTAGACCCGTATTTCGTGCGATAGGGTGGTCCCAAAAATTGACTCTTTTTAAAAAATGCATTTTTAGCTTCATAACTTTTGAACCGTTGAGACAATTATATCAACGTAATAGAGAAATGAGAGGTTATTAAATATGCTTTTTGAACCAATATAAAAATACGTTATTATTAAGACATTTCATTTTCAAACATTTCAAAAATGGACTATATTTGTTTTTCATGAATTTCATGGTCTCGGGCCCAGAAAGCCCCCTCGTTTTTTATACCTCTTCATGAGAGTTTAAACCCTACCCTACCCTGCTTCAAGTCGCCCAGTTTTCCTAGCATTTATCATTAGATACTGAATTCCACTGGGTTCAAATAAGGAGACGATGCAGGTCATTCAGAAGAACTGATGAAACATGGTAAATTTTGCCCACACTACTGTTGAGCATTTACTTCCTTATGTGCTGGATCTGAATCCTGTTTGAAACAAAAACATTTCCTCTCCAAAAAGGTTCTTAGCATAGGAAAATATGTGGTCTTTGATAAGGTATTCTTAATAATACTCTTTATTTATTTCCACGCCCCTGTCTATGGTTAACAGGGGTAATTTGCCTTTTGACGATATGATACCTCAAACAATCACCGCAGCAGCACTTTGGTACCGTTCAACCCCTCGTTTCTCAGCTGGTATTTCACGAAGACTTGCCTCACATACACGATCATTTTTTTTTGTTCAGAGACACTTCCCAATTAGTTGTAGTAACTTCATTAGGACTTAGCAAGTCATATTTATGTTATCTCCACCGAATGGCAACAAGTGTGCACCTTGGGTTTCAAAGTAAACACTTTTTCATCCGAAATACTTATGGTATGACCAGCGTGCGTCTTAAGCAGCGCCCGTGATCTGGTAGCTCTGTTGGCAATATTCTTGCGTGTCGATCCATGAATCCTCTGTTTTTCAAAAGCCCCATATCCAATGTTCCGTTTTAATATATTTTGTATGGTTGTGTGGCTCATTTTCATTTCATACGCTATTTTTATAGCCGAGCAGGATTCCTTCGAATTCGCTCCTTCACTGCCTTGACCGCTGAGGAGGTGCATGCACTGCGTTTCTTGCAGGGTTTCGCCAAAGGAACCACAGTGTCAGTATCCTTAAAATGCTTTATGGTCCTATACAGAAACAGTCTGCTCAATTTCAAATGCGACAGTTTCCGTCTGATTTCCATTTTTGTGAATCCGTCAAGATGGAAGATCCGAATTTGTTCTCTACATACATCCATTTTGGTTTTCGTCAATTAAAGGACACAAATTCAGTTTGTTATTTACGAATGAACTGACAACAAGTGACTTGTATCAAAACGTACACAAGGAGTTCACCGATAATGGTATAGATTGTAACGAGGGGATCACATATGAGTGTATCACTTTCAAGTTGCCACCCTGTATATACAAGATGAGGTGTGTCAGCATAGGTTGTATTGCATAAAGCTTTAACGTCCCTAATAAATTTATTAAGGTCAGTGGCGTATCGTCCATATGTGTACCTCGTGCACTGCACAGTCTAAAATTGTATATTTCATATAATTCATCGATCGTGGATCGTTTGTAGATGTTTTTTTTTCCTATAACTTGATTGTAGATGAGTTAGTGTCTGTTTTGTGCACTTTGTGGTCTGCACAGAGTAGTTTTACTCACTGGCTAGTTGAAATTTTATTCTGTTTTTTCGGGACATTGACAAGGTACTTTTTGTGGCATATCACAAGAGACTCGGCAAAGGAGCAACTATGGAGCAAGCTATTGTTGTCAAAATTGACGTCCGGGTTCGAAAGAAAGTGCACAACCGGTTAATTTTCTCACGAGACACCACTGATTAAGGTGAATTTACTCTCGGTGCAAACAATCTTTATAATTTCCGAAGGAGTCTCATCATTATCATCATCAAAGTTCAAACGTAGTTCTTTCGTCCAAAATCAAATTACTGTTAATTAAAATATATTCCCTATGCTCTGGTTAATGAGTAGAAAATTGTGAATACATTTTCATTAACAGTAGTTTAATTTTTAACGAAAAAAAACTGCCTATGAATTATAATGCCGGATTTTGTGTATTTGTGAAATTGTATAAGCATTTTAGTTATTTTTATTGTATTATTCATTTTTTACATGATATGTTATTATCTGATACTACTTATTTCCGCAGGTTTCACGTAAGTGTCTCTGCTTACAGGCCTACCCAACCCATTTGACCCTTTTGTGATGTCTTGAGCAACTTTTTAAAACTTTCTAAGATACACACTTGGGTGAAAAAAAAAAGAAATGGAATTTCTGCTTAAAAATTCAAATCAAGACCTCTCGAGATTCGAGATTTAAGAGCCCAGAGCTGCAGAATGACAAGCCATTTACTTGATTTTGTTGGCCATGTTTTATTTATAATAACGGGCTAGTGGGGTCCCGTGCTCGCACTTTTTCTGATGAAAATATTACTTAGAAAAAGTGTTTATTTTTTAATATTCCCATATACTTCTGAAACCTTAAAAAAAGAACCAACATTTTCATTTTCGAAGCAATAAACAATTTTTAAGCATGTGAATTTATCAACACTATTTAGTCTTTTTTTACAGGGTTCCATACTAAAAGTGGAACATTACCCACGTGCAAAAAAAAAATCTTTGTGTAATCCTAAAAAAAAAAATTGTTGTAGGAAAACTGTCAACCAAGTTTTTTTTTTTAATTGTGTTTGGTTTATATACCCATGAATCCAATGCATGAACAAAGTTTTGTAACAATCTGAGACCCTTCGGTCCAAACATATACGATAATAAAATAAATTTACAAGATTTACCAATTGCTTAGGTTTTAAAATTTAAACAAGATATTCATCATTCCAAGCCTAGCTAGTACAACATCTTGGTCAAAATGCGGCTAATTTTTACCACATACATTTATTATTGCCAGTACTGTATGTGCAATACTGCAAACAAATATTTACCATGAGCACAGTTTTAAACAGTTCCATAGTTGAAATTTTCAAAAATGTTCCAAGTTAAATTTGAATGCGGAATCGTCTCGAAAATCGAATCGTATCGCCTTCATCCCGCATTATCCGTTCCTACGGTTTACTTTGTGCATAAAACATACGGTTCTGTTTGAGCCCCTCTCAAATATGCAAATTTATTCAATTTTAAATGCAGAAGTGTCAATGGTGATAATTTGAAAATTCAGATTCTTTTGACGGGTTCCTTCTCCCAATAAAATAAGTAAATTAAAAACCCATTGAAAACACGTTTGAGTCATCACAGCAAAAAGAATACCTCCGAAAATAAAACATTAACGATCGATCTTAGGTCAGCAGAATGTTTGAATATTATCGTAGTACTACCAATTCAGTCCAAAGGTATGGCAAATTTACTTGTAAAAATCAATTAACTCCCCATCTACCAGGTCTTGTCACGCTATAAAACTACCATGAGTATGTGCATGCTATGTCTCTTTGATATTCGTTGTAAACCATGTTTTCGGATCTATCAGCATCACAACATAAAACCGCATAGATTGGGTACCTCTTTATCAACAAACAGTACATTATTCGGCAAAATTATAATTCTAAATGATTCTGCAAATGATCACTCATGAAAATAATTCAGTTTTAGTTATTGAATCGTCAAAAAGGAAAAAAAAACAAATTCAACAGAACAAAATACGACTAAACGAACATTTAGCAACAGCAAGAAACATTGAAGGCCGAGTGCACCGACGAAAGTTTAAAAAAAAACAGAGCAATGGTTACTAAATATGTGAAATAGATTTTACGTACAATGGCATACACAGATAAAACGAAACATTCAATTTTCTGCGCTATCTAATGCACATAAAGGGAATGCTAGATTTGGCAGAAAATAATGAGAAATTTTATGTAAATTTAAGCCAGATAACGCCTGAATCAAGCCTGTTGTATGAAAGATTGCAAACATTGTTGTAAAGCGCCTCAAAGACTACAATCAATTGCGTTGTTTACACCTTCTTTGGCTTGGAATTAAACGAGGGAAAATTTTACGCGCTTGTTAAACTTAATTATTTTTTTCTGTGTATGCCCACTTTCGAACTTTTGTTTTGTACATGCACTCGTAGGTGGGACAGGTTAATGCTTAAAACAGAGTTTCTCAGTTGGCAGCATTTGGGTGGTTCAAAGTAACTTTTCAGGTCCAACGCACTCAATCGATTTTCAGATCCTTCTCCCAAAATGAGAGCTCATTTGGTTGCAAACTCAAACTGCACTGACCTGTTGAAGCTTCTTCTTTATTAAGCTTTACACGTCTTCAAAAAAGTTCTGGTTTCACAATTTCATTGTTCTCAAAAGACCCTCATATATGTATATTGATTGCATATCCGTATGTATTAATTTATAAATAAACATGAATACTGATACTGGGAATAAAGTTTCAATTGTCAAAACTTTGCATTCAATTTGAAAAAAAAAGTGCTACTCAGCACGCTAAATACAGCAGGTAGTCAAAGAAAAAGTGTTGCATAATGTGGTACTTTTAGCAACTAAAAAATTATGCCTTTTTCAGAACATTATGCAACTGATTTTTAGGTGAAGAAAAGTAGGCCTCGAGCTTACACTACAGCGTTTTTGTGATACGCAGCTGCAAAGAATGTTGTTTTAAACTCAAGTCCCCAAGATTTACATAAGACTTATGCTTATATAGTAGCAATGGACTACTGTAATATTCGTGTTGATTTACTTCAATATGTACCCCTAACAAATAAGCCGGATAATGTTTATTGGAATTTAATCCTAAGACAATAAATATTAGAACTTATCACCACAATAAATTTGCCGAAATTCCTTGAACTTTCCTTGAACATTCCTTGAACTTTTCTCAAGTCAAGTAATAATCGTCAATTTCCGTTCGATCGATCAGAAAAGATCAATAATATCAACAGTAAAACTTCTTCAATTGTAAACGCATTTTCAAACGGTCTTTCCGCACTTAGGAAAAATGATTTTTAAGTATTTTAGAAGGCTCAATTTATGAACGAAGACACTGAAGAATTTTAATTGTAGGTATATGCCTTTTACTTTTTGCAATTTAGATTCGACTATAGAACTCCATCAAGTACGTCATGCTTTTGGAGGGGCTTACAAGCTGAGGCGAATAATACAAAAGTTGTTTGATATCCACTCAACACATGCGTTGATTGGGGGAGAGGAAGTGGTTGAAATTTTGTATTTTTGCTTGTTGTGTTAAAAACGGTCTTCTTTAGAGATTTTGACGTTGAAAGACACGAACACTATCCTCTGGAAAAGGTAAAAGGGGCATAATGAGCATATGGGGCGAAATGGGTATCGTCAATTCCACAAAAAACATGCCCTTTTTAATGAAACATCACAACCCGTTATAATGTACCAAACATACTATTTTCTAAGTAATCGAAATACATTGGAAAATAAATCTCTTTCATCGGGGAATGAAGTTGCTGTAATATGCTGGCATAAGGCTTGTTCGCGACAAAATCTGGACACCCCTAAATACGTATGTCTCTGGAAATACTTCATCAACGCGTGAAATATTTCGCAGACTGATGAACGTATGTCTGTTCATTGTGTAAAATTTATTTTTGGGTGGTACTACAAGCATTTAGATCGATGATGGCGTTGAAAGAAGCGCAAGTACGAAAAGCAATAGTGTGCGGTCGCAATGTAAATCCTAATCTTTCAGTTAGAAAACTAAAAAAAACAGCTTGATCTTCCTGTAAGCAGTGTCTATTCAATTTTAAAAATAATTTCAATCATTTAGTTCAAAGCATCGAAGTAGACACCTCTGCAAGCAGTAGTTAAACATTTTGAGGCATATTCGACATAAATATACAGGCATTGTAAATTATTTCTATCGCTATTAGTTAGTATGAGCAATAAGCGTACAATTACTGTGCATTTTTGTACACAAAAGCAGTATTAAGTGCCAAGCCTTTCTTAGTTCAGTAACCAAAAATCTAAAAACTGCACTCTATTGCACAGTTGTTTTGAAAATTCCTTTTCAAAATTTCAGAAGTGACATCGACCGTACCTTCTTTTCAAAGTGATATTTACTCTGACAATGCCTAGTGAATAACCCAGTTAGCGTGGTCAGATTTGCATTTCTTAGACTGAGTAAAGCTCGTGTGATGATTTTAGATTATTTTGATCAGTGATATTTTGAATGAACCCTCCCGTTGGCACAAGTAGCGATGGTTCCTAGATTTTAAACTCTGATTTCAGGCAGGATGTAGACGGTTTCGAAGACAAAAAAATTCAAAAAAAATTGTAAGTTATTATGCCGAAGAGAAGAAGAAGAATGAAGCATAAAAACAGAATGTTTTGTTTTTCGTAGTAATTTTCATATACACACCAAATTTTGTTTTTTCGTTTCAGCAAAATGATTTACTGGTTTTTAACCAGCAATTCCTTTTTTGCTGAAATCCAGCAATCGGTTTTACCAGTAACTGAAAAACAGCAAATGTCAAAAATTTTGCCGAAATCCCAGTGACCCTTTTAACTTGTCAAATATAAGCCACGTGTCAACGACAGAAAGTTTTATCGATTTATCATCCAGCTCAAGTTGTGAGTTTTTTGTTTAGTTGGAAACACATTGAAAAAATCTTCGAAACCGAAATCAAAACATTGTAATTAGAAAACTATACGAAGAAATGTTTGGTAAGTAAAATATATTGAAAAATAAAAACATTATTTTTGTAGATTGATGTCTTCTAGACGAGAAAATGCCGGTGGAATTTGTGGTAGTAAACTGATACTGTTTTTTTTACTTATTTTAAATAAAAATGGATCTGCAGTAATCTCATGAAATTTTATCGTAGATTGTGAATGTAAGCAGATTGATTTAATTTATTATTATGAATGCCTTTGTCAATATTAACATGTCCGAAAAGGTTGCCTCAGGTTTATTTGCATTGATTGATTTATTTTTAATTGCATATTCATTTAGTAAACATTGCGCTGACATTTCAGCAGCGCCCAAAAAATTGCTGGTAAAACAGCAAACTTCGAGGGTTGTGAGTTTGCTGATCGTTCAGAAAAACACAAGCAAGTTTGCTGAAATTTCAGTGAAGTGCTGTCAGTTTCGTGACATTTGTTTTTGCTGGAATAACAGTAACATTAATTTTGCTGGATAGATTGCTGGTTTTACAGCTCGGCAAAATCCAGCAAAATTTTGTTGATTTCCAGCGAAAAAAAATGAGTGTGTATACTTCAGAAGGCCTAACAACTAAAAGAGCGAAGATTTTGCAAGATCATATCTAACCACAAGCCGTAATTTTAAAACACATTATATTACAATTATGGAAAAAAAATAGCGATAATTGGTTACTTGGGAATGCTCAGGACGAGTTTTGAAATTTATTGAATTGATACAATTTGAACTACTCTACTATGAATACCCCACAGAGAAGTTTACAAAGAAAAAGTAAATTAAAGAAGCGAGCAGTGACACAAATTTGCACAGCTGAAAAAATCCCAAATTCTGCTTCTACACTCACGCTTCACTTTACTCAATTTTTGAGTACAATTGTATGCTATCTCTTTTTCTCTCACGGACATGTTACTCAATTTTCGTTAAAAAGTGGATCTACTCAAAAACTTAGTTGATCAACTTTTTAACGAAAATTGAGTAACATTTCCGTGAGAGAAAAAGAGATAGCATACAATTGTACTCAAAAATTGAGTAAAGTGAAGCGAGAGTGTATGCCAGCTCAGCCACACGCAACATACAAATTGCTCTACCTTTTGATCTGTTGGGTAAAATTAATTGAAATTTTGCGTAGACATAGTTGAATGTGAATTGTTTACACTCTGTGAGTTGATTTTATCAGGTGCGCAAAAGTTTTCAAGATGACGACAAAGAACAGCTCGTGCGCAAAAAAGTATTGCACAAGTACTTTGAGAGAAATTGAGAGAAATGGAAAAGTAACCACCGCTTTATAAATAAATGTCCCTTTTCAGGGCTATTGTCCTAAAGAGTTGTTTCAAGAGCAAAATCTATTGATTATGACACACGGGAAGTATGCGTACGGAAAAACCCCGATTAGAAGTCAGCCTGTGAAAAGGTGAACAGAGTAAAAGCTTTCGGCAGAAATGAAGTCGACAAGAATTCAGTCAGCGAAATGGCGGCTGGCAGAACAGTTTCGAGCACTGCTTTGAAACTTAAAAGAGCCTACTAAGTTATTTGTAGAGAGTTGTTTCAACAGTATTATTTTTTTTAAGAAGTTTGCAAAACTTTGTGTTGGCGAACAAATTATCGGCATGTTGCTCAGAATAAAACACATCCTAACATTAGTATGCTGAGATCGAGGGTCCAAATTTTAAAAGTTGACAATTGCTGCAACTTTCATTGATGTGTTTGCGTAAAGGCTTTGCTATTAAAACGAAATAGATGATAATTGAAAACTTGTTTGCTGATTGTTTGATACCACCGTGTCACAATATTGTATTAACAGTACAAACGAGGGTGTAGTTGCGCATTGAGGAACTGCTGCCGAACGAACCTCCAAAGAAACCACCGAAAATTGCCACATAAGGGTTTGGTGTTACCGCGATAGAATGCACAACCAACATAAAAGCGTTACAATTTGTTGCAATAATTCGGGTCATGTTGAAGTATTCTTAACTGAATTACAACGAGTATGTTTAGTAAGATTGGCATGAACTAACACAGCTGGTTGGAATGCTGGAGGTGGCTCTATGAGATAGAGTAAGATATTTGAGTAAGTTATTATAAACTCCAACATAAATTATTTATTATAAACCCCAACGTAAATTATTTATTATGTATTCCCTAATGTATGACTGAATGTTTTGCTTCTTCAATGACTGCTTAAAAATAACATGTATGGATACATCATATAATTAAATTTCCGACTATGTGGTCACATAGTACAGTGATTATGAATATTTTTTAAATAATAAACGCCATTAAATCTCTATTGTGGGTACGATCAATATACCACTGGAAGCATTAAGACTAGGGTGAGTCAATGCTGTGGTTTATTGTGAGGCAATCATTACCGATTTCGCTGTCGCTCACATGGATTTCAGAATCAATGTGATGAATATATGGTTAGGATGAATGCATCAACCTGTTCTTCCTAACATTCAAAAAGTTCATGTGTGCCCATCGTCACATCATTATAGGAAACGAAGCGAGTGTGAAAGAGTTAGTTGGTTTGTTCTGTCATGCCTCTCATGCATTGGCACTGATCGATTTGTTTTGATGGGCCATATTTCGACATAAATTGTTCATTAGGGTGTAACTGACAAACGTAAACAATGACTTCTTCCTTAAATTTCTCGTAATTTAAAATTTACCCATGTAAGCTTCCAATTCTATCAAATAGAAGAACTGTTGCTCTTCGAAACGGCTGTGTGTGGTAGATTGATGAGGCAAGTTTCCAAGGTCGACAAGTTTAAGTGATCATTTTCAAAGAATTATGGCACAATTTTATAGTTAACGTGGTCCTAAGTCAAAACTTCGGTCAATAATTTGAAGATGCACTTCGTAGTTGCCCTTCCATTACTCTTTAGAGGTAGTGTAATTACATCGAGAACCGCACAGAGGAAAATTGGAATTAGTTTATATCTTCAATATAAAAATCCACTAATTCATTCTAAAGCTTGTTCTCGAAAAAAATGCAACGCTTTCTTTTGTGTATACCTTTTCATTGCAAGTGTAAAAAATGATGAAATTTTGGGTAAAACTAGATTAGAGTTTAATGTTCACATGTGCAAAATGGTCACAATCTGTCAAGTGTTAACGAGATGGTTTCCAAGCTTTGACAAAAAAATATGGGCGCGGTCTTGGAAAATCCAGGCAAGAGTCACAGGTGGATCGGGAGACAATTGAGAATCGACAATTCTACCGTGTTCCGCGTGATAAAATCGTTCAAGAAGACCTAGACAACCCAGTGACGAGCTGGAAGCGGAAGAAAAGCGACCGTTCCGTGAACGGAAGGAAGATGAGGGATTACTTCAAGCGCAATCCGAACGATTCGATTCGGGACGTGGTCATGAAGGTCAATTCTTCCGTCTGGTTCGTCCAGCAGACAATAAAGCGGGAAGGACTTCATGTTTTCAAGGTAAGGAAGGCGCCTAACCGAAGCGGTATACAGAATACGGTTGCCAAATCCCGCACCAGGAAGCTGTAGCGCGAGTAGTTGGTTCAGCCGAAATGTATCGTAATGGACAACGAGACGAACATTAAAGCGAAAACCAAACAGACCTCCGGCCTGAAGTTTTTCGCCGGCAAGTCCTGTCTCGATGTTACGGAAGAAGCAGATCGACAAATTTTCCATAAAGTACTTGGTGTGGCAGGTGATGTGTGGGTGCGGCAAACTCAGCAAGCCATAAATAACGATCGGCACCATCAACGGCCAAATATATAAAGAAGAATGCCTCCGGAAGCGCCTGCTGTCCTTCCTCTGGTCCCAGGAAGTGCCATTACGCGAAACCGGCAATGACGGTCTACGAAGCCAACGATGATGTTTTTTTGCCGAGGGAGGCAAATTCGCCAAACTCGCCAGAACTTCGCGCAATAGAAAAATTCTGAGCGATTATGAAGGGCAAGCTCCGGAAAACAGGAAATGTCTTCAAAAACAACAGGAATTTGAAGAAAGAGTTGATGATAGTATGTAAGGAAGATGGCGTGTTATACAGGATTTGATGCGTAGCATTAAATCCAAGGTCCGCGCATTTAGCCTAGGAGAGAAGGCTGCATAAACCAAGTCTGCAAAAACATAGCTAATGTGTGTTTATTTATTTCCTGATAGTTTCAAGAATATCCGACTTGATATGAATTTTGGTAGTCATTTTTGGATGTTGCATTTTTATTTCAAGTACCATGTTAATTTGTAAGATGCGTACCGACGCCAGCCACTTCGTCGTGGTTTTCGGGGATGGGAAGAATGGTTAGTCTGACAGTTGTTGTCACTAGAAACCGAAGAGTTCTCTACGTCTCCACACTTTGATGAGAAAAGTTGTTGTGTTAGTGCGGTAGGGTTATTTCTATATCAGGTATTAACTGTGGTATGTGATGTAATCAATAGAATGGGAGTTGGCGGGGTATTTTTTTTTTTAATATAGCGGAGATAGTGGAAATTTGTAAGGGCGGGAACGGTCCTGATATTGAACATCCGGCCTTTTGCTCAATAAGCAGAACGGGTAACCACTAAGTTATCTAGCCATGTGGCTATAGGGACTATCCTAGTACACCCAAAATAAAATAACAAAGACAAGATTGTATTGCGATTTTGCATGACTTCGTTGTTTTTCAGCTATGGATCGTGATTTCAAGAAACAATGCAACATTGGCTAGAGGCATAAATGCTACACATCAGTATGCTTCGAAATATTCGATGTGTGCGTGAGGTTATGTAGTGTATTAGTTGGTGAGTGTGAGATTGGAGTTCGATTATGCATCATTTAAGAAACATATATATATACAATAACCTTCATCGAGATTCGAACCCTGGTCGACAGCGTTGCTGCTCTCTGTTGTAAGCACTGAGCTATATTAATAAGTTGAGCATAACTAAATATAGACCCTACGGTTGCATCAACTGTCGAGGCACTAAGTGGTACAGCGCTGTATCTGTTTCCCAGTAACTGTGTGCAGTTAGTCGCGCGCACACACTTTGGCGAGGATGGCTTCGTTTATTTCAAAAAACGCTTTGTGGATCAATATGGGCAAGACTGCCTTTCCGAATCATCTTTAAATAAGATTGCAAAAATAACAACAGTTCAAGCTGAACAACGCATTAGTCCTAAGAAACATTGGGAGACTCTCTTTGTCGACTTTCTCTTTGCGTTTCTACGGCTATGTAAAAACATGTTCAGTTATTTTCAACACACAGTACGGTAATATAAAGTGTAATTCTGAGAATCTCTTAATGTTACTTAGGACCTAATGCATTGTTCAGCTTGAGTTGCGTGGCGCATTTTTGTCACCTTTTCGACTTAAGGTGTATCGCATGAAAATAGAGAAATATAAATTGCATACTCTAGTGTAAACAAGTATTAATTGAAAAAAAAACAATTATTTATGTTATTCTATAATAAAACAACTGATTGAACTTTAGCTCAATATCAAAACCACTCAGTTATCCGCTGATGATATAAAATTTAAAGTTCACGTGTATCGACTACATATTTAGTTAGAGTTGTACGTTCAACTAGTATGTAGAAGTAGTTTCACGAGCCACTTATTTGCCTACCACCTAAGATTCTTGTTTTTCGAAGAATATTTTGGGCAGATGAGTTTTGGTTCATCTACCAAGAAATTCGAACAGCTGTGGTTATTTTAGTTTGAGGAAAAGTTGTTGAAATATTTAAAATTCTTCGTGAATAGATATAATTGGATGTACATGTATAATTTTTTTTTTCCTGATTTTCGAGATTTTCAGCCTTGGACTGGTTCATCTCCCGTTGTAGTCTGTCAAACACCACTTTTAGGCATTTTCGTAACTTCTCCGGGGGTGAGATTTGATCTTGTGACTTTGGCGTGAGAGGTATGGACGTTAACCAATACGCCGGGGTAGCCCCATGTATATAACTTGAAAATAATGGGAAGAAACCGGAAGTCAGTTCAATTGGCAGTATGTCCTGAACAAAATAAAATTTTCATCCGTGTGAACAAAATTTGGAAAAAGGAAAAATCATAAAAAACAGTCGAGTTAGTAGTACGAGTCACTGAAGAAGTCTGCACATTATAGACGAAATACGCGTATCTGTAGTTGGTAGTTGGGCAAAGGTAGTTGGAATTAAATGGAAAATACTAATTTTTCTTCTCATTTCTAGTTAAAATACTGCATAGTTACGAGGTTGCAAGAAAGAATAAACTGATTGACGGACGAATCTACGACCCAAGTAGCACACTACGATTATAATTAGTTGTAGTAACTTGATTATGACCAAGCAAGTCATATTTATGTTATCTCAACTGAATTGCTACAAGTGTGCTACTGGGGGAGGTTCACTCTTGAGTCCAGTAAATATAAAAAGAATGGAATTGAATTTCTGGTTGTCCCTTGAAGAAAGTAGCCCCAAAAGTTATGGATTATAAAATTAATTCTTCTTCTCCAATGAATGCATGAGTTCGTACATTGTTGCCACACAATCATACAATATTCCCAGGGAACTCGACAAAATTTCCAATGCGTCAGATTCCCTCGATCGTACCGGGAATCGAACCTACCGCCTCTGACTTGGTTATACCATAACAGACTAAACTAAACGAGACTCCAATTATCTGGAAAAATCTCCGGGGTTAATTGTGATTGTTATAAAACAATCGATCAGATCATTTGAGCAGTTCAAAATGTTTTGCTGCCACTCGAACGTAAACTCAAACGGAACAATATTTTGAAACGGTTTCTTCAAAAACCTTTAAAAAATGAGTCTTCTTTATAATAAGGTTCTTAAAATCACTACTAGGACCAAAACTGCTCGACGATATAATTAATGGATCACTTAGTCAAGCAGTAGTAGCAATTAAAGGAACTTTTTCATTAATCGCAAAAAGAAAATATTGAAAAACCAGCGTGACAAAATGGATTCAGTTTCTTGAAATCGTATGCAGAAACTCATGTAAGTTTCACATTGTTGGTAATGAAAAAAGCGGATAATTTATTAAATGGTGGTAAATGATCGTCGTCTGAAATTGAACGATTGTAGCCCTGGATATAACTAACAACACGCTTCAAAGTTTACATGCAACCTCTCCCATTCCCTCCAACCAATTTTTGTTAGAGCTGCATCTTCACAGAACAAAACAATATTTTTCCATGAAACATATATTTTGAGCACCAAAATCATAAATCGTCAAATATAATTCAAGACATTTCTTTTCAAATGTGCAGTCTAATTTCTAATGTTCACATAATACCTACCTCTATCGTCGTTTGAATCTTCGCTAGGAGGACCCTGTATTGCTCGTTGTGGTGATATGCTTTGATGTGTATTATTGTTGATATTATTTAATCCACTTAAGGCAGCGAGGCTCTGAGATGCACCTGGAGGACCAAAACGAGGCCTTGTTAAGAATGGTCCACCAAAAACACCAGGAACTCCAAACTGCAAAAATGGTGCCCATTGCGGTACACGATTCCTAGGTGTCAATTGCGCCGCTGCTGCCGCAGCATATAGTTGCAATGCCGGTTGGGACCCGAGTGTTTGTAGATTCTGCAACATACCTTGGTGCTCTAATACCATCTTGCCTAAGAAAAACTTTCATACGGCAGCACCCTTTTCGATAATCAATTATTCATTATCAATTAATTTATTCTTCGATTATACGAGATCAGCAATGCTGTACATATTCAATCAGTTATAACTTAAGACATACATCATAGCACTAATCATTTCAAATGCACTCCTAAATGCTATTCCGAATGCGCACTCAATTAAACTTCAGGTATCTTATTTCTTCAATTTGTTTCTCGATTTTCGATGACTCTGTTTCACGACTGATTTAGATTATTTTCAATTTCATAGCACACGTTTAAATACTATAATTTATGTTTCAAATTTCACAGATATATTTATCACTGCTCACTGAATCTTAAATGGACAATTTATTTAAATCCATACTGTAAAATGATGATGCGTTCTTCGTTGATTTTTCGTTGAAATACTGCTGCCGGGTTTAAAACAAGCGGAAACGAATTTAAAATGTGTTTTGATCGGCAATGTGATAGATGCTCCATAAAACTAATGCAAAAATGCACTATTCATTCCCCGCACCAACCACTGCTGTACATTTTCGCATACAATTTTGTTTACAAAACAAACGAAAGATTCGAAATACGTTAAAAGCAATAATTCTCTTCACGCAGTACACCCCGCTGTATGCTTGAAAACTGAATCACGAACAGAAAATTCAATTCACCCGAGTTATGAAAATCCAATAAAATAGAATGGAAGGAAGTGGTTCGCTTGGTTTGTAAAAAAAGGCGGGACTAAGCGACGCTCGAAGCATAACACGAATCTGCTCAATCGTCTATGGTATGGCCGACTCACAAACTCCGCCCATTAATTCTGTTCTACCTCACACACATTGCCACTTTAACTTCGGGTGCACACACACTATAGTAGACAATGGAAATATGACGGATTGGCTGAATCGTTTATGTATCTAGACACACGATGCCACTTATACATACACATACATGCAAATGCAATTTATTCATCAAATCAAGCATGTTTTTCCGAAATGTCTTAACTTCGCAGTGCAAGCTTCCTTCTCGATTGCATGCACTATCTTCCACTTGATAGATGTAATACTTACAATTCAATTGTTTTGAGCTTTGGAGAATAATCAGTATCTAAAGGGCATTCGTATATAGATAGAAGGATAAGAAGCAGCATACCATAGGCAGTCGGTCTGCACTCGGTTATATCAATCTGGTTGAGCTGCATCACACACTGATGTGATTATGAATAAAAACTGGCCACGCTTCGTCACGGCTTTCTTTATTCCCGAGCAGGAGGGAATGGCTGACTAATAACATGTTATTATCCTGTAATTTGGTATTAATAAGCTATTCACAATTTATTTCAAAAACTACTCAATACACCACCGCTCTTCTTCTTACTAGACAGGTATTTTGATACTTTGTTCAAAAATCAAATTAATATCGTTAACATAAAAGTACAATTTGTCAGATTTGTTTAAATTTATTTGAGCTACAGTGGTACCGGTAAAAATAAAGATCCACCTTTAACCAGCGTATTAATGTTGAGGAAAAACGCATAGTTTTTCAAGTGTAGGGTTATTCAATACAGGTTTCCGAAAAATATATACTTAGGCGAACAATTTCAAAAAAAAAAATAACGATAACTTTTATTCCTAGCATATAATAAATAATAAATAATTCAGATTTGCGAAGTACACAGATAAAAATAAAAATTGAATTTCCTGCGTAATCTAATGCACATGAGGTACAGGGGCTGCAAAATTATGAGTCGCAATGAAGCGTGCGTCCCCGCAACATAGCTCTGGTCTCACAAGTTCCTACCTCATGCTTCCACGGGTCTATAGATGACAAATACCGCCAGCTAAGGGTTGCGGACTTACCTGGAAGTGCAGCGTGGGCACTGTTGACCTTCTGACTTTAGCTAGATTGAGGAAATGCGACTCAAACAGTGTCTGTTCTGGCATCCAATGGTTGGGTAAGAAACCCTGTTCCCATCTACTATACCTAAGGAGGCACCAACAATCAATATGCAACTAGCGATTTGAAATTGGTTCACTGTTGTAGAACCCCTTGGTCCGAAATACACCTTGAAGCCATCACCTTGCTATACATATTTGCGCCTTTGTTTTCATTTTCTGTGTTATTTTGACAGAATATTTGAGAGTGTGTTCGTGTGAGTTCATTATTAGGGGCGCATTACCAAGCTTGGGACCGAGCTTGGACCGATGTGCTAGTACTGACTGAGCCGAGATAAAAATCGTATTTGTTCGGGACCTACTGGTCTTAGAGTTAGTCTATGGAGACAGTACAGATTACAGTTGGCTGATTACAGTTGGCTGTAATCATAATCATATGAAATTTATTTAGGCTTACTGTATGCTTAAATTTTCTTTACCATTCTTCTAGGCTGCCCGGTGATAAACTTTCTTTCACTATATCACTTTAGAAATTTTCAACAGTTCAGAGTTTAGATCATCTAACTTCACAGCAGAAGAGGCAAATCCGTTAGTTTTGGTGAATCGTATGTTGATGGCGCCACTTGCCCGCCTCGAGATTTGATAATCTGTCAATTTTAGTTTGGTGAATCCTAGACTAGGCGGCGTTGTTTTTCCAACGGTTTGCTTTTAAAAATTTACACAGCAAATTGGGAAAAAGATGTTCAAGCCTGGATGTCTGTTCTCAGTGTGTATAATCAAATGTTTAATTGCAAAATAATTCTTTCACTATATCACTTTAGAAATTTTCAACAGATCAGAGTTTAGATCATCTAACTTCACAGCAGAAGAGGCAAATCCGTTAGTTTTGGTGAATCGTATGTTGATGGCGCCACTTGCCCGCCTCGAGATTTGATAATCTGTCAATTTTAGTTTGGTGAATCCTAGACTAGGCGGCGTTGTTTTTCCAACGGTTTGCTTTTAAAAATTTACACAGCAAATTGGGAAAAAGATGTTCAAGCCTGGATGTCTGTTCTCAGTGTGTATAATCAAATGTTTAATTGCAAAATAATCTTCACATTGCAGGACTACAGGATGACGAATTCCAACTACGACATTTTAATTTAATATTCTAGTATATTTCATTGCTATATTACATACAACATAAATTGCATATTATGACCTATTATTTACATAAATTATAATAAAAACTGGGTTGGGAGGGAGCATCAGGGTATCATTCAAGCTGAAACTGGACGATGGTTTGATTGACTGCCTGAGTCTAGGAGGGAATAAACGGCAACATTTTCATTACCCTACCGATTCGATTATAATGCTGTGAATTCTACTTCAACACTTTCAGTGAGATTGACGCGCCGCCATCCTGTACTTCATTGCACTGTGACGTCACGCATTAATTTTGACAGGTGTTGGTCCTGTTGTTTACGTTTTGAACTTAGCAGATTTTTTTTCATCCGAAGTGAAACTTTTCGTGTAAATTTGCAATGCCTTGGAAATGCTGTGTGTGGAAGTGCAAATCGACCATAAAAAGCCCCGGAATCAAATTGTTCCGTATTCCTACAGTAGGAAAATGTTTGCAGCAGCTGGCCAGCGAACGAATTGACGAGTGGAAAAGAGTTCTGGGATATGGGAACAGTTTTACGCCACTTAATAAACGAATCTGTAACATTAATTTCGAAGCGGTAAGTGCGATACAATGTTAATTCAGAAAATAATAATATGTCCAATTACTGCAGGAAAACCAGTACGGCTCACGGATTCACATAGTCCGGATTGGGTGCCATCAATACGTCTTTCCAAGCCAAGATCCAAACAACCAACGTCGGTTTTGGGTGTGCAGAAAAGAAGCACCGTTTCTAGTCCTACATCGAAAGCATGTAGTTCCGCGTTTGGTTCAAGCGAATCGAATCGCTTGTCTCCAAATTGATCATATTCCCTTTCACCTGTGCAAAGAGGTAAAGTTGTACTTATTTGAATCACTTTACGTTGAATGATTCATAACCCTTTTTACAGATTTCAGGGATGCTGGGGACTCTGATTCGGTTAAATCGGGGAAGTATATGTCTCCTAATTCGCCATCGACCACATCAACGGTTTCCTTAGCAGTTAGCCGAAACAGCACAGATTCGAACTGTGATCCGGGAGTACGCAGTTCTGCTTCTGATTCATGTGAATCGAGAAGCGTTTCCCTAGATTGATTAAGCCCCAAGTTATCATCTGTTCGAAGCAGTAAAGTAATTTTTGATTAAAAATTGAGACGTTAAAACAAAAACAGCTTAGGTTCCAGGGGACGTTCCGAGGACTCTATCATAGACTAACTCTAAGACCAGTAGGTCCCATACAAAAACGATTTTTTTCTTGGCTCAGTCAGTACTAGCACATGGGTCCCAAGCTCTGTCCCAAGCTTAATAATGCGCCCCTAATAATGAACTCACACGAACACACTTTCAAATATTCTGTCAAAATAACACAGCAAATCAAAACAAAGGCGCAAATGTGTACATCAAGGTGCTGATTTCAATGTGTATTTTGGACCAAGGGGTTCTCCAACAGTGAACCAATTTCAAATCGCTAGTTGCATATTGATTGTTGACTCTATGTCGATTGATTCATGCGGCTCTATGCCTGTCAAGTCACAGAATTGTGATTCGTCAAAGCTGACGTCTTGCCAGAAATCTTGCAATTCAATTTCGGAAGCATGCAGATCCACTTCTGATTCACGCGAATCTAGCAACTTATCTCCAGATCGATCAGACATCAAGATGTTCCAATAGGTTAAGTAATATTTGATTTTGATCTGTGTCCACTTTTAACGTTAAATAATTAGGTACTGCACTGACCACTTCAATGGATTCCAAAGAGTCTTCCCGTGTGAGCCAATGGATCGATGATTCAAACCCCAACTTTCCGAGTTCCACGCCATTTTCACGTCCTAATGTTACTCCATTATTCTTGTACGCCTATAAGGATGATAAGCCTAAGATGAAAAATGCATCTACAATGACGGAAATTGATTCGGAAATAACCAGTAAGGTGGTTAAAAATTATCAGCGTGAATTACAACGGCTTCAAGAACAAATCAACTCGATTCAGAACCAGGCTGATTATTTTAAGCGCGGGTTTGAATTCATTTCAGTTAGCAATGAAAATGTCTTTACTATACCGGAATAACGAGCTTCTCAACCGTTATAAAAATTTACGAATATCTCAAGCCAAATTTAAGCGAACCGTTTTGTGATTTTTCAACCGCACAAATGTTTGTAATGACGCTAACCAAGCTTAGATTGAATCCGCAGTTTCAAACCCTTGCAAACGATTATAATGTGTGCCTGAATACCATATCGAAATATTTCCACCGTACACTACAAACAATGGATACATGTCTGAGTTACACCTTAGATGTGCCATCTAAAGATATACTTTTAAGGCACACTCCGAAAGCTATTAAGGAAAGGTTTGGAGAAAAAAGGATATTTGTGATTGATTGTTTTGAAATCCGCTCCGAAACTTCAGAAGAACTGAAAGCTGCAGCTTCTCACTACAGCAACTATAAAAAATCACAAACGACAAAGTTCCTAATCGCAGTAAGCCCAGATGGCAATATCTGTTTCATTTCACCCGGGTATGGAGGCCGATGCTCTGATAAACTCATTGTCAAAGATTGCGGATTCTTAAATGTTCTAGAGCCAGGAGACGTCATATTGGCAGATAAAGAATTCGATATCAGTGACTTAGTATTCCTGGTGCAGTTGAAAACCGGAATATAGCAGTCGCGCCAATCGATTTAACTCCCGTTCCATAAGTCCAAACAATTGCGCATCTAGTGCGCTGTATGGCGCATCTGATGCGCTATACAGCGCACTAGATGCGCCACTGTTTGAATTCATAGAACGGGAGTAAAATCGATTGGCGCGACTGCTATATTCCGGTTTTCAACTGCACCAGGAATACAAAGCAGAGGCGCAGTTTTGAACATTCCGACTTTTTTGAAGAATAAAAAACAACTTCAGCCTTCAGATATTGAAAAAGATAGACAAATAACCAGCGTACGTATTCATGTGGAAAGATGTATCGGAGTTCTGAAAATGAAGTATTTGGTTATGTCACAAGTTGTTGCTGTAACCTCCCTTGCTCGATTTGAGAATGGAAAAAATGTTATTGATTTGATTGCAAGAGTTTGCGCAATACTGTACAACTTTAATCCTAGCATCATTCCAGAATAAAAATTTAACCTACCTGTCTCTCTTTGGTTTGTAAGAAACGAAAGGCTAAATGTGTTTCAACAAATAAGTTTGTTTTATTACACGTTTATCTATACTATATAACTACAACCTAACTAATATGTTCTCCACGCTAACAATGAATTGGAGTTAGAAAATTAATTTCCAAGTAACTCGGGACAAATAATTCTTCGAAAGTATTGCTCACTTTTCAAAAAACATCGTAACCAAAGTGCAA
The DNA here is from genome assembly GCA_034211315.2 of Aedes japonicus. Classification (NCBI taxonomy): domain Eukaryota; kingdom Metazoa; phylum Arthropoda; class Insecta; order Diptera; family Culicidae; genus Aedes; species Aedes japonicus. The sequence goes on along the minus strand of JASCZW010000187.1, from coordinate 155,359 downwards.
TATCCCTTTCTACAATAATGTGTTTTTTTTTCATGCAACAAACAAACCAAAATCAGAATTTGTAACAAATATTTGAGTTTGAATTTGATAATAATAACTGTGCGATTTGATTAGTACAAATTCTCCGCTTTCGACTTTAATAAACGAGTCTTTTACACCAGCCAGTTCAGTCATAGAAAGTTGCTTATTCAAATCGGTGTTTGCTCTTAATCGAAATGTGCACTTAACTTCTACATTAATTTTTCCACAGCAATCACACTCGATTATCATATCCGGCGATGCTGCAACGAACGGTTTTTCGCTGTATAGAAAAATGCCACATTCAAAAAATGATACATTAATGTGGTCCATATACAAATGCTTAACATGTTCCTTAGCGCGAACCTCATTTTTTCGACCATATGAAATCGCGGGAGTTTCAACAGTGACAGTGCACAGATATGGATGACAAATTTTTTTAAGCAAAGAAAGTTTCGAAGGAGGCGTTTCAACCGATGAATTAACAACTTCTTTCATAACCGATGCAGTCACTCTTCCTATGCGAACGTGATGCCAAAATGGATTAAAGCTTTGATCTCTAGTCAGATTTTCAACTGTTGCAATGTCCGATGAACTAACTTGAAATATCATTGTATTTCCGATTTTCCTTAAATCCTCCAAAGTTGCAGTCTCGTGCTCCTGATTGAACATTCCTTGTATTAGGATGTTTGGATTCAAGATAATGTGATCTGGTACAAGCTTTTCTTTACATTGATTACAAATGAATCGGTCATGGTCACAAAATTTTCGCAGGACAGCTGCATTCGACCCATCTTGTTTCAAGTCCTGGAGTAACTTGCAAAAGTCAGATTTGGTAGCTCCATCACAAGTTGAATCGTTGAATCGTTGGATTTGGCGTCCATAGTTAATGTGTCGGACCTTATAGAACAAATCCTATTTTATGCCTTTGGAGGGCCTAATCCAATACGCAGGAACTTCCGTTGGAGTAACCTTAAGAAAAATGAATGAGGTTAGCATTTGCAACCTAGGTTAGAACTAGTAATTAATCAAAAAATATTGCAATGTTACCTTTTGATTTATTGTTATAGCATGCAAATTCGCCAACGAATATAACACAGCTGCCATGTGGGAGCAGGACTCGGTAACTCCTATGGGGCAGTTGCAGTGTGCGGACTTGACGGAACCGTTTCTTTCAATGATAATCCAAGGAGTGTTGGGTGCCTCAGACAGTCTCATTGACCGTTGAACCTGCAAGAAATTGTGATGTTATACCGGAATAAATTTTTGAGCAGCTGAATTCTCGTTTTTAATGTTATAAACATTTGATTTAACATGAATTTACATACCTTCCCTCGAATAACAAATAAGTCGTTTACGATGCAGCCCTCAACTGAACTAACGAAACCAAACTCAAACTTTTTGTAAGCATCGATACTTTTAGTAGTTCGAATCACGTTTCCTGAAAACGGTGATTTGTGGTTCAAAAGATAATCCACAATGTGTCCCGTTGATACGGTTGTTGGAATATCCGCCCCGTTCGTTCGAACACAGTAAGGATCAATCGAATTAATTATGCTGATTTTCTCTAAATATCGCTTCTTTACTGCATCCGGAGATCCTTGAATCGCTAACGATAGTTTAATAGATGAACTACTTGAAGACGGTTCCATTTTTACAGAGAAATCTAGATTTAGTTTTAACAACGAGCGAAACGCCAATTTTCAGCGGAAGAGAAATTTTCTAAGTCAGAAACGTAAACAACAGGACCAGCACGTGTCAAATTTGTGAGGATAAATTTTTTCATGCAATCCCCTGTACAAGCCATCCCTTGTAGAAAGCTTAGTAAGTATTGTGAATTGGTTTATTCGATTTGTTGGATCGTATCGTTGGAAGGAGATTCTCAATTTCCTGTGGATTTCGCGTGAGCGTCTCTGCTTACGGGTCCACCCCTCCGTTGTTGGCCCTTCATACAGCGATATTGTGAATTCAGATCAGTGGCCCAATTTGATCTTGCTATTAAGTCGAGGTGCCTTCAAGCCAAGGACATGAAATGATGGTGGCTACCATACATACATACATCTAATGCACATGAGTTACAGCATCTCCGTAACATTGTGCGAAAAGCTCGTAAACGCTACTTTCGATCACGGACTACTTTGAACCGGAACAATCTACAGTCGCTCGAAACCCATTACGCCAATTTCCAGGACGCTGCTTTCGTTGCTATATCAGACGATTGGAGCAGACTGCGAAGCAGAACCCGTCATACTTTTGGTCGTATATTCGAAGCCGTAAGCAATCCAACCGGATCCCAGCCGACAAAACTTTTTAAAGAAACTTCAGCAGATTCACCGCACGAGCTAGCTAATTTGTTTGCCGATTTATTCGAAAATGTAGGGAAGCGGAACCTATTCTCACCATAGTACATATATCCATCACATTCTGCAGCCATCCAACTTCAACGTAAAAAAATGTTTAATTTCTCCAATAAATGGGCGCAGTAACCAAGAATATATAATCCTGGCAAGTAAAATTAGGTCTTAAATATAATTAAAAGCTACAAAAACGTTTCGGAGACTTAAATTTCGTAAAAATAATGAGCAATCAGATTTTCAACACAATTGCTTACATTTGAACTACAAATTCGTCGTATTGATCTAATCGTACTAGGGAATATACTCGAGCCAGACTCCAAGTTTTCTCTTTAATTGCACTATATCCTCACACATTTGCGGTGCGTAATTGCACAAACCATAAAAATCACACTTCACTTATTACACTAATCACACTAGAATCTACGAATACGTGATAAAATACTAGAAAACTATGGGATTAATTTTCACAATAATTTAAATACTCTTGCACCTATTCTGAACCGTGCTAACAATCGCGGTTATCGCTTGATGTTGCACTGTTCACATACTGTGTAGCATACACATCAACGCTAGTGTGCGTTTCCAATTATTCATAGAGCATTTTATGCCCAACGTTATGGTGAGTCTTGTTGTCAATATTCTTATGGAAGAATAACAAACAAACCCTTTCACTTTGTCTTGGTTATATGCATGCTATCCAACACACGTGAAGTGCTGTCAAATGATCTACTTCATTTTTGGGTGTAGTAGTGAAGAGCGTTAACTTGTTTGTATTTTTTTTCATGATTAAAATCAGTACGATTAACATATGTACACAACTGTCTTTATCTTCAGAGGTAAAATATTTAGGCGTAACTTTAGATAAGCATCTTTGCTGGAACAATCATATTGACCAACAAATACGAAAGGCAACCAATGCCTTCTGGATCTGTAAAAGAACTTTTGGAAAGAAATGGGGCCTTAAGCCTAACATGATTCACTGGATATATTCAACTATAGTCAAGCCCAGAATCACGTATGCCTCGCTTATCTGGTGGCCGAAGACTAAACAGATAAAGGCTCAAGAGAAACTGAACAAGCTGCAAAGGCTTGCTACTATCTCTATAACTGGGGCAATGCATAGTACTCCATCAAAAGCACTAGATGCTCTACTCAACATTCTTCCTTTAGATCAATTTATACTACAGGATGCGGAAAAAAATGCTCTAAGGCTCAAACGGTCCATGAATTTCTTCGATGGAGATCTTATTGGACACTTGAGTATCCTAAAAGAGTTTTCGATAAACCCTTTAATATTGATAAGTGAAGATTGTATGCTTAGGAGAAACTACTTCAATCATAAATTCACAGTCCATGCAGCTACTCGTGCTGATTGGGATAAAAGAGAACCGGGTTTTCGTCCGGGCTCAACAATCTTCTATACAGATGGTTCAAAGCAAAATAGTTTGGTAGGGGCTGGTATAACTGGTCCTGGGATAAACTTGTATGTGGCAATGGGAAAATATCCCACAGTGTTTCAAGCTGAAATATATGCCATACTGGAATGTGCATCAATCTGTATGAAAAGAAATTATAAAAATGCGAACATATGCATTTGTTCAGATAGCCAAGCAGCTCTGAATTCTTTAAAGTCAAAAACATTCACATCTAAGCTGGTGTCCTGTCGCAACATGGTTAACCTCTATTGGGTTCCTGGTCATTGCGGAATTGAAGGAAACGAAAAAGCTGATCAGATGGCAAAAACAGGGTCATCCATGCAATTCATAGGGCCCGAACCATTTATTGGTTTATCTTCTTGCGCCTTAAAAGTAGAACTAAAGAACTGGGAAAAGGGCAAAATACAGGCTATCTGGAATAGTACCTCCAATGCCCGGCAATCCAAACAGTTCATTAAGCCTAACGCTTCTCATACGAAAAAGTTACTTAAACTTTCGAAACATGACTTGAGAATATACACTGGTTCGATAACTGGACATTGTCCGAGTAAATATCACCTGAAAATCATCGGTAAACTTCATTAAGATAAGTGCCGCTTTTGTGGATTAGAGAGTGAAAGCTCTAAGCATTTAATGTGCGACTGTGTTGCACTATTCAATAAACGATGCAGATTTTTTGACAAGGGGCTCATTGAACCCTGTGAGGTCTGGAACGCTGCTCCCAATCAAGTGGTACACTTCATAAGAAATGTAGTACCTGCTTGGGAAAATTGCCTACTGCCGTAGTGGTAGTTACTCCAAATAGTAACTTACCATTGCGATAATATGGCATAAATAAAAAGGAGGACACGCCACAATAAATCAAATCAATGGTCGCAGTGGCAATACGTCCCCAACAAGGGAAAAAAAAAAAAAAAAACGTATGTACACATATGGGATTAATGTTTTTCGTGATACTATTAATATAAGTACATAGCAGTTTCAATTTTCCGTATTAAATTGGAAGAAAATTATCAGAATCAAATGTTTTGTGTGTTGCTAAACGATTAACGATAAGTGGACGAATAAATTGTGAATAATTTGTGTACTCAGTGTTCGGTATTCAGTGCATATTCACCTATTTCCACTGGAGGTCTGCTTATTAAGCTCAATATAGGTACCGCTTCCCTACCCAGTCAAATGTTGCCTACTTTTTCCCCTGACAGTAAGATCCTGTCCTGCTTTCAATTTGAATTGTTCTGCTCTAGTTGTGAGCCAACATGAAGTTTTGTCAGCCCTGGAAAAGTTGGATGTGTCGAAAGTGTCGGGCACAGACAAAATAACGCCGTTGTTTTAAAGAGAATGTGCTCATTCACTGCTGATGCCGTTTACGGTTATTTTTTACAGGTCACTCGGTACTTTTCCCGAAGCGTGGAAGTTAGCCCCAATCACTCCGATTTTCAACATACACATACACGCTCTAGAAAATTACAGAGGTGTTCGATTTTATGCTGTATGGCCAAGGTGTTGAACAATTGGTTCACAAAACCCTTTACGCTGTATCTCGACCGCTGATTTCTGAATTTCAATATGGTTTTGTTAAGAAGTGGTTGCTTATCTGGTCGGAGCGCTTTCGTCAAATTAATGGTAGTCGGTCACGCGCTTTCTCCGTCACGTCAGGTGTACCGTAAGGAAGCGTTCTGGGACCACTGACTTTCATATTGTTCGTGAATGGCTTTCGGCTCAAATCACGCTTTCTCCTCTACGCTGACGATCTAAAAATCTACAAAGTTATATCGCACACTAAAGAGTCACCCACAATTGATACATTGCGGATGCGTTGACGTAAATTTGACAGAAAACCTATAGGAAAACTGTCAAATTCACGCAAACGCATCCGCAACGTATCAATTGTGGGCCAGCCAACTTAAGGCCAGTAGGTCCCGAACAAATGCGATTTTTTTTCTTGGCTCAGTCAGTACTAGCACATCGGTCCCAAGCTCGGTCCCAAGCTTAATAACACGCCCCTAATAATGAACTCACACGAACACACTCTCAAAGCTTCTGTCAAAATAACGCAGAAAATGAAAACAAAGGCGCAAATATGTAAAACAAGGTGCTGGCTGCAAGGTGTTCTTCGGACCAAGGGGTTCTACAACAGTGAACCAATTTCAAATCGCCAGTTGCATATTGATTGTTGGTTGTATCATCGCATCTCGACGGTTGCGCTTTTCAGGCTGACATCGACGAGATTTTGTCTTGGTGCTCTGAGAATGGAATGGAACTGAACATCAAAAAGTGCAAAGTTATTTCGTTCACCCGCTGGCAATCCCGATTGATTACTCCCTCAGCTCAGAAGCTATAGAGCGTGTTCAAGCAATTCATGACCTAGGGGTTACTGTAGATACGAAACTCCGGTGCAATGAGCATATAAGCTAAACTACCACAAAGGCCTTTGCAGCACTGGGATTTATCCGTCGCAATACAAGCAACAATCAATATGCAACTAGCGATTTGAAATTGGTTCACTGTTGTAGAACCCCTTGGTCTGAATTACACCTTGAAGTCAGCACCTTGTTGTACATATTTGCGCCTTTGTTTTGATTTGCTGTGTGATTTTGACAGAAGCTTTGAGAGTGTGTTCGTGTGAGTTCATTTTCAGGGGTGCATTATTAAGCTTGGGACCGAGCTTGGGACCGATGTGCTAGTACTGACTGAGCCAAGAAAAAATCGTGTTTGTATGGGACCTACTGGTCTTAGAGTTAGTCTATGATACAAGTGGTTTAACCGATATATATGCTTTCAAGGCGCTGTACTGCTCGACCGTGGTGGCTATTCTCGTGGGCCGGCCTTATAGATACGATCACAGGTCGATCTTGGGTGGGATCCAAATGTCAGGTACATGATTTTAGCAGCATCATATCCACATATAACCGGTCCCGTGTTTCAAGCAAATCGGGTCGAATTTGCAGCTTGAGAAGCTGGAAGAGCTCCAAGCACTACAAAAAAAGTTGTAGAGGATAAATATAAGTTGCTCGAAACCCAGCTGGAGATAGAAGAAGAACGCGTAAGGGTTCGGAGTAAGCACAATCACGGTAGCAAACATACCAGCCTCACCAAGATCTTGGATTGGATAAACGAATGCGCAGAGCTGAAGAAGAACAACAACATTCCCACGTCAACCAATGCATTTTCTTCTTCTTTGGCATTTCCAGCTTATTGCTTTCACAATTAGCTTATTGCTTGCTCACAACTTACCCAAGTAACCACAAGCATTATATTATTGCACTTATTCAACCCAAAATCTACATCGGTAATGTGGGATCGCATCAATTCAACAGTTGTCAAGTAATGAAGCATTAGATTAGCTTAAGAATGTAGTGATGCATTACCAATGCAATAATGATACTTTAGCATTGTATTATGGCATTACAAAAGATATAGGTTTAATCCAACTTCAATGATGCACTAGACGTAATACATATGCCCTATATATGCATGCTATTACAGCCTCGTGGTTTCTTGGGTAGTTTTCTAAATGCACTTCCACAGTTATTAATTGAGAGTTTTCGATGCCAGTTACCATTTTTGCATTAGTATGATTGTGTGGCAAGTACAATCATACGCTATGCCCAGGGAGTCGAGAAGTTTTCCTTAACGAAAAATTCCTAGACCAGATCGGGAATCGAACCCAGCCACCTCCAGCATGGTGTTGCTTTGTAGCTGCGCCTTTACCGACTGAGCTAAGGGAGGACCCAACGCATGTATCCCATCAAAGCCGCATCACTTTCCAGTCAAATGAAGTTAAATGCTATCACCGTTAGCAGCCACATTCCGACACATGTTCAGCAACCAGATGGTTGAATTCAACAGAGCTCTGTCAGACATCCCTTACTGCCGAATCAGCGATCCATTTCGTTATCGGCGAATTTGAAGCTGCAAGAAGATTCTGAAACTGGTCAGAACGGGACGGCGATGCAGCTAGGCAAGCTGCGGGAACTGTATCTCTAGCACAATCAACTCCTACACCTGTGCTCGTTGTCGAGCAGGTACCACATCAATCCGTCGTATTACAATCTCCAGCAATGATAAATTTGCCTACTTCAATATCATTTCTATCACCCGGACTGAGACATCCGTCATCATCAATGCCGTCTGCCGTCAACAGATTCGATTACCAATTTAATCATCAACACCGTTGTTTTCATCGGTGGATCCTCCAATTAATATTCTGGTACCGATTTTACGTTCATCTGTATCGCATCATCAACCAGTAGATCTGATCAAAACTGAGCCGGATCGTGTCTGTGTCGGTGCAACGTTACCTTCATCAGTATCTGTACCATACAGGTTGTCGTCATATGTCTTGATTTCGTCTGCCTATCACCCGGCACCGACATCTGTACCTGTACCTGTATCAGAACCTAAGATCGTGTCTATAGCCTATAACTGCACCAGTGATTGCAACCACAATCACGTCAATCACCTTTTCTCAGAGAAGTATCACCTCCCGTGCCAACAGTTATCCTCTGTCTGCAAATGTGCCACCAATCAATAACGACGACCACCTTCAACATTTAGTGAAGCAATTTGGTAGCATTGCCTTTTCGCCTTTGCAATCACCAAATTGCTCAACACAAATATAGCCACATTCAATCTCTCCCCGATTGGCCAACATTCATAAGCAGTTTAATGAAAAATACACTAGCTTGGAGATACTCATGTGCTGAAAATGATATGAGTTTCTTCAAAGCCGATTGCTTCTACCCGAATCGGTATCCCATATCATAGAGACCTTCATTTACTTTATGGTCGACCTGAGTTGCTAATCTCAGTTCTCTTACATAAAGTACGCTCGGCCCATCGCCGAATGTAGAAAATTTTCCAAACTATTATCGATTTTAGAATGTCTATACAAAGTCTCTGCGACCATTTGGAAGTTGCAGGACAAACTGCTCATCTGTCAAATCCGTTTCTTCTCGCAAAACTTGTCGTCAGTCAAATTGCCATCTCATCTGCAAAGAAAATGGGGTTCATTCATCCGGCGATTTCCGGAAGTAAACCTCAACACATTCGGTAGTTTTATATCCGGTATAGTGGAAGCAGTGAATAATGTCACCGTGTATGCCAACAATGGGTTGGAAAATCTATTACCACCCCGAAGAACAACATGAAGTCAAGAGTAAATGTCAACATACACCAAAGTGATCTGAAAGCTAGTGTCAGCACCAACTCGACTACCAATCAGGAAGATGGGAAATCCTGCCCAACATGCAAAAACGTGAGACTTCAGGATTGCTGTATCTTCAAGTCTCTTTCCGTTTAGAGCTGCAGACTGCAGTACTGGGAGCCCGATTATCATAGTTCGTTGAAGAAAACCACACGGTACCCATTGCACCAAAGGTGATGAGGGGTGATACTATTACCGAAAAAAGCCGAAAATCGCAAGAGTGTATTGCAAAGTGCAGACTGCAAGGTGTACTTTAAAACTAGGGGTTTTACAACAGTGAACCAATTTTTGTTGATAATACGATGCGAACAGACAAGCATAAACCGTTAATGAAAAGCGGCATGCCCGACGATGGATGAAGAAGAAATCCTTTGAGTAAATGACAGAATAGGAGCAGCTCCAAATGTTAAAAGAGAGATGAAGTTTCTGGTGATTCATCCTAGAAAGCACACGCTACCAACTCTGCTGATACTTTTTATTTGTCTATTTATGTATTTGTTTATGTCTTCGAATAAAAATATAACGCACAGACATTGACTTAATAACTATAGCTTCCCTTTAATTTAAAAGTATTTTTGCTTACGCTAAAATCATACAAGTGGTACACATCATTGAACAATACACAACAAACATCAAGGGGGTTATTCTGCTCGTACTGTATACGATGAGCAGGGCGTCGAAGAAATTGCGTTCTCCGAACTGAACTTGAAGAAGCGTTGAAATTGAGCTTTGCCAAGAGTTCAGAGCAGTCAATGTTATTTCTAATCAGGTCAAACACGAAAAGTTGTTGCAGATTTATCCACCGGCTTCGTAGAGTTGGTAGATTGATGAGTGCGCAGCGATGTTCTTAAGGCGGCAGTAGGAATCAATTTTGCCAAGGAAGCCCTCGGAGTGCATATCTAATGAACCTTTTTTGCAATCGTTCTATGCGATCAATCTGAACGGTATGATACGGGCCCCAAACTGTAACCCGATACTCTAATAAGGGAACTTCCATTAATAACTTCACGCAAAAAGTGACTTTTTATAACCCCCCCTCCATTGTTACTTTTTTTGTATGAACCTTAACATTTTTTTGTATAGATTGTCACGTTTTCCGAAACCCCCCTCCCCCCTTACTGCGTGACATATTTAATGGACCTTCCCTAAGCTACGAACAAGAGATATATACAGTGCCTGCAGACAATACACGTCGTTGAATTTTCTGGTGTTACTTTTAATAAGTCCTAGTACCAGTCTATGTTAGTCCTAGTACCAGTCTGAGTTAGTCTATGCTAGAACTGCGAAGGATTTTGCTGTAGCTGATGAGATGTACTGAGCAAAACCCAACTTGGAATCAAGCGTAATTCCTAAGTTCTTGATTAGCGTGACTCGTTCTGCCGTGGCAGTGCGCATTGAATATTCGAAGAATGTTGGTGTGCGTATCCGAGTGAACGAGATGACATTGCATTTCTAAACGTTCACCTTCATTCTATTTATAGCGCACCAATCCAAGACATTGTCAACATCCATCTGCAATGCACAGCAATCCGCCAGGGATGTTATGACCCAAACAATGTTTAGCTCATCAAATTTATAACCTGTTTTTGTCATTTAAAAGTATTTTCAACAGGGTCAATCGGTGTCGTTAAGGTGTTACCTTCGTAGCTAACAAGCGGGGGATTTCCTCGAAATGACGTTCGATTTCGTAGATAAGTCCAGAACTGCTTGTTGCTCTCAAGCCGGTGATTGTATGACTGAAAACATGACGTGTTCAGAGCGTTGATTAGACCTTTCTTGTGGATTTATTTTATTAGCTTATCAGATACCTTTCAGTTTTAACAGTATACTTTTCTTTGGGACCTATGTTTTTTGAAGCCTGTAACTATTTAAAAACAATAAAAAAAACTGTTAAATAACCAGTTCACCCCATATACGCCCTGTGGTGAATGCCCATTATACCCTCTTTTCCCCAATCTGAGTCACGTCTTATGTGGTGGGTTTCATATTAAATTACAAGCTCTTCACTCCTATGTAGAAATCCCGCTAGCAGATGCCAAAGCTTGCACGAAACATGGCGGTATATTTCTTACTCAGTCACTTCACCGAAAAGTCGCTTAACAAAGTGTCAATCTTTTCGTAAAAAAAAGTCACGTCTTCAAAGTACTTTCATTTAGCTTATCACGTCTGGGTGTGGCAGTGTGACTTGTGGAAACGTGGTAGTGCGTTTTGGACGAAAACATAACACTGTCAAAATATTAAAAATTGTAAACCAACTTTTGGGTTATCTATGGGAAAACAAACAATTTATTTTTACATGACGTAGACAAGATAGTTCGTCAAACGTTACTAAGTTTAATGCTCGCGAGCATCGAAACGAGGATTCAAACATTTGAATCAGTTTATCAGCAGGTTTTAAACCTTTTATTAATTTAAAACATCGTTCAAGCAGGTGAGTGAAAATGATGTAGTTTTTACTTAGATTCTTTGCTTATAAAATCACGCTTGCAAAACCATAGCCTAATAAACGCATTCAAAATGGCCCGGAAACTGACCCGATGGATCTCTTATTCACCGTCGTTCTTCTTCAAGGCAACTTAACCACATAAGATAGCAGTCTTACCGGTTTGAAATTGCTCAAGGCATGACATAGACATCGGTTCCTTCGAGTTGTGCCAGAAATACAAAGTGGACCTGTGGTTTGTAGGATAAAATTGGTAAACATTAGAACTGTCTGATGATTATTTAAGCTTCGATACGCTTTTTTAATTAGCGAATTCAGTGTCGTTTGGAACGGTGCGTCTCGAGGAAACGGAGATCACCTTCCCAATGATTCCATACGTTTATCCACGCTATCGCCCAGTCAGATGCTCATGAGTATTACGAGGTCTAACATGTTCAGAGTTTAAATTTGAAAGATGATAATTTCTGGAAGTAAATTATTTCCCAAGAACAAGAATATTCCTTAAGCTCCGTTTCTATTGTCATTAGGCATAAGAAGTTAATAAAAACAGGTTAAGTAGGTTAGCGATAGTATTATTTTCTATCTATTATAACCTAGAGTATCTTTTTTTCGGAAATCCGTTTTCACAAATAATGGCTTCGCTAAGTTAAACGAACACATAAAAAAATATTCCCCCGTCAGCACCTCCCATATATAGGTTTGATTGATATATAGGTTTGATTGACTCTTGCAAAAAAGAGCATGTGACTCCTACGTAATTTAATAAATTGTGAAGAAAGTCCGCTGCCTAAATTTTATGCACACACGTTATGACGTAGTTCATAAAATTCAGCACATTTTTAGAACTTTTGCTTCACTTCCACTTTTTGCAACCAGACATTTTGCTCGAGTCGTAAAATATTCTTCTACCGTCAGAGTCACGGCACATAATTTTCGGTAATTGGAAATTGATAATTTTATTCAGTACGATAATCCTGTAATAAAATGTTTAATACTTAATAATGCTAATAATGATAGTTTTCGTTTGCCTTAGAGACGCTTCATCTACGAGGCAGCAGCGTCCAACTCGCGTTCAATAAATTTCCTATTCACGTCGAATCCTTCCTCGACGCTTTTGACCATTCCCTCGCCACACCCACAGCTCTTTGTGAATCAACCGAAACAGTCACTCGTCGTGGGAAACCAGAATAACGCCACCCTGAAACGAAACTCCCAATCATTAGTGAATTCTTCTGGAAAGACGCATTTCAACAGTATCTTACCGTGTACTTGTTGCGCGCCTTGCCAAGAGCTACTATCATTTCAATGTCCAAGTGATTGGTCGGTTCGATGTAGTTTGGTCAACCTATGCACATCTGGTCCAGTGCCACCTGCGTGGCAAGATCCCCGGAGACGCCAAAACTACCCAAAATTCTGCGGTACTCTTAGATCGGTTTCCCGGAGTAGGCATTCTGGAACCGTTCTACGAAGTTGACTTTCGTATCCAATTAGTCGACGTGATCTTGGAGAAGTTATCGAAATGGAGGCCATGATGTAGATGAACGAGACCTCCCGTAGGTCGCAGCAAGCCCATGACAATCTTCAGCATCGTGGTCGTACCGGCACCGCTTTCACCTACCTGTTAGAAAAACGAATAATAACATTAGATAAGCTATCAGAATTCTAGTTCTAAGACAATATCTAACAGAAAAGATCCTGGAGTCGAGATTCACGCCAGGATTGACCAATTTGAATACAACCTTGTTGTCCGAGTACTTGAACTGAACTTCGTTTAGCTGCAGCATCGGTGGATTCAGTGGTTCTACCCCTGGGAACTTTTTCGTCACTTCTATTTCATTCCCCACTGGTTATAGATCTAAAAACAAACGGAAAAAGAATAAATTTCGCTCTTACCTTAAGGGACTAACAACTTACAGCTAATCTAACATCTTGATCGTGGACTGCACGTTGGCGCAGTGCGGTTGGCTTTGTATCGGAACCAAACATTCTACTCGCTTTGTGATTCTCTGTCTGTCTCAATATGCAACTAGCGATTTGAAATTGGTTCACTGTTGTAGAAACCCTTGGTCCGAAGGACACCTTGAAGCCAGCACCTTTCTGTACACATTTGCACCTTTGTTTTGATGTGCTGTGTTATTTTGACAGAATATTTGAGAGTGTGTTCGTGTGAGTTCATTATTAGGGGCGCATTATTAAGCTTGGGACCGAACTTGGGACATCGGCTAGTATTGACTGAGCCAAGAAAAAAAACGTTTGTGTATGGGACCTACTGGTCTTAGAGTTAGTCTACGGTACTAGCACATCGGTCCCAAACTTAATAATGCGCCCCTCATAATGAACTCTCACGAACACACTCTCAAATATTCTATCAGAATAGCGAATAAAAATCAAGGCGCAAATATATACAGCTAGGTGCAGGCTTCAAGGTGTACTTCGGACCGAGGGGTTCTACAACAGTGAACCAATTTCAAATCGCTAGTTGCATATAGACTTCTCTGCCGCCGTTAGTATAAGTAAGCAGTTTCACTAATACAATCGTTTTGCTGGTTGAAAATAAAAAACAAACCGTTGTCAACCTGAACATTTTGACAGTTAATCTCGTGGTTGAAAACAATAAACAAATCGAACCTATACGTGTAAAGCAGCTCGCTAGTGTTGGTGAGATTGCTCGACGAGAACCTTATTGATTGTTGGTAATACACTATTGAGTATTTCTTACTCTTTCGCTTCCATTGCTAAATCCCATTTGATACCCCGCTGCTCCACCCGTCTTCAGATGCAACTGAAGAAAATAGACCACCTGAGATATTAAATTCACCTTGCTTTTCCATCCAATCACTACTCTGAAAAAAATTCTATCATTATACCGACAATTGAATCATGGTCAAGATGACTATCGCATATAACGGTTACAATAACCATGAAAATGGTCGAATTCACCACTTCATGGTATTCTTGACTATGATCATTTTAACTTTACAACCATTTGAGCCACTTCTTCGATGCACTCTGGGATGGCATAATGTTTCAAATAATAATAATAAAACATCACTTGAAGCGCATCCCTTTTTGTTGGTATTATTTTGGGTTTGAACTAGTTTAAAACTAGGCCAACAAAAGGAATCGACACTGTTCCATTTTCTTCAAGCAACAGATTATAATTCGAACTCGCAACGGAAGCTTTGTATAACTTCGTTCAAACGGAGTCAACTGTCAAACTGTTCTATGCGCATGACATCGGCTTTCCTCCATGCCGAGTGAACGCCTCACAACAACGTGGTTGCTTCGCGCCGACAGCAGCAGGCTACAGGTCATGCTGCAGGTGGCAGTGTTGTTAGGAAAAACAGTTCAGTGAGCCGTTCGTTTGGATTGTAATCAGTTTTAGCTTAATAACTTTTTCCACAATCGTCGGATCGCTTTGCAGTCTTCAAAGAAAAGTTTTCTTGGAAAATTTACAAGAAGAAAATTTGATTTACTTATTTTTAAATGGCAACGGGTCACCTCGCCAGATTATTCAATGTAAAAGTAAGTTTTCCCATATAAAATCCTATGTAAAATTAAAACCTCGAGAGCAAAACTATAGTTTCACCGATCGAGCTGAAATTCTGCACAGTTATTATGGGACCCAAAAGGCTTCCAAAAATCATTGGGGAGCGAATATTCTTTTCTTTCATATGTCCGTGTCTCAGGCTACTGTATACACGGTAAGCTTTCTTTAACCATTAATGGGCACGATTTATTATTATTTTTATTCCTCCTGTGGAAATTTTTACCCATTTTACCGAAAAACTGCGTCTACTCTGTGAAAAATTCTATCGTTATACCGAAAATTATATTATATCATGGTCAAGGTGACTATTGCATATATTGGTTACAATAACCATGAAAATGGACGAATTCACCACGTTCATGGCATTCTTCACTATGATCAGGGAAGGTCCATTAATTACGTCACGCAGTAAGGGGGGAGGGGGAGTTTGAGAAAACGTGACGATCCATACAAAAAAATGTGAAGGTTCATACAAAAAACGTGACAAGGGGGGCGGGGGGGTGGTTATAAAATGTATTTTTTTGCGTGACGTAATTAATGAACGTTCCCTCATGGTAACAAGGACTATTCCGACATTATGGCAAATGTTGGATCAACTATTTTTAATGGTATTTTTGACCATGATCATAGTCAGTTCAAAATCACTATGCTGCAATAGTCATCCTAACCCGCAATAATGGTAAAATCGACTATCAAATTCCTCTCTGTGTACCATTTATATGGAAGCTTACCGTGTACACTCCCGCTTCAATTTACTCAATTTTTGAATATAATTGTATGCTATCTCTTTTTCTCTCACGGATGTTACTAAATTTTCGTAAGCAGTGGATCTAATCAAAAATTGAGTTGATTCACTTTTTAACGAAAATTGAGTAACATTTCCGTGTGAGAAAATGAGATAGCATACAATTGTACTCAAAAATTGCGTAAATTAAACGGGAGTGTAGACTTTCAGGTTACTTTGGTAAAACAAACTATTTTACACGAAAATAGACAAGATAGTGTGCGTGCGTTAAACGTCACTAAGTTAATAGTGCAGTTTCGTGAACATCACACCACTTTCGGCGAATTATAGACACTCAAGTAATAGACCGGACAATGTGCCGCCATGTTGTATCCAAAACGAACATTTCCCATACGATGTGACAGTTGTTTTCGATACATCCATTGTGCCAGAATCACGTTGTCCGGTCTATTACTTGAGTGTCTATACGGCGAATCGGTTATTGTGACGTTTCAATTTTAGATCTTCGAAAATGTTTCATGGTATTGCTCACAAACACAAACAATACCCTTCACTTGTTACTCCTATATGTGCAGTTATTGTTGATTACTGTGTATATTATTTTGTTTGTAAACAAATCATGAAAAAATCTCAACAGCAACCATTGTCTAATTTCTTGCACCTTGCATTATGGAAAACCTGCCCTGTGAAGTTAGTGCAATAAGAAATATTAATGATTTTGAACTAGCAACATTTCATAATCTTGATTTATTTCAGATGATTGAACACATCTTTTCCTATCTGCCTTACCGAAGTCATTTGAGTGCACTGGAAGTTTGCTACCGTTGGAAGGAAATATTTGAAACACGCGTGCTGAAGAATACTTTGCTAGCGATTGGAAATAACTATTTTCCTATGAATGGAAATATTCTTTACAATGGTTTACAAAGGTTGTCGGTGAGCACAAGAACATATCGTGACCTGATGTTCGAGAACATCGACTTTTCATGTCTAGATCGTCCTACTGAGATTCAGCTTTCTGTTCTATTAGCAAACATGGGATTACATGTATTGAATTTAACTTTGAAAGATTGTTGTCTATCAGATGAGCAGCTATTCTTGATAGTTCATCTAATGAAACATATGCAAACGATAAGCATTGATGGCTGTCAAATACATAAAAAAGCGTTTCCCGTTCATGAACTAGAAACCAAAAAAAGCAATATAAAAATAGTTAGCATTCGTAATATAACAGAAAATGAAGCGGCAATACTAGATATATTGACCAAAGGTAATTCGGCAGAAATTCGTGTCACAGTGGATAAAAGTTACATTGATACAAAAACAGATGTTATTGAAAGATACGCAAGAAAAATAAAAGGGTTGTCCTGTATGTTCAGCGAAACTCGAGCAATTCAAAGGATATTTCGATCTGCAATAAATCTTGAAAGATTGAGGTTGCATCGGAGCCCATCGAATGAACTACTCTATGTCACACATCTGGAAACCATATCAACGCAAAGAAACCTGCAGGAACTATCCATAAACATGCCCATCTCGCTAAGTGTGCTTGCTGAAATAGCCCAGAACATGCCTTTACTTACATTACTTGAAGTCACAATCAGTGATAGTGATGATATTGAGTTAATCACTACAAAATGGCCAAAACTCAAGGTAAGATAGAACTTTTATTTTCTGTTGACGGGTGACTAACCCCTTGTCGAGACTCTTGTCATGTAGCAAAAGTTGTTTATAAGGGAATAATAGTGACTATCTTTTGAAATAGTTTTGACGAATTGAAAGAGGGTTTTCGGCAAATCCCATGTCGCTTGAATAGGGTAGTTGTTTCTAATGTCAACATCGACAACTCAAGCTGAACAATGCAGTAGGTCCTAAGTAACATTGAGAGATTCTCTTTGTCGACTTTCTCTTTCGTTAATAGTTAGTCTATTAAACGATTTGCTGATGTTTTTGACGTATTGGATCCTTAGTTACACTTTATATTACCGAAAATTCTTGAACATGTTTTTACATAGCCGTAGGAATGCAAAAAGAAAGTCGACGAAGAGAGTCTCTCAATGTTACAATGTTACAGTGCATTTCCCCGCTTTCAGAATAAGGTTAAAAGAAGGAAGAAAGAATTTGACTGCATTGTTTCACCATAGAAAATGCCTTATAATGATAGAAACTTTCGTCTTCATGTTGGAAAATTGAGTCAAACCTAATTCTTGTCGGCCTTGTTTTGGAAGCCGATGAAGAGAAATCTATTAATTATTATTGTTCTGCCTCCAGGTTCAACGCTGGTAAAATTTTATATATTTTATTCCTAACTAGTATTGTTTCTATTTATAAAATTTTTTGGGGAATCTTTTGAGATTTTAAATATCTCTGCTCAGACTATTTCTAATTGTTGCTTGTGTAGAGCCGGTATGAATTCCAGTCAGTGTCATCGGGATTTCCTGAAACGAAAATTATCTGATTACGTTTATCTTCGAAAGGGGAGTAAAGTAGTTGGTCCCGACCCATGTGTAACATGATGAATTCGATAACTAGCATCCAGGTGTGATGAAAAAGCACAAGAGGCTGAAATTTACGTTAATAAAACATAAAAATAACTATAAATATTAGCTATGTTTTTAATTTTCGTATTTTTCGTATTCGCTTTTCTGATCTGATGATGGAATTTTTAATATACATAATTCTGCTTCCATTTGAAATTCTTCAGAAATTCTAGAGTACCACTTTACACAAAAAAAAAATTAAAACCTTATTTCCAACATAATATATAATATTTTTTCATATATAATTTTTTTTAAATATTTAATAGTAGTCCAAATGAAGTCCATACAATCAATGATTTAATGCAATAGTCTTTGCCTGAAAAAAAAAAAAATTACAATATTTAAAGCAGCCAATATTCTTTCTTTCACAGGTTTTATCTTTATCGCATTCCTCGCATATAAACCGTATACTTCATGGCATGGAATTCACAAACCTTGAAGAAATTCGTTTATTTACGAAAAAACTGACTAGAAACACAGTGGAGACCATTTATAAAAACTGTCCCGGGTTAAAGATGCTGACCCTTGCCGCATTATCCATGATGCGATGTGAAAACATTCTCGGATCAATCGGAGATCATTTGCCTGATTTGGTTGGAATTAATCTACAGTGTAGTTCTCGAACTACATTCAATCCATTCTTCAAATCAATCGTAACACTAAGGCAGCTAAGCTCATTATCCGTCTGTATTTGTGACCTGATAACAAATAAGACAATGATTCTAATAAATCTGCCTTATCTCAGAACATTGAAGATTACACGAAATGTTAAGGTAGGTTATAAGACTTCGTTACATGCACAATTTCTTTTTTTTTGTAAAACTACGTTTGATAAACTCTTTTTGCATTTCTCTGTTCCTGTGGAAGTGAGTCACGTCGAATGTCCTTCAATATTAATCATATTATTTGATTTAGATTGGTTTGGTAGTACGCTCTTAAAAAAAATCATCCTCGTCACTAACTTGGAAGGCTCAATCGAGGGCCAATAATACACTATTTTTTTGATTAACATAATCAACTTAATTCTTCGTCTACATACAAAAACCCTCACAAGGTTCATAAATGAAACTTAAATTTAAAAAAACTCAATACCATTTTGTCACAATAAATCTATACATGATACTGCCTTATGAAACGTAATTGGTTGGTGTCCTAATTATCAGCTATGGTTTGGATACTACAGTATTTGCATTACAATGCCTTATGAAACTCTTTTGCTGTTCTATGGAAACCCTTCTCCTGGATTATGACTGATGAGGGGTCAGATAGGAAGTGACGTTTTTCTGGACAAACTTTCCGCGAAAACTTGAGGACCCATCGGTTCCAGTAATCATCGCTCGGTAATTCGCCGTGTTCTAGGTAAGTTCCCAAAGCACGGCGCAAAGATCTGGCCACCAACACCGTACGACGGTGTGGTGGGTAGCAACTTCAAATCACCAACGAGGAGCTCGTGACAGATGTGAAAGATCTGAAGGTGAAGAAGGCGCGCGGTCCTGGCCTAGCTTTGAAACCGGTTGCTCAAGCGTTTCCTGATATGTTCAGGTTTGCACTGCAGAGATGTCTAGATGAAGGTTATTTCCCGGAAAGATGGAAGATTCAAAAACTGGTGTTGTTGCCAAAACTAGGAAAACCGCCAGGGGAACCAGGATCCTACAGAACTATTTGTTTGCTGGAGAAACTCGGCAAACTGTTGAAGAAAATCATCCTGAACAGGCTGACGAAGGAGAGGGAAAGCAAGCATGGACTGGAATAGAGGCAGTTCTGTTTTCGAAAAAGAAGATCTACGGTGGATACCATCCGTATGGTGGTCGGACAGGTATACGGAGCACGGAGGAAAAAAACTGGGAATCGCTTCCACGCAGTGGTTACGGTGGATGTGAAGAACGCGTTCTACAATGCTATAGGTGGTCTACCATTGCTACAGCGCTGCACAGCCTGAGGGTTCCTCACTACCTGCGTAGGATTCTGCGAAGTTGCTTCGAGAAACAAATCCTGGTCTACAAAACAGACGGTTAAAAGTGGATAGGGACAGAAGATGATTGAAAGTTCAGTGAACTCGAAGCGCGCGCTGGGGTATCTTGGCGGGATGGTCAACGTTTGGTTGAACTTCAACAGTGTCAGTGTTATGTCTGCGAGAGGGCATCGAAGGTAATCACGGCAATTGCGAGAATTATGCCGAACAATAGCGGACCAAAAAGCAGCATGCGACGTCTTCTTGAAAACGTCTCGACATCAACACTTAAATACGGCGCTGCGTCATGGGTGACAGCCCCCGGAACCCATAGAAGCAATCTGCATCATAGCTGGAATGATCCCCATATGTATCGCACTAGAAGAGGATACAGCATGCTACATGCAACTTAGTACAGGAGGCATCCGCAAGACTATAAGAACAGAAACGATGAACAAGTGGCAGCACGAGCGGTACATCTCAGAAAATGGCAAATAGACCTATCGATTAATGCCGAATGTTAACATGTGGACGATCAGAAAACACGGGTAGATTAACTTCTATCGGATGCAATTCCTGTCAAGTCATGGCTGCTTCAGGAAATACCTACACAGGGTCGGACACGCCGGATCTTCTGCTGATCGGAATGCAACGGAAGAAACACCAGAACATGTGGTATTCGACTGCCAATGTATCAAGGCAGTCCATAGTTGAATGATCGTCGTTAGTGGAATAGACACTACTCTGGACAACATACCCAAGTGACCACAAGCATTATATTATTGGACTATTCAACCCAAAATCAACAACATTAATGCGGGATCGCACCAATCCAACAGTTGTCAAGTAATGCAGCGTTAGATTAGCTTTTAGAATATTGTGATGCATTACCAATGCAATAATGCGACTTCTGCGACGGCCCTATATCTGCATGCAGTTATACTCTCGTGATTACTTTGGTAGTCCAAAGAATATGCTGCTACGAAAAAGGGGAACGCGGTCAATGGAGTGATAGCACAGGCCATGCTTGATCTACAACGAAAGTGGCGAGATGATCAACAAAAGAAAAACAACGAGTGATCACAAAACTGAAGGAATTGGAATTGAAATGCTAACGGGAGAACTTGCACCGTCGGGGAACTCACCGCCGGAGTAGGCTTGGTCCGCCACCGGGGATCAGCTGAGTCGATGATGTGAACACATGTTCGAAGAAGAGACAGACTGTGAGGGAGAGCACGTTATGACAGTCGGCTACTTTTTATCGGTCTCATCTCAAACACGCGCAACGAGCGCTGCGAGAAAGATGCTAAACCCTCCCCGAAGTAATACGAATCCAGTGGCTTGACAACTAGTCTACAAAATCAGCGCTTGTGAACAGGCTAAAGGCGTACAAGAACAACGTCGACAAAAACAAAATCCATTCATTAGTCACGCTTATGACATTCAAAACGTAGTTCATAAGTCGTATATTCTGAAATTCTTAAGTTTATTTGCCTGAGTGGGAGGCACAATAGCTCCGCGTATTACAGTGGTATAACAGGCTACTCATTCTTATTTGTTATTTATGATGAACTGTGATAGGGTTCCGGGATTGTCATATAGCCTAGCCCTTTCATCCAGCCTATGTCCCAAATATCGCCGCATATTACATACTTTTTTTGCATGGGTAAGATGGAGCACAACTTCGGCGTTTGGCCGGGTGCTTATTCTCGTCATTTTTCATTAGCGCTAGCCATATTAAATCCAAAGGTACCCCGCCGAAGTAGTTCTTCAACCTATTAGTTAGAAACATAATAAATTAGCTATAAAGTTAAGATAAGTCCAATAAGAGAACAACTAGGACCAGTATCTGTATGACTTACTCTTCTTTGGTTTTATTATTTTGCAGATTTCGAAAGAAGGATTGAAAGATCTGTTTGGTAACTGCCCGAGAATTTTAGCTCTAACTATTCGAGAATGTCCTGCCATCGATGATGAAGCTGTGAAAATAATATCAACCTGCTTGCCTCAGTTAGAAATGCTTGATATTAGTGAATCTCCTGTTATTACTTTGAACAGTATTCGCTACATAATGGAAAATTGCAAGTTTCTGAAGGTAAGTTTCGATGATGTGCACGTTCCGTTGTGAATATTCATTATTCTGATTTTTTTTTCCCTAGACACTAAAAATTGAAAACTGTCGACGTTTATTGATACAGTGGCGGAATGCACCACATTATATTAGCAGCATACGTTCCTTGAGAAGTTATTACAATATGTATCCAGAATTTTTCTATTATCATCTTCCTCCAGAATCGGCAGAAAAGTACGACAGTGATGATTGTTTCTATTATGACAGTGAGGCGGATCTCTCCGACATAGATGATTTTATAGATAATATTGATCCTATGCTTCCGAACTCAGCAGAACAAAGTAACGAAGATAATGATATTATTATTATCTTAAGTGACGACGAATAATTTGGTGCCTTCTATCTGTTTGAAATAAATACAAATGAGATTTTTTCAGCTGTGTATGTTGTATTCCCTTTTGTTAGAAAAATAATGAAACGCAAAGGCCTGATATCACAGTTCTCTTCCTGCTTTCGATTGGTACAGTTGAGTTTTGTTTCTTCGCGCGATAGATAGCCTTCTTCTCTACGGCATTGTAGTCTTGAGTAGTGAGTTCTTTTTCATCAACACTGTCGCTTTTGTTGTAACAATGTGCGAGTTGAAAAATACGGTGCGATTTACCTTCGGCCATGGAGCGGATAAACCAACCTTAGGCGAAGTGGCAAATTTCGTCAAAGGCTTGGATGCGAAGCTTGATGAAATTGAAGCTGCATATAAGATAGCAGATGAAAAGTTCCTTCTCGTCAAGTTCAAGTCTGAGTGGTCGATGATGCACGCGCTGACCGCCAACTCTGACGAGCTGGTATTCCATTATGGGAATGGAATAAAGCTTAAAGTACACTCAGCCAAATAATCTTAAGAATTTCATAAGGTTGAACTTATGAACGATTTTGTTTCACACGACGTTGCTCTTATACGCCTTTAAGCTTTCCTGACTACAAGTGTTAATATATAATAGTGGGCAAGTCACTGGACCCATAACATCAACGTTCAAGGTTTGAATCCAGGCTGCTCCATATTTCTATTTTTTCGGCATCATTATATTTCATAAAATAAATTTATAAGATTCATACTGATTTCTTATAGCAAATAATCATAATGCAATCTTCCCAACAAACAAACGAAAGCAGTAAATAAGCATACATGTTTTATTAAAACTGAAATACGACTATCGCAGCTGAATAAAAAATCTGACTGATATAGAAGCTGAATAACCATGTTCTCAATTGAAATATTAACATTAATTCAAGTTTTTCATTTTGTTTGAATAACATGCTTAGTAAAAGTATTTTAGCATTTATGTGTAACTAAATTTACACAGTTCAACAAAGAGATGAATAACAGTTTATAAATCTGTTTAAACATCGTTTATATAGCCTAGCTAATAAAACCTGATATTGAATTGAATAGCAGCTGTAATGTACATCACTATTAAACTGATCCAATTATAAGCTGAAGTAAAATAATACACAAGCTTTACACAGGTGTCTTAATTGACTTTTATTCAACCACTGAACAATTAGTTGAATTACAGTTTATGTCTCTAATGTAACGCCTTTTAACTAGCTTTGCCAATTAAACCTTATACTTAGTTGAATAATAGCTGTGGCTTAAACCAATAGTCAGCAAAATAAACTACAATTAAAATAAAAGTTGTTTGAATGCCGTACTAAAGCCTCCGAAGTGTTCGTAATTTTGGTTAAATATTTCTTCTTCAACTTAAAGTTATGCTGGATAAATGATAAAGATATTCATTAAATTCAGTTAATTCTGAAGTTTTCGTTCCTGGGTTGTTCATTTTTGGTGCCGGTGAAAAAGTATTGACGTTTTTTCAAGAGCTGACATGCTTCTGTTTACATAACCCATCAAAATAACAACAGAAAACATTGTCATATCTTTTAATCGTCTCTTGTTCAACATGCCCTTGTCAGTAATGCACGTAGTAAAACCGAACATCCAATATCAAAGCTTGTGTACAGCTTGCTAATTCAGACGTTTAAGAACAACATTTAGAAGCTTTAATTAAGCACTGATGTTGCTTATTTACAGACAACGCTATAAATAGAATGTCAATGTAGCTCAATTAAAGCATCACTTCGGCTACTATTCAATATATAACATTGCGCTTATATAGACGATTCGTTTATACTTCAATCAATTCTAGAATAGCGCAGTTGGTAAGTCACGTAGTTGAGGATACGAAGGTTGGTGGTTCAAATCTCGCTATTAAATGTTAATAAATAAATGTTACATAATGTTTCTGTTAATGTACACGTATAATAATACCAAATTAAATATGCATAGTATAAAATGTCTGTATCGTATGGAAAATCATACAAAAATACAGAGAATATTTTTTTTTAAGAACTGAAATAAGTTGAACAAAAGTTCTATAAACTACACCACAGCTTTTTAATATGCTTAATAATGTTGAAGACAAATGTCGTCATTACTATTAAGTAACTAGGAGAGAATATATTATTGATAAAAAAACTCGATTAGCTCAACAAAGGTTACTTTTACTCTCGGAATCAGCCTCAAGGTGTGTGAAGCACTTAAACAGCAGTTATAAAATTATCAGCTGAATTCCATTGCTGCAAACTTCCTTCTTAAGCATATGCAATTGCTAGTGTTCAAAAGCACTTAGCGACAGCTTGATAACTTCTCCAAATTTGTGTGAATAATGCCTGAACAAAAGCAGTGATTGAAAATAGTTCAGAGATTATTCAACACACTGCTGAATTAAATCGCCAAAATGATGTTTATTTAATGAGTGATTGTTTGTTGGGTTATTCATCGAAAGTTTATTTCGCTGAGTGTACACATGTCGCATGCCCAGGATCACATCTGCTATGTGCGAATATACGATCTACCACCGGAGGTTCCCGACCAGGAGATCGTAACGGTTTGTCTAAGTATGGACACGTGAAAGGCATCGTGCGGGAGAAGTTTCCGGTAGGCCTACACTGGTGTGCTTGGCGCCTACATGGCCGTGAAGCAGGAAATCCCGTCATCGCTGCATTTCGCCAACCGGAAGGGAAACATTTATTACGAAGGCAACAAGAACAAATGCTTCATCTGCAAAGAAGTGGGACACCTGATGGCTTCTTGTCCCAAGCGGAATGTTCAGAGTCAGCCGAAAGTGCGTCGGCAAGAAAAGGAACAAAGCAGTAGATTGAAGCAAACGTACGGATCTGCAGTAACCGGAGGCACAGGCAACGTAGGATCAGAAGCTGATGGCGAGAACGAATTGGAAACGCTAGGTGTGCCGGAAGATATAATGGAGGAATCTGTCATGATGCCGGTGGATACCGAAATCAGCAACGCTGAACCGAAGGAGATGGATACCTGCGATCGCCCGTTGTTACAGTTCGCCGCATTTATGTCAACGGGGATCAGTAAACAAAAAGAGACTGCTAGCATTGCAAAAGAACAAGACGGTGTCATAAAATCGCCCCCATGCAAGAAGAAGAACCCTAGTTTGTTTAAGAATTAGTTTTTTTGTGAGTAACCCACAAACATTGCTTATGGCTCCGTAAAGCTAACGCAATTGAGCCTTACAAATAAACGAACTGGTTAAAAAAAAAGGTGATATGGCACCACATAACATTCCAAAACATCTAGCCAATGTTTTATGACGTGAGGCGAACGACAAGATGCTTTGACATGCTAGCAGATGTCAGACCATCGCCACATCAGTAGACGCCTCAACCAACAGCAGCAGCGTGCCATGCAGACCGGCACAAAGTCAAACAAAATTCAAGCCTCAATTCAAGCGAGACTGCCACATGTTGATCCATGATCAGCAAAAAAGGGACGTAACGGCGCAACTCTACTTTGTGCCACTGCAGATATTATAGTAGTATATTTATGGATTACGACCAATTTGATTCCATAAATGAATAGTATTTGCAGTAGTATACAGTAATCAGCCAGCAATCAAAGAAATTCTGAACGGCATAGGCGCCGCATTAGGGATGTGCATTTTAGTCTTTGGGCTACATTTTTTCAAAAATGCCATATTTTTCGTTTTGTTGAATATTCTACCACGCGGCTCCATTAAGGTGTGGCCCAGTTAGATTTGAAACAGTACCCAACAAACATCGGTGTTGAATTAGAGCTTGTTCAAACAAATTTGGAGAAGCTATTCAGCTATTCTAGAAGAAACAGCTGAATAGCTTCTCCAAATTTGCTTGAACAAGCTCTAATTCAACACCGATGTTTGTTGGGTATTGGAAGACTATTGCGCATATTTTAGATATACATTATACGATTTTGAAGAAATTTGCGAACTTTTCCCGGAATACGTTCCATCAAC
This sequence comes from Aedes japonicus, assembly GCA_034211315.2. Lineage (NCBI taxonomy): Eukaryota > Metazoa > Arthropoda > Insecta > Diptera > Culicidae > Aedes > Aedes japonicus. Next base: position 128,681 of record JASCZW010000187.1, on the reverse strand, counting down.
CGGCGCAAATTATTCTCATCCATCGTTTTGGCAACCTTATTCCACTTGGTTCTCAATTCATTTATGTTTTTGATGACACTGCCATTCACCTTCAACTTCCTCTTCATAATAGCCCAAAATTTCTCTATCGACCTGAGCTGAGGACAGTTTGGTGGGTTGAGTTCTTTCGGTATTAACTGAATCCCGTTGGTTTCAGACCACTGTAGCACTGTTTTACCGTAATAATAGCTTGCAAGATCTGCCCAAAACATGACAGGCTCGTTGTGAATGACAATGTTTGCTTTTAGAGACATTCCGTTCTGTATTGAATGTCTCTCTGAATTGAATGTCTTATCAGTGATGTAAACCGTGGTCTTCCTACCGCAGCTACAGATGCCTTGCCAAATCATGTATTTATGTTCCAATTTATCTGCAAACACAAACTTGAATTTGGCAGCAACATCTCCCCGAGCCGTAGCCAAGTAAAATGTTGGTTCCGGTAGCTATTTGAAATCGACCTATACATAGGTTTAATCATCCTTGAGCTCTTCTTTCTTCTTCCATTTGTAACACTCTGAAACACGTTCGAAGTGCACCGCGAAAAGAAAACTCCTGATTGCTGTAGTTATAGGGAACATGTAAGATGTCACAGTTTCCTAATCCAACCACTAGGGTCACTGTACGAATAAAAAATATCTGTTCCAATACTAAATGGGCCACAATTTATTCAAAGTAACTTGCCAACCATGCGTCCGCATCAATCTAAAGTGATTTTTATTAGTTCATCAAGCATCACTTAAATCGGTGCCGATAAAAATCAATTAATCTGCAATCAAATGAGCTGAAAATTAAAACTTAACGGACCAACTATCTTCGTGAATTTGAATTTTAAAATTACAGTATTCCCTTGACCAGAGAAACCGTTGAGTTTAGAAGTCATTATTTGGTATTATTCATTCGTCGATGGATGTTCATTATCGCCTGTTGTCAATATCAATATTCAATTTCATCTACACTGATAGGCAAAATAAAGTGCCCAACTAATCATTTTATTTTTAATTTCTCTCATATATTTGGCTCAAATTAAAGTAAGTTTTGATATTTTGACGTGTTTTGAAGCAAATGGCTAGACCTGGTGTATTTGTACACGTGATCGCGTTTGACTCAGTTGATAATATGGAGAACGTAGTGGTTTCGAAAGCTATTCCCTTGTGTATCCGAAAATTGGTGGTTCGTGATGTGCAAAACGGTGAATCGCACCGGGCTGTCGCTAGACAGTACAGTATTAGCGAGGCACCGGTTGGTAAAATTATACTGAAACAAAAAACGTTCGGATCTGTGGTGGATCGCCCAGGCAGAAGGGGAAGCACAAAACGGTCACGAACGGACACCAAGACCGTGCGCGAAGTCAAGAAAAACCCAAAAGTAACTGTCCGTGAGATTCAGGAAACACTTCAGCTATCATTTTCTGGTCGAACTGTTCGTAGCCGTAGCACAGGGACTGATTCACAAAATTGCCCGCAAGCACCCATTTATCAGCAAGCCGGCTCAGGTTTGCTATTGAGCATGCTGATAAGCCCGTACAGTTCTGGAAAACGGTCCTCTGGACGGACGAATCAAAATTCATGCTTTTTAATCGAAAGCGGTGGGTTCGTGTGTGGTGCAGATCGGGCGAGTAGCCTCAGGAGCGCCACATCCAAGGCACGGTGAAGCATGGAGGAGGAAATGTGATGGTCTGGGGGTGTTTTTCGTGGAGTGAAGTGCGTAGCCTCGTGAAAATCGACGGGAGCAGATTTCTACATCAACATCCTGCGAGAAAATATGGAGTTTTCGCTGATCCAGACGGGTCTAGAAGATAAGTTCGTATTTCAGTAGGACAAAGACCCTAAGCATGCTGCCAAGAAGACCAAGTCTTTCTTCCGGTCTTGTGAGTCGAACTCTTTTTTTAAAACTATTCCATAAGTGAAACTTGAAAAGAATATGAAAAATAAGATATCAAAAAAGACTACAGTGTGTTTACTTTAATTTGAACCAAATTAATGAGAGAAATTAATGAAAAAATGATGAGGTGGGCACTTTATTTTGCCTATCAGTTTTGGACGGAGATGATTTTGAATATCAAATAATGAAACAATATTTGTTTCTTTTCGCTAACTGGGCTATACTGCCGTTATACGCATAACTGTCCCATGTTGCAAAAGTTGTAGTTGAGAAAAAAGCGGCAAAACCCACAAATTTGTGATTGGCATTTGAAGATGATGCTGAGTTTCGATGCAATCTGTGGTATTACACACAATAAGATTATTTTTGTATGTAAAATACGAGGTAAAATATTCAGTGGGACTGACATGCGTAGAATCTTGCCTTGCAGCAGAAAATTGTAGGTTTATTAGCATGATGTATTGATGGACCGTTGGCGATAGAATTTACGTTTTCAAATACACATACCATGTGCATTATTGTTTATGCTCCAATCATGATTCTGATTATTTTTTAACACCAGATCATCGGTAGAAACACAGTTCTATGAAATGCAAATGGTGGCATATATAGACATTTTAATGTCAATGTTTCATGTCAAAGTCATTGTTTAAGTTTGCAAATAAGCCCCTCATTAATGCTGAGTGTCGAGTTGTTCCTACAAAGAATGTTGTAAACTTAAATCATTTTTTTCTCTAAGATCTCTATAGAGAAGTCGTAGTGGGATTTTTATGCCTAGAATTTCAACATGGGACAATCTACCTTGATGTTTTTTTGATACAAACTCAGAACAAAGCATCTTTAAAAAATTAATCATATATTGAAAAAGCTGCAATTTGACCAAAAGCAACATGGGACAGTTATGCTTAAAACGGCAGTATAGCCCAGTTAAAAAGCAAATAAACTTCAAAAATCAGCTTTTAACATTTTGTTGTCAAAATCAGCAAGGGGTATATAAAAGGCAGATGAGGTTTGTGGAGGTGTGAAATTCTTTTAAATTTTACGAAATTTTGTCATAGTTCCATACAGACAGAGTCAAATATTTTGCTCAATCGGGTGCATAATAAGCTACATCGCAATAACGTACAAAGCATAAAAACATTATTGAATTTATGTATTGTGCATGAAATATCCCAACCGAAACCTGATCGAAATTTATTTACTTTTGAAATGTCAGCCCACTCAGCCAGCATCCGCTATATGGGCTGTGCACTTTGCCCAGTTAGCAAACAGTTGCTGTAGTGGAAATTTAGTGATTTTTTTTTTGACTCAGATCAATAAGTTACAATTACCAAAAGTTGTAATTATGATAATAGAGGGCAGTAAGACTCTGCGATGGACACTATTCAACATAATCATTTTGGTGGGATTGAAAATGGCTCTTTTTTAACAAAGCTGCCCTGGGAACTCAAACTCTAACGAGTATCAAGAAACGAACAGTCATAGAAACATAATGAGTTGATTTGTTCATCGCCCTTGATTTTGACATCTGAGATTTTAAAAACAAATAAAATTCATCTACAGTGACTTTAAATGCTTTCCATTGCGTATGATAATAAGTGATAAAAACAGACACTACAATAAACCACGTGTTCTCATATTTGAAATTTTCAGACCCCGGTCTCTGTGATTCTTTGTCCATACATTTTTTTTTTTAATTTATATGGAGCATTTGTTCAACATTTGTTCTATGGAATAGCTGTACATAAAGGTTGTACAGAATCAAATTGCACCACTTTTAAATGGCTGTAACTTTTTCCCTGTTGGGTATTTTCTCTTGAAATTTTGGGTGGAATTAGTTCAATGAGTATTTATTTACGCTGTGTAAGTTTCACTAGCAGATGTGCGTTGCGAAGATGGAGTCTGAAGAACAGCAGCCGCGCAAAGAAATTTTGCGAATGTACCTCGAAAATCCGTGCCATCAGCAGGAAGCTGGGAATGGTATATTCGACGGTGTCTCGTGTTTTAAATCGGTAACACGAACGTTTGACCATCGATCGGAAAGCAAAAAGTGGCAAAAAGGATCTCCGTATAGTGTTAAGGATCACAAGCGGGTAGTTCAAGCTTTCAAGAGGAATCCCAACAGTTCAGTTCGAGCTCAAAACGTTCGTGCTAGATGCGAAAAAACGTGAAGAACTACACACGTACAAAGTCCAAAAGGCGCCTATTTGCGATGAACGGCAGAATACGGTAGGTAAAACACGTGCACGGAAGCTCTACACCCAGATGTTGACGAAACCACATTGCCTCATTATGGATGAACAGATGTATGTAAAAGCAGACTTCCGGCAGCTTCCGGGGCTCCAGTTTTTCACTGTTCATCATAAATTCGATGTCCCTGAGCCCGTTAGAAAGCAGAAGAAGTTTGCCAAAAAATATATGATTTGGCAAGCAATTTGCTCGTGTGGAAATCGGAGCACCCCATTCGTGACAACTGGAACGGTCAATGGGCAGGTGTACCTTAAGGAATGCCTCCAAAAGCGTCTAATTCCTCTTCTGAGGTCACACGATGGTCCTACGATTCTCTGGCCGGATTTAGACTCGTGATATTACTCGAAAGAGGTTTTGGAGTTGTACAAGGCTAAGTAGGTCAATTTCGTGCCGAAGCATCTCAACCCCAAGCTGCGGCCAATAGAAAAGTACTGGGCCATCATGAGGCAGGCACTTCGGAAGCATCCTAAGGAAGTGAAATCGGAGGAAGATATGAAAAAAATGGATTGCCACGCACAAAAAAAGTTGGTCCAAATGTTCTACAGAACTTCATGAGTAGTGTAATGAAGCAGGTTCGTGCATTTGGATATGATATTGAAATTGAATAAAACAAACATGGGAAAATATTCATAACATGTTTTATTTCACTCCCTGAAAGTTTTAAGATGATTGGTTGAACGGGCGAATTTTTCCGAATATTTGTGTGTGTCGCAAGTTGATTCCGTACACCTTTTAGAGATTTTGGTTCAGGACGTACCAGCGCAATAACACAACGAATCAAAACGAAAACAAAGATTCTAGTACCGAAAAGTGCAAGCAAATTTTGCAAAGCCCAAGTGCACTTGGGCCTAATGGGGTTCCAACGCAGTAAACAACAATCAATAGGAAACTAGCGATTTAAAATTGGATCACTGTTTAACAACCTCTGGTCCCAAGTATACCTTGCACCCATCACCTTACAATACATTCTTGCTCTTTTCTGCACTAGAATCTTAGTTTTTGTTTTAATTCGCTGCGAAAATCTGACAGAATATTTGAGGGATTGTTCGTTAGCGGTGATTATTTCTCTGCTTTTCGTAGTGCAGAATGCGAGTGATAAACTGATGTTCAAATAGCATGTTTTGTCGATTCGAAAACACATTTTTATTAAAAAATAATTTTAGTGGATAGCTAATAAAATAAATAGATGATTTGTAAGATTACATTTTCCAAATAGCAATTCGACTCACACACATCGTAGCATTGTCCTCTACTTCCTTACGATCTTATAATTTATCGATTTATGGCATTCATACTTTCATTGTATGGATTTTCAATTCAACAAACGCGACACCAGACGACAAATGACCGGTTTGTAGGAGCTGATTAAAGATATGACGTAAAAGTTGTTGCAAGGTCATTTTCAACACAATATATGGCATGTAACATATGAGCCGAGTTTCTGCTGTGTTTCGCTGAATATTTTGTTCCAATATCCAGTTAATTGCGATGGTAATTACAAATCGCTTTCTCCATACAATGCTGTACTGAATGACATGTAATCAAGAGCTCCGGGGACGGCGTTCGGTCCCTTGAAAGGTGGCATCCTTTGAATACAATACTCTGCCTGATCTGGTGGCAGCTCACGGCGTAGCTCATCCGGTAGAATATAAGGCTGAAAGAAAGGAACCAGTTTTTAATAAGAAATTTAATTTATACTATTACTCAACCAATACCTTATCAGATGCCAAGATTCTGAAGGAATCGATCACCTGTTCGGCAGTGTCGGTATCGGTGCTTTCTCTCGTCATAAAGTCTAGGAAGGCGTCAAACTGAACATATCCTGAGTTGTTCGGATCAACTACGGCTAGGATGCGTTGGAAATCCATGTCACCTTGTTTGTCCTTTCCAATAGAATATCCGAGGGACACTAGACAGGATTTGAATTCTTCTGGTGCCAAACGTCCCGTGCGATTCTTATCGAAGTGATTGAAGCTGGAACGGAATTCCGTCAACTGTTCCTGCGTAATACCCTTGCTATCACGGGTAAGAATTTGGTTCTCAACCTATAATAAGATGCAAATATGGATTATAAGATAACAAAAAGACGATTAGTTCGTTTTCAACTCGAGCTTGTACACTTGTACAGACTAAACAACCTCATTTAACAACGAGTGAACCGGTGCGGACATGTTCGACTTGCGAAATGTTCTACAGGTTGGAAGCGGGAATCGAACCCACACTTCGTGGCAATCGCCTGAAATTCTGCATAACTAGATTAATACGTACTTCATTAATATTTCTGTTGATAGATGTTAACAATTGTTCCCATCCAACGCGTAGAGTTTCCATAGTGTAGTGTGTGTAGCGGTTCTCGAAGACCATCGATTCCTGCACAGCTTGGTGGATCTTTTCCAGTTCTTCAATGCTTGGTTTGTAAGCATACACTGCTTGTTCGTATTCTTTCAAACGATGTAACTGTTCCTCAAGTGAACCAGAAATACCCATTCCTATTGCGGTTACAGCGTCCATTTGACGTTCAATCCATGGTCCAACAGCATTTGCCTTTTCGGCAAACTGTCGACGAAGCATTTCGTTGTTCTGTTGCTTACGCAGTTCGTTGGCTAAAGTTTGGTCACGCTGTGGAACAAGAGCGCGTACTTCCGACCACTTTCGGCTGATAGCATCAGCAGTAAGTGTAGTGTAGGGATTCACAAGACCCCCGGGAACTTGCTCCTGCTTGACAATTGCTTCGGCATCGCGAACTAATCCAACAATTACGTTGAACTCCTTGTCTGCCTCTCCTAAAGTTGCTTTGAATTGATCATGAGCCTGGATCAATCCCTGGATTTCTTCCATTGTATGTACAATGAACATGTCGACAAGATCCTCGCGAGCTCCATCGAGCCAATTGTTGAACGGAGCAGCACGCTTAGCGAATTCCAAGTGCAACAAGTCAATCTTTTCCAAGATTCGTTCAGCTTCGTCCAAGCCCTGTCGGCGGTGCTGTGTGAGGGCTCCCAAGCGATCCCATTGATCACAAATACGTTGGCACCGTGCATTCACGGAAACACAATCATGATATTCCAGCGTGCTGTAAAAGGGAAATGTTTTTGAATAGTTTGCCTCTTTCAGAAAATAAAAATTAAACTAAAATCGACGTTATGTTACGTAGAAAGGGTTGTGTTACGTTTCTCAAACAATTCCAAAATGTCCGCTAAAGATTAAAAAAAATCATCCTTTACAGAAGCAAGCTTTGTATGTAGTGGCTTATTCCAATAAGTTCCATTCGATAGACATGATATTAAGTAGGCAATAATTTTAACAAGGCCTAACTAGAATTCCTGAATTTAATACTGTGAATGTGAAGCTCACTATTTTAACTTCACTGTTTTTTCAACAATTTCTAGTATATTAAAAAAAAAGTAGTTTTAAACATACACAATTTAATTTTCGATCTAAATTCATGACAGTTTATTATCAATAAGAGAAGGTCCGTTATGTAAGAGGGGAAGGAGAATGGGGAGCGTTGTTAAAATGTTACAATTCAAACGCATAATTTTGAAGGTCCATTCAAACAAAATGATAGGGGGGTCGAAAATTATTAATTATTTTAGTGTTACATAATAAAAGGATGTCACCTTAGGACTTTTCCAAAATGTGCGAAATTATCAACTTATATGGACGAAAGATGAGGGGGATTATTATGGTTCTCACTTTCTCCGTGACACTTTGAATAAGGACAATGACTCCCATTTGATTTACAAATACAGTAACCGTCCGCTAACTGGGCTAAGTGTACAGCCCAGTTAGCGGATGCTGCTCGATAACTGGGCTGACATTTCAAATGTAAATAAATTTCGAAGGGATCAGATTTCGGTTGGAATATTTGATTGCACAATACATAAATTAAATAATGTTTTTATGTCTTATGCGTTATTGCGATGTACAAGGGGCGGCAGAAAATCATGCGAAAATGTTCAAACTTGAGTATTGGGTTAATTCGTGTAGCTAGTGACTAATTTCTGTCGAAAGTGTATTTGTTTATGTTTACTTTCAAGTGCTGCATCCAAACATTCTATTTGTTTGCAAATTCGTCAAAATGTTCGCAAAAGAAGTGATCAGAAGTGTTGCTCGCCCAGAAGAAGCCGAAAGAGATTGCCAAGGTAGTAGGGTGCCATTTGGCAACAGTTTACCGCAAAAAAAGTCCCTTCAGGATGGTCCTAAGCAGCGGAAGCCGGGAAACGGACGTCCGCGCCTTGCGTCCGCGCAAAAATTGCCGGTGCGTTCCATAAGAAAACTTGCAAAGGAAGCCAATATTTCGGAGAAATCCACGCGGAGAATCATCAAAGGAGACCTGCATGCATCTTCCAGAGCTAGAGTGAAACGCCACTTGATTACGGACCAGGTCAAGGAACTACGAGTGACTCGTTCCAAGAGATTGCTTTCCTTGTTCAAGAAGGAAAAAATGATAATCCTGTTCTCCGACGAAAAGCTTTTCAGCATCGATGCTGTGGCCAACAGCCAACCGGTTCATTTCACCGTAGAAAATGGAGAACGTTCCGGAAAAAGTGAAATTCAAATTTCAAACCAAACATCGGGATGGTGTCATGATGTTTAGTTTGGTGGCGCCCAACGGTTTGAAAATGCCGCCTGTTTTCATTTATGCTGGAGTTAAAATCAATACCGAAGTGTATATCGGTATTTTAAAGGACCAAGTGCTTTCCTGGGTGAAGGCCAACTTCTCCGAGTACCAAAACGTTGTCCTACAGCAGGATGGAGCGCCGTGTCACACGTCCACTCGAACACAACAATGGTTGAACGATAACATGAAGTTTTGGCCGAAGGATTTGTGGCCCCAAGCAGTCCAGATCTTAATCCGTTGGATTATTCGATTTGGGCATAAGTTGAAGCACGAGCCTGCAAAACATCACACCCTAGTGTGAAAACCCTGAAGTCAACCATAACACGCACATGGCAGTCAATGTCGGAGGACTACGTCCGAAAGGCATGCTCTGACTTCCGGCGTCGGCTCGAGGATGATATTAATAAAAATGGAGGACACATTGAATAATTTTGGTTTAAAAGGACTTTAGAAAGATAACTGCACTCGAAAATGTTGATATTATTGCTTGAATTAGATGAAAATGGGATTTGAAAGAAATAGAACAAATTTTCGTATTAATTTCTGCCGCACCCTGTAGCTGCACATTGTGCAAAATGTTTGACTTATTTTGTATGGAATTACGACTCAATTCCGTAGAGTTTAACAACTTTTCAATCCTCTAGGAAGCTTATATGCCGTTTACATGTCCCTTGCTGATTTTGACAACAAAATGTCAAATGCTGATTTTTGAAATTTATTTGCTTCTTAACTTTGCTATAGCCAAGTTAGCGAACGCCCAGTTTAAAAGCAGCCCAGTTACACAGCACCCAGATAGCGAACAGTTACTGTACAAATATTTTCGACAGCGGGAATTAGTCTCTTGAAAATGCATATGTATAGTGATTCAATACTTACTTCAACTCTTGAGCAATAGCCGCAATTTGTTCCACACGATCCTGATGGGCAGCCAGATCGGATTCAAAAGCTTCGTGCTTTTTCTTCAGAGCTTTAAGTTCGTTTAACTTACAGTTACGGTAGTCTTGAGATTGGAGCATTTCTTCCTTGCCCTTGGTCCAATCTTCGTGCGTATCGGCTTTATGCTTGAATTTTTGTGCCAAGTGCTCCAGCCGCTCGAGCCGCATAGTTTCGGCCAAGAGCCACTCTTCAAAAGCCTTTTCAGCGTGTTCTAAACCTTTCCAGGAGTTAGTGATGTCGGACACCATTTTTCCTTCAGTAGGCATGTAAGCTGGACGGTTCGATAGACGCAGTTTCGTTTGCAGGGTGTTGAAGTTAGTCTCCAGTTTAGCCTTTTGCTCAACCCGTGGTGGCTTGTGCTTGCGTCTGTAAGTTCTATATTCTTCCAGCTTTTTCTGCACACCTGCTAGAGTGCTATCAGTTTGTCTGGAATTTAACCAAGGCATAGTGCGGCGTATCCATTCCAACAGCTACACAGCAATATAATAAAAAGAAGAATGTAATAATAGGAGCGACAATCTATCAAATTTCACTTACATCACTAGCCAACCGTTCGTATTCTTCCATGAGTCGTTCGTTTTCCTGATTTACTTTCAAAACTTTGCAGATACGATTGGCAGCCGTTTCCGCCTGTAGCATGATTTTTTGTAAAAGAAATGTTTGTTAATGATCTTTATTACATGTTATGGTATTATAAAAATAGGTAGGTATTCGAGCCACATGAATTATATCTTTACAAAGCTGCATTAGGCTGACATTGACATTGTCAACATCAACTTCAAAAGATGAAAAATCAAATAGTTGTTGGAAATTGAAAATATTTTGTAGTTACAACCAATGTTATAAAGTAAAACGAAAAACAAAAAGTAGAAAACTTTTAAAATCAACAGGTAATTTAAAAAAACCATAGATAATATTATTTCAAGTTACCAAGCTGGTTTGAATACAACAAACCGACCTTTTGTGCGCCGCTGAAGCAATGATAATACGATGACACATAGGTCATGACAGCCCGTTCATCTGGCATTGCGGTATTCTGCAGATCTATTTGGTACAGTCAGCAAAGGGTAAAAGCAAAAACACACATCAATTAGGTTATAAGGCAACACACACTTTCAAACTATTGTTAGGTAGATATTTAAGCATAGAGTTTTAATCACATTTTTATCGTGTTTATTCAAAGCTGCAACATCCCTGCGAAAGAAAAGTATGGGCTATTTGATCCATTCATGCCCTTTCCATGCACTGCATTGGTTATCCGGAAAGTATTGAAGAAACAGTTGTAATACGCCAGGCGGACAATTAGGATCCTGGAGAGATAAATTTCTACATGATGTACCTAACAGGTGGTCGTGGCTGCCTGAGACGGAATCTACAGTAAATAGGTCACGCAACGTCACCCTCAGTTCGGGACGTAAAAGTGAGGAGAATAACCAGAACAGGTGGTCCTATACAAATGGAATGCCGTTAGGGGCTATTCATAAACCACGTAGATTTTTCTGGGGGGAGGGGGGGTTTGACCAAAGTCTACGCTCCTTACAAAATTTCAAAAAACTGTATGGAGAAAAGTCTACGAGGAGAGAGGGAGATGTCTGAGATTTTCAAAAATGAGTCTACGTGGTTTATGAACAGGCCCTAAGCAGCGAAGTCGAAGCGCAGGTTTTACTAGTGTGCAAATGAACTTAAGTGCTAAATTATGGTACACTTGCTACACTTCCAAGCAATTAATTTGCCGATTTCTCGGAAATGCAAGGTAAGAATCATAACCAAAGATTAGGAATCAATGTAGTTAATCTCGAATTGCGTAGTACTCTTGATTTGCTACAGGGTTGCTATGGAAACAATGCTGTTGTTATATTTCATTCCATCTGCTCTTATAAAAAACGTTGCTTTACGAACCGACGCCTTTAAGGGCTTATGCTGAATCATTCTTGATGACAGTCATTACCTCAACATTTAGAATTGATATAACTCCGAGTCGGTACTAGATATTGAAAATTTAATCACACCAGTTTGTATGCTTACTTGCTGTGAGCAATCTGATAGAGTTCGATTCGATGTTCATTCACTAACAATCGAGATTTATCCATTTGAAATAGCAAGGTGAGCGAGATAAAAGATAGGAAAAATACATGGAGCAGCGATTCACCTTAATAAAACAATTAATAAAACGATGCTTAAAACGTAACTCAGGTTCAAGTTTGCGCTCATTTGATTGAGTGCATTCCATAATCTTTCAACATCTAGTCTAGATGTTTGTTCCAGACGCGGCTAGCATACTGCAGCCTATACAGCGCCCGTACTCCACACCAGAGATGGATTCCATCGATCTACGAAGAGCGGAGGCTGCTCCACGTAAGTTTTTTCGTCAGTTCGCCTTGAAAAAATACTGTTACAGCGTTCATCTGTTGGATGTCCATATTGCGCTTCGCCGCCATTGCAAACAGATATCGCGACGAACTGTGACGAACCACGGGAGAATACGTTTAGTCATAATTTACTGCGTTTTACTGCGAAAATCCGTTGATGACAAAACATACCTTATGTCGTTAAAAGTTTCCGCATCAACCTGGTCCGGTACATCCAGTTGCAACGGATCGTCTTCCTACCCTCAGGTAATTCCGCCAGGGTCTACGTTCCGTTGCCATCAGAACACCGCACTACTCTTGCATGACAATCTTCTTTTTGATGGGAATCTTCAGTCTTTATGATGGGAAATAGGCTCGGCAAGAATCGTGGGTCGCTCATCACTCTGCTTCTGGGAAGCCCCGCACGTTAACTGGTTCGAATTCTTCGATCCAAGGGAATGACCACTTTATTCGCTGTTTGCTTTGTCGTTGTCGGAATTTCGAACGGATCGGACGCAGGTATCTGAGTCGATGAAGAATAGGCTTTGCAAAATCGCTCCTGCAACTTCTCGGGAAGTTTCTGCTCACGATCAGTGCGTCTCAATACCTGTGACACCAGTTGAATAGAATATTGTTGCGATGGGAGCACATTGACATTGGTTTCGGAACCTATGGAACAACTACTAATGTAGCTTGCAGCTTATATGAAGTCTTCGCCGTCCCTTTTTTCGTTCTCAACTGGACCAGTTGAGGGAATGACTTCACTTAATGTAAGACTTTTAGATTTTAGATTAGGTTATGTTTAAACATTGTTGGGAGAATATCTGTTGATGTATTTCATACAATGAACAATAATAAACCCCATTCTCTCAGCTACATATTTTTTTTGTAATTTAACTCAGCCTAACCATGGTCGGACGTTAATTATAATTGTATTCTCGCTGCCGCTGTCGACTGTTACAGTTGACTAGCGACAATCAATTTTACTCCGAAAATTCAAACGAGCAATCAATCAAGCAGAGTTATTTAAAAAATTAATCAACATAGGGTAGGGAACGGCTTCAGCACCCCGGGACCCTATTCCAAGAACGGGGTTAACGTTAACATGTAACGCGCATTTTTTGCAGTATAGTGCTTCACAAGACGGAGCACCATACCGCAAAAAATGCGCGTTACATGTTAACGTTAACCCCGTTCTTGGAATAGGGTCCCGGGGAGCTGAAGCCGTTCCCCATCCTACATAGTCCTTCAATATATTTTAGAAAAAAAAAGTTAGCGGGTCCTTTTCGGCAGATCCCAGCACGTAAGATAAGAAAAGGATTATCGTTGACTCATTCATATTCATGAACCTCCAATCCGAAAATGTATCTTTAAGAAAGTAACACCGCGCAAATGTATTAACTTACGTTTATGATAATTTACATACCTTTGCTGATTAATGATTACAGGTATATAAAAGCAATCGATTATTCAGCAGCATTAAACACAATAACATTTGTTTCCTAACAGTTTCATGCAAAAAAGAAAAGCAAACCACAGGCGGGTACATTTGTATTACCATAGGGAATGACACCGACGATGTTATTGAAGCAATTTATTATTACCTAAACAAAACTTGGTTAGTCAAACCCAAAAGCGCGGTACCTCCTAGTTATAGTAATTTAAGTGGAAGTGACATGTTTTACTATATCCAACCTGCTGAGCTCCTTGGAAAGCATGGTAATAACACGACACATAAGTCATAATGGCACGTTCATCTGGCTTTGGTGTGTTGATCAAATCTAGATAAAAATGGTGTAAAACATAATTGTTCATACAATACCCCATCACCGATTTACACAATAAAGCATTTAATAGTGCATGGTTAAATATGCGTATTCTACATGTTCCTATTGCGTTATTATGAAAAATTTATACTAACCGTCTGGGTCCAACATTCGCGGGATATCCAGGAACTTCTCGGCAACATCAAAAGCGGTGTTGAGATTCTCAAGTGGATTGTCTTTCGAAAGCTTGGAATAATCTATCAAATCTGGTCTATGGCGATGGATCAGAGCACAGAAAGCTAGACCATCCTGTAAAAAAATGAAAAAATGTACATATACATAAATATTGATTGGCAGGTAACTCCTTTCTGACAATGGAACTTCTGCAACTAATATCGAACGTATCATTAATGACGGATCATTTGGAACAGTTGGCTTACCTTGAAACTGAGATGGAAGTTTTGAACGTTGACGTTCTTGTATGGGGCAGTTTTGCGCTGACACCAAAGCAGCAAACCTTCCTTGGCAGTCATTTCCTCCACTGAAATGTCCTGGATTGCGAACCGAAGAATGATGGTCCAGATCATACCAAGAGTCATTTTCAGATTGCCGTCAACGATTTCCTCTGCTCCGATGGATACAAGTTTGACACCCTTGGATGCAATGAAATCCAGAGCTTTGTTGACGTTTGCGATCTATAACGAATTTATCATATTCACTACAAACGCGCTGTTATGTTTAATAACAGGTTTACCTTATGGAAACGCATTTTGCCGCGGTCTGGCTTTGGTAGGGTTTCGCCAGAAATGACCTCCAGCAGCAACATGAGTTTGAGTCCGTTGCGAAAATCATCTTCAATGTTTTCGATTGATGTACCGGCCTTTCGAAGATGGCTGTTACACCATGCAGTGAAGGTCTGAAATTGAAAATAGTTGATATATTAATATTATAGGTAGGTTAACAGCGGGTAGAATTATGAATACAATCTTCATTTTGTACGCTTTGTATAATGCTGATAAGTTTTCGTTAATGAATTTTCTCTATGCTGAATCACGTTTTCGTACAAATACCCACGATAGCCATAAAAACGGATACATTGCCGATCTTTTGGAAGCCGCTCGGTTGGCCGTTAAACTATAAAGCCTTTCCACGTTAAAAACAGTTTTCCCTTCGCACCACCTTTGTATTGTCTCTAAATCATCTTGCAACGAAACGCGTAGCGAATCCTTGCAAGTGTAGGTTTTAAGGTCGTCAGCAACAAATTGACATCGTTGAAATACAAGAAAAAAATCATTGGCCCAAGATGACTGCTTTGGGAAATGCCGGACAAGGCGGGAACGAAGAGGACAACTCATCGCCAATTTTAACCTTGAGAGTTTTGCCACAAAGATACGATTTTAACCAGTGAAGCAAGGAGGCGCCAGAGCCAAGTCTTTTCAGTTTTGCCACAGCGATGTCATGGTTGATTATGTCGAAGGCAGCATGAACAAAATGAAATCCCATCCATGATAAAGGAAGCGATTGATATAAGGTTTGTGGTCGTTGAACGCTTCGGCATGAATCCATGTTGATCGTCACTGATATATTGCTGATTACGTGGAAAAATACGGGTTCCAAAACGGTCAGTTCAAACAGCTTAGAGGCTGCGCACAAGCTCGAAATTCCGCGATGGTTATCAGCATTTCTTCTAACTCCCTTTTTATGCACGGGAAACATGTACGCTTCCTTCCATAGTGTTGGAAACTTACCGGTCATTAATGATATGGCATAATGGTGCAGTTAGCGAAGCAATGCAATGTTTTAGAAAAACTGATGGAATACCGTCCGGTCCAGCGCTGCTAGACGTCTTCAACTTGTTTGCAGCAGCAACGATATCTGCATCGTGCTATAGATGTCGACAACGGAATCAGCGATAACCCCGTTTCGAGTCATTGATGATCATTTATGTGACGCCAGAACACCTTAGGATTATGCTTCAGTTTGCTTTGCAGCTTGGGTTGGTGGGCCGAGAAGCAACGTCGAACGAGCTACTTGTATCGATGGTTGAGTAATGGTTCCGTAATGCTGTCGACTGGTGTTTCGAAAACCTACGTAATGCCACCCTCTTTTTTTTTCGGCCTGCGCAGGGCATCTGTTTGTCATGTACTTTTTTCAAGGCTAGAGAAACTTTCTTTGGTACGTGTTTGTCGATCAAGTAGCTAAAGATGTTGGAGAACGTGGTATTGACATTCGACGTCGTTCATGTCGAGGGTTTCATTTCAGTTAATACTGCTAAGTACATCGAGAATGCTGTCGTAATCTGCATTACAGAAGTCATGGTAGGTGGATAACTGTGCAATAGCTGGTTCGATCAGTTCACTAGTCTTGAGATTGAGAAAAAGTGGTGGATGATGAGGCAGGTTTTACTAGTGCAGTTGGACCTAGCATGATGCTTGGTGGAAAGTCGGCATTCACGGAGCAAACGTCAAGAGATCGTCCATTTGCATTCATAATGGCGTTAATCTGACGTAAGGATGCAACGGAATAATGATCAAACATCCAAACTGACCTCGCAGGGATGCGCGATTGACGAGGGTCGGGATAAAGGAAGCTTCCGGGTCCACACCGCCGTTTGACACCGGGGAGGTTGAAATCCCCGATTATTACAATTTCGTCAATAAAGGAGGCATTTCCAAACATTTGTTTGACTGAAGGTATACATTTATGATATCATCGTCGCTAACTCTGTCAGGAGGAAAGTAAACGGCTCATAGATACAGGTTATGATCCTTGATATTCAACGAGATCCACACTTGCTCCGCCGACTTCAGAGAATCATCTTCAACGATGTGCGGTTCTAGACCGTAACGTACAGCGATCGAAACGCCTCCACCAAAAATCTTTCGACTATTTAGTGCACTTTGGTCGCACCGAAACACCTTGTATGACGAACCAAAAGCAGCTATGGAGGGAGTGTTATCATTGAGCCATGTCTCAGTAAGGACGATTATGTCGTACGTACAATCCGAGATAGCCAGAAAGTATTGGACTAGACTAGAGTTCAAAATGCCGACATTTTGGTAGTAAACTTGCAGTCCATGCACACTGAGATTGTTACCAACAATACGGTGGGAGGTCTCGGAATAGTTAACGGTATTGGACGAGGTTCGTGAGCGGCCTTGCGCCGAAATATTTCTTGGATTTTTCATAACACCTTTTACCAAATTTCCTTGTGGATGAACTTAAGTAATGGAGTAGTAATCAATTTTCGTTAAGGTTGATAGTACAAACTGATTAAAAAACCCCGGCCGGTGATAACTATGCTAATTATGCCTTCACAAAAAGTTTTTCATTAGCGCGAAATGTCAGAACTAATAATGATTTCGTGTACATATTTAAATCAACACATTTTCAATATAGAGAACAAACTCAATTAGTCTTAGTTTGATGATAATAACAATTTTCAATGGAAAAACAATCACAGTAACAACAATAGACCTTTAGTCTTAGACTTGTGTGGCAGACTAATGCGCGTGTGTTCAAAATGTCAAAACAATATGCCTGTGTTAATATCATGCCATACGACTTCTATATTATGTTATGACACGTTATTGAAACCACACCTCAGCCAATTCAGTGGGCGACTTAGGTTAATGTTAGTGGATATTTGATTAATCTATTTATTTATTGTAAAATGGCACCAAAATGTATGCAATTTAGAATTTTGATATCATTTCACAGCAGATTGCAACTATGCCTAATTAACTCGACATCAAATTAATCATAATGACAAACTTCTGCTTGCTCTCACCACTAGGTGGCAAGCATCCTTCGTATAAAGACTGTACTCGGGAAAAATGAGAAACACAAAAATGATCACCAAAAAATCATTTTTAGTAGGATTTTCTTCAAACTTTTAACAAGTAAACTAAGTATGGTTTCTATTTCATTGGTAAACTGGATCTCCTCTCCTTGGCCGGATTTCCGCACTTTGCATTTGAATGGTGACTGATAAGGTTTTGGACAATAGTGGGGTCGACTTTTTTTTGTAACTGATTTTTTTTCCCGTCAAAATTTCAAATTTACTACCAATTTTTTGTGTTTGTTTGAATTGGCGTTTTGTGAAAATAATTCAATGACCGATTTCTAGTAGTGTTGAATGTTCAAGTCGTTCTACTCTCAAGGAAATGAAAAGTGCGAAAAAATTACCAGGATCGTACACACTTAGATTTTTTTACAGAAATCTGTAAAATTTTGCCGAATTCTCAGCGGCTGAACGTTCGATAATCCGATTTAACGGATTTCGGTGAAATTATAAAAATTACGGTAAATTTTTTATAGGTAACTGTAAAAAAATCTAAATGGTAAAAAGGGGAAATGTGTTTGTTTTGAGCTCAAAGATTGAAAAAAGACAATAATGCCGTGATATTTGAGCTGATCACACGAAAGACCATTGGCCTACGAAATCGTGAACCATCACTAAAATACTAATGGTGCGTTATCAACGTAGTAAAGCAAAATGATGTAGATTTTCGATGCATCTTAATGCTAGTTGTTCGTTGAAATTTAGTGAAAGTAAGAAATTATTCCGCAGATTTAGAATATAGCAATGTGCATAGCAGAAAATTTGAATTGATAAAAATGTGATAGAAATCAGAAGTTGGGTAAGTTTGCCGGTCCAGGCTGTCATGATTCGAAATCCGTTTAACTTTTTGCTGATGCATACATTTTGAGTGCTGGCCCGAAATTGACAAACATCATTCGATTACAATTGGCTGAGGCGGGTAATGGCGCTACAACCAAAAGCCATATGCGGCTACAACTAAGTTTAATGCTTAACTTCCAACCGACATCATATAACTTTCTTAGACTAGATGCTCCCAACGGCCATTTTATATTTAAATTTTGTTCTGTACATGAACACCAAACAGGGCAGTCTATTTAACTATCCTCTTCGACTATTCATTTCCCTTTTTCTTTGATGTCTGCTGAAGGCTACGTGGGGTGCTAATAGTGGTGTCGACTTTTTTGTTACTTTAACCCACTGTTCAATCAAAGCCAGTTCGTTCTCGAATGTTTTAGCTGTTTTACGAAGTTTGGTCCTCATGATTGCCCAAAACTTCTCAATTGGACGAAGTTCTGATGGATTGAAGTCTTTTTTACAAAAACATCTCTGTACCGGTCTAGCACTGACCACAAAGTGGCAAAATAGCTTCTCGCCTTCGTTCATCGCATGGTCGTTTGGATTTTCTTGAATGACTTCACTACCAGGGATATCGTCAAGTGATAGCATCCCAGGTGTTTTCCAATCCATCTGTGGGACGCAGTCGGATTTTTCACGATGGTGCACATACTGTGTCAGTGGATCTGCTCTTGTTCCGATGCGATCTCGATAACCACTTGATCTTGGAGAAATTTGGCCAACGTATAATTCTACTCTGAGTCATTCCAGATAAAATTTCATCAATTAGCCACACGCTAAAAAGTTACAAACTAATCGTTGCATCTCATTTTCTTTTACAGTCCTTCTACGGGACTAGTAATAAACTACACTAAGGTTTTTTTTCCTTTTTTTAAACGGTTTGTTTTCGGCGATAACTCCAGAACGGAACAACTTATCGACCTGATTCGAATCACATCTTACGATTTGGGCAAAAAGTAATCATATGGCAATTTTTGGTGTACATACTCAAAATTTCAAAAACTGCATTTTGACCATTGCATGGGAAGCTAACGCATACAAACAAAATCGAGGCAATATAAAATGTTTAAGCATGTGAATTTATCAACTCTATTGAGTCTTTTTTTACACGGTTTTATACTAAAAGTGGAACGTATCCCCCGTGCAAAAAAAAACCTTTGTATGCTAAAAAAACCTTTTCTAAGGGACTGGACAAAACGAACTTATTTATGATATTGAATAGAATTTGAAGTTTGAAGTTATCTCCAGTTTCAAGTCTGCATGCAGAGTTAGAGGGTGCCCTAGCAAAAGCAAATTAGAAGCTAGTATCAAGTAGTAACATGCCTAGCGTTTGCTAAAACAATCAGTTACATCCCGGATATCGTTTTGATTTCCATCGTTGTCGCGTAACAAAGTTAATTATCGCCATTGGCGATTTTTAAACATACAATTTTTGACGAACCTAACTAGTAGAATGCATAACTATAAATATTACCTGCATATTTGAACAAAAAATTATGCCTTCTATTAAAAAGAAATCAGATATAAGCTTAAGAATTTGATTTCAAATTCACCACATAATTTGAAACTAATTCAATAAATTTGCTTACAATACAGGATTTGTTATCAAGATGTGAATCGCAGTGAAAATAAAATAAGCTATTAAAGGGCGTACCGTTTAAAATCCGCACACAATAAAATTGCTCTAACTTTTGATCCGTTGGGTAAAATTAATTGATATTTTGTGAAGACATAGTTAAATGTATATTGTTTACACTGTGTGTATTGAACAGTGCGTGCGCTAAAAAGTTTTGCACGAGTACTTTAAGAATTAGGATCTGTCGCATCGTGCAACCGGAAAAAAGTTGGGAATCGCGAATTCAACGGTGTCTGGTATCATAAAACGGGTCGAAGAACGTCTGACTATTGATCAGGAGCGAAAATCCGGAAAAACCGTCAGATCAACGAGAACGATCACAAACGCGTCGTTGGGGCCTTTAAACGGAACACAGGACTTTAGTGCAGAATACCAAAGCTCGAGCTGAACTACAAGGTTCAGAAGTTTTCCGAGCCATGACGATACAGAATACGGTCGCAAAAAGCCACACAGTTGTACGACCAGAAGTTAACAAACCACACTGCTGCGTTATGGATGACGAAACATATGTGAAGGCGGACTTCCATCAGATTCCAGAAACCTGTGTGTGATAAGTGTGATGTTCTCAATTTGGTAAGCGATTTGTACTTGCGGAAAGCGGAGTACACCTTTCGTTACCACAAGCACTATGAATGGACATGTTACCACAAGCACTATCAATGGTGTACTTGGAAGAGTATCGCCAAAAGCGGCTTCTCACTCTCATGGAGGCTCATGACGGTCCGACGATCTTTTCGCTGGATTTGGCACGGATCTACACGAAGGACGTGATAGAGTAGTATAAAGCGAAAGTCGATTTCGTGCCAAAAGATCTGAATCCCACAAGCACTCCGGAACTGCGCCCAATAGAAAAATACTGAGCCATTATGAAGGAGCACCTTCTAAAACGACCTAAAGTGGTGAAAAATGTAGAAGAAATGAAGAAAGCATGATTTAATATCCAAAAAAAATTATCGATTCTGAGATAGTGAATCAGCCGAGATCAGCCTCAATGATAACACATACTCGGGTGTAGCGGTCGACTTCAATTTGAGACGTTTCTTTAATCGTGCATTTGATATATCAGTTGCTGATTTTTTTAGATTCCGATTCATCGCTTACTTTGTATTAAAATCGTATTTTTAACCGTCGACCGAAGAATAGGAAACAAGCAATGAACCAGCAATGAATCAGATATCAGGCACATCAGCCTTCAGGGTATTCCGTGAGCTTTATTGTCAGATGAACATGTAACGGATTGTATCCTGAACAATTATAGCAACCATTTACCATTATTTACCATTAACCCCGATTTTCAACTAACAGGTGACATAGAAAGTTCATTCATAACATTGTATATAACGTGCTTTAAATCAGTAATTTTTGTTTCAGCTCTTATGACAAATAGACCCCTTTTTCTCGACTCTTCACACATAACAGCAAATTCACTAATGATAAATCCGGGGGGTTTACGAAACGTTACTCGGGACCATGCCCAAAATACTGCATAGTTGCTATACATTTTTTAAGATTTCTATGTTACAAATGGGGAAGGCGGGGTTGAGAAGTCTGGAAAACTGTCTTACGTAATTAGTTTATGGCCCCTCTAGTGATGGCGTTTTGAAGCTCGCCTGGTTCCATTAGGGTGTTGGACAAAACTTATTCAACCCCACTTGATATTGTCTTTCCTTGTATTCTCCCATACACGGGGTAACGATCTGTGATGATGTTGTTTTGAGAAGGAAATAATTTCTCATCACCATGAGGCTCTAGGAGTAGACAGCAATTTTTTGCTGGAACAAAGTTGTTAAGAGAAAGTATTGATAGTTCCGTTAGCTCACGGCAGGTTGTGAAAATTGAAGAGAAGTAGTTTGAAATTGAGCGGACTTTGTTCTAGCAAAAAATTGCTGTCTACTCCTAGAGCCTCATGATGATGAGAAATTATTTCCTTCTCAAAACAACATTATTCAACCAGCTGGTAAGGATCGACTTCATCTCATTGACCTGTGTAAAAGCATGGCTTCCGTCATGGTATCAATTAGTAATAAGCTTAGATGGCGACACAGATTTGTTTTTATTGGTAGAGGAAAAATGGGTTGCCAGTCAAACTGTCAGATGTAATGTAGCAATAAGTTGACTAGGCGGCGCTAATGTGTAAGATGATTCCAATGTAATTAGATTTGAAATTTTACACAACAAATTCTTTAAATTATTTTGTTCGAGCTTGAACATCTGTCTGCGGCTATAACATAGATGGCGCATGAAAACATCAACGGCCAGGTGATTCCGCTTCTTTACTACAAAAACGAAAACAAAATAATGCCTAGTCTGATCAATTGTCTGTTAGAACTGCTGTTACTCGGGGTAGCATTATTTTAGGTTTAAGTATCCGTTGGGGTTTGTCAGGGTTGTCAAAAACCTTTGTTGATGACATTTTTTTTCTAAAGGAAGCTGTATCCGTAGGCAAACAGACTCTCAAAATGTGTGAGCCGTTTCTTTGCTAATCTACATAACTGGAAGATGCAAATAAATCATTGGACACTATAAACGGAATCTTGGACAGCTATTTTATCAAAACATATCTTTAAAAATTTACATTGAGTACATTTAAGAATAATAACACACCTTTTATCTGTACATGCTAATAAACAGAGATTGTTAACTTTGTCTGAAGAATAAAGTTCTAATATTTACCATATATTCTGTCACACAGACAATCTTTGAAATATCAAACTTATTACAATCAACTTATTACAATAGATAGATAGATGCAGTCTGTAATGTGTTGTACTTATCAGTTGTATTTGCTGTGTTTAAGTCTTGATTTTATCCAACGAAAATGCCACGAGATATATAGAATATTTAGAAATCATCCCAATACTAAATTATATAAGTTCATGAGCTTTCTAAATACTACTTAAAGCATAGCGTTCCCAATTTGTTTCAATAAAGTGTGCGATTTTAATCATTTCCAAAATGAAACAGATCTAAAAAGTGAATAATCCCTTTTTATATGTTCCACTATGGATGAAATCTTATTGCTACCGTGTATGAAGCATCTCGTGTTCAAATGGTAGACGGATATTTATAGCATTTGCGTATATAACCATCTGGAGGAATACTTTCCTTCGTTTTGTTACTCATCGTGCGGATAACAACGGACGGTTTAGTCCGCAGACATATGCTTGATTTAAATATAGATGTCTGTTTATAAATATAAACAAACATTTTGGCACCTAATATTTCACAGGCCTAGCGTTTGATAAAACAATGGCTTAAGTCACGTTTATAAATGTTCTCAGATGATCTCTAGTTTTGTTTTCCGGACACTCCCACGAAAAATAACATGTTATTATTATTTATGTGAGGTTTACTAAGATTTTTAAAATTCTGAATCTTGCGCTGTCGTGAATCACGTTTTTGTAACAAGTTGGCTGTGATTTGCTTTACAGCAGTTACAAATATACAATTCCCAGCAGCGCGCATCACTGAGCTGCTTGTTCCTCGCGGTGCCTTCCTAAAACACTTTTTCTAAATCGAATTAATGTTTGTAAAGGAAAAAAATATATTACAACATTATGCTTTCAGCTTTTCTCTATGAGATAAGTACCGTCAGTTATCAATTTTTCACTTTTTTAAAAACGCCTTCAAAAAAAAAACTTTTACGAAAGATAAACTAACATTACATTTATACACTTTTCAGAAATAAACAGAAAAACTGAAAAACTTTTTCAAACTAGTAATCGCGAGCAAATTCCTCTCAATTCCACTAAAAAACTTATCTTTTGACAAATAGGCACCCTAGTAGCACCCTTGTTGCCATTCGGTTGAGATAACACAAATATGACTTACTAAGTCATAATCAAGTTACTACAACTATTTATGATCGTAGTGTGCTACAAGGGCGTAATTCGCCTCCGAAATAATTCATACTTCATCGGTGTTGAGTGCTCGAAATAGATCTATCTGTCAAAAGCTAACCTTGGATATTTGAAGGAATTTGCACGGGTTTATTAGTGATAATTTGAAAAAGTGTTTCAGTTTATTTTTTATTTTATTTTTTGAAAAGTGAACAAGTGAAGCGTTAGTTTAAATTTCCTTAGTTTTTACATATGAGATCTTGAAAAAAAATGGTATGCCCTACAGTTTTGTGGACACTGCAAGATATTACAATTTCAATTGGATTCAATTACTGTCAATAGCATAGTACTTTTTAAATCTTTGCTTATTCGGTTCATTAAAACAAATTGTGACAAGTTGAAATTCACGTAGGGTTTTGGTGATTTCCACATAGATCGAGATTTTAAGAGACTATTACAAGAAACTTAACTTTTCGTTGTACTGAATTTTTAATTGGATGTTTCAATAACATCAGGTATTTATTTCAACAGCAAAAACATTTAGAAAAAAAGTAGAATACGGATATTAGGGTCTGATGGAACTGTATCTCAAGAGAAAATAGGGAAACTTTGCAAGCTTTGTAAATTCAGAACAAAATACAACATCGATACGAAGTGATATTTTTGCTTCTTTTCAGGGTATGTAATAATTTAAAAATAACATACGATTATATTGCGTGAAGGGACCAACTAACTTGAAGTTGTTTAACATTTCTTGAACAAAGATACTAGTTTTATTAGATGATATGATAGTAAATATCAATTAACAGCGGATAGCGTTATTAACTCAAATTTGTCCTATTGGACTGATATGCGGTAATAGGTAGCAAAGGGTACGATGGCCCAACCACAAATGCAACAGAGTTATATGGTTGGACTAACCAGAAAACTGATGATTGTTAATGTTTATCAAAAATGTCATATGTAAGACATGATGAAAACGAACAGAACGGAGCAACATCCTCAAACAGACGGAAATCATTACTTTTGTTTTGATTTCAGAGAATAAGATAGCCGCTTTATTGAATTCGAATGATGAAGTACCAAGTATTCTTGAAGTATAAAAACATTTGCAATGGAAAACATACTCCACGAACAAATATACTTCACTAAACATGTGTAATAAAATTTAGAATAAGAAGAAATAATAGAAAGCCTAAAATGTAAACAAAATGAAAATAAAAGAAATGTTGTTTGATTCGAGATATAGCGTTCTTGTGAATTGTTTCTCCAATCGTCTTGCTGCGAAGGAATGAATTATTGAAAATGAATGCCTATTGTTGTTGACGGAGAACCGTGTACAACTTATGAATAGGGAAGTTTTCAAACGTGTTAAGCTTAAATTTGAAATAAAGACTGTACTCGAAAAAATGAGAATCTATGATTAGGTTGTAACTTTTTAGCGTGTGGGATAAATTGATGAAATTTCCTCACAATCTGTCAAGTGGTTATTGAGATGGCTGGGAACAAAAGCAGATCCCTCATCCCTCAGATAGATCGAAAAACACCCGGGATTTCAACAGTTCGTGGTGGCCCGAATAATGAAGTCTTTCAAAAAGACCCAGAATTACTCAGCGACGGTCAGGTTGTGGCAGAAAACCGAAAACAGTAAGGTGTTGAAACTGTTCAAGCGTCGACCGAATCTTTCAATCTGCGATGTGGCGACGAAGGTCGAAGTTCCCATCTGGTTTGTCGAAAAAAACGATGAAGGGTGCTGCACTCCACATCTACAAGGTAAGGAAGTCACCAAACTGGAACGACAAACAAAACCATGGTAGCCAAAGACTGTGCCAGGAAACTGATTCGAAAGTGGGTGACGAAACCGAGGTGCGTCGTGATGGACGACGAGAGCTACATCAAGGCGGACACAAAGTAATTCTCGGGGAAAAAGTTTTACGTTGCCACATCACGGTTGGCCACTGAGGAGGTAAGGAAGAAGAAGGTAAACAAATTCGCTAAAAAGTTCTTGGTTTAGCCATCTGTGGGTGTGGAAAGATGAGCCAGCCATGCATCACGACTGGTACCTTGAATGGGCAAATCTACCGAGACGAGTGCCTCCAGAAGCACGCTGCCCTTCCTGCGGTTTCTCACGGAGGTGAGACGCTATTTTGGCCGGATTTGATATCCTGCCACTACGAGCGGCCGGTGTTAGACTGGTACAGAGATTTGTACCAAAAAACTTTAATCCACCGACTTCGTCGGAACTTCGTCCTACAGAGAAGTTTTGTGCTATCATGAAGGCCAAACTTCGCAAAACACCTAAAGTATTCGAGTACGAGCTGGCTTTGATTAAACAGTGGATTAAAGTATCAAAAGAAGTCGGATTCTCCATTGTAAAACCTTATTAGTGATATCAAGGGCGAATTGAAAATTTAAAGAAAACCTAACTAAAGATGAAGTTTAAGCGACCATTTTATTGTGTCTCATTTACTCGCGACTATTTTCGAGATACATAAAAAAAAAATGCACTACAATTTCTTTATGTATCTCGAAAATAGATGGTTTAAAGTAGCTCACTACCAAAAAAATTTTGAGTTTTCTTATGCAAATATCTGATATTTGGAAAATGCATCAAAAGTTTACCCTCAATAATATTTTTTCTGAAAGTACATCATGATATTTTCAGCAAAATCTATTTTTTTTAATTAAACCTTGTTTTGTTTTCAATTTCTTTTCGTTTTAGGCATAAAAAATAAAAGAAAAAATAAATATCTTTTCTGAGTAATTAAAAATTGGGTTGTAATATGTGAATTTTTTTTCAAAGTATTTTTGTTATTGATTTTTTTTTCAATGTCAGGCTACAACCTGTTTTAAGGCAGTTTTTCCTTTCAACCAAAAATCCTCGAGCCACAATTTTGTAACTAAACGTTATGCTAAACTGAATCTTTCCATTTCGAAAATTTCTCTTGAGCCAAAAAAAAATGCAGTCATTGAAAATACTCTAACCAAATGCATGTGCACAGTTCAATCACAGAGAACAGACGTTCATCTGCTACTTGTGTAAAAATTTAAACTAACATTTCAAATGTATGTCGTTATGCTCCTGGTAGGCGGCGCTTTAGTTGTGCGATAACTGTCATGTCAATGTTTATCAATAAAAAACCTCGCACATAACCTGAAAAGTTTATTTTTGTTTTTCTCTGCACTTACTTTTTATATACCGACTGCCAATGTTAACTTTTACTCGCGTTTTTCATGTGTATGGACATCAATGTCTGTTCTCTGTGGTTCCATTTAAAACAAGAAAAATCTTAGGTTTCTGCAAAAACTTTCGTCATGTTGAATGTTTTGTTTATTAACAGGACAGTTTTAAAACATAGAATTTGAGCACATCGATATGGGCTTACATTGATGAGTTCCCGAGGGCTTTATATATTTTTTGAGAAATTTTTTTGATTGAATTTGGGTTCTCTGATCTAACTATTTGCTTAATCTCTCATACAGAATGAAATTTCTACAGAAAATATGGAAAATGTTTAAAGCAATGTACAATTACACTTAAATGTATGCAATTACTTTGAAATTTACTGCACATTTGACAGTAAACCAATTATTATCCTGAAACATATTAGCGCCATTATTAGACAGATTTATACCCCTTGTTTGAAATATTGTTTTGAATGCTTCTGAATACCTGATAATAAATGTTATAATATTTGAAAATCTACTTTTTTGTAATCAGAATCCCGTTAAATCAATCAATAGAGCCATAACACAATGATCCTATTTAGATTATTGTAGATCTCTTTCACACAAAATTTTGTAGGCGTCAACTTAAAACGCAACCTTAAACGATCAATATTATCCCGTTTTAAGGTATATTTTTTAAATATGTATAATTTTCTGGTAGATACAACTCTTTGCAGATCGAAACCGAGGATCGTATAGAGCCACTTCCAACATACTCTGCGTCATCAAGAATGCAAGGCAAAACGAATTACAATACATTGGACAATGACAAGTTATGAAGGATTGTGGATTGTAAAGATTTTCCTACGAAACTGTCCGAAACATTGCAGGTGATGTGCCTAGGGACACCGAACCAGCGAAAGTAAACTGGTGGTTTCGTAACCATTATTAAATAGAAACATTGATTAATTTTTCGTTTTCTTTGTACTAGGCAAACAAATTAAGAGGTATTCGTGCAATAAGGAAATATGTTTTCTTTCTTTATAATAACGATATCTTCCGTAATAATCAGGAGACAACATACAGCGAAAAATCTCTTCGATATTCATAAGTTTGCATAATGGATTTTTGACACAAGAAATCAGTATGAATTATATTAATGATGCAAAAAAAGGTGCGGCAACCTAGAACTGAACCATAGACTTTGATGTTACGGTTCTATTGTCTTGGCCACTTGTCTATCAACGCTTAAAAACATGAAAGGCTAAATGTAAGCGTACAACAACAACATCTTGTAAAACAATGCAATGTGAAAAATAACTTAACAAGTACCAGAAGATGAACCTTATGAAATTGTAAAGTTTATTTGACTGAGTGCTTTTTTTTGAAGATTTTTAACTTATATAACAAAACTACTAAATTAAGCCACATTTGAATGCTTGCTGAGATAGTTTTCATCTAAAATTGCTTTCCATGTGTCTCTAAACATCAATATCAGCTGTAACTCTTGAATCCAGTATCTTACCAACTGTTTAGTTGAATTATCAAAGATCAGTTTAAAATTTTTGCATGCTGGATCAACACTAGAAGTTTATGCCGAAGTAGTTTTCACCCTACGGCTATTTTTCAAATGATAAATTATACCTGTCATACGGAACAGCTGGCATTCCTTACTTTTAATAGCTTTTTATGTATTTTATCAACCAGCACTTAAACTGCTGATCTTCAAATGGTTGATGGATAAAAACAAGCAAAAAAAAAACTCCCAAAATATAATCTGTCTCTATTTGCGTAACAGTGCTGTGTCTATTTGTGTGATTTAGTCTTTTTAGTCTATAGAAAAAAACTTGTGGTTGCTTGCAGTTTTAGGAAAAATGACCAGTGGATATTATTCCAGAAATATAGAAAACAAAACATCACTGGACCAAGCGGAAGAATTCTCAGAATTATATTTATCACAGCAGTCTTTTTGGGACTCTATTTCGGGTTTCGCTTTGAAAAAAAGAATTGAAAAGCGAAAGAGTAGAGTTTTCTCGCCCGAGGCTCGCATGAACTTGAAATATAGTCTGAGTTAATCTGCACATGAGTCGCAAGAGAATTGAAAAATAAGTTATTTGAGTTGAGTATATGATCGACAGAAAAAAACTCTTCTAATTCCATTCTCCTCTCCTATACATTTCACGAAAGTGTTATGATGTGAAAAGTTTTTCACACTCATTTTCATTGATTTTTCAGTGCAGTTCTTATAAACATTTGACAAATTTCAAGGTTCCGTTTACACTTATATAAACTATACATTCATGCACATTCACTAACAAACGCACATGGTATATAGGCAATAGCATGGCATTTTTTCTATTATTCATCGTTAGGCGAAAATTCTTTTGCTTTGAAACTTGGCGTTGGGAGATGGTATAAATAGGAGCAGGCGAAATGTATTTATAGTTATTCTTGATACGCCAGCTGAATTGTGCTCATCGCCCCTCCTACACTCTGCTACAAGGCAAACATTCGAGCGCTAATATTTCGTTGTATATTCTCCACATACTATGCGTCTAAAATTAGATTTTTCTTTTTTCAAATTTGTCCGGAAATTGAGTTGGAGTTTGAATCAAAGTAAACTCTGTTCTGCTTTTCCAACGATTCAATGCTAAAATCGATTCGAGCAATGGGGAAATTAGAGTTCAGAAGTAAATTGCTCTTGCCGGATTTTAGCCGATACAGACACTTGCTTCGTAAAGTTATAATTATACATAGACAAGTGGGTACACTTCGATATTCCTTCTTTATTTAAATGACACGTAATTCTCATTTGCGGTAATCCGAAGAACGTAAACAATGATTTCATGTGAAATAAGTCTCCCTTAACTGACGCAACGTGTATTTTATTGAATTTATTCACCTTTTTTTCAACAGATTCGTATGTCCAAAATGCCCGTTGAATGTGTCGGTCTCAGAGCACTGAAATTCATATGCTTTTTGGTAGTGTGTGCTTGTCGAAACTGCGTAAACATATCTTGTTAATGTACGTCACCCAACCACTACACCATCACGAAAGTATTTTAAATTTCGGTCTCAAGCTAGCAGCCATGATCCACTTGTATATTTATAAACCAAATATCTCGAAGCATTTATTATTTGGCATATTGTACACCATATTTTTGTTTTTATAAATAAAACACATTGACTCACTTTCGGAATGTGCTACGGTGCATTGAAGCATATTCGGATCAACTGTAGTGATATCCAAGTTCACTGCTCCAACTATGTTCAACTATATGGAAAATTTATGAAACTTCACTGATATATGAGTTGCACCACACGATGATAGTAATAACTACGAATCACAGCTTTATGCATAAGAAGAGCATAAAGATTTATTAATTGAAAGAAATATTTCAACGTTCAACGTAACGTAGTAAAATTCAATTTAAATAAAAGAAAACTTAGCTCACCTTTTTCTGTTGTTTTTCCCATGCAGGATCTAGCAGACCTTCACGTTCCCACTCTTCTTCCTGTTCCATGTAGTTTTCTTCATCGTACTGACCGACATAGTCACCG
Organism: Aedes japonicus; assembly: GCA_034211315.2. Taxonomy (NCBI): domain Eukaryota; kingdom Metazoa; phylum Arthropoda; class Insecta; order Diptera; family Culicidae; genus Aedes; species Aedes japonicus. The sequence goes on along the minus strand of JASCZW010000187.1, from coordinate 97,952 downwards.
TTTTCCATCATTATCCTTCCTTGTTTCTTCAATAATTCGAACAAAAAACGTTAGCCGTCGATTATCAATAGCGATCGATACAAACAACCGAAAAATGCCAGCAACACCTTTTAGCACATAATAGAAAAAGAAAAAAAAACGTTCGTATTAAATTTTCCTCCCATCTGGTGTTTTAAAAATGTTATGTAAGAAAGAATAAGCGACTGAGTAAAAATGAATATAATCACACTTTACGACCGGATTGCGCAAACGAGTTTCCGAATTCGAATTCTAATTAATTGAACGGTAAAATATTCATCTTATACGCCTGCCTCAATGACAACGCTCTAGTAAAGTAATTGATTTTTTTTAATCCAAATATGATTCAAACGGATAAGAAAAGTATTACGTGCTACTTATATATCGCTCGAACCGCTCGCGTTGGTAGCAAACTCAAAACTAATGTAAAATAGTCTCCTCGCGCATTGGCTATTTTTTCAACTTTGCCTGTGAAAAACTGACTGCGCACCCGTCTGTGGAAAGAAAAAAACACACGGGCACGAGTAGGACGACTAGCGTCCCACAAACGTTGAGTCTATAATATCATATTTTCAAATGATATAGTAAATATACGTCAAAAATACATACTAAATACTCTTGAGAAAATGTTTTCAATGGCACACCTTGTACCAGCAGTAGCAAAACTACCAAACTGTTAATCATACAGATTGGTACGAAGGGTTTTTTTTTCTTTCTTTCAAATGAATGAAATCTATTGATAGCATGTGTAGGCGCACTTCAATGTTGTTGAATGGCCGTTCAGAAATATTGGCATTAATATTTGTTGATCAATTATGGTATCAAAAAGTTAATCAAGAATAAAGATGACAATCCTAATTTCGATCTGCGAACATTACGAACTTATAATTAATGATTCACCTTTGAAGGTGCAAGAACTCTTAAAAGTGATACGTATCAAGCATGGGATATGGCTCTTATTTGAGTCTGCCTATCTATTTAGCTATCCATCTATAGGGTCTAGATATAGGCCAATGCTCAAAATTCGAGGAAAAAATATTTTCATAATTTTTATTCCCAAAATCAAAACTATACATTAGTATTGAAATACCTATATGAGGAAGATTTAATAATAGGCAATTTTTGTTTACAGTTTCAATTGTAGATACATAGACCAAAATTTGAACCATTTCCCCTATACATGATCTACCGCTTTTCATGTTAATGATTTGAGCAACTGTTTCCGAGGACATCAACAAAAGTTTCCGAGGATTGGCAAGAGAAGTATATACTTGTGTACAATAAAACATTCTTAGTGTTTTGAAGCCAAGTTTTTGGACTATTATACGTTACTAACACATTGTATTTTTTTCTCAAACGAAATGCAATTTTCCTGATACAGGTGGATTTTTAATTTATTTACCTAAGGAAGGTGTGTTTCTATGGGCTTCAAATGGTGAGTTGACAACTTCGAAGGAGGGTCCTACCTCACGCCTCCATGAGTCATATGATCACAAAAGACTGCCAGCTGAAACATGGAGACGCTGGTTGGCGTAGCCTGGGCAATGTTGTCAATCTGACAATAGCGAAGTGAGGGGGTGCGACCGGTAAATCATATCATAATTTTACATTCTCATATCTTTCAGGTCTACCAGGTCATCATTGTAAAAAAATTAACATTTAAAATTCATTTCACATGGCTGTCATACATTGTTTAAGTTTTCTGGCCCATTCATCTTTATCATCATCATTACCATTTTTATCATTACTTGTGTTTTCGTGATTAATATATTAACAATAAAATAATTTTATAATTTTTATCAGATACGTTATATATAGGGTAGGAAACGACTTAAGCACCCCAAGACCCTATTCCAAGCACGGGGTAAACGTTAACCTACAACGCTCATTTTTTGCAGTGTGGTGCTCCAAGTAGTGAAGCACCATACTGCAAAAAATGAGCGTTCTAGGTTAACGTTTACCCCGTGCTTGGAATAGGGTCTTGGGGTGCTTAAGCCGATTCCTACCCTACTTTTAATAACTATGTCTTATTTGTCCAATTATTATTTTGATCCTTTCTCCTTCTCTTATGATTTAGAAGTATCTAGTGCCTTAAATACAGGAAGTTGCAACGGAATCTGTGGTAGGCTTTTGCGCTTATTACTGAATGTATTTTTCATTTCCGATTTGCGAATGGGCATATTACTAAATCTGAGCTGATCTGATTCGTGAAGCGTTGTGTGCCATTTGGCTAGTGTATGATTTTTGTAATTTTTGTAATTACTGTATCATAACTCACAATACCATTATATTTGGTGATATTGTTTTATTGATTTTACTCCAGATAATTTAAACATAACTTATTGTTTTTGTATGTCAATTTTTCTTTAGCTAATTTTCAATCAATTCCCTGTTTCAGGAGCAACTCCTTACTCAGGAACAATAACTATCAGGTCAGCAAAAATAAAAATGAGTTGCTGTTATAAAATCAACATCAAGCAGCAAACAGTGACTATGGCAAGTGTCAATTAAAATGTATAAATGTTAGTTCTGTATAATTTCAATAGATTTAACCAACTTTTTCAGGATTTTTTGGTTTATTGCTGCTATTGCTGAAAACAAACGAAAACGTGCTAAGGCGTGAACCCACAGAACTCATCACATTAATAATTTACAACATTTATTGCATTCCAGGATCAACCGACGAAAGAAGATCATATATAATAGTTACGAAAGCTTGTAGTAATTTTCATTTACATAAATATATACACTATTATATAAAAAAATCAATGGGAATGGGAGGGACCATCAGGGTACCCGATTGAAGCACTCTGGATGGGGAGAGTGGGAATGCCAACTCCCCATTGCTAACTGTTTGTGAATAGAGGGCGGGCGCTTCTCCCCGGCCATTGGGGCATCCTCATGTTAGATAGCTTGCTCTTTTGACCAATTGTTCAATCTTGTTGTTGGAAGGAGATTCTTTTTATCCGTGTGGATACGTATAAGTGATGTTGCCTATCGATCCTCCCAACCCCTTTTTGGCCCTTCATACAACGGCATGATCAGGATAATCAGGGGTTATTAAAGCTTGATCAAGTCTAACAGAGAGGAGAGCCCATTGCTGTCGGACGTAGTTTCCGTGCTACAATGGGTGGTAGTACATATCATACATCATACATCATACAATATTAACCCTTTCTTCTTTGGGCTGCAAAATGGTGAGTAAACAACTTGAATGGAGCGTGCGTCCCCGCAACATAGCTCTAGGCTTCACAAGTTCCTACCTCATGCTTCTACGGGTCAAGAGATGGCAAAAATAAATAAATAAATAAATAAAGACCGCCAGCTAAGGGCTGCGTGCTTCTGACTTCAGCTAGATTGAGGAGGTGCGTGCCGAGCGTCTGTCCACCAAGAAAGTGCGGCTCAAACAGCGTCTGTCCTGGCATTCAGCGGTTGAGTAAGAAACGCTGTATCGCGTCAACTATACATTATGCGGCACTCGCACCAAGGCGATATAGGCAGCGCGACCCCGAGCATCCATGGAATTTCCAAGTATTGTATAGTAATTTTGAATTGTTTTCTTCCCTCGTGATTATGTTAGTGCAAGTCCGTCTACAATTGCAGCAGGATCAGCAGATATGCAGACATAAAAAATATAATTTTGATTATCATTTTATATTACAACATATTTTCACAATATTTTTTATGCTATTGTCAGCTTCGCATTTGCATCGTTGTAAGTTTTGGCTCACCTGACTCACGTTATGTCAAGAGGTAGGTTGGGTTTTCGCTAAGTGAACGGTAAGTGCATTGACTAACTGTAGCTGTTTTCTACATGGTCAAGTAACTTAATTTTTCTAGTGTAACATTCCATGTACATTATTCGAAATCGAAATTTGTATAAATAGTAATTGTGGATTTTATGATATCGTTTTATATGAGAAAAGAGAGACCTTGTAGAGAACCAGCACAGTATATGCATTTAAGTACTTGATCTATTCCATATTTGATCAGCCTATAAAAGCAAATGAGTCCTATACGAATAACATGCAGTGCAAGATGCGTTTGAAATTATTATTCTTTGATTTTATGATGCAACATAGAGACAGATATGCTTTTATGGTAAGTTATTTCAATTGTAAATTTTTTGGTGAGATCCATCCTCATTTTTATTGCTAACAACTTTTTATTGGAACAGTAGAAATTTGCAAAATATCAGCACATTTACTAATAGAAATAAAAACATAAATAAATGTACATTAATTGTTATGTTATATATTCTCCGTGCGAGCAGTAACGATTATGATGTAGAAGGAGATGTTCGCTCATCACCATGAGGCACCAAGAGTTAACAACAATGTTTTTGGCAAGAATGAAAGATATGAAGAGAAAGTTTTGATAGTTCCGCTAGTGTGCGGCAGGCTTGGAAATATAACAGATGTTTTTAGGAAAATTGAGCGAAAAGGGCATGTGTACAGTGGTACTCGAACCAACGACATTTTTGCCTACCATCCCACTGCGGGGTAGGTCGAAACACGGACTAAGTCCGCCACTTCAACAGGCAAAAATGTCCGGTTGGAAGACGCTCATGTACCACTGTGGCTTGTATAGTTATTCTACCGATCTATTGTGTGGACTCTGTTTACTGATGCGCACATGGGAGAGGAACTCTCTCCTTTTTTGGGTTTGTTTTGATTCGCACCGACTGACGATCACTAAAGTTTTTCTCGTCGTCTCCAACGTAGAGACCTCGGAGAGAAACACCGTGAAGCGATGCGATACTGGTCCCCACCAGTATAATTAATGGTTTCCACCATTATAACGGGCTTTTGGGGGGGGGGGGGGTAGCCTGAGGCAGTCGAAGGACTTGTTTACTGGACAAGGGTACGTGGAGTCACCAGTCCCTTGTCATACGAAGACACGCGGCATTCTGGCCGTAGTCTTCCGAAGGTCCTCACTGAGATCGACTGACCCTGCTACAACAAGCCATCACGTAGGCTATTCTCTCAGAACAACCTGCTGAGAATAGTTCTGCAGCCATAGATAATCCTTGCACTGACGGTGGGTTCTTATCAGTGCTGTAAATAGTCATTTCGACCCAATGCACTAAATTTGCCAACAACTCGTTCCAGAAGCTGATTTTCACAATAGCACGTATCAAAAAAATGTGGTGCTTGATTAGTTTCATAAATTCGATTCACAATGTATTGTTCTAACTGTTAAACCTAAGACGTAAGAGCGCAATATCTGAATATTCAAATGATATTCATCAATGAATATCATTTGAATATAACAGTATATATAACACTTTCTAAATACCAGTTAGGGCAATGCACTGTTAGACAAAGTTGTGAATTCCTGACCAAAACCTGGAATGAGCAAGAATCACCTTGAAAATGTTTCTTGAGTATCAAATAATGTCTTATAATAAAAGCCTCAATTTCATGTGAACAATTGTTAGGGTGGTCCTAGAAAATAATGAAATAAAATATTTAACTTGTAAATTTCTTGACATAGTGCAAGGCAGTGTTCTTCTATTCCTCAAATTTCTCATGCAATCAAATGTGTGCCATTTACATTTGAGAAAACCGTTGCGCGATATCATCTGAAGGGATGACGGAAATTACTTTCTTATTAACAGCAAAATGTGCATCCAAACAAGTTTCAAAATAAGCTGATTGCAACTCCTCCTTCAAATCTGAAACGAAAAGGATATGCGAGAAGAAATCTTGTTTTGCTGAGCACCCCAACAAAAGTCGTTAAATTGTCCATAACTTTTGATACACAAGACCTTCGACTAAAGCATTGTCCACTTAGAATCCGAGCAGAAGAAAGTAACCCATTGGAAACAAAGATATTTTATCGCGTTTCCATAGAAAAATATCATTAACATTATTTCTTTGCATGTTTTGCACATGTTTTGCGCACTTTTCTTGTGATATCCGCATCGAACGTTTCACACCGGTAGTATGAACCTCTTTGACAAGTGTGTCCCAAAATCTGCTCATCTATGCAGTATCCCTAGTCTTCTCAATCTTCCGCTTCATTATTGTCTAATATTTTTCGATTAGGACCAATTGGGTGAATTTAGATTTTTGTCCATGAAATTCACCTACTGAGCAACTTCCCGACTATTGTGCCAACTAGTCTAATCCTATCATAACTTCACAGGTTCTTTGTATACTTTCATCAACATGCATTTGCTGTGGCATTCTTTTTTTGGGGCTATTCATAAAACACGTAGACTCCGCCAAGGTTGTTACAAGAAATCTGAGAATAAATCCACGCCAAATCCGTGCAAGCTTAAAATCAAATCCGCGCCAAATCGCCCAAATCCAGGCCTTGATATCAAATCCACATTCAAACTTTTAAAAACTTGTTTTGCACATGTTTTGCGCACTTTTCTTGTGATATCCGCATCGAACGTTTCACACCGGTAGTATGAACCTCTTTGACAAGTGTGTCCCAAAATCTGCTCATCTATGCAGTATCCCTAGTCTTCTCAATCTTCCGCTTCATTATTGTCTAATATTTTTCGATTAGGACCAATTGGGTGAATTTAGATTTTTGTCCATGAAATTCACCTACTGAGCAACTTCCCGACTATTTTGCAAACTAGTCTAATCCTATCATAACTTCACAGGTTCTTTGTATACTTTCATCAACATGCATTTGCTGTGGCATTCTTTTTTTGGGGCTATTCATAAAACACGTAGACTCCGCCAAGGTTGTTACAAGAAATCTGAGAATAAATCCACGCCAAATCCGTGCAAGCTTAAAATCAAATCCGCGCCAAATCGCCCAAATCCAGGCCTTGATATCAAATCCACATTCAAACTTTTAAAAACTTGTTTTGCACATGTTTTGCGCACTTTTCTTGTGATATCCGCATCGAACGTTTCACACCGGTAGTATAAACCTCTTTGACAAGTGTGTCCCAAAATCTGCTCATCTATGCAGTATCCCTAGTCTTCTCAATCTTCCGCTTCATTATTGTCTAATATTTTTCGATTAGGACCAATTGGGTGAATTTAGATTTTTGTCCATGAAATTCACCTACTGAGCAACTTCCCGACTATTGTGCCAACTAGTCTAATCCTATCATAACTTCACAGGTTCTTTGTATACTTTCATCAACATGCATTTGCTGTGGCATTCTTTTTTTGGGGCTATTCATAAAACACGTAGACTCCGCCAAGGTTGTTACAAGAAATCTGAGAATAAATCCACGCCAAATCCGTGCAAGCTTAAAATCAAATCCGCGCCAAATCGCCCAAATCCAGGCCTTGATATCAAATCCACATTCAAACTTTTAAAAACTTGTTTTGCACATGTTTTGCGCACTTTTCTTGTGATATCCGCATCGAACGTTTCACACCGGTAGTATAAACCTCTTTGACAAGTGTGTCCCAAAATCTGCTCATCTATGCAGTATCCCTAGTCTTCTCAATCTTCCGCTTCATTATTGTCTAATATTTTTCGATTAGGACCAATTGGGTGAATTTAGATTTTTGTCCATGAAATTCACCTACTGAGCAACTTCCCGACTATTGTGCCAACTAGTCTAATCCTATCATAACTTCACAGGTTCTTTGTATACTTTCATCAACATGCATTTGCTGTGGCATTCTTTTTTTGGGGCTATTCATAAAACACGTAGACTCCGCCAAGGTTGTTACAAGAAATCTGAGAATAAATCCACGCCAAATCCGTGCAAGCTTAAAATCAAATCCGCGCCAAATCGCCCAAATCCAGGCCTTGATATCAAATCCACATTCAAACTTTTAAAAACTTGACAAGCATCAAATATATAGAGGGAAACGGCTCTATTAATAAGAGAACATATTTCAAACACGTAGTAAAAATAACATGCAACGCTCATTTTTGGCAGTGTGATGCTATATATAATGCTATTATATAATAAAAGTAAATTTTAAAAGAAAAAAAAACCCGCGGTTGAAAAGCCCGGTTCCGACCCTGAGCGACAAGAAGCTCCAAAGGATGCTGAAGAGGAAGACCGAGGGAAAAGTCCAGCAGTGGGAAAAGTCCACTGGTTTCGAAGCTGCGGGCAATGACGCAGCGACAGCGGCTGAATAACTCGAATTTCCCGGCGAATCGCGACGTGGCGGTGGTGATGGACAACGAGACCTATTTCACCCTGGATGGCAACGACTGGCAGGGCACTTCGTATTTTACTTCCCCAACGAAGGAAGGGAGCTCCGAGGTGAAGTTCATTTCACACACCAAGCTCCCCAAGAAGGTGCTGCTGTGGCTGACAATCAGCGAGAAGAAGATGTCAAAGCCGGACTGGCCGTGAACGGGAAAACTTATAGCACGAAATGCCTGCCGGCAGTTGCGTCGTTCGTCAAGAAATACCATAAGGGCGAAGACGCGGTTTTCTGCCCGGATCTGGCGTCGGCCCACTACTCGAAGCGATCGTTGGAGGAGATGGAGTGGCTGAATATCGATGTGGTAGCCTCTCTTGATTCCAATCCTCCTATTGGTTGATTCGCTCAGGGTAAGGAGATTATCTAATAATGATTCGCGTGCTCGCGATGTTACACCCAACTAAAATGGATACATAAATGTGTGGCATATGTAGTCTCTTATCAATGCGCTTTTTTCCCGAATTATTCCGAACTGAATGACTTGCGAACTGATCAGAGAATCTTTAAAACAAATGTTTCTTGAAGAACACCTGAACCCGTTTCTTGGGGAATAAAGGCTGAAATTCGCGTCATTTTTTTTGCATTGTCATGATATTTTTAACATGTTAAGAAGTGAAGTATTATCATAGATAATATAGATAGATTAAGTCTGCTACTCGAGCTAACTTATATGTGAAACATTGGAACTTAATTTGACAGAAAGTTGGTTGATTAATAACCAAGGAATTTTAATAGATTAGTAGATAATTTTCCGTCTGTCAAATTTAAGAAAAATCAAAATAAATTCGCGAATTCTGACACAGCCTTAGAGAGTCTCTCATTGTTAGCTTGGGCAGATTCAAAACTTGAGCGTCATTTGAATTCAGCAAAATAAACTCGTTCATATGTGCACCTTGTGCAATGCTTAAAGTTTAGAAAGAAAAGCCTTGCCTGATTTGTTCTTATCCGCCGCAGATCCTAAAAAAATCGACAAAAAGTTTTCATAAGGGCCAATGTCGCAAACGTAAACAATGACTTTTTCCGCAAATTTCTCGAGAATGCTAACTTAATCATAGAGAATTATGACGATGATTGTACAGAACAGGAGTTCCCCTTTATAATAGAAGTGGTAATTTACTTGAGCGAGTTAGCATTTTCAAGAAATTCGCAAAAGAAGCCATTGTTTACGTTTGCGACATTGGCCCTTATGAAAACTCCATGTCGAAATCAATCTAAAATTCACAGTACCTCTAGATGGATCTCTCTTGACTACATCTTCCATATTTAAGATTTTTACAAATTGATATTTACGAAGATACGCTACTATCCTCACGTTCTTTCACTCTCTCGATGAACGAACGAAATTAATCAGATTTTATAAGTAAATTAATTTCCCATCGGCGACGACTGGAATGCCAGACCTACTAGGGTGAGATATGCAACCACGTTTCCAACGAAGTATCTTGTGCGGAAATGTTGAAAATGTTACAGAAAGCCTTTGGGAAGTTTGCTCTTCCGAAAACCAGAGCACACGAATGGTATAGAATATATATAGGTATCAAAAACGGTCGTAAAGTGGTCGAAGACTTGCCTCGTTCTGGACGTCCTTCGACATCGAATACCGAAGGAAACGTGGCAATCTTTTTTAAATTTTTGGATGTCGTCCGCTGGTTTTATGAATTTTCGAAGCTTTGGTTAAAGCCCAAAAAGTCTCGATTGACCTTGCCTCCGGGCAGTTTGGCGGATTCATGTCTTTCGGCACGAAACATACGTTTTGACTTTTGTACCATTGTAAAGGGTCCTTTGCGTTATGACATGACGCCAAATCAGGCCAAAACACTACTTGACCTTCGTGCTGCCTGATCATCGGTAAAAATCGCTTCTGGAGACATTCCTTAACGTATTTCTGAGTGTTCATCGTCTCCGTTGTGATGTACGGACTAGATGTTTTACCACACTTGCATATTGCCTGCCAAACCATAACCTTCTTACCAAATTTTTTGGTAAAACTTGCCTTCTCCGTTTCGGGGATGTCTTTGTCTTCGCTTACATCGTCCATTATTAAACACCCAGAATTTCTACACAATATCGAATCGCAGAGTTTGCGGGCCCGTGGTTTCGCCTGTTTTGGGTTCCTTTTAGTTTTTTTCTGCTTCCGGTATGTTTCTAGCTCAAGGCTTTCTTTGGCACGCATGACGTTACTCAACGAGGTCCCTAGTTTTTTCGAAACATCCCGAACGGAAGTCGCTGGTTTTCGCTTGTAGGCATCCCTGATCTTTTTATTGATGTCCGGACTAGCAGGACCAGATTTCCGACTACTCTTCGGCGCATCTTCAAACGTACACTGTTCTCTATATTTCCGAATTGCAGATCGTACCGCTCCGACGCTTACACCCTCTTCTTTGGCCAATTTTCTCAAGGAGAGTCTGCTCACAGTGCACCATTTGTGCACGATACTTTTTCGTTGTTCTGGAGTATGACCGCGCATTTTTATAGGTAACACAAAACTGAGCACTTTTTTGATGCTATGTAATTCAGAAATGTACAAACAAAAGGACGCACCCGAAACATGTTGAAATATTTCATTATAAGGAGTGTATCGAAAATAAGCTATCCACAAACTTTCTTTCAAATTATGTTGAAAACCGATATTTTATTCAGGTTAAACTTGTACATAATGAAGACCGGATGAAATTTAAGTTATTCCTTAACGAACTTTCGAACTTTGGATCGAATGCTCTTCATCAAGTTCCGGACAAGTGTTGCATCGCATTTTTTGGACGCTTGAGCCCAAATTTTTTTTGAACTCCTGCATGTTCCCAGCTGCCTTACCAGTCTTCTTGAAGACCCTCTTCACGATTGCCCAGTAACGTTCGATGGGTCTGAGGAAACTGAGGGCAATTTGGTGGATTGATATTTTTCTCAACGAAATCTATACCCTTTTCCGCAAGCCAATTGAGAGTAGTTTTGGCATAGTGAGTCGACGCTAAGTCCGGCCAAAACAGTGGAGGTGTACTATGCTTCTTATATAAAGGCAACAATCTCTTCTGGAGACACTCAGATCGATAGATATCCGCATTTATAGTTCCGGTAGTGTAAAAAATGGTTGACTTCAAACCACAGGAACATATTGCTTGCCATACCAGTACCTTTCGACCGAATTTCTCCATTTGAATCGACCTGTCCGCTTCGCTCACATCCTCCCCAACGACGGCAGTAAAGTATTGTGGATCTGGAAGGGTTTTTGAGTCCTCCTTTACATAGGTATCATCGTCCATCAAAACGCATGCATCCGGACGCTGCAAAAGACGCGAATACAATTTCCGGGCCCTTGTTGCTGCTCGCTTCTTCTGTTCTGCACTCTGTTTCGAGATTTTCTGCTTCTTGTAGGTCTTCAGGTGGTTTCGCCTCTTGATACGCTGGATCATTCCGGCACTCGTTCCTGCTTTTTTGACCAAATCACGTATTGACATTGATTTGTTCTTCATGATTAGAGATACCACTTTCTGCTCCAGTTTCGGGTTGGAAGAACCGGGTTTTCTGCCTCTTCCTGGTACCTCATCCAAAGAATTAGTTTGGAATAGTTTTCCCCAAACTTATTAATGATGGTTTTAACACTCGCATGATGAATTCCAAACCGCTTCGCCAATTTTTGCATAGTAATATCCTTCTCACTTAGCCATGGGTCCAGAACCGCGACATTTTGAAAACGCAGAATTTGAACCGCACAAACAAGTAAACAAAAGAAAGCTGACAGTCAAACCGCACAGCATGCAGTGTTCAGAGCATAAAAAAAAACCATCACAAATACATGCGTACAACGCAAATGTATGTGGATAGCTTATACTCGATACACTCCTTATTCAAAGTGACCGTTAAAATAAGGTGTGCTTATACTTTTTGGAACAGTCGTTAGCAGCCTGGACTTTAATCCTTTGGATTACTCAATATGGGCATATGTTCAGGTTAAGGCTTGTGAACGTTCTCACCCCAGTGTTGGCGCCTGAAAGCTTTCATTACCAAGGCATGGAACTCGATGACTGTCTCATACATTGAGAAGGTATGCTCTCGATTCCGTCCCCGTTCGGAGAAGGTGATCGAGAAAAATACTGGATATAATTTTAAGGAATTTGCTTGCGTTTACTAGTGATAATTTGAAAAAAGAGTCTCAATGTTTTATTTTTTTTTTTAAAGTGATCATCAGAAGTGTTAATTTTTAATCCTTCTAGTTTCCCAATCATAATCGTTCTACTAGTACGCTCAAAAAAGTTTTAAATAGTTTTTTTCTTGAAAAAGCGAAAGTGATTCTGAAATGGGTCACTGGAACCCAACAGAGCTACCACCTTTCAGCTCCCGGACTACAAATGTTTGTCGTATCGGACAACAGTTCGTTTAACTGCAAACATTTTTCTTCCATAAAAACACTGCCGGACGGTGGGCGTTCGATTGAACACACACACACATACAGCTCGCACACACCACTTTTGTATTGTCTTTAGATCTGCTTGCAGCTGCTCATCAATCAATGAGCCATCGGTCTTTAATGATAGGTAGTAGATGTTGCCTTTTGGTTCGGAGTATAATTGTGCAGGGTTTTTTTTAAATACAGATAGGATATCCTTCAGCTCAGCAGTGTTGGAGGTCATCAACTTGTTTGCAGCAGCAACAATGTATGTGCCATCTACAAGGATTGCATTGAAACATCGGTCAAACAAAGGATCCCTATTGAAGATCGACTTTTTATTGCAGAAGAACGTCGTTATGGAAAACGTCTGCAAACTTTACGGAGAAAAAGAGGCAGTTGCCGAAAACAGATCAGAATAGACCTCGCCGTTCCGAGAGCAGGAAGAAATAGACCGTTTCCCTTACCCTGCTATGCTTGGTTTTGAAGTATGCTTCAGTTTTCTTGGGATCTTATGTTGGTAGAATAAAATCTGACGCACAAATGGTTTAGTTGTAAGCGTGGTTGCCTCTCATCCAGTCGGTCTGCTATCAATTTCAGTTGACGCCGTTGGGATTTTCTGAGAAGGTAAGTCAAGCCGTTGGCCCCAGCCCATCGGTTGGTTAGTACGATATATACGGTCCCGGTCGTCTACGTTGTGAGACGAACTAGTCTCGGGTTACAAGTTACGTAAATACGAAACAACAACAACAACGAAATGCAGCGCCAAGCAGCTTTTATTTATGGTTAAACGTCAAGTAATGATCCCGTAATACAATAGACCGATGTTATGAAAACCTATGTACATAGGACCGCTCTCTTTTTCGATTTCAAGCCGCGCAGACTTTAGATGAAACGATCAGTTGAAATGGACCACAAAAACGATTAACGAGTCCCTACGTTGTATATAAATCACTCGTTTAATTTAACTTCCACCCACAGAAACATTCCAGAGAGGCGATCGTTTCACAAGGTAGGACAACTTCTTCACAGGATATCTTCAGTACCGAGGATAACGGATGGTAAGTATTTCTTTTCTTTTTTCCAGGACACTTATAGCTGAGCAATAACTGGCTCGATCAGAGCGCTAATCATCAGATAGAGAATGAATTTTAACGGTACATATCGTTTACGTGATGCTCGGAAGTAAGGCATTAACGAAGATCTAGAGCTCATCTATTGTTAATTAATTTACCGGTTATGTGTCGTAAAGAAGCAACAGAACAATACTCAAGTATCGGTATCCCCACCCCATGGGTTTCGTCTCTACACAGAAAAAAAGCGAAAATGATAACGGACCGTGAACTAGTTCACGTTTTCAAGATTTTTTCCCTTTAAACGTTATTAAGTTCATCAATACGTTATTCAGTTCACGGTTTTTTTTTTTGCTTGTTCTCGGATTCGTGACTGCGGATTCGGGATATACTACAATAGATGAAATTACTGGTCTTTTTGGTTTGTGTCCCAAACAGAGGTACAGGTACAGGGTGCGATATTTTAGATCCAGCGAAATCCAATCTTGCCCCACGGACTTCCATGAGCCGCCTTCAGCGGTGAACCAGTCTAAGACTGAAGGCCATCTAACATGTATAACATAAGTCCTGGGAATACTTTCAGTCGTTTATTTGACAGCATTAACAAACACACAGATGTCAACCAATGTACTTGTCATGTTCATCTGTGTTCCTACTGAACTGTCAAACTCAAATTGCGCAGTAGTTTCCATTAAAAATGTCGTACAAGCTAGATTTACGAGCACAAGTCGCCAACCTTTTTGAACTGCTTAGTACAAGTGAAATTTTGAGCGTGTTCAAAGACGAGCCAATATCAAAATCAACAATATACCGTGTTTTGAAAGATTGCCGGTAAAGATTGATGGTAAAGAACCGGAAAATAAAAAGAAAAGTGGTCGCCCAACAAAATTGAGTGCCAGAACAACGAAAAAACTGTTGTCAAGCGCTGAAAACAAGGTTGGCCAATCAACACGCAAATTAGCACGAAAATTGCAGGTTTCAAACATGACAGTCCATCGGATTTTGAGAAAACATAACGTAATCTATCGGAAACGTCAGCGTGCACCAAAATATACACAGCAACAACTCGAAAAAATACCAAAATGCTGCCGTGCACTTCGTCGCGAGCATTTTGCAAATGGAAAGTGCATAATTTTGGATGATGAATCTTACTTCACGTTTTCGCACCATGAATTGAGTGGCAACGATGGTTTCTATACTGCTAACATTAAAACAACACCAGACGATGTTAAATATGCCAGCAAATCGAAATATGAGCCAAAGGTGTTAGTGTGGGCAGCCATGTCACCGAAGGGTATCTCGGCGCCTTTGATACGCCCAAACAAGGCCAAAGCTGTCAATTCTGACGTGTATATCAGCCAATGCTTGCCGAAATTAAAGCAATTCATCAACAAATATCACGCTGACGACGAAATCATGTTTTGGCCGGATCTTGCAAGCTGTCATTACGCGAAAAAAACATTAGATTGGCTAACTGAGCAAAACATACCATTTGTACCGAAAAAGGACAATCCACCTAACAGGCTCGTCCAATTGAAAATTTTTGGAGTGTTCTCAAACGTATGGTGTACGACAATGGCTGAGAAGCTAACACGCTAACAGGGGAAGGGAACCCCCTTGACAGGTTGAAATATGATGATGTTGTTTTAGGAAGGAAATAATTCCTCATCACCATAGAGTGGACAGTAATTTTTTGTTAGAACAAAGATGTGAATATTGATTGTTCCGTTAGAGCACGGCAGGTTGTGGAAATTTAATAGCACTAGTTTCAAATCGTGGGTAGGGCATTTGTAAAGCAGTATTTCGAAGCAAACTCATAATCATTTGCCACACTTCCCAAATGCGGGATAAATCAAGGTAAGAAAGAATCCACCACCACTTGACTGGCAAAATAATCGGAAAAAGGTCGTGCTCACATAATACCAGAACTTTTTTGAGGTGGTTCTAACGAAATATCTGTTCACACTACTAAATCCCTTAAAAGAGCAGAGAGACTCTCAGATCTCAGACCTTGGGTTTTAGCATACAACGTCTGTTCTATCAGGTAATAATGGATCGCAGCAAGCCGTGCTTGGAAACTGACGTGTTTTGTTTTTGCTGCATCCTTAAAAATCGCGAAAAATAAAATCAAGAGTATATTCGAAATTAAAACTAAACGAACAGTGAAATCATAAAATCTCCTTGTGTTTTGGGTAAGATGTAGTAAATTTAATCGATTCCTTCCAAGGATTTGTGATGGTCGGTTGTTTTTTTTCCCGTTTTTTTTGTTTTTTGTGTTTCGCTGCCGCACCCATCGGCAGAGCTAATATAAGCTTAGTGCTGTTAGTATTGTGCCACGCGGACATAAATGATTAAATGAAAGTATTTTTCCGCTTTGTCGCGAGTGACTTTATAATTATAAGCAGTTTAGAAGTCGATATAGAGTCGCCTCATAGTGCGGGATTTTGATTGTTGGCAGTGTGTGGAGAGAGAAAAAAGAAAACCAGTGCAAGAAAAAACGAAACTAACGCGTAACGCGCGTGAGTGACTGGCATATAATTCCAGATGCACTCACCACGTGGTGTACAGATGGAGATCTGTTAAGTTTTTTTTCTTTTGTTGCAAAATGGTTGTAATTTTCCAATTTAAATTTCTTCTCGGACGTGTTTTTTTACCTGTGATTTTCATTGTATTGCATTTGTGCGCGAATTACTAATTATATTCTGGCTGTTCCATTCGAAAAGGATGATGTGAAAATATTTTCTGAATAGCGAAGTGCTACTTCTGTAGAGACATAGATGCATCCTTAAGCATCACAGGGAAGCCGTCCAAATGAAGACTGAACATCAGCAACAATATCCGGTTAGATATATCTGAATTTGAACGATACTGCTAAATACGTGCCATCCTCGAAACAATAAGATTTGATGCTGGAAGTGTATGCACAGTACCTATATCCATTTGATGTTTGTACTGTGTTTATGCGGGGCTTGTTGTAAGTGAAAGTGACCTCGGAATGGACGTGAGTAACCAGGCATTCTGAAATGGGTCACCGGAACCCAACAGAGCTATCACCTTTCAACTTCAGGGCTAAACATGTTTGTCGAGTCGACAACAGTTCGTTTAACTGCAACCATTTTTCTTCCATAAAATCACTGCTGGACGGTGAGCGTTGGATTGTATATACACACACAACGTCTGTTTTACCTTTTAAATCCATCTCGTCGTACTTGTAATTAAAGACCTCGGAGATTTTTAGATCATCTTTATACCAGATTTGCATCAGCGAAACGTGAATATATCTCGCTAAAATAGACCAACTTTGGGTTCCCCGCACCGGTGTTGTATTTTTTGTTGTTAAACCTGCCAACATCTGTCATCCTATCGATCATTCAACATCAGAGATCAGAAGTTGTTTTTTCAGAGATCGCAGATTTTTCACAACCATTTTGCCATTGATTGGTTTGACCAACTAATTTTTAATGCCAGTAGTGCGTTGTTAGCTAACCACAAGGAATACTAAGTACTGTCAACAAGTCTTGTTCTTTCGTTTGGCTGAAGGTGAGAGTGTTAATGCATGCATTTTATTAAAACGATATTAGATAATGCAGATTTGTAGTTTGGCAGTGGAAACACAAGAGTCGAAACGAAGAGGGTCACATCCTGGATGATGCCCCCGTCGACTGTGATTTCCGATCCGGTCATCAGAAGCTGTTCCAGGACTACTTTAGCGACACGCAAACCTACAACGAGTAGCACTCTCTGCGTTTCCGCATGCCAAGGGAGGTGTTTCTGGACATTATGCGACAACTAGAGTCAACTAGAGGTTTCTCCCAAATTTATCTGTATGAACTATTTGCAAGCACCAATCTATCAATAAACAGAAGATGTGAAGACTTCATTACTTTTCATTTCCGAGCAATCGAAATACTATTTGGAATCTTTGAACCTCCGCATTTCGATCTAGTTGGCGTTTTCCGGAATGAAACGAAAGGGCAATTCACTAGCACCGGGATCAACTAGAGGTAATTATCAGCATCCGAGGCGAGCAACACAACTTATTGTCCACGACCAGCATCACACGCAGCAAACAGGGTTACTTTTCGGCTCACAAATATACCTCAGAATATACTCAATAAAAGTTATTGTTCAGTAAAAGCTGAAATTTTACTCAATAATTGGTATTATCAAGTAGCGTGTAGTGTTTTGGAACGGTATTTTTCTTGTTCCAAATTGCTGCAAGAATAGATCAAAACGTATACCAGTTTTAAAATGATGCAGAATAGATCCAGTATAAAACAAAATTTACAACACCGGTGCAGCGATGTTTTTGCGTATGGTCTAAAAAAATAAATCCAATCCACGATTTGGATCGTCGTTGAAGATACCCTAAGCGTTCTTTAAAAACATTTGTAGATATATTAAGGTAAAAAACATGATATCCAGATTGAAATCGTCGGCTTATTGGATTCACGGGGTCATTGGAGCCATACAGAGTGTTTCGCGGAATAGGTTGTATTAGCAGTCGTGACCGCAATACTCGTTCTGGAGCATAGATCCTCATTCGCTCCAACAAGGCAGGACCATCTATTTCAGCACGGAGTATTTTGCCACCAAATACCGCTTGATTAATCTTACGACGATTCACCAATGGTTCAATGCCCTGTAATGTACAGCGATTCTGGTAAGCTGGAAGGTTCACAGGATCACGCCAAGGTAGATTTCGCAGTGCACGGCGAATGAATTTACGTTGCACAGATTCGATCCTAGAGATCCACACAGTTTCGTACGGTGACCAAACCACTGATGGAAATTCAAGTATTGATCTAACTAGAGAGCAATAGAGAGCGCGAAGACATGTAGGATCATTAAAATCTTTAGCGATTCTCAAAATAATTCCAAGTTGACGATTGGCTTTACAACAATGGCTGAATAATGTAGCTTGAATGTGAGTTGATGGTCCATGCGCACTCCCAGATCCTTGACTTCATCATAGCGCTCAAGTTATTGTCCTTCAATCGTGTAGTGTTACATGATAGGCTTTTTGAGCCGCTGGTATGAGATAACGCAACACTTCGATACACTGACTTTGAGGAAGTTCAAACTGCACCAATGAGTGAATCGATCTAGTAATTCTTGTAGTTGCTAGCAATCGGCTTCGTTACGTACTACCAGATATATTTTCAAATCGTCCGCATAAATGAGTTTTCTACCGTTTGCCAAACGGATCGTTACGTCGTTGAAGAATAATACAAACAGCAGCGGACCCAAGTTGCTGCCTTGTGGTACACCGGAACACGGAGAGAAAGGAGTAGACACTGTTGATCTAATTTACACATTAAGTCGTCGGTTGGTTAGGTACGAACGGAGCCAATTACATATTCTGTCTGACACGCCAAATCGGAGTTGCTTTGCAAGAAGTATGTCGTGGTTAACAGTGTCAAAAGCAGCTTTTATGTCAGTGTATACACATTGGCGTAACTACTGGGGGTGCCTGGGGGGCCAGGCCCCCCCCCCCAGGATTCTGTAGGCCCCCCCCAGGATTTTTTCCTAATATATTTCTAATTTGAAATGAAACACTATTCATAATTTCTAACGAATTGTAGGGTTTTTCATGTTTTTGTACTTTGCTTTCTCCAGAAATTGTTTGAGCGAGTAACTATTTCTGAAGGAGTAAAGTGCACATACCCTCTTCCCCACACTTTTCTTATATCCCACTGTACCTTATAGGATAAAAATTCGGTACATATATCAAGAGAACCATAGTTAACGACCATTAGATCCGTGAGAATTCCGATATATCAACATTACATCCATTTGCTAGAACCAAAGATGTGAAGAGAAAGTATCGATAGGTCCTAAAGCACTCGGCAGGTTATGTAATTGAATAGAATTAGTTTGAAATTGAGCATAGGGCTTTTGTTAAGCAGTATTTTGAAACAAACGTGCTTGATCGTGCTCAAATACCGTCAAAGGCACATTATGGTTCTTGCGATGTGAAATCTCTGTTTATACACTCCCTAAAGACCACATGTGATGGAAGCCAAATTCCAATTAGAGGTTTTTGAAAACACAACTTCTCATTTTTACCAGTAGTGGGTTTTCTCGTCGTTGTTTACTTAACAACCTCGCAGAGAAACCCGGTAAGATGTCGTATGCTGATCCTCTTAACAGCATGTTTTGGCGGAAACCCAATCATTGAATATATACACTATTAATTTTTTTTTAAATGCGTTTGCTTCGAAACACTGCTTAAAAAAAGCCCAACGCCTGTGCCCTAAACAATTCTAAATTCTAATAATTCAATTCTATTAATATTAAAACCTCTAGACTCATAACTAAAATAATAGGGACAGTTAAATTTAGAGCCTGTTATGTTGAAACATAAGATTTGAAACACTTTTCTGTGTACGTATTTTAATTTTATTATTTAAAAAGGTTTTACAATAATGAGTTTTGTTTATAAGCGCA
Source organism: Aedes japonicus (assembly GCA_034211315.2). Taxonomy (NCBI): domain Eukaryota; kingdom Metazoa; phylum Arthropoda; class Insecta; order Diptera; family Culicidae; genus Aedes; species Aedes japonicus. The sequence continues at coordinate 77,883 of JASCZW010000187.1, read as the reverse complement.
TTTTAGAATTCACGGTATTATATTCTCTTGTACGAACAATTTAGTAGAGTATAGACTCCCCACATTGATTATAAGTTTCGAAGCTAACGAATGTCCATAAGCAAAATATGGAGATAGAAGTTTATTCATTAACGATAATATTTTCGAAAATGTAGCTTTCCCAAGTAACAATTCAAATGCAAATTGGTTTTATTCATGTTTTATGGTAGTTTTATAAAAGTATTATGGAGATCATCTGGTTTTATCAGGGCATTTTCCAAGTTAAGGTGGTTGTAACTGATTATCAGTTCTTAGGAGTGATTAAAGAACACTTGAAGAAACCTCCATAAAACTACATCATTTATAAGTGTAATTCACCTTATAAGTAATTTTATAAGATACTTGATTCCCCTCTCAAGACATCGTTTCGCAACTTTCATAAAACCTGATAAAAGTTTTGAAAAAGTTATATGACATTCTTCTTTAAGATAAATGTATCTTGAAAATGCTGCCATAAAACGCTCTTAGAACCATTTGATTTCGAATAAGAGCACATACTCTTGAGAAAGAACATTATGTGAAAAGTAAACAAACTGGACGATGGACGCCCATAGGTGAAAGAAAATATAAAATAGTGGATCGTTCAAGCGGAAATTCAATAAAAACCTATCCAATATATTGAGTACTCCTTCATCTCAGCCACCAACGACCTATATTTTTTTACCATTGCCAGATTCCATTGGATTTGCAGCCTACTGAGACTTATCAGAAGGGTCTATGCGTTATGCGTCCTATTTTTTGTAACGAATCAAATTAAATGGTCAATGTGTCGGCAGTTGAAAACCGAAAAACATAACTCTTGATAAACCTAACGCCCCAGGTAGTGCGTTATCGCAATGCGTTATCGTATTTCCACCACCTCTAAAGTCGGAAGTAGTGCGCTGGAATTGCTCAGTGATCTACTCACAGCGCACTTCTTCCGACGTTAGGTTAAGCATATAGATCAAGAGGAAAAATCATGTTTCGCTCAACAGATGTTTCCGCCATAGAGGCAATATTACTATCTGTTATTATTCCCAAAACCATTGTTAGCATATTCAAGTTAATGTTTTTTATCGACTTCCGCTGGTGAATAAAAACAATTAATTATAAGCTGTAATTATGACTAAGAAAAACAATTATGCATAGGCACTTTTGATTTGCACGTTCACATTTTCTTTGTTTATGATGTGCCTTTTTCACACTGATCTTATGGCTATATTATGAAAGAATTGTTTACCTTTAGCAATTCAAACAAGTTTTATTCAAGCGTAACTTATCTTTTTCAAGAACAGAAAAAATAAATATGAACTTATCGCGCTCCTCAAAAAATCTGTTAGTCTTGTGCAAGCAATATAAGTTTTATTTGCGTTTTATGATAGTTTTCGATAAAACCATTGAAAAATGGCAAGCGTGGCTATTCTGGATTCCTCGGAATGGTAGCCATTTTCATAAGTATGCAACAAAACTCTCATTTTTCTAATGGTACGAACAAACAATGCTGTTTAAAATACATTTTGAAACATAAAATGGATTGTAGACACAATTTATTCAAGATCTAACAATTTATCAGCCTTTTTCACCTAATAGTTGAATTTTCTACTATTTGTTTTATTTTTTAAATAAGTCAGTGTTCTAGCAATAATTCAGAGGCACATTAAAAATTTTCGAACTTTTATGTTATGAAACACCAATAAACTGAATGTCGCATGAAAAATTCATCAAACGCAGGCAAAAAACAGATGCATTTATGGTCACCTTGACAATTAATTTACATACGTATCCACTTTGGAAGAGAAATATAGTAGCTTCCACTCAACTATAAACAAAAAAATGTCCCCATTCAGCAGAACGAATCGAAAAATGGAATCTTCGAAGCATATTTGTGACAGACTGGAAGTATTCTTGAAGAGGAAAATTATAAAACTATCAAAACTTGTGGTAGTTTTATCATAGTTTTAAGTATGTCTTGAATGTCATTACAAGTATGCACCGATAAAACTATCAAATTTTAAGCGAACCTTGGGAAATAGTCTTGAGAACCTCCTGTGGTATGGGCCTTTTGGAACTTAAGAGGGTTTTATAGCTGTTTTATCGATGTTATGTAGAATATCTAGTTTTATGCGTGGTTTTATCAAATGAGTCTTGAAAATTTCTTCAAGTGTACCTTAAAATTGAATTTTTTACTTGGGTTAGAAGTAAGGTAAACATGTAATCAGGTAAATTTCTGAAATCATAATATTTATTGAGGTTGACTTCAGTACCAGTAGTAGTCGATATAGATTGCATAATGGGTCTGTTTGTCAGATTTTATCAAAATTCACTTCGCATTTATTATAACTGTTGTCTAACATTTATACTTAAGATTTCTTTAAAGGATTTGATTTTCAATCAAAAGGTTCTATTTTTGGCTGAAATAGTTCCTAGTAAACAGTGCTGGCCAATATAATCAATACATCTACAGTTTTTCATACAAAACAGTCATATTTGACACTCTCTATGTCTAGACAATAGAAGTAACCTGAATTTCAAACTGTGTTGAATTTATAAACTGTCCTTCAAAGTCTTTAGAATTACCACCATATTTGAAAACTTTATTTACTCACCAATGTTTGAAAATTTTATAACCATTTATTTTCTTTTTCAAAATAGTTTATTTCAAAAGAATGAAATATTTTGCCAAAGAACTCATTCTTGTTCAACTTTTCAATTTAAAATTATTTAAAAACTAATTTTTGGCCAAACCTTCTAACAAGGCAAATCTTATGCCATTATGTAGACTGTACTTGAAAATTTAAAAATTCAAATGGGTGCATTTGTTATTTTCCCTATACTGTAGTTGTTAATCTCTTTTGCTATACCTTCATAAAATTTCGAAAAATTTCCATGGAATTTCGATGCCCTAGAATACTATCAATGTCAAACAAAATCTTAAGTTTAACCTCAAATTTCCCATGGATATTTCTTTCGAACTGCCGTGAAGTTCTCAATAGGTTTTGATGAAATAAACCTCGGAAATCTCCTTCAAAATTTTTTAACTCTCCTTAGAAATTTAGCTCGATATAACTTATAAATTTTCATTGTATTGTTCAAAGTATTCCACTTTAAAACAAACTTGGTTGATGATTTGCTCACAGATCTTTCGAAGAGTTATTCAATAAGAAACTTAAATTGAATTCCATTGAATGGCTTTAAAATATCCACATTGTAGAAACCGAAAAATAATCTCTGAATTTTAAATTACTGTTTTTTTTTAATTCCTTTATTATCAAGATTTTCAGCCCTGGGCTGGTTCATCTCCCGTCGTAGTCGCTCAAATAACTTTTGGGTATGTTTCGTAACTTTGTCCGGGGTGAGATTTGAACTCGTGACTTTGGCGTGAGAGGTGTGGATGTTACCCACTGTTTTTTTTTAACTACTGTTACTGTTACCTGTTTTTTTATTCAGTGATATTTTGACTGCAGATAAATTCAGTTAGTATAATTCGAGAAGTAAAATTGCTATGTTTAGAAAGCTTGCATTTTCATTTTATCTAACAATTGATTTACAGTGCTCCGTACAATCTTGACAAACGAACAAAATGAAATATGAAAAAATTAAGAGATAGGTAGGTATATCCTAATACTTCAGATATTTGTTTTTTTTTCAAGAAAACATAATCGTGGAACAGGTTCCAGGTTTTTTCCATTTTTTTAGATCATTTTAATAGTTATTTTGTAAAAATATATTGGAACCCCTGACCACGGGTATTAAGGACAACATCATACCCTAGATATTTTCAGAGTTTTTTGTAAGGAGCAACTTTAAGCTAATAGCTGCATATTAAAACGCTCAATTTGAAAATATAACTTGTCATACAAAAACCAAAGGACCGATGTTATATTGACAACATATTTACTTCTCCAGTGTTCTTTCAGAACACCAAGAATTTAGATTCCAATCATCTAACGTTGATAATTCCGGAACAATTGAAAGCAACGCTAGTGTTCTTCCTCAACTAGCAACTCCATCAGCTTCATCGGAAAACGGTCGTTCTCATCTACGTTGGAATACAGTCGTAGCAATGATAAAGTGTTCTGCTATGTTTGCTGCTTTTTTTGCGCAAAGGCTTTGCGAAAACAAAATGAAAAATTTATTTGCACTATTTTCAATAATTGGAGAAAACTAGGCGAGAAAATAAAAGCTCATGACGATACTACATTGTATAAAGAATGCTTCGAAAAATATTTACTTCACAAGCAATCGTTGTCATCTAGAAATTTACACGAAAAACGTTTAAAGGCAATTGAAGAGCAATAGCAACATTATAGAGAAAACGTTAAGAAGCTGAAGGAAGTTGTGAAGGATGAGTATCTACCGACAAAATTTTGAAGTTTTTAAACGCGTTATCCAAATCAATCTATATTTTAATATAAATTTAAAATGTTCATTGACTCAATGTTGTTCTTTGAAGTTTTAATATATTCAGTTCAAACTTGACTCTATATAGAGTCAGGTCTATTCTGTGCCTCGGTTAGTGGAGATGCCTTAAGAGAATCGAGTAAGGTGACTACAGTAACCTCGTGTGAGTCTATTCTCAATTTGATCCACACGGAATAATACGAGGTTTATATTCACCACACTCGATTCTTTTAAGACATCTCGACTCATCGAGGCGCAGAATAGATCTAATTATTCGATTAAACTTGTTTTGATTTATCAATTAAAATAACCTGTCCCCAACAATTACGCTACTTTCTTCGCTCTTCTCAATATTTCTATAATCGAAAAAAATCTTCGGGTAGGCCCCCTCCAGGCCCCCTCCAGACTAATTGTCTAGTTCCGCCAATGTGTATACAGCATCAACCTGAGCTCCAACATCCAAGGCTCCGATACAGAAAGAGGTAAATTCGCATAAGTTACTCTCTACGGGCCGCTTGGGATAGAATCCGTGCTGATGTTCGCTGATGTAGTTTCTGCACGAACTGAATAGTACATCATTGATAATAATTTCAAGGCATTTTAAAATGTTCGTACTATTCTTTTACATGGGAGCTGTCAGATGTAGCACCACTCGGTGTTTTCTTCTTTTCAACTTGGATTCGTCTATACTACAACAAGTATTTATATTGTGTTGCAATACAAGTCGAGCGGAGTAAAAACAATATTTTACTGGGATTCCAGTTTCGTCAGATGAAGAGTGAGCATATTATTAGAGCATCGTCTTTATTCATCAGAGGGTGGTCGGATTACCACGCGCTCAATTGTGGTTTTCCTTACATTTTTTATTAGTTTTGTTTTTCCCAATCCACAAATTGGTTCAGGTGTACTGCTACACTCGGCTTATCAACTCGTTGATTGTTCACCGCACCTGTGTTCCCTTAAGCGAACTTTTGATTTCAGACGAGTTTGGCCGATTTAAATAGCGTTGCAGTTTCGGCAGAGAACAGACGATGGAGGTTTAGATTGGCACAAAATATCTTTCTAAGTGATGCAACTCTTGGAAACCGTAGTTCAGTTGCAAAATCTACTCTCTCCATGGGGATATTGAAAGAACGGTGTGCCATTGAAGCAAGCAGCATTCAGAAATCGTTTCGTCATTAAAATTATTTAATGATTTGAATCACGAAGCAATTTATAATTCTACAGGGGTGGAAGGACGCGTGAAGGTACCGTAATATTTCGTTTGAATGGGTCCTCAAGAAAATGTTCTATATCTTTGACTTCAATTAATAAACTATGAGCTCCCAAATGTTAAGGCTCGGGTTGCGAATTAATAAATTCCAAACCATTCACATGTTTTCTTACACGCAGGCAAATAAACTTAAGGATTTCATAAGGTTCAACTTATTAATGATGCTTTGGAATTTCATAAAACTGACTTAGGAATGTACTTTATTTCACACGACATTGTTCTTGTACGCGTTTAAACTTTCCTGACTACAAGTGTTGATATATACTAGTGTGCAAATCACTGGACCCATAACCTTAACGTTCAAGGTTCCAAGTTGCTCCATATTTTTATTTTTTCAATATCGTTATACAGGTATACCTCGATAGTACGTACACCTGCGCCTCGTTTAGTGTACGTACTATCGAAACGTACGTACTATCGATTCACAATTTAAAAAAAAATGTTTTTGAATAGCGCTTCAAAATTCTTTCAATGATATGAAACAAATTTTTTTACTAAATAAATATATGTTTTGTCATATTAAGGCAGTTAATACCGAAAAAGAAATGATTACACTATCATACCATATACCAATCAAATGAGCTGGACGAGAAAGGAAAATGGGCGTGTGTGTGTGTGTTCTTTTTTAGAAGCTTTCGACAATCACTGGACCGAATTCAACACAACAATCGTCTAATGAGTGGTTTTTCGGTCCATGGAACGCAATAGAACAGTTTTGGAATCGATCAACTGGTTCCGAGAATATCGGCGGGACATGAATGAAGGTTGCAAGAGAACACCCCTTAACCACCATGCAATACCCCAAATCAAATGGGCATACAATAATGAGTTCATTGATTGTCATTTCGACAGTCTAAGACGGACACTCCCGGGAAAGTAGCCAGTTTCTAACTTGACATAACCACCTCATGCAACACATAAAATCACATCAGCATTCGAAAACAAGATCAATGATAACCCAATCTAATGCCCAGGATCAAATAACCCACTTTCTGTCATGTTTCGGAACCGCATTGAAAACATCTTGAACACATGAAATCAAAAATAAATTTATGAAATTCATACCGATTTCTTATAGCAGATAATCATAATAGAATCTTATGAATATCGGAAGCTTATTTCGCTGAGTGTAGGCATTCTTTTTCTTCACCCAAAATAAATTTTCCATAATCAGTATAGACACTCTAGTAATAGACCGGACAACGTGAGTCTGGCACAGTTGATGTATCCAAAACAACTGTCAAATCGTATGGGAAATGCGAGGAAATGTTCGTTTTGGATACAACATGGCGGCACGTTGTCCGGTCTATTACTAGAGTGACTATAATAATCAGTGGAAAATATCCACTAGAAATTCACTTAACTTTTATGTGATTCAGGAAGTGGAAAATGCTTTGAGAATTCAAGTGAATCTTATGTGTCCAGTGAAATGTATATATCAGCGCCAACATTAGATTAGGGCGAATCTGCTTTTGTAAATAATGGCATTCGTAGTCATTTTCTCTTGAACAAAAGGTCACAAATACAAATTAAGCACTCTTTAAGGAAGAGGAGCTTTATCTCTATCCGCTGATATATTCAATTTGAAGGAAATGTATTCAACTTCTGATAAATTAGCAGACCAAGTGTTTGTTTACAAAAGCAGATTCGCCCTAATCAAATGTTGGTGTTGATATGATTACTCAAGTTGGTGCTTGTTCTTAATTTAACCCTCGGAATGGTAGTTTCTACTGCGGTTTTTTGCGTGTACTTATTCAATCTACACTGAATCAAAAGATTGAAGTAAAACGAATGATTTAATTCTTCAATAATGGTTGCTAACGTAATTAGTAGAAAAAAGAGCTTTAATGGCCTTTAAATCTAGAAATGGGTCTATCGATAAAATTTACCTGACGTTTTTTTTTTGTTTCTGAAATTGTTATCTGGACAAAAACAATGTATATTTTTAAATTCAGGAAAAAAAATAAACAAATACTTCCCTTGGATTTCAAGGAGAGCGTTGATCCTCATTTTGGCCTAGCTTTGTTTTATATTAAAAATATTCATCGAACATATTTTAACCATTTGTCACCAGGCTTATAAAATATTCATAAGTGGATTTAATAAAACCAGAACGAGGCGAGATTTGTACTGACATGTCAAATTACTTGTATCAATAGGCCAGAATTATATTCATGTCCCTTATATGTGATTTATTGTTTATCTTCAGCAAAAGGAATTACAAGCCAGAACAAGGATAATTATATATTTAGGACCGGCGAACAAATATTTACATGATAGTGGGTCTTCAAATCCACTGGGTCATCAAAGCTGATTTAAATGATGACAAGGTTTGCGAGTTCCTTGTGGCCAGGGATAGCAGATACCAGCATCAACATATCTGTATAAATACACTTTTCTCGGCACTTGATGGATGATTGCATCTCGTTATCCCTCTTCTCGGGTATTGTACCAGGTAGTTGAGAAACTCAGGAACATCTTCTCTACATTTATAACAGTTTAATATATTTCTATGGCTCAAATCTTTGAGCAGATGATACAATGTTGTCGAGGATTTTTTACGGTTTCATGTTAGAGTTACAACCAAATAGGAAGTGCAAGTCAGCACTTATACTCTTCAACACGTCCTACAAAAACATTTGGTTGAAAAATGAAACTCTGAAAAGATAAAATTTATTTCCTTGACTCTCCTACTTTCTTTCCGGAGTGCATTTCTGGAATAATTGCACCACAGAAACGACTTTGGGCCATGCCAACCAATACCATCAGAAAAGGAAATACTTTGCTGACAACATAGTTGTGTTGGCAAATTAAAAGTTTCGCCAAATAGACGTTTATAAATGCTGATTCTTCAGTTTTTCACTTACATTAATTGGTCGCCCTCATATATCACCGAAAATATGATTAAAAAAATGTATGCTTGTTACTAAACATGTAAAAAAATGCGATTGCCTTATATCAACGTAATCGGTAAACTTCAAAAGAACTGCACTATACTGAAATGAAATCATCCATGAAGCTTGTTTTCAAATATGTCCCACCATTATGATGATCAACAACTTACTTAATTGCAAAATAGGTCACTAAACTAGCAGTGGTTGTTAATAAAAAAAATGTGAAAGCAAGGTTCCTAGTGAAAGAATACCATCCCGTCATAATAATAATATAATACAATATTACAAAATCAGTTTGATCTACGTAAATAAATTACCTGCCTGCTCGAAACGAATATATCACTGCACTGATATAGTGAAACTGTTTATATTAAAGGCGAGAAAGTGCACAATCTGAGACGACAGTTCTGACAATTGGAACGGTTGTCACTTCTCGCCTAAAATTTGAAAATGACCTATCTTCATGGATCGATCCTCTACATTCTCTGCACTGAAAAAAATATTGTAGTAAAAACGACTATTCTCCCCGACTATGCCTGTTTTCTAAACTTCCATGAATTTTCAGTCAAAATTACTACGTTTGTAGTACAGGCTGTGTTACAATTCCAAATGAATTCTAATATTCATTTACACTTGACAGATGGCAAATAATTGATCACTCAGCCAAATAATCTTAAGAATTTCATAATGAACGGTGCTTCAAATTTCATAAGGTTGATTTCCCAAGTAACCACAAGCATTATATTATTGCACTTATTTAACCCAAAATCAACATCGGTAATGCGAGATTGCATCAATTCAACAGTTGTCATGTAATGAAGCGTTAGATTAGCTTAAGAATGTAGTGATGCATTACCAATGCAATAATGCTACTTTAGAAATGTCAAAGGCATTACAAAAGATATAGCTTTAGTTCAATCTTATACCTGGTACAAACATACAACGTGCAGCGTTGTACTCCTTTAGTCTACACGCTAAGATCAGAATACCTAAAGATCGTTAAAAAGTACCGATAATCGCTCAAAACTGCACATACCTAAATTATGCGTATTCACAGATTACCTAGTATTCGGTAATAGTATTGAAGGAAGATAAACGTTAAATATTACCTTTTTTGTATCGTTACTTTTTACTCAAAGTTGGGTATTTTTTGTAATTTTATTTTACAGAATGACTTAAAGACAACAGAAAGCCTATTTATCCATTCGGATTAGTTTAACAAATTATGCACTTAAGGAGAAACAAATGTTTAAATGTATGACAGATTTTATTTTGTTTAAAAAAAGTAATAAATAACGAGTATGGATGAATTCAAGTACAGGTAGGTTGAACATCGTAGTATCTAGAACTAAACTTAATAATAACTTTCTGGTATTTTTTAAAAACTATATGGAATTGTTCAGTATCGCCGTTATCGACAATGTTTTGCTCTTTTAATCTCCAATTATTTTGATTAAACAACTCGAAAACTTATTTTCGAAAAGCACTATCTACGACGTTTAACCTCACTTTTGCATTAAGTAATTGCCCAAGAAACCACGAGGCTATAATAGCATGCATATATAGGGCATATGTATTACGTCTAGTGCATCATTGAAGTTGGATTAAAGCTGAAAAGGGCCCCACTAAGATCGAACTAATGCTATATCTTTTGTAATGCCATAAGACATTGCTAAAGTAGCATTATTGCATTGGTAATGCATCACTACATCCTTAAGCTAATCTAACGCTTCATTACTTGACAACTGTTGAATTGATGCGATCCCGCATTACCGATGTTGATTTTGAGTTGAATACGTGCAATAATATAATGCTTGTGGTTACTTGGGTGGGTTCTTCCACTACAGAAATATTTTTTTCTGCATCGACCAACATTGATGCCGAATTGCACCGTTCTGCACAAAATTCTCGTTGGTCCACAAGGATCCGTCGGAGCTAGAATAAGAAAAAAAATGCAAAAGTTATTTTTTCGAAGATTTGGACATGATTAAAATAAGATTATAAGAAAATTAATAACGTTTTCCCTTGGAAAAATATGGCATCCACTTTGCTGCAGTGACGTAAAATTTATTCAATTTTAGGTAAATAATAACGTCCAATATTGGAGAGTGAACATTACTCAAATGTTAGCAAAAACTACTGTTTATTATCGTTTAATTTTACCGATGTTTTGGGTTTTGCCAACAATACCTAATTTTAGGTAAAATTAATACCTAATTTTAGGTTTTCTTATCTTAGCGTGTAGTACCTGTTTTTTAGTACTAGATTAAAGTATTTGACAGTTCGTACAACGCTGTACGTTGTATGTCTGTACCAGGTATGGAAGAATCCAGGTTGAAAAAAGAAGAAGACACCGAGTGGTGATAAATCTGACAGCTCCCATGTTAAAGTATAGGACGAAACTTTTAAAATGATTCTAGAAAATTCAAATAAAATTCTAATTAAAAGCGGTTTGTTGTATGATGTAAGAAAAATCCAAAACTACTCAATAAAGACATTTTCAGGAAAATAATATATAAATCAAAATAATGCCCCTATTCAGCAGTTTAGGATTTTTCTTTCATCATACAACAAACCGCTATTAATTAAAATTTCATTTGAATTTATTAGAAGCATTTTAAAACGTTCGTCCTATACTTTAACATGGGAGCTGTCAGATTTATCACCACTCGGTGTCTTCTTCTTTTTTCAACTTGGATTCTTCTATTAGTAGGGCCTTTTTCAGCTTTAATCCAATTTCAATGATGCACTAGACGTAATACATATGCCCTATATATGCATACTATTACAGCCTCGTGGATACTTGGGTTATGAATGGATTTTGTTTTAGACGGCGTTGTTCTTGTTGGCCTTCACGCTTTCCTATTTAAAAGTGTTTATATATACTACCCAAGTAACCACAAGCATTATATTATTGCACTTATTCAACCCAAAATCAACATCGGTGATGCGGGATCGCATCAATTCAACAGTTGTCAGGTTGTAAAGCGTTAGATAAGCTTGAAAATGTAGTGATGCATTACCAATGCAATAATGCTACTTTAGCAATGTCTTATGGCATTACAAAAGATATAGCATTAGTTCGATCTTAGTGGGGCCCTTTTCAGCTTTAATTCAACTTCAATGATGCACTAGACGTAATACATATGCCCTATATATGCACGCTATTACAGCCTCGTGGTTTCTTGGGTAGTGGTCAAGTCACTCGACTCAAGGTTTGAATCAAGATTGTTCAAGGTTCGAATCCAGATGGTTCAAGGTTCGAATCCAGATTGCTCCATATTTTTATGTTTTCAAAATCATTACATTTCATAAAAGAACGTTCATTGATTATGTCACGCAAAAAGTGAGTTTTTACATCCTTGGGGTGCCTTGTCACGTTTTTTGAGTGGACCTTATTTTTTTTTGTATGGATTGTCACGCCAAAATATGTCCAATCTCTATGTGGTTGACAGTGACGCAGAGCTCCTGAGGAGTGTATCTAGGGTTTGTTTTCATTAGGGCGAGTCTAACATTGAGAGACTCTCTTTGGTTACTTTCTCTTTCATTCATATTTTCAATCACCTTTACGTTTTTCATTCTTCTTTTTGTACACGTTAAGAAAAAATACCCAGCGGAGCATTTTAGTGTGGGAAGCCAATTTTTAATATAATCATGTTCACTTACAGTTGGGTATAAATTACTTATATTTGGGTAAAATTTTACCCAAAACTAAAATATTTGAACCCAACTGTAGGTAAACATGATTATACCCTAAATTGGCTTCGCACACTTAACTGGTACATTTTTTCTTAGCGTGTAGAGTATGCTATTCTGAAAAAAAAATCTATCGTTATACCGACAATTAAATCATGGTCAGGATGACTATCGCATATCATGGTTACAACCACCATGAAAATGGTCGAATTCACCACGTTCATGGCATTCTTGACTAGCATTCTTGGTAGCAAGGACTATTCCGGCATTATGGCAAAGGTTGGATCAACTATTTTTAATGGCCGTTTTGACCATGATCATAGTCGGTTCAAAATCACTATACTGCAATAGTCATCCTAACCCCCAATAATGGTAAAATTGACTATCAAATTTGTCTGTGTGATAGTGAGCACTGTTGTGTTTTTATCTGTACTAAAGGATCCCTCGAAAGTTTTATAATGGCGCTGTAATAAATGAAATAGTGGGATACCGGAGAGAATCTCTCAATGTTAGATTCGCTCTAATAAAAAAAACCCCAAGATATAATAAGCTTTTCAGCATTTTCGATTTTCTCCGTGTATAAGATCACGTTTCATTACGTCACTGTTTGTGAGTAACCGTGTACTAACACAATCCTTTATATATATTTGCTCACCTTGTTATTTATATATATTAACATTGATGCTGTCTGTTCAACACACTGCAAGTCATTATTGTCATCAGCAAGGTTTTACCGAAATTGGTTGTTAAAATCATTTGAAGTTCTAAAATAATGGCTGATATTGAATTATTTGTTTCTGAAAAGGTATGTGGTAGACATTGGCTATGTTGTAATCTCCTATTAAATTATTAATACCTTACAATTAAGGTTGCTTAAAGCATCCAAACAAAGTTACCTAGTGTTTCAATCATAGTGAAGATAAACACGTTCGATCGACTCGACGGAAACTATTCTTGTAGATAAAAACGCAAATGAGATGATGGTAGTTCGGTTTTTCTATTAATCTAATGGTTCTGGAGTAGTAACTGGATGAGGACCCTGAACCCTATTGCAAGCACCGGGAAAACTAGAGAGGAATTCTAAAATGCACTACTAACAAAGCAGTCTGACGCTATCCAACACAAATCAACTACATTTCTGATGAATTTGGTTAAGAAGAACCTAGTATTCCGAATAGGCTCTCAGGGAGTTGAAATTCGTTTACCGCCTTACCTTAGTTCGATGAGTAGCGACATTGACATTTCAATACCTACACTACTTCCGATTTTAGGGACATATGGGCCAACATTGAGATAAGCAGCCAACTGGTTTCCCAACGTTCAATCGCCGACCCTTTTTTGTAGTATTGTGTGATATACCTGTTCATCTTGTATTGCAAATCTATGTACTGTTTACACATGATGATTCGGTATTGAATTCTCCTCGAATAGTATTTCATTAAATAATTAACGCTTTATCTGATAGCTAAATAAATGCTCCAACTATACTGCCGCTCACGACAACTCCGTCCTAAAGTACAAATCTGTAAGCGAGAGTGTTTTAAATTTGCTTTGTCTTTTGCTTCTTATATAAACGGAAAACTAGTATCATTATTCTCCCTAACTCATGCCGGGGAATCTTATAGAACCCAGAGAATAAAATTTATCAAGGCTTTCCTTTTTCAAGCTCTCTTTTATATAAAAGACGAGCCAGCCTAATGGCTTATTCAGAATAGAGATTTATAACAACAGTTAGCAATACTTCTACCCTGATGCATCATGAACAGTGCTTAAAATCAAATTTGTGCGTTGTACCAAACGTTGTGTGCCCACCGACAACTGGTACCTCTCTTACTTGTGAATTTGAAATTTAAAGCTTGTATCTTTTTCATTATTTGCAGGACGAATCTGATGTCCGTCCATTGAAAGATATCCCACTGGATGAATTGGACATGGAAGATTTGTACACGAAATATAAGGTAAGTTCTTAAAATTAGGCATAAAATATAGTATGACACGATTGTGAAAATAATGTTTGACATTCCACGAATCCTTTAATATTCCAAATAACCTTATATATCCATCTGGAAGCTGAATAAGAAACATTCAATAGAACGGCTTAATACAATTTTAATGCAATGTAAAATTTATTTATTTTAATGTAAAAAATCCTATATATTTGAATGTAAAAAAAAAATCTTTAAAACTCGTATGATCCAACCCGCTGTACTGCTGTGAAACGCATATCAGTCCCATATGAATAGGAAATCAAGCAAAGATTGGACTGATATGCGTTTCACGGCAGTGTATAGCATACCTAAAACAATGCGAACCAACAGTAAAATCATCATGAAACACATATTGAGCATGAGCATGAGCACGATTGACCGACCGAGGTTGTTGTACAGTATTATACAGAAAACCAACAGATGATACTTGGAACTAACACACATTTTCAATGTGTGAAAACTAGTGATCCCAAATTGACGCAATACCGGCGCCAGACACATCCAAATTCATCAGGTAAAATAAGAAAATGGTAGGAATGTGTTGACGCGTTTTTCGCTCTAATGGAATCCTAACGCATCTGCCACACGATAAGCAATTTTATCGGAATTTACAGCCATTTTTTTACAAGGGATCATCGCCCAATGGTCGAGTGCAACGACGTCGATACACACTTAAGTTGGGACGGTTGATAGTTTTGTTCGCTGCATTGTTCTTTTATCATCAACCCGGTCGCTTTTGTGGTAGCAGAAATGTGCGAGTTGAAAAATACTGTGCGGTTTACCTTCGGCAATGGAGCGGATGGTCAGCCTTAGGCGAAGTTTCAAATTTCGTGAAAGGCTTAGATGCGGAGCTTGATGAAATCGAAGCTGCGTGTAGGATAGCAGATGAAAAGTCCCTTCTCGTCAAGTTCAAATCTGAGCGGTCCATGTTGCACGCGCTGACTGCCAACTCGGACGAACTGATATTCCATTATGGGAATGGAAAAAAGGTCAAAGTGCACATGTCGTATGCCCAGGATCATATCTGCTATGTGCGAATATACGATCTCCCACCGGAGGTTCCCGACCTGCGGGAGGAAGTTTCCGACGGAGCTGAGATACCCGCCTACACTGGTATACATGGATGTGAAACAGGAAATCCCGTCATCGCTGCATTTTGCCAGCCGGAAGGGAAATATATATTACCAAGGCAACAAGGATAAATGCTGCATCTACAAGGAATAGGGACACCTGATGACTTACTGACCCAAGCGGAATGCTCGGAGTCAGCCGAAAGTGCGTCAACAAGGAAGGGAACAGACCGGTAGACTAAAGGTAAAGTATGGTTGCAGTAATCGGAGGTGGTACATCCACCGTAGGATCAGATGTTGAAGGTGAGAAGGAATCAGAAACACTAGAGGTGCTGGAAGAAGAAATTGAGGAAGCTGCTATGATGTTAGAGGATACCGAAATTTGTAACGATGAACCGAAGAAGATGAATACTCGTGATCGAGCGTTGATACAGTTCGCCGCATTTATGTCAACAGGGATCAGCAAACATAAAGAGTCAGCTTGAACCGCAAAGGAACAAGAAGATGCAAACATTATATCGCCCCCACAAAAGAAGAAGAACCATAGTTTATTGAAAAAATAGTTTCTTTTTGTGTTTAATTCACAAATATTGCTTATGGCTCCTTAAAGCTCACGCGGTTGAGCCGTACAAATAAATAAACTGGTTGAAAAAAAAGCGAAACTACTAACAGCTGAACTTCAGCATTTACGTGATCGGCATGCTTCTGAGCAAACCACTATTGTGTGAGCTCGGCCTACTCCGTGGATGGCACAAGAAATCGAACGAGCTGTTATGCTTAAGGACCTAGCATACAAATTGTATTCAAGGAACCCTAACAGGACGAAAGGTGATCCTCAATGGCTGAACTACTGTAAGAAACGTGACAGCGCCAGAATGTCTATTGCAAACGCGAAAAAAGGTATGCCGAGACAAATATCTGCTCCGTGTTACCTGCAAAGAAACTTTGGAACAATCTTCGTCGAGAAAGAATTCATAATAACCGTAGCTACAACATAGCTGATTCTGAAACAGATGTAAAGGAATTAAACAATTTCTTCGCCGATGATCATATGGTTCTCCAAACTGCCAGAAGACACAAGCGCTCCTTCATAATTTATTTATTTATTTATTTATTTATTATTGATTCGTCAACAGATAAAAATGTTTATCCCAATGACAATATTATAAAATTGAATTACATACAACAATTAACACATACATCTTCGGAAACAACGCTTATTAACCTCACGGGATACATTAAAATTAAACATGTTATAATAGCTGTTGAAGACACGAGCCATGCTTAGCCATGCATGCAGGTTCGTGTTTGCCGTAGTTGGTCCGGTGATTGAAGAATGATTGTAAACGTAGGTTTCGTCGTCGATGTTTCCCTGAAGAAGGTCACCAACGAAACACGCTTTGGCCACCATACGCCTCCCTTCCAACAATTCCAGCTTAATGAGCTTACACCGGCTTTCGTAGCTTGGCAATCTGCGAGGGTCTTGCCAACGAAGATGTCGTAAAGCAAAGCGTATAAACTTCCGCTGAACGGCTTCGATCCTCTGGACTGCATTTTGGTAGAAAGGGGACCAAACGAGAGCGCAGTACTCCAAGAAAGGACGATCCAAAGAGCAATACAGTGCCTTCAGACAATAAACATCTTTGAAGTTTTTTGCGAACCGGAAGATGAATCCTAGCTGCGATGAGGCTTTGGAAGAGATAATGCGACAATACTGTTTTTTTTATCTTATTCTTGCGACAATACTGTTGATAACAGTAATTCTCGGCGGAATGGTGCTCATAGATTTTTCGAATTTGACCACACCGATGCAGCCGACGTTTCGAGAAGGATCTACCAGATAACTTCAAACGCGACAGGATCGGACAGCGTACCCATACTGTTCCCTAAAATGCTCTGCCCATACATTCTGCTAGTCAATTTGTTCATCGCCGTCATTGACTTGCACAAATTTCCCGATATTTGGAAATCGAGGAGAAATCGTTACTCCAATTCCAAAGACATCAAATCCAGTTCAGCCCAAGGTCGATAATTGTGCTTCCCGCCATATCGAAAGCGCTGGAGAAAATTTTGCTCCACCAAACTACTGATTACCTGCAGGCCGCGGACCCTCCTCTCCTCAATAACCAGACCAGTTATAGGAAGAACCGGAGTATTACGACTGTCTTAGTAAAGGTTGTCCATGATATATACCAACAGCAATTTTTACGATAACTTTTGCACTGTCATGGTACATATGGATTTTTCCTGGCCTTCAACTGTGTGAAATATTCAAAGTTACAGCAGAAGCTTCACAGAGAATTCGGATTCAACCTTTCTGCTGTTCAACTCATCACATAGCTTAAGCAAGGTCGTATCTAAAGGGCAGAATCGTCTTCAGAGAAGATCCTTCGAGATGGAACCCCGCAGCGATCGTGTCTCAGCGCATTACTGTTTAGCTTATTCATAAACAGCTTGCCCTCCACCCGCAAGTGTAAATATCACTTATACGCTGTCGATTTGCAAATGTACATCTCGGGAACAATTGACGATGTGGATAGGCTGGTATGCAGAATCAACGGAGACTTGGTTGCAATCGAAAACAATCTGAGGAAAACCCAACACAATCTTCTGTAAATCTGGACAATTCATCCCCGGAATTGACATCAAATTTCGTGGGCTGACAAGGCAGTTAATCTCGGGCTGCTCAAGCTTCAACTTCAAGCTGTAGTGGTACCTATGTTCACTTACTGCAACGTCGTTTATTACCCTGGACTTACCGCGAAGCTGCTTCTTTCGTCAGGCTTAGGATAAGAAACTACCCCAGTAACATCTTGCAGCACCTTCACCGTGGACAAATGGAACAAACAAGGACGTACCTGTTACCGGCGCACTCAACTAGTAAAAGGAAGAGCTTGCTGATCTACGGAATACCACAATGGAACAGAATACGCATATAAATCAAGACTAAACCAACATTAAATTCATTCAAGCTAGCTTTGAAATCATTTCATTAGGCTAAATGAATTGTAATTTTCTGTTTTTGCGTTTAAATTAATTTTCTCACGTAATTTCTTTTACACTTCAGTGTGTGGTAATCTTCCTTAACCTGATTAATAGTTGTAAAACTGACAGGCTTGCGTAGGGTTAATACATTACAAATTACAAAAGGAAATAGTTCAATCACTCAAAAGTTCTTTAATAACAAATGGTACAAATGTGTTTGATATTTCAAATTTTCTCCGATGAACTATTTCAAACTATGTTGATTATTACGGAACTACTACCAAAAGCCAAATCACAGAAGGCCGAATCACAAAAGGCTGAAATACAGAAGGCCGAATCACGAAAAGCCGAATAACGAAAGGCCGGCAGAACGACAAAGTGGACCGGTGCGAGCCTGTACGATTAAGTACGACCAATACGCGGTGGACAGAGGTTGTTGGATCGTTTATCTATTACCCGCATAATCATGAAATTGCGAAACGAGCAACAAGAAATTGAAGGACGAATTTTGCGCTTTTTTAAGGCAATAATAATTAAATATAAGTATTTATAAGTAAATTTAATTCTTCTTCAGGGCTAAACACATAGGACACAGTATGTCTCATAAAAAATGTGAAAATCCATACCTCAGTTTCAAATAAGTTTTTTCAAAGAAAATGATAAAAAAAATCATAATTTTATTTAAGGAATCGTTTTTTAAGCCTTTTATGATTACATTGCTTGATATGTCCCTTCTGTATTTTTCTCGATCACCTTCTCCAAACGGGAACGGAAGCGAAAGCATACCTTCTCAATGTATGAGTCAGTCATCGAGTTCCATGCCTTGTTAATGGAAGCTTTCAGGGCGCCAACACTGGGGTGAGAATGTTCAGAGGCCTTAGCCTGAACATATGCCCGTATTGAGTAATCCAAAGGATTCAAGTCCGGGCTGCTTGGAGGCCAAATGTCCTTTGGCCAAAACTTCATGTTTTCCTTCAGCCACGCTTGAGTTCTTTTTGAGGTATGATACAGTGCTCCGTCCTGTTGGAAAATGACGTGTTGGTGTGCTCCAACGTTGGGTTTCATACATTGCAGAACGTGGTCCTTCAAAATGTTCATGTAAACCTCGGTATCAACTTTTAATCCAGCTTTGATAAATACTGGAGGCGTTTTCAAGCCATTTGACGCAACTGCCCCGAAAACCATGGCTCCTGCCGGATGTTTGGTTGTAAACTTGAATTTCACATTCTCTGGAACATCCTCAATCTTCTTCGGCGAAATAAACCTGTCTGTACGTGTGTTAGATACGGAATCGATGGTGAACATTTTCTCATCGGAGAATACGATGATGGTATGCTTCTTTTTCAATGCTGACACCAAACGTGTCGAGCGCTTCAGCCGTAGTTGTTTGATTCGGACCGTTACAAGGTGGTGCTTTACTCTTGCCCTGGACGAACATTTCAAGTCACCTTTGACCAACCGTTGCATGGTAGTTTTTGAAATATCGCCTTCCTTAGTCAATTTCCAGATCGATCTGATAGGATTTCGCCTCACTTTGTCTAGCTGATCTGATGACCTTCGGTGTGCGAGCGGACCGTGGACGGCCACTTCCCGGCTTCCGTGGACGTGGTCCATAAAGGAATGAACGTTCGATACGGTAAACGGTAGCCAGGTGGCATCCCACAATCGTAATTTGTTTTACGGGCTTTTGGGCGAGCAGCAAACTAGTCACAACCTCCTTTGCGTACATTTTTCTCAATTTTGTTACTCGCGGAACCACTGTTTTGTTTACATCGTTTCAGAGTATACAGTCAGATGATTACACGCACGCATTATAACAGTGAAAATAATGTTTAAAGCTACCCAAAAATAAGTGTTGAAAACTTTCTCATTTTTTATGGGACATACTGTACATCATTTAGCATGTTTTTCACTGAGCAGTATTTATGTTATTTTAACATTACTTAGTTACATCCCTAGCAGCACACTACGATCATAATTAGTTGTAGTAACTTGATTATGACTTAGCAAGTCAAATTTAAGCTATCTCAACCAATTGGCAACAAGGGTGCTACTAGGGATGTTTTTTTATTGTAGCATTGGAATTTTGTCGGAAACGGAACCTAAAGTTATTACCGAATGCGAATTGCTGAGTCTTTCGTTTAACACCTGCCATAACATTTTGACCAGTCTCCTTGTCCACTTTATTCGCCACAGAACGCCAGTTTGCTATGAACTGTTTCTCGCTTACAACAGCTTTTTGGGCCTTCTTAAGGTTCCGCTTGACGGTGGCCCAATATTGTTCGATTGGGAGGAGCTCTGGCGTTTTGGGAGGGTTCTTGTGCTTGGACACCACTCGAACGTTGTTGGCAGCATACCACTCCATGGTCTTTTTTTCCGTAATGGCACGATGCCAATCCGGCCAAAATAGAACGGAACAATTGTGTCGCTTCGAGAAAGGCAGTAGACGTTTTTGTAGGCCCTCGCTCAGATAAAATTCCTGGTTGAATGTTCCGGTCGTAATGTAAACGTTGTTCTTCAAGCCACAGGTACAAAAGGCCTGCCACACCAGATATTTCTTCGCGAACTTTGACAGTTTAATGTGCTTGAAAATATTTGCCACCTTTCCCTGTCCCGTTGCCGTATAAAATTAATGTCCAGGAAGCTGTTTAAAGTCTGCCCTAAGTTTCATCGCCTGTACCACGCAATCAAACTTCGTCAGCATCGTCGTGTACAACTTTCGCGATCGTGCTTTGGCCGACGTGGTTTGTTTATCGTCGCGATTTGGAGTCACCACTAAGTTGACGGTACAGCTCGTTTTTAGCTCTATCCACCGTTGAAGCCGCCACTCACAGCTCTTTTGCGACATCTCGGGCGGAGAGGTTTGGGTTTCGCTCGAAACAGTGGGCAACTATTTTTGTCGTTGTTGTGGCCTCCGGTTTTCAATTTCCCCCCGATCCAGCTTTCCTGGCTGTCGACAAACGTTCACCGAACACTTTTAATACGTTGGTAACGGTTGATTTAGCCACAGTCAACAATTTCGCCAACTTGGCGTGAGAGTAGTTTGGATTTTCACCATACACGTGCAAAATGTTGATGCGTTGCTTCTCTTCCTTCGACGACATTTTGATAACTGAAGTACTAATATCAAAATCAAAATGGAGGCATGATGCTGTACGCACGCATCTTCAAAATGAGGAGTGTGCATATTTTTAAATGCACGATGAAGGAAATGCGTCAAGTTTAAGTCGACCAAATTTTGATCGAAACACCCTTTACTCAGTTTTTGTAACTAATAAAATTCAATTCAAACAACTTAAACATTTCAATTCATTCTAAATTTAGTAAATTTTATGATTAACTCGATTTGTTATTCTTAAATACTTCTTTAGTCGCTGTAGCATTGTATTGATCTCTTCGAATCATTATTCGTCATTATTCATTATTCCTCTCTTCGATATAGTTAGTTAGTCTATAGTTAGTAATTGAACCAAAAATAAAAATGGTGCAAGGACATACAGGCTCGAGTCCCTCTCACTTCGCGTTATGCTGAGCACAAATTTCAAATACTATTGAGACTTCATGCATGATATTTTAAGCACATACTTGCTCCTTTGGAGCATCCTTTGTTTGGGAATTTGAACTCGATGTAGCTGTAATTTTTAATTTCAAACACTTGAAGTGATAACTATTCCAACCTAGAATTTATATTGGGAAAGGACTCGGTCGTGTATGTCCTCAAGGTAAGTAACTTTCATATACCGTGAAGTACCCTAATTCTGCGCAGCGCCTAATTATGCGCATTTTGCCAAAATTTTGCAGTTAATTGCAAGATTGTCAAACTTAATATATTATTCCATATACAAGAGGACAACATCTATTTACATGTAGAACTAAATTCAAAGAATATTCAACTGAACAATAGTTTGGAATGTTTGAAAATGCGCAAAATTAGGGCATTAGGTGCGCAGAATATGGGTACTTTACAGTACGTCGGAGTAAACATTTATTTGATGAATGATTTTGAACGATTCGCTTGTTCGCTTATTTGATTTTACTACTGGACAAGTAATTTGTTTATGTTCTTCTCAATCAAACATTTTTTATGAAGTGCACTTATTAAAACCACATTTTTAACATTCTCTTCGACAGAAATTGCAAAAAATGCTGGAGTTTCTGGAGGTTCAAGAAGAATACATCAAAGACGAACAACGGAACCTAAAGAAAGAGTATCTTCATGCCCAAGAAGAGGTGAAACGTATTCAGTCAGTCCCTTTGGTGATAGGACAATTTTTGGAGGCGGTCGATCAAAACAATGGAATCGTTGGGTCAACAACTGGCTCAAATTATTATGTACGGATTCTATCTACCATCGACAGGGAATTGTTGAAACCTTCGGCTAGCGTAGCTTTGCACAAGCACAGTAATGCTCTTGTGGACGTGTTGCCGCCAGAGGCAGACAGCTCGATTTCCATGCTACAAGCGGATGAGAAACCGGAAGTTCAGTACTCAGACATCGGAGGCATGGACATGCAAAAACAAGAAATTCGTGAAGCTGTTGAACTTCCCCTTACGCACTTTGAGTTATACAAACAAATTGGAATTGATCCACCGAGGGGTGTGCTGATGTACGGTCCTCCCGGATGTGGAAAGACTATGTTGGCAAAGGCTGTTGCCCACCATACTACAGCAGCTTTTATCAGGTAAAATTAATTAATAATCCTGTCCAAACAGGCTTCTAGGTTTTACTGCTACGGTCTTAAGAGTTTTTCTTTCAGAGTGAGTTTTAGGTTAGGTTGGTTAAAAAATCTCTTTATTCTTTAGAAGCGAAAGTTATTCGGATACAAACCTTCGTCCACACCAAAGGACTGTCACAACCATATAAAGATCACCAAGACCCGTGTTAAAAGGTTTTATTTTACAGGTCTCCGTAAGTGACACAATTTTGTACACGGATTTCTTACTTAGCACGGTACGCGCCAACTATTATAAGTTTTTTTTTCAATTGGAAACTTTATATGCTGAGGGCTAGGGTTGTAGACGATGGATGTTAAAAATCATTATCCGATGTCTTGTTCATTTTCATAAGGTCAAATACCTTAGAATTAAATGTTTTCGTAATGGCACCAATGTATAGTAGCCAAAACTCGTAGTCGGACGCTATTTTGAATTCCAAGATGGCAGCCATCGGTTTTTAGAAAAACTCAAACATCCAAGAATATAAAAAAATTAAATTGTTATCAATCGGTCATTTAAGAATGCAACATGACGACCATCGTTTTAAGAAAAACTGTAAAAAATCCAAAAATATGAAGTTTTTCGGAGCCAACAAGTATTGCTCAAAAGTCGACTTCGGACGCCATTTTGTAATAAAAGATGGCAGCGTTCAGTTTGAAAAAAATAAAAATAAATGTTTACTGAGCTAATTTGCAAGGCCAAATGGAAAAATCGATCCCATTGAACGTTTTCAAATGTTTTTGGAATCGATCCGTTAGTTTCGGGTATATCTCAAAAATGCATTCTATTGAATATGAGTCATTGGTAAAATATTGATCTCATTTACGTTGACCCCATCATCCAAAACGTCAAATAATATGCGAATTCAATACCAATATCAGAAGTGGGTTTAACTGTTCTGGATCAAACTAGCCACAGCCATTTGTGTTCCGTGTGGGCAGTGGATAATTTATGATTTGAACCAAAACTTATCATGAGGTAGAGTATGTGTCCCTTGACTCAACCTAGTATGCAACAATCGATTACATTTTTTATCATAACTCATAAAGTATTTGAGTTGGAAGCGAAATATAACTAGCATACACTTGCTAAGATATGTTTAATAAACCATCTGGTAGTATGTATCACGATAAGTTACACAACTCATTTTAAAAAGTCAGAAACTTTCGAGGGATATGGATATAATGTCGGTCTATAGGCATCAAATTGGGTCTATTCATGGATAAAAGTTCATCTCATTCGATACATTTGGTGGGGCGCTTTTTTCTGATTTTCTGATTCAAGACGTTCCCAGTTGTATTCGCTCTACCCAACAAACAATTTTACTAACAATCAAACTATTCTTAAACTGCCAAGAAACACTTATGTGATTTTAACATATGGTTTAGCGGTAATTCGGCAATCAAAACATTATAATTCACTCTACACAGATTTTGTTACTTGAGTTTGTGTTAAGATGAACCATATGAAAAACATTCAACCAAAACTCAGACATTTGTATTGTAAATGTTACCAATAACAACATTTTTACCACGCAACAGGCCATAATTGGGAACCTAGAAAAAAATAGCTCCCTAACATTGGCTCTATAGTTTTCATGTCAAATCATTGTTATTTTTCCTATGCGACCTGTTAGTTTATAACGTGTGACTATTTTCTGTACATCTTGGCAGTATATTCGGTTTATAAGTTCAATTTCAGCAAATTTAGATCATTCGAAGAGCGTGTAGATAATCTTTTCAGCTTAACCAGTAAAAGTTAAGGAAATAAAAAATTACGCGAAAGTGAACAATTATAAATTGATTAATAATGTCTCAATTGCTTTGAAATAGATCGGACATCCTGATAGCAACGTGATTTTGTTGATTATCGCTGAAATAATGACATATTTGGTACATAGGCCGAATCAAGGAGCTAGGCTGACATTACATCCCGTTACCCTATCTCATTACATGAGAATTAAAAAAATAAGTACAAAGCAGGTTGTATCAAGTGAAGGAGACAACATTGAATATATCCGGACATATTCAAAACCTACACCTTAATTTAACGAAGAATTTATTGGTCATCAAATCGAGTATTCAGAAACGCATTGCACAGTTGTGTACAGTGGATCCAGCAATTAAAAAGACAAGAAATTTTTTGGGGCAACTAGTTACAAATAAAACCATACACACTGACGTTTAACACACAACACGCCGATCCCATTTTTATACCCGATCCAGTTTTGAACTGAATCAAAAACGAATTCGCTGTTAATAGAATAGTATGATTTTTTTTATTCCTTATATAAATTGACAGTGTATAATCTGGAATAAAAGTTATAAAAATAAATGGTTCAATGTGTTGACGTTATTGCGTTTCGATCGTTTAGTACTCAAAATCGTCTTCAGTTCAGTTCAAAATCGGGCTTCAGTTATGAAATCAGATACCACCAACGCAGCAACAATATTTTGCAGCTGGATGGTATGGCTATAGTCGTATTAAACATGGAATGAAACTTAGTAAAATAAAACGAAGAGGGCAATTCGAACCATTTGTTACTCGT
The DNA here is from genome assembly GCA_034211315.2 of Aedes japonicus. NCBI lineage: Eukaryota > Metazoa > Arthropoda > Insecta > Diptera > Culicidae > Aedes > Aedes japonicus. Next base: position 52,294 of record JASCZW010000187.1, on the reverse strand, counting down.
GTTTGAGGACCCGGAAAGGGAAAAGCATATTTTCAACCCGTTCATATGCACCTTCGTATGGGAGCAAACGAAAGTCATGTTTAAGTAAAAATTTGAACTACTTATACTAATAGCACTAAATTAAAATTTGAGTGCAAACATTTTGTAAGTTTTTCTGATAAAATGGTGTGTGAATACAGTCGTTTTGTTTAGTTAAACGAGAGTCAAAAGCATTCAAAAACCTTTCTCTTTAGCGTAACGTTCTCATTTTACAAAATTTGGAAATGACACCCGGTAAAGAAAAGAGTAGTATCTCCGACTATCTCCTACCAAATAATACAAAACACGTTTATCAAATGGGTTTCAATAGCAGGCTAAACAATGCGTATGGACCAGTTCAGAAATCTGGATCAAACCATCTATATTCAGCAAAAATATACAATAGTACGGTGGTCGTGTTTAGTTTTTAAATAAATATATCAAGACATTTATATTCAACCAGCTACAATCTGGGCTGGGTAATAATATACATGCCCTTTTCGCTCAATTTTCCTAAAAACATCTGTTACATTTCCAATCCTGCCGCACACTAGCGGAACTATCAAAACTTTCTCTTCATATCTTTCATTCTAGCCAAAAACATTGTTGTTCACTCTTGGTGCCTCAGAACTGGAGCGAACATCTCCTTCTACATAATAATAGTGGGTTGACTGTATATAGAAGATTATGCGCTACTGAATGATTATAGAGAGTATAGAACACTAACATAAATCCGATGGTTTATATTTTTCAGGGTTGTTGGTTCCGAATTTGTACAGAAATATTTGGGCGAGGGACCCCGAATGGTTCGTGACGTTTTCCGTTTGGCTAAAGAAAATTCGCCCGCTATTATTTTCATTGATGAAATTGATGCTATTGCCACCAAGCGGTTCGATGCTCAAACGGGTGCTGACAGAGAGGTGCAACGTATTTTGCTAGAGTTGTTGAACCAAATGGATGGTTTCGATCAAACAACGAACGTAAAGGTCATTATGGCCACCAACCGCGCCGATACATTGGATCCCGCATTGTTGAGACCTGGACGTCTAGATAGAAAGATAGAATTCCCGTTGCCTGATCGCCGTCAAAAACGGTTGATTTTCTCTACCATTACTGCTAGGATGAATTTATCGGAAGATGTTGATCTGGAAGATTACGTTGCTCGACCCGACAAAATTTCCGGAGCTGATGTCAATGCTATTTGTCAGGAAGCTGGCATGCACGCTGTTCGAGAAAACAGGTTTATTATTTAAAAAAGTGATGAAAAAAAAAATCTAAATTGATTTATTTGTTTTCAGATACATCGTCTTGGCAAAGGACTTTGAGAAAGGCTACAAGAATAATATCAAGAAGGATGAAACCGAACATGAGTTCTATAAGTAAATAATCCTGTAGCGTTTTGAATTATCGAAATAAATAAATATTTCTATATTAAACATCCTGTAATTATTATTTTTTACTTGCTTGCTATACTAAGATTCAACATACTCCCGGAACAGACAGTGGTAGTAAAATCAAATGAAATGTATGGATATTTTTTTTATTTTGATGGTGGAGTGACAAAGCATAGTCATATCTGTGTAATCTACTATTAATGCTGCTAATAGCAATAATTTCCAAATAGGTCTTTGTTATTTCATTGTCTCATCTTAAGTTCGCTGTTTCTTCTTGTGAAAACGAGATCATTGTCGAATGTTCATCGGTTCTTCATTTTTCGTATTTGTCATCAACAACAGTTGTTTTTATTTTTTCCGTGCATATAAGGTATGGTATGCTAGGCCAGGTATTTACGGTAGTCTACGATCGTCGTCTTTTTAAGCCTGCGGTTTCATTAATAAGGCACCATTATTTTCGCTCAGTAGTAAAGTTTCTAGTCTAAGAATGATGAGGTGAAACGCAGCTCCTCATGTTCGTGAGAATGGTAGGAAGTTTGCCTAATACTAGATTCAAAATGGTCTATACTTATGCTAAAATCAAACGTCATTCAACAAATAACAACAACAAACACTTTTTAAGCGGTGATTTTGTCCAAACACCGTTCAGTCCAAAATAACGATCATTGGCGAGAACGAGACGCAGGAACGAAGAAGCTCATCTTTTGTAGAGGATCTGGGCAGTCAATTTGGTTCTTTAGTAAATCGAAAACGAACATTCTTTGTAAGTAGGCTGGCGCGGCGATTCCAATCTCAATAATTTGCGTCGTTGTTCGTACGGGGGCAGCCCAACCGGATCATTCCATGGTAATCGCCGTAAAGCGAAACGTACGAGGCAACGTTGTACTTTTTAAATACGAGTGATATGAGTTTTGTAATAAGGAGCCGTTCTGCTTACTGAGCAGATGGTCGGGAGTTCAATCCTAGGCCCGTCCTTTTCCTTGCCATTTGTCACTTGCCTCTTTCTATCACCATTAGATTTAAAATAAAAAAAGCAGTCTTTCAAAGATCGCTTCACTTACCACAGTGCATCCATGATCTAAAAATAAACCTGCCTCACTAACACAACTATCCTTCCCTTGGCAATTGTAGAGATGCAGTGGTGCTCACGGTCTCTAATAACACAACGATTGTCAAATTAATCATCCTTCTTCCCCCCTCCCCAAAGACCGTGAGGACGTGGCCGGCGCCGGTACTGATCTTATAATAGAATTAGTGAACTTGTACATTGAAGATGTGAAAAGCTATTCCTAAGCCTCCATCTATGTGGTTCTCTGTGCAATAACACTAGTTCTGATCAGTAAAAGAGTAGCAATTACGATATTGTATGGTCTTTAAAAAAAGGGAGCCCAGGTTTGAACGGCATATTCAAGAACACTTGGAAACAGCGAACAATAATAGTGCCTTCAATCACGAAACTTGGATGCATTTCGGCGGATGAAACCACGTATGAAACACGGATGAGCAGTCCAGTGAGGAAACCGTCTCACCACCTAAACGCATGGGAATCGATGTTTATCGCCAATTCATCCGAACCGCTCATGAATGAAGACGATCCTCCCATCACATCATGCCTGTTTAATTAGACAAAGCTGAGAATTCAGTAACTGTCTCTTCTCTGCTGACAACTACGTAACAGCGTACGAAGATTTGCTGCGTAATCAGTCGGACATAGTCCCGTAGATGGGCAGCATCGTGCCCGAAACCGGTCGACCAAAAGGTAATTTTTTTTTTAATTGTAAGAACGATAAGTGTTGTGTCTTGTCTCGCGTCGCGTTATGTTAGTGTCGAGTAGTTTTTACGTCAGCATAAAAATCATAACAATAAGTGAAAAGCAGGCTACAACCTCAAAGTGCTTTCGCCTTTATGGCCGATTGATTACCAAGAAGAGAATGTTACAGTTACACATCCAGTTCCTCACCCGCTGTAGAAGGAAGGGCCTTATGCCGAAATTTATTAGCATGAAACCATCCACCAACAGTGAGGCAAGTGAAAAGGCTACCGTCAGTGCTAAGAAGATCTGGCTAGTCGAAGAAATAAGATGCAAGCATAAGCAGTTGTCCGTGGTAGAAGAGCAATTGTACCCACTCCATATGCAGTTACTAAGTGAAATGGAGTACCACTCAACAGCCGAATGTATCGTGCATAAATGTGTAGAAGAGAAGAAAGAGGGCTGGCAAAAAGTCCTTTGTAGTGTAAATAGAAATTTAGACAAACGTGTGTGCAAAACGAAACAGGGACACCGCCAAAAATTGCGCTCTCTTGAATGCTCCCAGGCACCGAGAAGAACAAGTCGTGCGCCCCGGACCATCGATAATTTTGTGGTGAACCTTTCTTCTACGCAATTTACACAGGCCGAGCATGATCTGCTAAACAAAGGGTTGAATTTTGCGGTTTCCCCCCAATGTGCTCCTCTTTTTGATATTGTCAGCAATATAGAAAGCGCCATCCAGTATGACCAACAAGGGTACAAATCGTCAATTCGATACAACGTTAAGCAATGCTTTTCACGAACGGCAGGAAAAGAACGAAAGACAGAGCGAAACAATTTCGATACATGGTGCACGATTCGCTTAATAAAATCCCGTGATGTGATCTTCTCACGTGCGGATAAGGGCAATACAGTAGTGATCATGGACAGGGAAGATTATTATTCACGCGTACGCGATATGATTAGTACAGGTCCGTATGAAGAACACAAATTCAAGAACGGAAACCCTAAAGACCCCCTCAGCTCGATGATGGAAGAAGCAGGGGGCGCGACTCTATCTCAGATGCAGGATGTTTTTTGTTTTGCTTTTGTGCGATGTGCGCACGCTTAGTAGATAGAAAGAAGATTTTAAAGATTTTGATGAAGATTTTAAAGATGCAAAAAGATGCAAGTTGATGGATTAAGATTCACAAGCTGAAACAAGATTTCGTAAGATTGATTCGCTAGCGTGGGATTTTTCGGTCATCTTGAATCTGGATTTAGATGTGTCGCACCACCAGGGAAGAAGTAAACTTCGCTTGGCACAACGTAGCGCGTTTGATGGGCGAAGAAAAACTTCAAAGAAAGTTTCACTGCCATATCCAAAAGTAGCATCACTGTATTGCCTACCGAAAATTCACAAAACACCACTCGGTATGCGGCCCATTTGCTCGAATATTTGCACACCCACGGAAAAAATGGCAGCGTGGCTAGTTGAAGAGATGAACAAATACCCTGTATCTCATGGCAAAAGTGTTAAAAACTCTGTTGATCTCGTCAAGCAGCTAGAAGGGCTTAAGGTAAGACAAGGTGAAATTTTGGTATCGTTTGACGGTACGGCACTATTTCCAAGCGTACCAATTGCCGATGCTCTAGGAAGCCTGCGTCGACATTTAGAACGTAGTCGAGCGCCTCACTATCAAATCGAGGCGTATCTTCTTGTGGCTGAGGTTTGCATGAACCAGAATTTTTTCACATTTAGAGGAAAATTCTATAAGCAAACGTTTGGTATTACCTTGGGAAGCAAACTTTCACCCCTATTGGCAAACCTCTTTATGAGCGACTTCGAGGTAGATGCTGAGAAGGAAACATTTTTCCCTCGAGTTTGGTGGCGTTATGTTGATGATGTACTGGCACCGGTGAAAGAACGCTACCTAGATCAAACCATCAGGATGCTTAACTCACGTCACAGCTCAATTAAGTTCACGGTAGAAAAAAACAGACATTAAAATATCAGTCTACCGTTCTATCCTAAAGTCACGAACCCAATAAAAAACACACTCAAACAACAAGGATTACACATAGAGGGTTATTCCGAGAGTCGAAGTGACGATAGTCACTTGGTGAAGTGAGAAGAGTCACCTGCAGTGACGTGACTCTTCTGGGGAAATCAAATGGAGAGTCACGTCACTGCAGGTGACTCTTCTCACTTCACCAAGTGACAAACGTCACTTCGACTCTCGGAATAACCCTCATAGTTTACAAAAGCGAAAACACTTTACGCGACATTCTATGCAACTTGAAGGACAAGGTTCCACCGGACGAAAACTCAGGGATTTACCAAATTCCCTGTCAGGACTGCTCATCCGTATACATCGGACAAACCCGCCGCAAAGTAAAGGTTCGCATAAAAAAAACACACAAACGCTGTTGATAAACGGAAACTCAATGAATCAGCAACAGCGGTACATGCGACAGGTTTTGACCATCATATTGACTGGGAAAATGCAAAACTGATAAAAACAGTAAGGAAACCGTCTCACCTAAACGCATGAATCGATGTTTATCGCCAATTCATCCGAACCGCTCATGAATGAAGACGATCCTCCCATCACATCATGCCTGTTTAACTTGACAAAGCTGAGAATTCAGTAACTGTCTCTTCTCTTCTGACAACTACGTAACAGCGTACGAAGATTTGCGTAATCAGTCGGACATAGTCCCGTAGATGGGCAGCATCGTGCCCGAAACCGGTCGACCAATGGCAATTCTTTTTTAAATTGTAAGAACGATAAGTGTTGTGTCTTGTCTCGAGTCGCGTTATGTTAGTGTCGAGTAGTTCTTACGTCAGCATAAAAATCATAACAATAAGATGTTTAGAAAGTTTTAAACTATGTGAAACACTGATCTAGTTTCCTTTTGCTGCAATTACTCTGCAAATGATCCAATGCTCTCCAGGTATGGGTCAATGTTTGCTGTACTCGGTTGGCGTTTAGTTTAGAACAGGCCATGGTCTTCATGATGCGCTATACTGGGTAATCCAGCAGACAAGATTGGGGTTGGATGGCGGTCACATATCCTTCGACCAAAAGGGCAGATGTTCCTGCAACCACTTCTGTGTGCGGTTCGAGGTGTGCAGCCCTATCTTGTTGAAATACAACATTTAGCTACAGGTCGTCCTGCTCATTGATCCACAGACGAACATAATTACTTAAAATCCCGATGTAAACTTCCGTGTTTTCTTTTTCATCTTTGAAAATGAACAACGGGTTAATTTTTTGCCAGCGGAGGCCATCAATTCGAACGCCATAACGCTAACCATAACTAATATAGTGATCGGATTTGAATTTGATACGGGACATGCTCTTTTCGTGAACAGGATTACCTAATTTTTTCGCTTGAGGAAGTTCAAGATTTTGTTACATCGCTCGACGGTGCGGTTGGTAATCATGTGCCTTCGCCCCGCCATCTTCCTTTACAATCTTCCGTGCCGTTAAGTCGCTGATCCCGTCTTCCTTCGCCATTTATCTCATTGAACGCACGGGATTCGCCCAAATCTTCCTTTTGATGGCAGCGATAACCCTCGGAATCCGAGCTGACCTCGAACGACCTGTAGGCATATTCGCGGATAGTTGTCCTTTTTTTTCTCGGTCTAAGACCCTTTTCACAATCCACCGGTACACTCTACGGCTATTGAAATGCTGCCACTTCGTCATGCAACTGTCAAACTAAGGGAATCGGCTTCTTTTGCTCGCAACCTCCTAAGATATGAATTATAGCTTACGTGCAAGCAAAAAAAACAAAGCATTGTATGCACAGGTGAAACGGGAACCTTATTTGTACGATGGTGCAAACTATCATACATGCGGTAGATGCTTCATCATCATCACCATCGTATGCTACTTTTCCGTTAATTATGCTGCATTTGTAGATAGAGAATAACACCAAGCTGATATTTTCAAACAAAAATGTGCGGCTCAACTTTCCCGAAGACATGAACTGTCTATCTCTTAATCCAGACAGTTATTATTTTTTCCCGTATTTTTTTATGTCCTGTCGCAGTTTGCGCCGCATAAAACCAAGCATAGCGAACAATTTTGCAGTAGTGACAGATATATGCTCGGCAGTAATAACAACCTGCTTTGTAGTTGACCATGAGGTTCATATTGCTATTCGCGTCATAATCTTTTGCCTTATAGATTTTACTTCTGCAAAAGAAGTTTTTTATCTAGTTGTGCTTAAACACATTTGATCTAATGATGTGATTTCATCGTTATAAGGTTTGTGCTGATTTGCTACCGTTTTCAATTCCACTTCATCCTAACAACCATTCCAAACCGTAAGACCCTGCCCTTCGGTTCAGAAAGGGGTATGGGCGCTTTTTGTCGAGCCGACAGATCGTGGCAGATTTCATATGTGAATAGGCTGCCAATCAACGTTCAAAAGTGCCTGAACTAAATGGGCAGCTTGTCCAATGTTCAATGTAACCGTTCGCGAAATAGCTCGAGGTTAGTTAAAACACAGTGGCTTTAGCGCCACTCTCGTTAGAGAGACCACTGATCGTGTTTTGGTTTGCCCGACGAATTTAGACTACCTCAGGGAATCTCTTGAACGGTGTTTACAAACTAAAGAAATATTTCGAAAAATACCAAATTCTTCTCTTCTACTATAGAATGACCGTAATTTGTTATTCGACGCACTTTAAATTAGAGTCCAACAATCCAACAAAACGGAAAAAGCCCGAAGGAATGCTTACTCTAAAGCACGGAGAAAACGAAAAAAAAACGGAAACGTAGTGTAAGGTGAGCTTTATTATTGCGTGGTTTCAACTAAAAATACCAAACTGCAAACTTTAACCGCACTATATTTTGCATTCATTCGTATTGGATCTCTCGTGTAAGTGTATGTCTGGGTGTACGGGGTATATCATGGCCATGGAAACTAAACGACGTACCTGCGCATGTTTTTATTCCACGGTGATTCACTGATGATGGCTGCCGGAGGATGAGTCTCGATGAAATGGCGACGAGGTGACGATGGCGGCGGAACAAACGACTCCGCTGGGATGCGATGGACGATGACCAGTGCGCAGTATGGCCAAAACTATAGTTGCGGAGGGAGTGGCGGCTGGACGAATGACTTCCGGTTTGGGATCATCGAGAGCGTCCAGAATTGACCGTCTGCTTGAATATTGGAGCCCGCTTTGCCAGGCGGGGTTAAGAGAGACTACTATATTTTGGTGTGAGGTCCGGTCCAGTGTCCGACACTTGACAATGGACCACTACTGGGGTGAAAAACTCGCACAAATTTCTTGCGATCTGCACTCCTCCGTTTGAATACCTCGAATGGCGGGCCTTTAGGGCCAATTCAGCGATGATGATTGCCGACAGAAAGTTGTTCTAGCCCGTACAAAAAAGCGATAAGCGCCTTTTTCGTTCAAAACTACAAATTCAAATGTTTAACAAGAACGCGACTAGTTTGGAATTATGTTCGCTCTAAGTGAAACTGCTACACAAAAACCAATAGAGTAACTTAAATTTACAACGTACGAATTAACACGCGCACTTCTGTTCTCCAGCCGATTCGTTAACGAAATGCTGTCCAACCGTCGTGAGAATATCACCATTAAAATCTCACATGCGTCGTGAGAATATCACCATTAAAATCTCACATGCGCAAAGTCAGCTCTTCAAAAGCAGCAACATCGAGACGACAATCAAAACACTACGTCATAGGGAGGTTGAAGCAGTAAGTGGGGAACGGTATATAATCCTACCCAATTTTACTTTCAGCCAAATTTTCTAACACAAGCTTCAAGGTAAGATGATTTCAAATTCAAGGTACGAAAATCATACTATTTCTCAGAATTTTTCATATATTTATATAACACTATATGTTGGGATGAAGAGAGGCACCATCAAAGCACCCGAATGAAACGATTTGGATACGTGGGACTGCCAACTTCCTGTTGTTGACATATCGTGAATAAAGGGCGAGCTCTTCTCCTCATCTAGTGGGCTTTTACCAGGCGAGGGCTCGGTTTTAGTGTGGGTTTTGCGAACTTGTTTCTATAAGGAGCTTCTCTCTATAGACCCCTGTAGCTTTGGATTGCGCGTAAGTGTATCTGCTTACGGGCCCACAATACGTTCTTAGCCCTTCATACAGGAACATGATGAAACATTTACCACAGTACAACCTTGATGAAATCGTTTAATTAAAACAGTCCAGTGCCATAGGCAGTTGCCTTGTTACATTAGATGGTAGTTCACATCATCATCATCAATACAACCATTCCAAACTGTCGTTACTGTTGACTAAATTCTCGATTGATACGAAGAAAAAAGTGACACCAATGGATGGATTAATCATATTTTTTTATTAACAATGTCCTATTTTGTTAGACACACTAAAGTAAGACATTAACTGAAGGTAGACGGACAAGCCGACGGCTGAAAATCTCTATAATAAAGATATAAGAAAAAAATAACATAAAATAAAAAATAAAATAAAACATTGACTGAAAAGTAAATAGTAGCTCTGAGAAATAGATTATTCCGGTAGGTTAGAGAAATGAAGTTCTTCCGTATCCCCGTAACAACGGCGTTTAAAATCTCCAATGCTTTTAGGCAAATTAGTATGGTCCACTCTCACCGACTGCATCGTGTTACTAAAAAAAATGAAAAAAAAAAACCGATCAGCAGAGTGACAAACCTGTAGTGACACAAATATTACCTCGTTTTACTCAATACCACGCATCCTTTTTCTACATGCATTGCTAGTGAATATAGTTTTGACAAACCATATAAATTCTCGTGCTCAGTTGCGTTGATATCAAATAGAGTAAGAACTTGTTGCTGATCATTTTGGAGGAATCTGAAATAAAAACAAAATTAACGATTAGAGGGAAATGCGATAAGATGGGATAATGGAAAAGATGAGCTTTTTTTCAGACACCGATTTTCGTAACTTAGCAAATGTAAAGGATCTCGCCGAGGAAGTCGTCGTAGTGCATATCGGATGATACGGCGCTGGACAGATTCATTCAGATTCTTTAGATAAACACGTATTCGACAAAGAATAGTTAAAGTTGATAGGAGAAGCCAATCTTGAAAACGTAACATCCGGGTGTTTACTTGGATTGAAGATCATGCAATTGATCTCACACTATGTTCGGACGATCGCTACGTCTTCTTGAAGAACAAGTACATCTGATTCAGTCTTGAAGTGGAGGTAGATTTTCTAATCGTCGATGAAGGATGAACTTTTGTGCAATAAATTCACATTTCACAGTTAAAATCTAATAAGAACAACAAAGGATCCAGATGGCTGCCCTGTGGTATACTGGAAAATTGTGGTAACGTCACAGATATCTCCTCACCAATCTGGACACAGCAGCTTTCAAGACACAAACATGTTCTAAACTAATCCACTAATGAACCACTGGATCCAATCTGAAGAAGATGACGGTATTTTGACGAATGAACTTGAGGTAATTGAAAGGTGGAAGCATCAATACGATAAACAATTGAATGGAGCAGAGGTGGAATACCAAAACATCAGGAGGAATTGCTTCTTCGATATGGTGGACGATGGTGACGTGCCAACTCCCACGATAAGTGATGTTAAGGATGCTATCAAACAGCCTAAGAATAACAAAGCAGTTGGAAAGAATGGCATCGGAGCGGAACTTATAAAAATGGGCCCGGCGACTTGTCTGCATCGACTGATCGTTAGAGTCTGGAATACAACACAGCTACCGGAGGAGTGGAAAGAGGGAGTTATATGCCCAATATGCAAAAGCGAGCGATCACTGTTCTCAACGCGGCCTACATTGAGCTGGATATCAAGTCCCTACACACCACCTATTTATCGACCTCAAGGCCCCACACGATACTATTGATCGTTAAGAGCTATCGAAAATTATGAACGAGAACCTTTTTCCCGGGAAACTGACAAGAATGATCAAGTCTACGATGGATGGTATACAGTATTACCTGTAGATATCGGGTGAGTTATCGGACTCGAGTGAAACACGCACAGGACTTCGACAAGGCTATGGTCTTCCTTGCCTCCTGCTCAACATTGCACTAGAAGGTGTTATGAAACGTGCGGACTTTAACATGCGGGGTACGATTTTAAATAAATCCGGCCAGTTCATCTGCTTCGCTGACGACGTGGACATTGTCGCTAGAACGTTCCAGGTGGTAGCTGACCGGTACACCAAGCTGAAACGTGAAGCTGAAAAGGTTGGATTGAAGGTGAATCCATCGAAGACGAAGTATCTGTTGGCTGGAGGAACCGGGCGTGATAGTGCTCGCATAGGCAGAACTGTGACAATCGACGGAGATGAGTTCCAGGTGGTGGATGAGTTTGTTTACTTTAGATGATTGGTTAAGTCGGATAACAAATGCAGCAGAGAAATTTGGCGACGCATTATTACCAGAAATCGTGCCTAAAGACTGTATTCGATGAAATTTGGACACACGCAATTGTTCGTTACTTTTTACCGTGTGGGCAAAAATTATTGAAATTTTAACTAAATGTATTTCATTGTGTTGTGTAAAATGTGTAATGAGTTTCGTGAAAATCGGTCGAGTGATTTCAGTGATGGCTTCGAATGAAGAAATAATGCGCCAACAAATTTTTCGAAGGCACTCCCTTCGAAAACCCAAACGTTTCTCATCGATGGATCGGAAAACAGCTCGGAATCGCACATTCAACCGTATCTCATGTGATCAAAACGTTCAAGGACCGTAAGACAACCAAGCGGAAAAATGGTAGTGGCAAAAAACATGGCACATCAAATCCGGAGAAGGCCAGGATGGTATTGAACCAATTTAAGCGTTATCCCAACATTTCGATCAGGGATCTTGCGAAAAAGGCGAAAGTTTCAGTTTGTTTTGTGCAGAAAACAATGAAACGTTCTGGATTACATGTGTACAAGGTCCAGAAGACACCGAACCGGAGCGATAAACAGAACTCGGTGGACAAAACTCGTGCAAGAAAACTGTACAGGGAGTGGCTCACAAAACCGGTCTGCATTGTGATGGACGATGATACCTACATTAAAGCCGACACCAAACAAATGCCAGGACAGGAACACTACGTCGCCACCTCTAAGTTGGCCGTTCCGGAGAGTGTACGGAAGAAGAAACTGTCGAAATTCGCCAAAAAATTCCTTGTCTGGCAAGCGATCTGCGGATGTGGCAAAATGAGTCAGCCCTTCATCACCTCTGGGACCGTCAACGGACAAATCTACAAGGACGAATGCCTCCAAAAACGACTTCTGCTCTTCTTGAGATCTCACGATGGTCCGACACTGTTTTGGCCAGATTTGGCATCTTGCCACTATGCCCGGCCCGTCTTAGACTGGTACAAAGATAATAATGTAGTTTTTGTACCAAAAGATGTCAACCCTCCAAACACTCCGGAACTTCGCCCAATTGAAAAAATTTGGGCAATCATGAAGGCAAAGCTCGTTAAAACTCCAAAACTGATAGAAAATGAACTTGAACTAAAGAAAGTGTGGTTAAAAGTAAGTAAGCAATGATAGGACCCATTGCCCAAAATTTGATGAAAGGGGTCAAGGCAAAGGTGCGGGCATTTGGGTTGGGAGAAGAGGTTCAATAAACCAATGATGTCAAAACTTAACCATCCGGTAGTACTTTATTTCCACAAACGAGGAACTGGAGACAAGCAGCCCTCAACCGAGTTTTATGAAGAAATATCTTGACGCAGGTGCGGTCTTAATAGGATGTTGGGCCAGCATAAGTAGGTGAGTACTTAGAGAGCCAACAGGTAATGCTTGGAACAAGCATACATCTTCAAAATGTAAGGACTGGTGATCCCAAACTAATCCCAAGCAATACCGGTGCCTGCCTCGTTTGAATGCAGGTCAAGTAGGAAATGGATAGGAATATGTTGACGTTATACACGCTGTGAAGAAAGCCGAGAATCCCTCTGCACTTCTACGAAAAATTACTGGGATGTTGGGATTACTGGAGAAAATACTTGGGTTTGCAGCAGGATTCGTTTTGGTAAACGGTGTGCTTGGTTCAATTGACGTCGGCAGCGAATAAGTTATTTAACTATGTTCCCAGTTTATTATCTATAAATTTCTACTAAAATTTATTTATTTTTGAGTACCATGAAACTCTATGCTATAAGTGTGTGCAAAATCCAACAGTTGACAGTGAAGTTTTTGAATTGACGGCCGCGACACCAAGAAAACCAGAATCATTACCGTCATCTGCAGTTGGCCATCCGCAACGACGAAAACGGAACAAACTGTTGTCTGGTATCACCATCGCCCAGGGTGATGTTCTACCAAACATCCAGGAGGTTCAGCTGCTCAAGTACACCGAAAAGAAAACATAAATTGCTTCCGCGGCTCATCATCAAAACTAAAACGGTTCTGTTAGCCAATATATTTTTTACCCGAAAAAGTTTGTTTGTGTAGTGTTTCTTTGGAAAATTCCTATATACATAATGGGTCCGGGGGACAATGCCGTAAATCAATTTGTAACCACGCTACAAGGCGTGCGCCCAGGTATGCTCATATTCGCGATTTAAATTGATACATAAAATTTAAAGTGGCCGGCTTGTAAATCCCTATGGTTTCTGCAGCTAAAAGTATGTACGTAGGTTTAACAGTTAGCAACAAGGATTAAATGTTGATGTGTTGTCTTTCGAAAGAAATACTCATCGTTAAATTTCTGTGGGTCAGAAAGGAGCTATTGCTGTTCAAAATCTCCACTCGAAACGCCATTAGAACGACTCCCCTATCCTCCAGGAATAGAAAAGAGAGACGTAAGTCTTACTTCAAAAATGGTCCAGGAACGACCTTCTCGAGCTTTTTTGAGACGCTTTTTATGACAATGTTCTGGGACTATTTTCTGATCACTTTTACGTTTGTTCCATATCACCCGGAATGCCACAAAGTAACCCTGAGAGGTCATCCGCGAAACTTTACGATGTTCCTGATGGCTAATTTCCAAATCACAAGTGCAAATGTTTTAAAATACTACTTTGGAGAAAACCGCAGAGTTTTAAGATCTATTTCATGAATTAACTATCTTGAGGACCAATTCTAAATCACGTGGGCAGACGTGTGCGGTTGGTCAAAGCAACGATGGATCGAATGATGTGTGTCGTCACAGTTTCAGGGACACTCTCGACACTCTTTCGAATATCGGATAGGTTTAGGGCAAGGTGGTGGAGCTGGGATAGCCACGAGAGGAAGCTGGTAGAATTAATGCGTTGATAAGCGAATACAAGAAGGAAAGAGGCTCGCGAGAAGATAAAGTTCACCTCCCACCAAGAGTTGATATCGACGGTGATGAAATCGAGGTAATAGATGAATTCGTGTATATGGCCTCATTGGTGACCGCCTATAAAGACATCAGCAGAGAAATACAGAGGCGCATTATGGCTGGCAGTTGTGCCTACTTTGGAATCCGAAGGACGCTCAGATCGAACAAAGTTCGCCGAACTATAAAGTTGACCATCTACAAGACATTAATTGGATCGGTAGTCCTCTACGGCCACGACACACGACTTTGATGTCTTCGTACAGGAGGTGTTGCGTACGATCTACGGTGGAGTGCAGATGAAAGACGGAATATGGAGGAGGCGAATGAACCACGAATTGCTCCAATTACTGGGAGAACCTCCCATCGTATACACCGCTAAAATCGGTCGACTAGGCGGAGCAAGGTGGATCGATCCTGCAGACCCTTCACAGACACCGAGGCTGGCGAGATGCAGCCATACACTCTTATACGAATGGACAAATTTCGCGACAAAAATCGGTAACTCGAAAACCATTAACTTTAGACACGTGATGTCTTCGGAAGCTTTAATTTAAAAAATAAGATCTATCTTTTGGATTGGCTGGTGACATGGGTGGTCCTTTTATGTTCATAATAAAAAAAAAAAATTTATCTTATGATTTAGAGGAGTTTTTGCTTCTATAGAATGGTAGATATTTTAATTTAATGAAACTTTGCTGAAGAAACTTAACTTCCGATGTTAATGCGGACCGACGAACAGAAGTCGTCGAGAAGAAAAACGGAAGAACAAAAGCGAAAGAAGAAACAGCGATGAAAACAAGAACGGAATTGGACAAACTGAAGAAAAACAGTTGGGAAAGAGAAGCCGAACAAGAGAGGCCTAAGAAAAGATGCATAACCAAATCATCGGAAGAAGCAGAAAAAACCCGAAGCAGATGAAGAGAAAAATGAAGTAGAAGATAATGAAGGAGGAACAACGAAAGAAGCAAAGCAGTGGAAAGAAGTGAAAAAAAAAGTGAAATAGAAAAAGACAACATATATTAATAATGAAATGAAAAGAGATATGTTTAAATAAATCGAAGAAGCAGAGAGCGAAGTGGACGAAGTTGACGAATAGAAATCGAAAAAGAGAAAAGTCAAAGAAGGAGAGAAAAACAGAGAAAAGGAAGTAGAGAAGTTGCAAATAAGGAAATGAAGAGCATTAGAAGGAGAAATACTGGAAATATTGTACATGAAGTTGTATTAATTGATAGATGAATTGATAATTTTGTAAGGCACCAATGCACCCTTCTGGTATAAAGTGTCACAAACAAAAAAAAAAGTTTATAACTAATACAGTGTTAAACGAAAAAGCCTCGGATCTGAAATTCATAATTGCCTTAGTGTATACGTACCTTGCTAGGAGTTCGTTTGCACTGGAAATGATGGAAAAACCTGGTCGCTCATCCCGTATTCGTCGACACCCTGCTCGTATTTCTCGAATATCAGAATAAATATCTTGTGATGAAAAGTAGTTGTGTGGCACTTCTGTTGTAGACGCAAATCGACTGGTCTGATTGTATCCACTGGATATTAACATTGAATTATGTTGATCTAATGGAAGGTCTTCTGATGAACCTGGTGAATACTTCACATTATCATGATTGTGTGATGGGGTATCCATGTCGTTAGTTTCGTAGTTTGCCAGTTTACGAAATACGCTATCATCTGTAGACATCAAAGTATCATCATCCTGAATGTCATCCTGTTGTTTAATTTGAGGAAGTGAAGGTTTCATAACGCGGGCTTTGTTGGCTCTTTTGAAGTCATTCTTCGACGTAAAATTAACCATCCCTTCGTTTCCAGGCCAATCGGTAAGTTCATCATCACCTTCGTGATCGGATTCATTGGTGTTGACAGCTTCTGAATCACTCGAGCTCAATGAACTTGAGCTCAACAAATCATTTATATTGCAACTCATTCGATCATCGAATTGCACCTGCATCATTTCCTGCTTCTGACTGTGTTTCACTTTATGTGATTTTGAGGTACGTTTATTTTTCATACGACGAGTCTGAATGTCACACCCAGGTTCAAAGCTGTTTGCTTTCGGTGTGATAGGGAGGATAGTACTTTTAGAAGTAGATGAGTCGTCTGTTTGGAGAGATGATGCTTGCATATTTAGAGGAAACTCCTGCATAGTTTTAGAACTAATTGCATTTTCATCGGAACAAATCATTGAATCCACTTTGTTATTAGATAGTTCTATAACCGATGCGTCCACCACATCAACTTTTTTACTAGAAGGAGTGGAAAATTGGAAACACAGTTTAAGGTTTCGTTCGGTTGTTTGTGACATTTTTTCAATTTTGGAAATAATGCTTCTGTTGAATGTCACTCCAGAAGAAAAGGATGATGCTCTATTGCGACCTTTGCTTTCAAGGTATGAAGCGGACTTAGGAGAAAACAAATCTCGTTGTCGAGGTAAGCTGCTCGAATGCTGTTTGTATGATTCATAATCAAAATGTCGGTCACGATGGCTACGTTTCCTTTTTCCACAAAAAAATAGGTTGCCTCTGAAAATAAATAGAAAAAAACAACATGAATATAATGCGTAGTGAGTAGTGAGTTAGTAAAACATGACTTTAACCGTTTTTGTTTGATGAGCATGAGCATGAGCATAACTGGTGATCCCTGAGACAATACCGACACTGGCCTCACTTGAATGCAGGTCAAGTAAGGAAAGGGTAGGAATGTGTTGACGTCATACTCGCTTGATTGGAAGTCGAGAACACCTCTGCTCATCCACGAGAAATCACTGGGATAGGTTACAGTAGGGTTCGTTTTGGTAACCGATTAACTGAATTCACGCGTAATTTTTTATTAGTACCGATTTCTGATTTGAACCGACTCAAACCTATTGTAAGGATGCTATTGGAACCTCTCACAGAATGGGACAGTGGTTCACTTGCTCCTGAATACGGTGGCACGGCGAGTATGGCGAACAATGCCACAGTGTCCCGGAACTAAGAATAAAATTACGAAGTTCTCTTGGCACACCTTTCGCAGTGAAAGAATGCATTGCCAGACAAGTTTGGATGTTATTATTTATTTACATGGCATAACGTCCTGACTATCCGGAACGATGTCAACTAATCGATTTGGAGCTGATCTCAGCAAGACGACTAAAGTTACAACGGCTGGTGGTCTTTGACGTTATCAAAAATAACATCGATTGCTCGAACCTTCTCGTAGAAATACCTTTGAACGTCCCTCAGCGTCAGTTGCGGTATTCGGCACTCATTGCTGTTCCTAGACATAGAACGTGCTATGGCTTCAACAATCCCCTCAGTTCCTGCCTGAGAGCATTTAATGATATTTGTGACCTTTTTGATTTAAATGTCTCGAAAAATAGTTTTAAAATTAGGATAAAAACGTAGCTTAAGTACACCCAAGTTAAACCAGTTTGTACGAATCTATCGAAGACCATGAACAAGTAAATAAATAAATAAATAAATAAATAAATAAATAAATAATATAACATAAACTGATACACAATATCCCTGCATAATGCCCGATTTGTGGCTGTTCCTCTCCAATCCCTTGGACACCTTTTACCCCCTAGGTCTTGCTCCACCTGGACTGACCATCTTGCTCGTTGCGCCCCACGTCGTCTTGTACCAACCGGATTCCCGTCGAACACCATTTTTGCAGGATAGTTGCCCGGCATTCTCGCAACATGTCCTGCCCAGCGTATCCTTCCAGCTTTTGCCACCTTATGAGTACTGGGGTCGCCGGCGAGTTGTGCGAGCTCATGTTTCATCCACTGATAATCCGCCTCCGGATCTCACGACTTTTATCGTTGTCCGCAGTAACCAGTGAGCCGAGATAGACAAATTCATCTACTACCTCGAACTCATCGCCGTCGATCGTTACACTGCTGCCCAGTCGGGTCCTGTCGTGCTCGGTTCCGCCTGCCAGCATGTACTTCGTTTTGGAGATAAATTGACCGGATCTGTTGAAAATCGTACCTCGCCTGTTAAACGCCGCTCGTCGCATAACACCTTCAAGAGCAATGTTGAACACCTTGACGACGCCCCCTGCGGGATTCGAATGAACAAGATAATCCATCCGATATCCTCACACAGCACTGGGTTCCATCCATCGTAGCCTTGATAAGTTGGGTCAGCTTCCCCGGAAAGCTCTTCTCGTCCATGATCTTCCATAGCTCATATCGGTTAATTGTATCATATGCGGCTTTGAAGTCGATCAATAGATGATGCGTTAGGACTCTATATTCACGGCACTTTTGGAGGATCTGCCGCAAAGTGAAGATTCGATGAAGCCTGATAACTTCCCACAAATCTATTTGCTAGTTGCGACAGTCGCTGCAAAATGATTTGGGATAATACTTTATAGGCGGCATTAAGGACTGTGATCGCACGATAGTTTTCACAGTCGGGCTTGTCGCCTTTCTTATAGATTGGGCAAACAACCCCATCCTTCCACTCCTCCGATAGCTGTTCGGTATCCCAAATCTTGACTGTTAGTCGATGCAGGCAATATGCCAACTTGTCCGGGCCCATGATAAGTTCTGCTCCGATTCCATCCCTTCCAACCAATTTTTTGTTGAAGGTTACGTTCGCTGATGACCTGAAGTTCAACCGTGTTATTTCTTCGCCAGTTGATTGCTGCGCCATCCAAGCTGACATCGATACCTTGCTGAACTGGTGATTGCGAAACGAAATGGAAGTTAACGTTCGAAAGTGTAATGTCATCACTTTCCATCGGACAAGGAATGCTACTATTTTCAACTATACTATGACATCGACCAGCATTCTCCAGAGTCAGTACTGTCAAAGACCTTGGTGTGCTACTAGACAGTAAGCTAAATTTGTCTCAACATATCGCAGCAACGACGGCCAAGGCTTTCGCCATGCTTGGATTTATAAAACGTCTGCTGTGTATCGAAGATGTACACTGTATGAAGACACTCTATTGCGCGCTGCACAGTGATTCCATCCCATACAAAAGGCGGAAAAAAGTCTAAAAATGGATTTTACATAGTTTAACTCTGTGTTTTCAAGTAATTTTGGGTCGCTGATTTCAAATATGCTATTTAAATTGTCGTCTTAGGCCACACTACCGTGATATGGCCACTTTAGTGTACCCTAAAATGTCCGGAACATCCGAAAAAATGATAAATTAATTTGTCTCGACCTAGAGCAATGTGATTTTTTTCAAAACCTTTTGTGCATAAAATGTAAGTAAAACGACGTGGAGAACAATCCATGGTTCTGTAAGTGGCCACTGCGTCTTCCGGAAGTTCCGGAACATTCGTAAAACTTGATAATTCAGCAATTGTATACCAAAAAAAAGGAGTGGGTCTTAGAATTTCACAACATTTGGTAAGTTAGTTCATTTTCGAAAAGTATGACTTTAATTTTTTTTATGTCCTTAGGGTGATCCATTTTGAGATAGGGTGGTCCAAAACCAAATTTTAGACAAATTTTTAGTTTTTAAGAATTGGACCAATTTTCATTTTTTTCTGCATGAACGAAATGAGTTTTCAGAAAATGTATGTGCATAGAAAAATTAAATACTACTTTTTTATCAATGATGAAAAGGTCCAGTTCTTAGTATTTTAATGGCGACTACAATTTTCATGTATATTTCAAATAAGAAAAAACAGACGATGTACGTTAAGTCATTATATTGATTGTAATGATTTATTCCAATATACACTGACAAAAAAACGAGAGGAAATCATAGAAATATCGTATGGAAATTTGCAAGAAGATACTATTGCATATTTCATACGATTCTCTAATGGAAAAAATGATCTTATGAAAATTTTCTTCACAGAAAAACAAAGTTGCAATCGGGATTTGAACCATGAGCCTCGGGATCCAGAGATGAGTCACAATCCCACGAGACTATCAAAAAGCGTGTCACTGAACTTTGAAGGGTCATGTACAATTTATGCTCTAGGGGGGATGGGGTTTGAAATTTAGTAACAACTAGCAAAGTTCGAAACAATAAGCGAAAGCAATAAGCTTGAAACGCTAAGGAAGAAAGGAAGAAGTGAATTCGTTACATGTGAATTACATATACATTTATTTGAAAATACAAACCTCAATTGATCCACCTATTGTGAGATCTGACCCTTTTTCATTTCCCTGGTAGTACTAGGAATACGAACCCGGATGTGGTTATTGTGGTCCTGGAATCTTGATATCATCACCATTGTACTTATTTTTGAGTTTTCATGTTATTTGACGTGTCGCATTATGAGTTTTGACCAACATTTTAATCTGGCCACATTCTCGGGAGTCGCCGGAACATCAACCCGGATGTGACCAATGTGGTTCTGGACTCGTAATATCATTGCCATTGAACTCTCTTCTGAATTCTCATTTAATTTGAGGTGTTACATAATGGGTTTTGATTTAACTCCGAAATTGACCACTTCCCCGGGGGTATCTCCGGAACCAGTAAACCAAGTCCAATATATTTACAATACGACGTATAATATCACGGTACCTTTCATATATTATTTCATTCAAATCGGTTCAGTAGTTGCTTGAGAAACTGAGTTAGAATTTTCGTTACATACATGCACTACACTCACAGACATGTGTTCAGTTTATTGAGCTGAGTTCGTTGTATGTAACACTAGGCCTTGGCTTAAATGGCGATTTCCCAAGATATATACTTATGTTTATATGCATATGTATATATATTTATATACACTTCTTTGTAAGCAGGGCAAAATCGTGGTATATTGGATCTATTGCGAGATTTATGTTTTCACAAATTTTACGTGTTTCTCATACATTCCCAGACACTGGCCTCCCGGAACCATGATTGCGCAAGATGAAACCCAGATTTTTGAAAAGTTGGCAAAAAAATCTTTAAAATAATCCTATTGTGGTGTATGTGCGCGTGTGTGCTCACATTTGAATATTTGGTTGAAGTTTTTTTCCGATTCTCCATACATTTTATATGGGAGCAAAAAATCACGACCACGTCGGTCCCATACTTTGAACAATTGTAGAGAGCACAATTTTCATCCAATCTTCATAAAATTTTGGAAAAAGAAACTTCAAATAGTGTACAAGATTATAAAAATATATTTTTTGTAAAATGAGAAAGTCGATTTTTCGACTTTTTTCCGCCTTGAAATCACTGTGCGCTGGTACGCAGCGTTCTGGAATATGGTGTGCTTATATGGGCACCATTCCATGCCACTCAAATAAATCGAATTGAGCGAATTCAACGCAACTTCCTTCGATTCGTGCTTCGTCGGCTGCCGTGGAATGACCCTATACGGCTGTAACCCTACGAGCATCGCTGTGATTTGATAGACCTGCCGACTCTGTCTAGTAGGAGAGTACTTTTGCAACGCCTGTTTATATTTGACATCATTAATAACACCGTAGACTGCCCGGCACTGTTGAGTAACATTAACATCAACGTCCCAGCTAGAAGAACTCGACGCGCTGATTTTCTCCGTATTCCTGTTTACCGTACTCACTTTGGGCAGAACAATCCGTTTGATGTCCGTTGCCGTCTTTTTATCGAAGTTTTTGACCAATTTAATTTAATACGTCTAAGTCAATATTTAGGAGTAGAGTTAGTTCATAGCATCTGTCTGTACGATATCTTCGAAGACTAGTAAATAAATAAATAAATAAATAAATAAATATAAGAATGTGTGCTCGATCGCATACTACCGTTCAAATGCCCGTTCAATTTCAAAGTCTGCCGTACTCTAACGGAACTATGAATATTTTCTCTTCATTTCTTCGTTCTAGCAAACAAGCTAAATTACGCTCAAACCACCCCATCTACTGTGTATCGTTATTCGAGACAAGGAGGTACTTACCGCAAGTTTTCATGGTTGAATGCTCGCTTCTTTACGATGACTGGGAAAATTGAACTATTTCCTACAGCTGTTGATGTAAGCGATGGTTCGTACCCTACTGCCATTCTTTTAAACTTACGTTTCCGTCTCATGTTGGGTCTAGAAGATAAACCAGTAGATAAGATTGTAGTTTTTCAATTGTTATTATGTTTTTGTTAATCTGCATTACCTAGCGGGGCTGAAGTTTTCGTTGAAAGAGTCAGACTCAAAGTTTCCAGTCGTTTGTCGCGACCGGAATGCATATGCCAAAGTTTGTCGATCGTCAGAATCACTATGTATGTGATTGTTAGCTCCACTCAACTGCGGAGAATTTTGACTCGTATTTATTTCCAACTGATCAGCTGGGCTGCTGGAACTATCTTCAGTAGGCTGAGGTGCACAAGCTGAAATATATTATAAATTCGACCATACAGTTATATGCCAGCTTTCATAATTCTCAAGAAATTATCAATTTATTATTAGTTCAAATTATTCTAAACCACCCGCGGTATACCACCACATGTATTCCAGTCCTCTCGAATACCCTGGGAGTTAGGAAAAAGAAATAGCCTCGCCACTGTACTGTCACAGGGTTGTAATTCTCCTCGGTGCTAGCAGGGTGCTCAGTGAAAAGGTACTCCGGAGATTGGCAAACGCAAACTCACCCGAGAGATATTTGTTTTGTTTCCACTCTCTGCTAGACACCACAAGTTGAGTGACACCAAAGTGTCTGCCGTTTGCACCCTCACCACACAAACAGGCCGGAGCGTGTGAGTGATCTCTGAGGAGCACTGAAGAGAGCAGAATTATTGCACCGGGGAGAGTCACCCTGGTGAAAATATTCATTGCTAGTTTTATACCGCAACAGTTGAATTTGAACATTTTTACAATGTTACTGAGTTCTTAATGTTCTTCGTCTTCTTTTCTGTGTATCCAAGCATATTGCTTATCGCAATTAGCTAGCTGATTGCCAGTCTCTCACAACCTAATGTTCTAGATACACTTGCACTGTTATTAAGCTTTCAAAGCCAATCACCTATGCACGAATTTGTATATTTTGTGGCAAGCACAATGATACTCTTATGCCCAGGGAAGTCGATATTTAATTAAGTCGACTGGACTGGGAATCGAACCCGCCTCTTCTAGATTGGTAGTTCCGTGCCTTTACCGATTAGAGTATCTGCGGCTCATAATTCGTAATGTTCATCTATGATATTCTGAAAGTACAAAAAAGGAACCGGGAGTCGCGAAAAAAAACTTCGGACTGTACTTTCTTGTTCCCGTTTTCCAGCGATTTTTTCTTAATGTTTGAATCAAGGATTCACTCACGTTAGTGCGGTGTAGTCCTTTTTTCGCTCTTTCACTCTTCGTCGTTCACACTACAGTGAGTGTATGAACGCTCAGGCAGCGAACTGTTAATTCTCTCGCTCTCCCGTGCTGTGTCGAACAATCTCTACTGTGGTGTCAGGAAAAAATCTCCGTGACTGAGTGAGGTTCACCAAAGAGAGCTAGAAAAGTGCACCCGGGTGATTCTCCCCAGAGAAATTGCAACCCTGCTGTCAAGATCAAGTTTCCCTTTGGCTCGCTTCCAAACTTATGTTCTTCAAAATGTTCACGCTGCATCCTCTTACGGAACTATCTCTTACGGATGAAACCTCAGTAGTGCAAAATAGTGATCTTCAAAGTAATGCCTTGTTCAGACTACGGAGTTATAACATGTTACAAGCCTATCTTGATGACATTTTGCTTGTTAATAGTCTTAACAACCCTTGCAGCATGTTACCTAGGAAAAAAGTATCAATTCGAGTCAAACGAAACCCGATTGCAATAGCTGTTATGGTCCAAATCACAGTGACGTTACACCTCAGATTTGACAGGTGTGTTCAGAAATTCGTGTGTGAGAGAGAAGTACAGCATATTAGAATCAAATATACGAGGGCTTTGATTCAAATAAATGATTTAAGTTGAATCAAAATAATATTTATTTGTTTTTAATAAAGGGTGATACGGTCAAAATTTGGTCAAGGGAAAACGCGTGTAAATCGGTGAAATCGTTTATTTAAAAAATCAAATTAAATTTCTTTTTCAAGTTCAATTAGTATAAAATTCAGGAAAAATATTCAGTTAGGCTTCCGCTTTTCCAAATCCGAATTGCCGGGCCTTACGCTTGACCCCTGCCATCAGATTTTGTACAGCCACCTTGTCCACCTTCTTCGCCGCAGAAAGCCAGTTTGCCTTGAACTGCTGCTCGTCCTTAGCAGTTTTTTTGGTCTTCTTTAGGTTCCGCTTGACAATAGCCCAGTATTTCTCAATTGGGCGGAGCTCTGGTGTGTTGGGAGGGTTCTTGTCCTTGGGAACCACCTGCACGTTGTTGGCGGCGTACCACTCCATGGCCTTTTTACCGTAATGGCAAGATGCCAAATCCGGCCAAAACAGTACGGAACAACCGTGTTTCTTCAGGAAAGGCAGCAGACGTTTATTCAAACACTCTTTCACGTAAATTTCTTGGTTGACAGTCCCGGAAGCTATGAAAATGCTGCTTTTCAAGCCACAGGTACAGATGGCTTGCCAATCCAGATATTTCTTTGCGAACTTTGACAGTTTCGTGTGCTTGAAAATATCTGCTACCTTCCCCCTTCCTTTTGCCGTATAAAACTCCTGTCCCGGAAGCTGCTTGTAGTCGGCTTTGACGTAGGTTTCGTCGTCCATTACCACGCAGTCAAACTTCGTCAGCATCGTCGTGTACAGCCTCCGGGATCGCGCTTTGGCCGTCGTATTTTGTTTATCATCGCGATTTGGAGTCACTACCTTCTTGTAAGTCGATAGTCCGGCTCGTTTTTTGGCTCGATGCACGGTTGTAGACGATACACCCAGCTTATTTGCGGCATCTCGGAGAGATAGGTTAGGGTTTCGCCTGAAACTACCGGCAACTCTCTTTGTCGTCTCAGCGGCTTCCGGTTTTCGATTTCCCCCGATCCAGACTTCCTGGCTGTCGACAAACGTTCCCCAAACACTTTAATTACATTTGTAACGGTTGATTTGGCAACTTTTAGCGATTTTGCCAACTTTGCGTGCGAGTAGCTCGGATTTTCGCGATGCGCGAGCAATATTTTGATACGCTGCTCTTCTTGCTTGGACGGCATTTTGACAACTGAAGAGTGAATTCCAAAATCAAAATAGGAGCAACATTCTACACACACACCTTCAAAATGAGGGGTGTTCAGGTTTTTTAAATGCAAAATTGAAAGAAATACGTCAAGTTGATATTGACCAAATTTTGACCGTATCGCCCTTTATCACTCAGCGTTGATTAAAAATATATATTTGAATCAACAATATTTTCAATTGATTTGAAAAAAAAAATCTTTTTAAAATCGTATGATGCTTCGTGCATGTGTGTATCACCTTCGCACCATTTTGTAACACAAAAACTGCAAAATGGACTCGTCGGAGGAGATTTTTATCGAGCTGTGTATCCTTAACTTTGGGGTGCAGTTATCAGTGCATTTCATGGTATGTAAATTTATATTACTTATGGTCAAAATTCTAATTTTTTTGGCTTTTTCAGCGAACCGGTACACCGTCGAAACTTTGAAATTCACCGAATGGAAGTATGTGAAAGAGCTAAGATTATTATCTAGCTGCAGCAATTTTTTGAACATAATAATATTGTTTAAAGCAACAATTAACCTGTTGATCTTAACTTCAAACACATAGAATAAAAAAATAAAAACAAAGATGAAATTTTATAAACAAAATCAACCATAATTGTTTTTAAAACAAATAAAATTTTATTTTGAGTCGAAGCGTTTTTATTTTAATTTAAAAAGAAGCACGTAATTGAAGTAAAAGAAATATATATTTGATTCAAATAACGATGTGCTAGTTTCAAATAAAAATATATTTGAATCTACATTGGCGAATTGGCACCACTGCTATCTAGTATTGTGTTGTGTTTTGTTTTCGCTCCGCAACTTTTCCGGATTATTATCTGCCTTCACATCATCAAACCCCCGCTCAACGCAAATTTCGCACTACGTCCACCAATCAACCGCCCGCATATAAAGTCATCGTCAATTTTGGCCAGGTAGGATTGTGATTCAACTAGTAAATCGGAGCCGGCTCGAGAGTGGATGTTTTAGCCCGCCCCGCCATTACCTCCAACTGATATTTTCCCCACCTCGCCGCTCGCCACCTGTACCAACTGCTCATGCTATACATTCCACGCACACCACCGTCAACAAGCCCAGCATATTCTCACCGCAGTCATCTCATTGCCGATGTGTCACCTCTCATCCTGTAACATCAAAACAAACTAAGCATCGACAGCTTGTATATCGCCTGGATAATATACGCCCATTCTCCGTCCTGTCTTATTACTCCGATACATCCGAAAAACCACCCACTACGAGAGTTGACAAAGGACAGCCGACACGGCCTGAAATTCATCAGCATCATCAGATCGTCCGTACATTAGAAAGGTATAGTGAACCGATCTTCATTCGTTTTGGTGTGCTTTTGTTTACGTTTTCCGCAAACACTCGTATTGTTTAACTGCTGACCACGTGAGGTAAACCATCTATTCACTTCTCACTCACGTCTGGTATTGTTGCATCACCCTACTGGACCAGCATCAGCCACCTATCGGTAACTAGCGGTACTTGTGCAGTGTTGTAATTCTGTTCGGAATGACGAATGTATGTGAAAAGTGTGCGAATCTCATCATCGGCGACCCAGTTAAATGCGGTGGATTTTGTTCATCGACAGTTTGCATGCGATGCTCTGGGATTGCTGAAGATGCTTTCAAAGCGATTATGGCAAATCCGCATCTGGTATGGATGTGCAATGCTTGCAAAAATCTACTGTCCAAGGCGCGTTTCGCAAACTCGTTGGTATCAGTAAACAAGGCAAGCGAATCCGTGATCGAATCGATGAAAGTCGAAATTCGTGATAGTGTGCTGACAGAAATCAGAAACGAAATCCGCTCTAACTTCAAAACTCTGATTAATTCTGTACCCCGTACACCCGCATCCTACTACCGTACACCGCTTGCACCTTCAACAGGAACCAAACGACTGCGTGAAAACGACGCTGACGAAGATATTGCTTCTCGTCGTCCAGCTAAGGCTATGTGTGGCATCGGTACGTGCGCTGAAGATACAAATCTGGTTGTCTCTGGTACTGCGGAACAAGATTCAGACAAATTCTGGTTGTACTTGTCAGGTATTTTGCCAGAGGTTCCGGAGAGCAAAGTTACCGAACTTGCAGAGTTCAAGTTGAAAACTACCAATCTGCGAGTGGTTAAACTTGTTCCACGTGGCAGAGATATTAGATCGCTTACGTTCGTCTCATACAAAATTGGTATGCCGTTGGATCTGAAACCTATTGCACTTGCTACTGAAACATGGCCTAGAGGAATTCGTTTTCGTGCGTTTGAAGACCTTGGAAGCAAGAAGCAGTTTTTTTGGAGGCCGAAAGCGTTGTCTCCCGATCCTACCGTCCTACTCGACACACCGAAAGCAGTACCCACCCTTCAGCATTAGTTCTGGATGAATTGCCTATCCCTAATACTCCTGAAGCTGCTGCCCACGCTATCTCTCGCCCATCTGTGTCTGACCTCTCGTCTCCCTCCACTGCACTGACACCGCTCCCTATTTCATCGGAACCAAGGGAAACAACCGTACCGTTATCAGTATATTATCAGAACGTCGGTGGGATGCGCACCAAGACAAACGAGTTTTTCTTGGCGACCGCCTCTAGTGACTACGACGTCATTGTACTGACGGAAACGTGGCTGCGGAACGACGTGAGCAATTCTGAGTTGTCATCTCATTATAATATTTACCGATGCGACCGAAGTAACGCTACGAGTCATCTACAACGAGGAGGTGGAACGCTCATTGCCGTAAAAAACACTATTTTAAGTGCTCCTGTGCAACTTGACCTATGTGACTCGCTCGAACAAATAGCTGTGAAACTGTCTCTTCCGACTAGATCTGTCTATGTATGTGGAATTTACTTGAGGCCCAATAGTGATCCCGGCAGATACGTCGCACATTCGGACTGTGTGCAGCAAATAATTAATAAAGCGGGTTGCGGCGATTCTGTGATGATTGTTGGTGACTACAATCTGCCTCATCTATGCTGGTCCTTCGACGAGGACCTGGACTCGTACCTACCAACTAATGCATCAACTGAACAGGAGCTTGTGTTCACCGAAAACATGATTGCTAGTGGATTGCAGCAGATTTGTGATGTGCGCAATATCAACGGAAGACTCCTAGACTTGGCCTTCGTAAGCAACAGTAATGAAATTGAGTTGTTTGAAGCACCATTATCGATTTTACCCCTGGACCGTCACCACAAGCCGTTCGTCTTATGCGTGAACACACGACGTCCCTTGGATAGTATTCATGCAACTACGGAAGACCTCGACTTCGATTTTAACCGATGCGACTACGATTCAGTTTTTGAAGATCTACGTTCACTGAACTGGGACGAAATTTTTCACGGTGCCAACGTCAACGCTGCGGTTGCCACATTCTACGGCGTGATTTTCAGAACCATAAGCAGACACTGTCCTCTCCGCAGACGTTATCCTCGCCGCTCGAACAAACAACCATGGTGGAATACCGAGCTTCGACATCGGCGTAACGTTCTTCGTAAAGCTCGCCGCCGGTTTCTGCGTCATCAAACTGCTGAAAACAGCTCAATTCTTCGCAGGCTCGAGGCTGAATACGCCGAATGTGTATCTTCTTCTTTTCGTGAGTATATTTTCCGAATCCAAGACGAGGTTAAGGTGGATCCCTCCTCTTTCTGGCGCTTTGTTAAAAGCAGAAAAGGCACACAATCGATCCCGGCAGAAATTTCTTTCGATGGCTCAACCAGTCGAGACGTCGAAGGTTCAGTCCAACTTTTCGCCGATTTCTTCAAATCGGTCTACGATGCTGACTCTCCGCCGAGTTCTCCGGAGGTCTTGAACTACTTGCCATCATACGATATACAATTTCCGTGTCCAACCTTCACCGTAGCAGATGTCAGTAGTGCACTGAGAACTGTTGACCCTTCGAAAGGTCCTGGGTCAGATAGGCTACCTCCCGTTTTTATTCGTCGATGTGCTGAGCTACTTGCACCCCCTGTGTGTTTGCTATTCAACCTGTCGCTATCGGAGACTACTTTTCCGGATGTATGAAAGTTGTCTGCGGTCTCTCCCGTTCACAAAGCTGGAAACATCCATGATGTTAAGAATTACCGACCCATTTCGATTCTTTGCTGCTTAGCCAAGACGCTTGAACTGTTGATTCACGAGAGAATGTATTCTGCTGCTAAGCCCATCATCTCGCAATATCAGCATGGCTTCGTGAAAAATCGCTCTACTGCTACAAACCTAATGGCATATGTCAGCGCACTAAACTCCAGTTTGGAAAAGCGCTGCCAAGTTGACAGTATTTACGTAGACTTTTCCAAGGCGTTTGATAAAGTACCACACGAATTGTCAATGAAAAAGCTCGAGAAACTAGGATTTCCTAATTGGCTCATCATGTGGTTACGGTCATACTTACTAGACAGATCCGCCTACGTGAAGCTTAGCTCCATTAAGTCAAGCTGTTTTGCAACACCTTCCGGCGTGCCTCAAGGTAGCCACCTCGGTCCCTTGATCTTTATTCTGTTCGTCAACGACTTGAGCCACCGTCTGAATTCGCATCACCTTATGTATGCCGACGATCTTAAAATTTACCGGAGGATCAGCTCACTGGTTGATTGTGCAGCTTCACAGCAAGATATTGACACCATAGCGAGTTGGTGTGTTTCAACGGAATGGAGATGAACGCGATGAAATGTAAGGTGATAAGTTTTAGTAAATCTCATAGGCAACTGATATACGATTACGGAGTAAACGGCATCAAATTGGACCGTGTATCTTCAATTAAAGACTTGGGAGTAGTAATGGACTGCAAGCTGAGCTTCAACGAACACATCACTGCAACCACTGCTAAGGCTTTTGCCATGCTAGGATTCATACGTCGAAATGCATCTGAGTTCCGTGATGTGTATGCATTGAAAGCACTTTATTGTTCGCTCGTTCGAAATGTTCTGGAATATGCTGTTCAAATCTGGGCACCTCATCACGAAACTCAAATTAATCGTATAGAAAGAATACAACGTTGCTTCGTACGTTTCGCTTTACGGCGATTACCATGGAACGATCCGGTTAGGCTGCCCCCGTATGAACATCGACGCCAATTAATGAGATTGGAATCGCTGCGCCAGCGGCGTATCTACTTACAGAAAATGTTCGCGTTCGATTTACTAAGCAACCGAATTGACTGCCCAGACCTTTTGCAGCAGGTAAACTTCTTCGTTCCTGCGCGTCGGTCCCGACAACGATCGTTATTTTGGACTGCTAGACACCGGACGGTGTTCGGACAAAATCACCAGCTTGAAAAGTGTTTTAATTTGTTGAATGGTGCTGAAACGTTCGATTTTAGTATAAGTAGAGACCGTTTTAAAACTAGTATTAGGCAAATGACTTAGATTTAAGATAGGTTCAGTCTGTGCAGCATAACTGAAGACGTAGTAAATAAATAAATAAATAAAATACATCCAGTCGTATGGAAGCTTGATTGTAAAAACAAACAAAAAATTGCTTTGAAACTAATATCATTAATATTTGATTCAAAACAAATTGAAATTAGACTCTGAGTCAAAAATATTTTTCTTTGAATTCAAAGTGATTTATTTTTGAAATAAATATCTATTTCTCTGCGTGTACTCTCATGGTGAAAAGTGAGGTTAGCTTTTTCTGGGCAATGGTCCATAGAGCATTATTTACTGATACTTCTCTTGCGAGACTTTGGGGGTGGTATCGGAGTATAGTCAACATAGTATGTAGTGTAGTATAGACACGACAAGAAGAACATGCAACACTTATTTCGATTAGTTCTCATATTGCGTGCATGTATAATTCAGATGGGATGCTCGATAGGTAGATTTGGTTTCACTCTTTGCGTGACTCTATATATAGGGACTCTAGTGTAGTATAGTATAGTCACAGAGAACAGACATCCAGGCTCGAACATTCGTTTCTCAATTTACTGTGCAAATTTTTAAAAGGAAACCGTTGGAACATCAGCGCCGCCTGTCCTAGGTTTCACTAAACTAAAATTGACAATGAGCATGAAATCTCAAGGCACGTCAACATACGATTCACCAAAACTAACGGAAACGAGCTGTAATTCTAAAATGTCAGTTGCAAAAATTAACACACGGATGGTTCTCCAGCTTGGATGTCTGTTCTCTGTGGTATAGTATAGTAGAAGAGTGAACCGTACTGTTAATTTAAAATAGTTGATTTTATGCTGTAATCAAGTAGTTTAATTCGAGCAATGAATAATTTTATGTCTAACAAAAAACTACTTACGTAAATTTCCTGTTGACCGCGTCCTTCTCCGCATTCCCCAGCGGTTTTTAGTTTCACCACAGCGAGATGTCTCTTCCAAGGCAAGCGTTAAATCATGTGAAAACTGTTCCATACTGCTAGGTTTCCTGAAAATATTCAACAATGTGATATAATTTAACACGCGTAGGTGGAGTGGCCAATTTCTTACAATAATGACTTTTTTTTATGCATTTTGTGTTTATTGGAGGAGTAGATTAAATTCATCGAGTGTCCCGTCTACAAAAAGGGTGACGAGGTGATTTACTGCAATATGATATGATCTAAAGCGTCATTTTACCACAGATCAGCGAGGGAGATCTGCTGCGCGGTCGGGTCAACATAAAGAAAACCGTTAAGAGAATGAGTGTTCCTTAGCCGACGGTGACGCCGACGAGATAGTAACGGTAGTAGTATTTCAGAATTCCAGAGACGATAGGAGAGATTATTCAGATCGGCAAGGAGTTTCGTAGCGCAGCAAAGGAGAAGCAACACTGCCGGACGGCGAACACAGCAACAAAAGCTTTCCTAAAAAGGAAAACGGACCGTGAACTAGTTTTATTTTATCTAAAAACGCGATCTGTTCATGATTACGTAATTCAGTTCACAGTGTATTTTAGCTTGTTCCTGAATTCATGACTGCAGTTTATGGATCTAGGCACGCATTTTTTTTCCGTGTAGCAAACACCAGAATCAGTAAGAACCTGAGAATCAAGTAAGTCGTTGAACACTATTGTATTTTTTCTTTTGGTTAATTTTCTGAAAGGCTCTTTTCTTTGATATTGTTATTGTAAACATTTCTTAATTGATTGGAAGTGTAGCAGGAGCTGCACAGCCAAAAAGAAAATTGATATAATTTTTGGCTCAGAAAGTACCAACCGATGTGTTCCCAAAGTCGGTCCCAAGCATAATGAATGACCAATTTTAAAGCGATAGTTTCCTATTGATTGTTGGTACAAGCTTTGCTAGCTATATGAAAAGAATTGGCATTGAGCTCGTTTATCCGGGACAAGAAATTTCGACGATTGAATATAAAGCCATGATAGATAAGCTAATCAAGACTACACTCAACGAAATAAACTTTCGATATTCATAAGATTGCATTATGACTATTTGCTATGAGAATTCAGTATGAATTTCATAAATGTATCTTATGAAATATAATGATGTTGAAAAAATAAATATATGGTGTAACCTGGATTCGAACCTTGAACGTTGAGGTAATCGGTCCAGTGACTTGCCGACTAGTTGTATCCACACTTGTAATCATGAAAATTTAAAGGCGTACAAGAACAACGTCGTTTGAAACAAAATCTATTCATAAGTCAGCCTTATGAAATTCCAAAGCATCATTCATAAGATAAACCTTATGAAATCCTTAAGATTATTTGGCTGAGTGTTGGGGCAAGTAAAAAGTCCTTCAGCAGCGTTTGTAATGGCAGCTCAAAGCTAAAAAGTTAAGTAATTTTATTATGAATTTCAGAAAAAAAGGTGTTAATGCGTATACATACATTTGGTTTTACCTAACCCGTGACAAGGCTTACCGAACACGCACTACGGGGTTACCGTTGTTGCCACCTGGGGCGAAAATAATTATTATAATTCGTTATAATCAATCAAGTATACCTGGCCATACCTAACCACACTTCGCTATACAATTAAATTCACGAATGAGCGCACGTTGTAGTTCGACACTATCAATAAATTCTATTGTGTGAAAATATGGTAATGAACCTATAAATTAAACTAAATACTACGAACTCAGCGGTATATTTACCTAACCGAACCAACCGAAGATTTCAATCTGTATATATATTCCATAAACTAGTGGGAATAATAGTAAAACTATCGCTAATTTGCGTGTCATACACGCGCTTTATCCGTCTGCACTACACAATGGTTATTGTACCGATGGCTGTCAACGTATTGCTTAGCTGGATTCTGGAGCGCACAGTTGGCTGTCATCGTCCGTGCTGCCAGAACATCCCCCACCCCGTGGATCAAGGGGAGGGTTCGCCGACGATCCACCAAGTTCCATCACCGCCAGCTTTACGACCGGACGTTTCAACTTACCAGTTGCAGTCCGCACGATCGCTTGTCGTATTCTTCCGTCCTTACCAGAAATGACTTCTTCTACGATGCCTCTTATCCACGACCTCCGTTTACCTTCTGTTAAGTATACAAGGTCTCCGACCTTCATAGGTGTTACTTCGTTCAGCCACTTCGCCCTTCTGTTGATTGTAGGGAAGTACTCCTTCGACCAACGTTCCCAGGCAGCATTCGCGAGGTATTGAGAGCGTTGGAAGCTACTTCGAAGGATCTGTCCCAAGTCCGTTGGCGGCTCCAGTGGCTCATGAGCACCGGAAGAGCCACTGAAAATAAAATGGTTAGGCGTTAAAGCTTCGGGGTTGGTTGATTCTTGAGGAATGTAAGTGAGCGGACGTGAATTGATCAACCCTTCCGTTTCAATTAGTGTAGTCCATAAGATTTCGTCGGTTAGTTTCCGTCCATCATCCAACGACACCATAGCCTCTTTTACACTGCGCACCATTCTCTCCCACACTCCGCCCATATGGGGTGCTGATGGAGGATTAAAGGACCACTTCGTCCGAGCGTCGGTGAATGTTCCGGCGCAATCTAAATCTATTTTCTCTATTTGCTTTAACAATTCACGACTGGCACCAACAAAATTTGTGCCATTATCCGAGAAAATATTTACAGGTGATCCGCGCCTTCGCATGAACCTTCGAATTGCCATGATACACGACTCACTGGATAAATCGTATGCCACCTCCAAATGAACAGCTCGTACAACAAGGCATGTGAAGACCGCAACGTACCTTTTCTCTCTGCGTCGGCCGACAGTTACCTCCAGCGGACCCATGTAGTCGATACCGACGTAGCTGAAAGGTCTGACGTACGGTGTCAAACGTTGCTCAGGCAGGGGTGCCATTCGGGGAGGTAGAGGCTTACACTTCTTAACCTTGCAAGTCTGGCAGTTCTTGGCGACTCTGTCTATAGCTGAGCGTAAATGCGGGATTTCAAATCGTTGTCGGACCTCGTTAACGATCGTTTCTTTATTTGCATGGCCATAACGACGATGATAGTGATCCAGTAGTCGATGGGTGATATGACTGTCTTTAGGAAGTAGTATTGGGAATCTTGCGTCGAAATTAGCGTAAACAGCGTCAGCAGTTCTTCCTTCCATCCTGATGATTCCCCACTCGTCGGCAAAGGGAGACAATCTGTATAATGGACTTGACTTCTCAATTGGCGTCCACTCCTCAATCGGCTGCTCACGGTTCTTCAACAGAGTACGTACTTCGTCTGGATAGTATTCACTCTGTACCATTCGCCACAAATATTGTTCCGCTCGTTGAAATTCCTCCTGCTTCAATGGCACTTTTCGGGCTGCGACCATCTGTTTCGATGATTTTTCCTGGTTCTTTGTTGCTTGGAGAGTTTCCAGGGATAGACCTGCGACTCGCAAACGACAGTTGCTGATAAACCGGTAAACGCAGGCCACCGTCCGCAAAAGTACAGCCCACTTAGAAAATCTCGATATATCGACAATAGCAGCGGGCAGCGAGATATGGGCCAGCAAATAGTTCGGACGAAGTTCTTCGATTGTATTCGTTTTCACCTTTTGTTGTGGCCAGTCTTCTTCGGAGAGGTACAAAAACGAGGGACCTTTAAACCATCTCCCGTTCGAATCGGGTTCCGTATCTCGCACCCATTTCGTCAAACAGTCCGCTACGTTGTCCTTGGACCCAACGCCAGCATTCAGCCATGGATAGCGTCAAAATCTCGCCGATGCGATGGGCGACAAACTGCTTGTATCTCCTGTGGTCCGAACGTATCCATGAGAGCACAGTGGAAGAATCCGTCCATAAGTAAACATCGACCGGTTTCAGAGAGTGACTTGATAGAACAGTTTTCAGCATTCTTGATCCCAACACGGCCGCCTCCAATTCTAATCGGGGAATCGACATATGTTTTAGGGGAGCCACCTTGCTTTTCGCCATGATCAAAGAACATTGTACGCCGAAGTAGCCTGTAATGCGGAAATATACCGCGCAGCCGTACCCGTTCTCACTGGCATCGGTAAAAACGTGGCACTGCAGCGTTTGATACGGAGGGGTTTCCGCCTGTTCAAAGTAGCAACGTGGGATGTGCAGTTCGGCTATACCGGGCAGTAGCCTCGTCCAGCGGTTCCACTTTTCGTACTCCTCGTCTCTCATCTCTTCGTCCCACTGCACCCCACTTCGCCAAAGGTCCTGAATCAACGTTCGACCGTGAATAAGGTACGGTGCTAACAACCCAAGGGGGTCAAAGAGGCTCATAATGATCCTTAGAGCAATGCGCTTCGTCGGTCGTTGTCCTCCATCCAAGTAGGCTTGCAGATGGCTTCCTAGCTCCAACGAAAACATCAGAGTATCCGATTCTGGGTGCCATAGCATGCCTAGGACTCGTTCCCATCTGTCCTCCGAGGATGATTGTAGAAGACGTGTTTCTTTAGCAGATCTTTCACCGAGAACTTCCAATACTTCGACGCTGTTGCTAACCCAGTTCCTCATTTCAAACCCTCCGCGAGCATGAATAGTCCTCACTTGCACAGCCAGCTCTGCTGCGGCTGCGGGGGTATCGGCGCTGTCATAATAGTCATCCATGTATGTTTTGTCGATAATCGCAGCAGCAGCAAAAGGAAATTCGTGCGCCCACTTTTCGGCATTGACTCTCACTACGTGCTGGGCGACGCATGGCGAACATGTAGCACCAAACATTACGACATCTGCGATGTAAACTTCGGGAGGGTGTCGGGGATTGAAGCGGAATAAGAAACATTGAAAATATTTGTCCGAGGTTCTCATTTGCAACTGTAAAAACATTTCTTTTATGTCGCCTCCGAATCCCACGGGCTTTTCTCGAAACTTGCAAATAACCGATGGAAGTGCTACCAGCAAGTCGGGGCCCTTCAAAAGCTGCGAGTTGAGTGAGACTCCATTCACTTGTGCTTTGCCATCCCAAACCAATCGCTTCTTCTGCTTTTTCGGGTGCGTCACTAAACCCAGCGGTAAATACCAAACTGGCCTTCGACTGATTTCAATCAGCTCTTCTTCGGTCGCTTTATGGATGTAGCCTTTCTGTGTATAATCGAGAATCTGTTGATTAACGTTGTTGCGCAGGTTGATGTCCTTCGCCAGTTGAGCTTCGAAGCTTCTCAACCGTTTCATCGCCATAGGAAGACTATCTGGCAGTTCGATGTCGTCAGATTTCCAAAGAAGAGCAGTTTCATACTTTCCATCCACGAACTTCGTAGTGCTTTCCAAAATTTCGCGGGCACGTTTCTCCTCGGTGCACTCGAGCTGCGGAATCGTCCCGGTTGTCACTTCTTCTAGGATGAACTGTTGCCGAACTAAATCGTTCAATTCACGATCAGCATCGCAGTTGCATTCGTGGACGTTCACAAATCCTTTCTTCAGTGACTCACTTTCTCCTGGCCCGTACACGGACCATCCCAACAACGATTTAACGGCGATTGGTTCTCCTGGTCGACCAACACAGCTGTCCAGAGGAGCGAAAAGACTAAGATTTTCTAGTCCAAGCAGAATTCTGGGTGCAGCCTCCGAATAGGATGGAATAGGAGGATTCCGAAGGTGTGCAAATCGCTCGGATAATTCCTCGATTGTCAAACTCTGCTTTGGCAAGTTGAGTTCCTTCACGGTATGAGCATTTTTCAACTCGTGACGTTGTGGCAATCCTCGACCGGCTATCTCGAAGCTCACTCGCTTCGAAGTGCTCTCTGTCCTCATTACACTCGATGTCCATCTTAGTTCTAATGGTTCCGGAACTCCCTCTGCTCCTATTTGTCGTGCCAGACTCGCCTCGATGAGCGTCAAGGAGGAACCTTCGTCCAAAAAGGCGAATGTTTCACATTTCCGGTTTCCATTGAACAATGTTACAGGGATTATTCTAAAAATGACCGATCTCTGCGTCTGCTCGTGAGCGTTGCACTCCGAAGCTCGTCCGTGTTGCTGACGTTGTTGTTGCTGGTGATGTTGCTGTTCAGTTCGATGGAGTAACGGATGGTGACGAACTCGACAATTAGGAACATTACATCGAATTCTCGATCGGCATCTCCATTGGCCATGATCGCACAAACAGACCTCGCACAATTTCCAACGTTCGACAGCTTTCAAACGGGCTTCCAATCCCATCTGCTGAAAACGCTCGCAGTTTCGTACACGATGATCCGTTTTTCCACATATAGGGCAAGGCTGTCGCTCTTGACTTTGATTCTGTACCTCTTCTACTTCTTCGTGAGTATAAAGATGTCCTTTCTCTCGAGCCTTGTCCTTGTCTCCCTTAACGAGCGTGGATTTCAACTGGATCGCAGACGTAACCTCGCTAGCATCATTCACCAATTCTTCCATGAACATGCCAAAATGTTTCAGCGTCGGATCGGCGTGCCTTCGCTTAAACCTCGCCCACTCGAGTTTAATAGTCGCAGGTAGTTTTTCCACCAGCTCACCAAGCAGAGTGGGGTTGGACAGATGACCTTGAAGATTCGCTGCCTCCAAGTGATCGCACAGCTGTTCAACCATCAAGCCGAAGTTGATTAACGTTTCCAGTCGTTCCGGTTTTGGTGCTTCTACCCGACGAACCTTATTAAGCAGATTTTTGACCAGTAGCTCCGGTCTGCCGTATAATCGTCGCAGCGTTTCCATAATCGCCTTTACACTCTGCGGAAACATCAGTTTCGTGACAACGGCATCCCTCGCCGAGCCTCGCAGGCACTCCCGAAGTCGAATAATATTCTCCACGTCGGTGAAACCACAAGCGACGTTGGCTGTCTCGTAGCTGTGTACGAATATAGGCCATTCTTCTGGGTCTCCAGAGAAAAACGGTAGTTTCTTCGGCCAAACATGCCTCGCTGCTAATTGATCAGCGCTAGGCCCCACCCCGTGCGAACCAGTGGGCATATTGCGATCGGGTACGCCGCGCCTTTCTTCCAGATCGTCGCTCTGCTTCTGGAGACTTTCCGCATCTACATCTCGCTTGCTCTGGTCCTGCTGGCTTTCTATCCACGCCTTGGTTCGTTGTAAGATGTCAGGGGCACTGGATTTGCTGTGGTTGTCGTCATCGGCTATCTGCTCTTCCAAAAGAAACTTTTCTCGAAGGTACTTCTCTTGCATCGCAAACTCCTTGGTTTTTATCGCGTGCTCCTGCTCCTTAAGCTGCTTCTCTTTTTCCAGTCGGGTCCGTTCCTCCTTTAACCGTTCTCGTTCTTCCAACAACTTCTGTTCTTCCAGCAGCCGCTCACCTTCCAAAAGCTGCAATGCTAGTAGCGCTCGAGCTCTTGCAGAGGAAGTGCAGGATTTAGCGGAACCTTTCTCCTCACGGCTTGGTTTTGCTGGTAATGTAGCCTCCGGGTTCCTTTTCGGGGTTGTATTGCTTCTCTTCGATTTCTCACTTGGGGCCACTCTGGAGACACTCAAGTTCTTCTCCGTAATCTTCTTGTGAATAGCGTTGCTCGACTTCATCTCACTCGGAACCGCATCGAGGACAGTCGATGTCGCCGCAGAATGGTTACCGCCTTTCTTTGTAGCACCAGTTGCTACCTTTGGGAGGTCGAGGCACGTAGTACATTTCCATGCACGCTTCTCGACTCCTGGCGACACTTTCGCACACGAGTAGTTGTACCATACACTACACCCGTCGCACGCTACCATTCCAATATCAGCGCAATTCGGTCGATCACATTTTCCGCAGTCGTGGGCGTTGCTCGATTGCATCCTGGTAGCAAATCTTTGAGGATGTTGGGGCAAGTAAAAAGTCCTTCAGCAGCGTTTGTAATGGCAGCTCAAAGCTAAAAAGTTAAGTAATTTTATTATGAATTTCAGAAAAAAAGGTGTTAATGCGTATACATACATTTGGTTTTACCTAACCCGTGACAAGGCTTACCGAACACGCACTACGGGGTTACCGTTGTTGCCACCTGGGGCGAAAATAATTATTATAATTCGTTATAATCAATCAAGTATACCTGGCCATACCTAACCACACTTCGCTATACAATTAAATTCACGAATGAGCGCACGTTGTAGTTCGACACTATCAATAAATTCTATTGTGTGAAAATATGGTAATGAACCTATAAATTAAACTAAATACTACGAACTCAGCGGTATATTTACCTAACCGAACCAACCGAAGATTTCAATCTGTATATATATTCCATAAACTAGTGGGAATAATAG
Organism: Aedes japonicus; assembly: GCA_034211315.2. NCBI lineage: Eukaryota > Metazoa > Arthropoda > Insecta > Diptera > Culicidae > Aedes > Aedes japonicus. The sequence goes on along the minus strand of JASCZW010000187.1, from coordinate 12,280 downwards.
TAAAACTATCGCTAATTTGCGTGTCATACACGCGCTTTATCCGTCTGCACTACACAATGGTTATTGTACCGATGGCTGTCAACGTATTGCTTAGCTGGATTCTGGAGCGCACAGTTGGCTGTCATCGTCCGTGCTGCCAGAACAGGCTGAGTGTAAGATGGATGGAAACCAGTACTGTGTGAGGATATACGCTGCATTTTCGGGTCCATTCAAATCACGCTATTCGTCAAGGTGATGGAATCTCATGTCTGCTGTTCAACATTACTCTTGAAGGTGCTATAAGACGAGCGGTATTCAACATACAGGGCACGATTCTTAACAGATCCAGTCAATTTATCTGCTTTGCCGATTACGCAAACATTGTCGGCAAACATTTGAGGCGGTGGCTGAGCAGCACACTAGACTAAAGCATGAAGCAGTGAAGATTGTGTTGAAGATAAATACGTCCAAAACCAGAGACCGAAATTTTCGCCTACTTGAGAAGAGAAACGTCCTTTTTCACCCGATTGGAGAAACAGATGAGAATGTGAGAAGCGAGAGACTATTTTACGATCACAGCAGTTTTCGCGAGAAAAGCAACGGCGATTTATAATTTTCGGAGAGCATGAGTAGCTGATAAATCGTTTCTTTTTCAGTGAATCCTAGATGCCGATAATTATTTTTCACTTACTTACTGAAAATGCACCAGTCTTCATGCTTGCTTTATTCTGACATTATAATTATATAATGATGGTGCATGGCGGTACTAGTGTGCACCGGCTTGGCCTTATTTTCGAACTTTGCTCCACGATCTAGGTAGCATGTTTTCAGTGAAAAATGTGACATGAGAAATTATTTTCGTTGAATTTTGGAAAGAGATATTTTCGCATATGCAAGAGAGAGGATAATTAGTTATCGGCGAAAAAGGAGAGATGAAAATGTGAACGGTTCCCTACTCATCGACAACCTACTTGAGAGAGAGCCCAATTCGACAGAAGTGTAACGGTCGACGGCGACGAGTTCGAGGTAGTCGACGATATTTCCTATCTCGGCACACTGGTTACTGCGGACAATGATAACAGCCGTGAGATCCGGTGGCGAATTATCAGTGGAAGTCGTGCCTACTACGGGCTCCATAAGCAACTGCCTTCAAACAGACTTAGCTCCCGTACGAAGTGTATCCTGTATAAAACTCTAATCAGACCGGTTACTCTCTACGGGCATGAGACGTGGACAATGTTTGAGGAGGACTTGCGAGCACTCGGAGTTTTTGAAAGGGTGTTAAGAACCATCTTTGGTGCAGGAGAACGGAGTCTGGAGGCGGAGGATGAACCATGAACTGGGTTAACTTGCTGACGAATCCAGTATTTGTCAGGTGGTCAAATTTGGACAAATATGCAGGGTAGGACATGTGTCGAGAATGCCGGACAACTATCCTGCGAAAATGGTTTTCAATGAAAATCCGGTTGACATAAGGGGCACTACGAGCAAGATGGTTAGACCAGATGAATTCAAGATGGCTACGCACAGAAAAAAATATGAATTTTAAAGAGCCATGAAAATAAATAAATGATAGCTAAGTTAAAGGAAAGGATGTACCAGCATATAGATCCTATGCGTGTGTGCAGGGGGAGCAAGGGCCTGTAAATTATAGTTTGCCTTCAAAGCTTTTAGAAAGTCAATGTGGATTTTGTGGGCACAAAGCTTCATTTCATCAAGGAAAAAATTATATTTGGTCTGAGGGATCAAGATTTAAAACCGGAAAAGTAAATGAAAGACGATATGACTTTGGAAGAAGTAGAACAAATGGTAATTAGGAGTGAGTTATCTAAATGTCGTGCGAAAGAGCTGACAAACCGTAACGCAGAACCTAGAGAAGTGAATAGATTGGGGAATCAAATTCAACGGAATGATATGATCGGAGTGATACCGTAGACTAACTCTAAGACCAGTTACTGCCGTTCTAAGCATAACTGTCCCATGTATATAGGGAAACCCATAGAACATGGGACAATTATGCGTAGAACGGCAGAGTAGGTCCCAAACAAATACGATTTTTTTCTTGGCTCAGTCAGTACTAGCACATCGGTTCCAAGCTCGGTCCCTAATAATGAACTCTCACGAACACACTGTCAAATATTCTTTCAAAATAACACAGCAAATCAAAACAAAGGCGCAAATATGTACAGCAAGGTGCTGGCTTCAAGGTGTACTTCGAACCAAGGGGTTCTACAACAATGAACCAATTTCATATCGCTAGTTGCATATTGATTGGTGGTGATACAGTGGTAGTTCGTAGGGAGGATATAATAATGGTTATTGCAAAAGAAGTACTAGTTGAGATCAGCCTTGGTGAAAACACCGGACCGTTCTGCACGAGAGCAGAACTTGACTGCAAACACACCACTCAGTGGCTGAAATTCGCTACTTTAGTTTCGTGCTTACAGATGAACCCGCAACGCAATGCACGCGACACGAATGTACACGCTCGTGTATTGCTTCTGACACCGGGTCTGATTTTTGGAAAAATACACGAGCCGAGTGGCTACGATAACAAGAAAGCTCTCAACATACACCCAGTATGACACTGGTTGCCACGGATAGAGCAATGCTAGTTGGATGATTCTTAAAATTTGATAATTAGCTTATTGGTTTGTTTTCTTGGCTGTTGAGTGACGGGCGCATAAGTTGATTAATTTTTACAAGCACGGCTCGGTTAGAAAGAAAAAAAATAAACCACGCGTGTATTCTGCAATCGGACAAAATCGGAAACACTCGGCTGTGGTGTTTGCCGAAGCATCAGTCACGGTGTCCAAAGCCAAACCACGAGCACTGACATTGCTGTTGTACCCACCGGTGTTGGGTGTTAGCCTGGATGCACGGAGTCAAAGAGGCGAATATAATGCACGCACTAGCGTGGTGCAAAGCAGCTCGGCGTGCAGTGTAGTGTTTGGACATGGCTGGTTGAGATCGTCAGCGCGGACTGTTAAGAAATAATAGTAAGAACAAATTTATTATGCAAAACAGCCAAAAAACAATCATCAATATATCCCGTAGCTCAGTCGGTAAAGGCTCGCAACAAAGCAACACCAAGCTGGAGGTGGCAGGGTTCGATTCCCGGTCTGGTCTAGGAATTTTTCGTTAAGGAAAGTTAAGGCATAAGGTATGATCAACAATCAATGTGCAACTAGCGATTTGAAATTGGTTCACTGTTGGAGAACCCCTAGTTTCGAATTAAACGTTGCAGTCTGCACCATGCCATGCATTCTTGCGCTTTTTTTTTACCTTTTGGTGCAAGTATCTTTGTTTTTATTTTGATTCGCTGTGTTATTTTGACAGAATATTTTAGGGTCTATTGATAGGAGTTGCGGTCTTAGGGGCGCATCATTGAGCTTGGTACCGATGTGCTAGTACTGACTGAGCCAAGAAAAAATCGTATGTGTTTGGGACCTACTTAGAGTTGGTCTATGGTACACGCAAAGAAATCACTCTGCGTTGGGAAAGTAGACCAACGAGGCAATCGAGGCTGCGTGTAGATAAGTAAAGTTTGATATTTAATTAAAATAAATGTAGTGTTGCGTAATTATGGTATTGAATAAATATGTGTTTCTTCCATCTGAGTGTGCAATCAGTTAAAGGGGAAGAAAATAAGCCCAAGAAACACAGGAGAAACCACCCGCGCACTAAAACACCATCCAACGAGTGTTGAGGAGCCAACTCTATCGAAGGAAGGAAAGTAATCAGTTCCCCAACATCTATGGTGTTTCGAACCGGATGGTTTGAACCGGACTGGATGTTTTTTTTTAATTCATGTTTGCACAGCCTCAATCGAATCAACTGTACAAAGCTAAGTTTCATGTTTATATACAGCATTTATCTCAGAACTGAAGTACGGGGATAGAACCGATTACTCGCGGCCGTCTTGAGGTTAATAGGAATAAAAATTTAATGGATGAGATGGATGGAAAAATGGGTGGAGATTTGAAGTATGGTTTACATAACACATTTATTTTGAATTCTAAATCGCCTAATCATAACTCATAATTTTAAAGAAAGAAAAACAAACACCACAAGTATTTAGGGTTATAGCAAAAGAAGCATTTATTATGGCTTGGACCACAGAGTTATGACATGTTAAAATTAATGTCATAAAAAAAATCAGGATAGGTTTATAACATATTACAACTGCTCAATGTGGCCAACGATTAATACCGATAGCTCAAGTTGTTTCTAATTGTTACTCTGAACGTAATGGAAATTATCTCTTGGTATAGCATACAGACTAAAATGAAATAATATGAATGGGAAGCTGTTACGGCAAAAGTAATTTGACTGGTAAATAAAATTTAACGGGAGATATATTTCTGTTTTTTTTTGTCATAAAAATGTTTTTTTAAAAATAATTGATTGCTTGATTCAAGTCAAAGTGTATTCGAAATTAATAATTCCTGAACCAAATGAGAAGTTTCTCATTTTCCTCTAATAGTGTTAAGAATGCTCGTAAGTCATTTTACGCATGGTCTCCTTAAACGTTGGCCAGTATGAAAAGTTGTAGCAAGTTGTAAGCGTATTTAGATAACATTTCTCTCATCTATAATTATAATAACATGTTAAAATTCTGAAGTTTGAACAAGGCATAATCCAACTTCGTCGTAAATCATCTCTACAGAAAAGGAAAACAAATGAACTGTATGGAATTCAATACCTATTCGATAAATAAGATTTCAAATTCAATAACATTCATCTTATCATAAATTGCAAATGAAAGATGCGTATTTTTCTATCAATAACTATGTATTTGTTAAACATAAATCCTCTTGAGCACCAACCTACTTACCGATGCCATCTAGTTGAAAATTATAAATTGTTACACTGACATGTTTCCACTCATTGCGACTTGCCTTTAAGACCTTTATAATTAGTGCAGAATTCTTCAAGAGAATTAAAGATAACTTTTCGGTTTTGCAATTCCGCTTAAGATAATCTACACGGCAATATCTAGTTTCTAGCCAACTATTAATATTTGTGTTAAAAATCACACTTTGTTTTTGTTTACTAATTTTTAAACCACTTTTACATTTGACACTGCATGCTACACAATCAATTCACGGAACTCAAAATGAAGTTAAATTCGAATAGTGGCATGTACACGCTATTCTAAACAGCCCAGATTTAATTAAGATCTAATCAGTCAGAAGTTTAAGTCTTTCTGAAATTCTGAACGTGTTATGACACAAGCTCACCGCTCAACGATTCACTGATTTGCATTTCAGAACTGCACGTGGCGTACCATTCACGAAACGACGCGCCGCGCTCACTACACCTTATTTACTTGGTTCTTATTATGGTTTCAGTTTAAAATCGAATTTATCGACTAGCGACAATCGATTTTACTCTCGTTCTGTACATTATACCTAATGTCGGAAGTAGTGCGCTGTACGGCGCATCTGATGCTCCATACAGCGCACTACTTCCGACACTAGGTATAACGTACAGAATGAGAGTAAAATCGATTGTCGCTAGTCGATAAATTCGATTTTCAACTGAAACCATAATATTGATTCATATCCCATATGGCATATGGATTCATATGTCGTGTTTCATCAGGCGCGGCATTGCCTCAGTGAAACGCCCCGTGATGTTTTTGCAAACATTTCACAATTCGAATAATTCATGATTAAGGGGACCCTCCCCTGGATTTGGGCAAAAATAAGGCAAAGTTTGTATTTTTTTTGTGGGAGAATGAAAAGGCGTACGAACTTCCGGTTTTGACGATTAATTTTGATTATTATTCAAAATTTCAAAGAGATAAAAATATTGTGCTCTACACAAAAAAAAGGAATATACATCGACGTAATTGATGCTAACGTATTGAAAACTGATTTAATCAAGAAAATGCGAGGCACAATAACATACACTTGATGGAATATTACATCGCTCTTCAAATAACACCAGAACAAAATTATAGTTGCATGAATGTAATAATCACACATCAAAAACATAAATATTAAACGATTTTCATGCTTCATCGCATTTAGTTGTTATATAAAATTAAATCTCGCAATACTGCCAGACTTGTAATTGTTTTTTATTAAACTTCACAATAAGGGCAATAAAGTAACCAAAGAGAATCCCTCAAGGTTAGATTCGCCCTAATGAAAAAACCCTAGATATAAACTTTTTCTTTAATCGAGGTGATAATTGCGTTATGCATTTTTCATTAGAATATTTGCAATGAAAAAAATGGACTTTTTTCGGATGGTGATAAAAAAAAACTGAGACAATTATCTGGCGTTTGAAAAATTTCCGATGGAAGGTAATTATGTGAACTTACTTACAAAAAAAATCTCATCGATATTCAGCCACTCCATCTCCGTCAACGATCGCAGTTGTGGGCCGTCGCCAGATCTGGCCAGAACACAGTGTCTTCACCCTTATGGTATTTCTTGATGTACGACACAACTTCCGGCAGGCATTTCGTACTATAAATTTCCCCGTTCACGGTCAATCCGGAGCGAAATAAGAGCTTCTAGCTGATTGTCAGCCACAGCAGCACCTTCTTGGAGAACTTGGTGCATAAAATGAACTTCACCTTGCAGCTCACTTCCTTCGTGGGGGAAGTAAATCCAGGGGGAAATAGATCTTGTCGTCCATCACCACCACCACGTCGCGGTTCGCCGGGTAAACCGAATTGACCATCTTATTCAGCCACTGCCGCTGCGTCATTGCATGTTGCTCTGAAACCGGTGGACGGAACTTCCGCTACCTGACATGTATGTTCATGTTCGCCAGGTACTTTTTCACTGTTTGGCCTGTTGAACCGACCTCTCGGTCAAGTGCACACAGCGATGTAGCCCATGTTCCCTCGGTCTTCCTCTTCAGCATCCTTTGGAGATTCTTGTCACTCAGCACGCAAAGAAAACGCTGTACTCTGAATCAACAAAATTTTGTTGGTATTCAAATCAAATTTTCTATTTGTTTCAATTCATAAAAAAAGTTCCAAATTAATGCAAAATTCAATTCAAATCAAACCAACAAATTTTTTTAAAGTAATTACCGCTGTGTGATTAATAAAAATAACATTTATTTTAAACTCAAATTATTAATTTATTGCTTGAACAAAGTATTTTGTCACTGTTTTTGCCATCACGGTTAGAGTTCGACTGATAGAGCTTGTCTGCTGACTCATGGGTTTTTTTTCCTCTGTTCGGGACATACACCACTGCGACCAGCAATTTGATCTATTTTAGTATATCCCGTATCCTTCGTTTAGTGCATGTCGAGTTACCTCATCACTAATGAGAAATGATGAAGCTTTCGGTGTTGTTGCAGTTGTCATTGTTTGTTTTGTTGGCAATGAATCGAATTTTATTGAAAGTTTCCTCTATTTAAACCCCTTGATTAGTGAAAGCACTCTTCGAAGGCACGCCCCTCTATCAGTCAAAACCGGATTCATTGCAACAAAACAAACAATAACTCAGTAGATTCTTTCGAAGCAAGCAACAAACGAGTAGGTCAACGTGTGTTTTTTTTCCAACCATTAGCCAATAATAAAATTTACAAGCAACAAACGAGTAGATCGTCGTGTGTTTGTTCCAAATATTAGCCAATAATAAAAAAAATATTTTATAGGCAACTAAGTTTAAAAAAAATAATAGTGTGTTTTTTTAAATCATGAATTGAGGTCATTTTCAACATTTAATCTATGCAGACAAACTATCTCTCTACTTTGTAATACTTGTAAATCATTCGATGCTAATCAAAGATAATAACTGCAAGCCGTGAATCTCGCTCTCTTCTCAGCAGCCGATCTTTGTCCTATCCTGTTCAAGCTGCAACAAACCATAGTTACGTGTTGCTTTTGTCATGACATTTGCAGCTGGCAACAAGGCGGTGGTGCCATGAATTCTTCGGAAATTGATTCCTTTGTTATACCTGGTACAGACATACAACGTATAGCGTTGTACCAACTGTCAAATACTTTAATCCAGTACCAAAAAACACGTACTAGACTAAAGGAGTACAACGCTGTACGTTGTATGTCTTTACCAGGTATTAGGGCCTCAGTTTTACAACTTGTGATTTGTTTCAATTTGTCAGTAGATTTCTTTTGAAATATTACGCTAAGTATAGCAAAAGCTGGATGTTTATATCAAGCGTGTGGATTTTGAGTATACACTGATAAAAAATCAAATAATGAAAATATTAATTCAAAGTTATACCTTTTATATGCTACCGCTGCATGTATTTCATATCAAATAACATAATTTTTATTTGTGTTTCACTTGCAACGTATTATTTTGATACATATTTTCCATTTTCAAACCCAATGAAAAGTATGTGTCTAACCTTATGACTGAAAGGTATTAGATTTGCCACATACTATTTATTGGGTTTTGGATTAAAAAAGTCAAAATGGCGCTCAAAAGTTTTTCGTCAGTTGTGCTGGAATGACGAACTGCCACAGGTTTTATCAGGTACATGTTATAATTAATAACTGACCTTGTTTTTCTCAGATACAGTTGTGTTCATTATTGGTTCACAATGGATTATAGGAGAGTACGATGAACATTTTTAGCGTATAAAATCCAAGGAAAAAATTCGTGCAACAATTGAAACGGGGCTATCAACAGTAAAATCTAACGAATCTAACCGAAGCGCAAATCAATTGTCAAATCAAGATTTTCTCCTATTTGATGGCTTACGGGTCTTTGGTTTGCAAGAAAAGGATTAACAATGTTTGGTTACCAAAGTTCCAAATGCCAATCATTTTCAAAGGGACTTGTGCAATTTTTATATTCATTTCAATAGGAAACATAATATTGAACTTTGAATTAATGAACTATATAAATGGGTACTCGGGCATAGAGTGATAAATCGTGCCAAGAAGTAAGCTAATGTATTTAGGAATAGAGAAAATCGGAAAAGTTAATTTTTGCACTTTAGGCTAAGAATAATAAAAAATATTTGTCTATAGATAGGTATACCGTAGTGGCAGTGAGAAGCATGCAATTGGTTTATTTTTTAAATTGCATGAAAAGTTTAATATATGTAACTTTTAACGCAAATTCAAAAACCTCAATATATTTTTGAAATTCGGATCCAGAAGTAAAATACATTCGTTCACATCTCGACACGATTTATCTTACCATGCAACTTGGCGCAACTCGGGCCCATCCATCACTATGATGAATACCATATTTTCTTCTATATAGAAAGTATGTGTCCAGCTTATGATTTGTATCTCTCTTTTCGATGAAAACCATATTTCCTTCTTTATAGCAAGTATGTGCCAAGCTTATGATTTTCATCTCTCGTTTTGATAAATATCATTTGCCATCATATAAACGTTATTAGATCTGATGCATCAAAACCATAAGATTTTTGTTATAATTTTTATTGGAACTTCCTCTTAAAGTTTATAGCCATATCGATTAAACATTATTAGCACAGTTATAAGTTGATCTCTGTGTTATTAGTTAATCGTTATGGCAAAAAAATATAAGATTTTCAAATACATTTGTTATGAATATTTTTATCCGTGTAGTAGTTTAGTTTCTCACTTAGAGCAGCGGTGCGCGTAGCGGTGCGCGACTAAACTATATTTGATCGCCCTCACCATCACTTCAAACCTTATCGGGCGCAACTAAAAGCGCTAGCAAAATTGTGGCGCGACTATCGGAAATCATCGGGCGCTCAAATTTAGCAACGCGATAGTGGCGCGAGAGAGGGTTGCTATTCGACTGCCAAGTGTCAAAAATCTTCGATTGGTTTGTTGTTTATTTTTGTTTACGCAATCAAAAGCGCTGAAAAGTGATTTTCATCGGATAGCTTAAGTGGCAAGGGGCGCTGGAACGATTAAATATCCCGATTATTGCAACTGCGGAATAATCCATCCCGAAAAGTAACCGTAAGTAGATGTTATTTTGATTGTGCCTTGAATCTGTGGATTATTGACGAAGTATTATATCGTTTTTATTTACAGAACATGAGTGCATCCAAACGTGGAAAGAACTGGACCATCGATGAAGATGAGGCTCTCTGCGTAGCTTGGTTGAACGTGTCCCAAGATGGAGCGACCGGAACATACCAAAGATTGGATACGCTATATGAGCGTATTTACGAGCTGTATGTTGAAATATGCTCGGAGAAAAACCTAAACTGCAGCCCAGAGCTCCGGGTGCCAAGTGGGCTCAAAGCCAGATGGCTGCAGTAAGTTTGCGGGTTGCTTGGCACAAGTTTCTGCCCGCCAGCAAAGTGGGACAACTCATTCTGATGTTTTGAAGCAGGCAATGACATTGTACAACGTTGCTACGAAAAGTCCGTTTACATTGATGCATGCGCACTAGATCCTCGAAAATGCTCCAAAGTGGAAGCAATACGAAAATGCAAAGGTAATAAAATATGTTATATGCTCTTCAAATCATCACTTGCAGTGTTCTTGTTTAATATTGAAAATTGCGCAGTATAGCAGTATAGCCACGGCTCCCTGATCATCAGTTTCGTATGTAATGGTGATTCGGGGGTGTGTGGTTACTGGATGAATTCTTTAATGTTCGAGACTCGGTGTTTTTCTATGAGCAAGAATACATTCGAAATGAAATTAACATAATCGTTTTATTTTCATGGTGTTAGGTTTCGTTAACAACGAATTCGGCGAAACGTAGGCCATCGGAGGAAAAAGAAAATACAGAAAATGTTGAATCTGTGGCAACAAAGCTTCAAAACGAATGAAGCTTCAAGCAACGAGCACCAACGTGGGACTTGAGATGACTAAAGCAAGCAAACTTCTTGCCAAAGCAGCCACGTAGTCGAGTTATTAGTACGAGACACTGAAGAAGTCTGCACATTGTAGACGAAATACGCGTATCTGTCGAAGATAAGCAAAGGTAGTTGGAATTAAATGGAAGATACTAATTCTTCTTCTAATTTCTAGTTATCTCGTTGATGTTCAATTATCATATTGTGTAATATTATGCAACAACGCATGATTGTTGCCAGATCGTTCTTATGCCACAGTCTTGCTGGATTCTTCAGAATAGCGAATCGTGACATGAGGACTCCAAAAGCACGTTCCACATCTTTTCTAGTTGCTTCTTGGAGTTTAGCAAAGTGCTGAAAAAAGTAGAATAATATTTGATTATTAGACCATTTCCGTTAGACCTTTCACCATTTTTGTATTTATTTCTTACGACAACTTTAATTTATGTTTATTTTATATGCCCTCCTGATATCAGTCTATGTATCTTCTTTGCATAATTCAATGTTTGTATTTTTGTACGTTTTTTATATACGACCCTCAATAACTTAAGAACGCGTGGATCCGTTTTAACCAAATTTGGTACACGTATTCTTCAACTCTCTAGGACAAACATAGGGAGGTTGAGAAGGATAAACGGAGGTTAAGAAGGATAAAGGATAAAGGATGGAGAGTGTGTCCAGGCATATGAAAACAGATAATCAATAACTCTCATGCTCCTGAGTGAGTTGGTGAGTTTGATGATGACTTAGTGAGTATGGTGGAGAGTCTGTTAATGATTTTGGTGGTGAGTTTGATGATGGGTTTGGTGGTGAATTTGATGGTGAGTTTGGTGATAAATTTGGTGGTGGGTTTGATCATGAGTTTGGTGATGAATTTGGCGGTGAGTTTGGTGGTAAGTTGGTGATGAATTTGGTGATGTGTTTGTTAATAAATTTGGTGGTGAGTGTGGTGGTTAGTTTGGTGGTGAATTTGATTTTGATTTTGGTGGTGACATTTGTGGTGAGTTCTGGGTGGATTTGGTGTTGTTTTTCATGGAATAATTACAAAATCTGGACCTCAGCCTGTGTGTGCTGAAACTAGAATAAAAACTGGACCTTTTCTCTGAAATTCTCAGTAATTTTTTTCATCAAAAGTTATCATTTTTGAACATTTAAGTTTTTTCCATAAAATACCTTGGTCTTTTAGGTGTAATAAAAAAGAAAGGAATGTCTAGGGATACAAGAGGAGTTTCTAAAGGGATTTCCTGGAAAAAAAAATGTTTTGTAGAATTTCAGAAGGACCACCTAGAAGATCTTTTTGTATATTTATATATATATGTATACATATATATTAGTATATATATATATATATATATAAATATATATATATATATATATATATATATATATATATATATATATATATATATATATATATATATATATATATATATATATATATATATATATATATATATATATATATATATATATATATATATATATATATATATATATATATATATATATATATATATATATATACATATATATATATATA